>CM022241.1:25748672-26348672 GCA_011696235.1 Quercus mongolica | reverse complement strand
TGGAGGAGGGAAGAAAGACTCAGAATTCATCTAGGCAAAGAGCAGGACCAAGGGAGTCTCTTTTTTTTGGGTCTAGAGGGTGCCTGGGGCCTTTTATAGCCCCGGCATGCTTTATGAGGTGGCGGTCCTTGTAGGGCTGCCACCTTCAAATGGCCACAGATCGGGTTGATCTTGACACCTTTGGAAAGATATTGACAAGGGCTGCCACCTTCAAATGGCCACAGATTGGGTTGATCTTGACACCTTTGGAAAGATATTGACTTCCTATTTTTGAAAAGGTATGGAACTTGAAAATCCAACAGTCGGATCAAAAGTTATGGCTCTTGGAAGTTATCGGTGCATTGATCAGTGTGTTATCTCGATTTTCGTGATATCTCGGCCGTTCTAACTTCGATTTCGACCCATGAATAGTCGTTGAACTGAGAATTTGATAATCTTCATGATGACATTGGTTTCAACCCGTTTTGACGGTCGGACCAAAATTAGGGTTTCTAGGGCCCGTCGAGAGTTAACTCCGAGTTAACTAGGTCAAACTTGGTCAAAGTTGCCAAAAATCTCCGAGAAGTTCGGGTTTGGTATAAAACTATGAAAAGTGTTTTTTTGTGAGGATTTTGACCTTGCTCGACCTTCGGTTAATCCTAAGTTGACTAGGGGCATTTTGGTCATTTTAGTTGAAGAAGGCACTTTGGGTGCTCTGGTGTCCGAATAGGTTGCCACATCATTCTGGATGTTCTTGCGGCCCCATGGAGAAAAAATAATATTTTTGGATTTTTCGGGGTTCGGCACGCAAATTGAGGGTGGACAAAATATAGTATCAACAACCACAATGAACATTTAACAAGTAAATGAACATCCGGACATGCAAGCAATTAAGAGCAGTGTAAAAATTAATTGCATGTCCAACAAGCATATGATGCAATTAAGAAACTAAAGCAAGAGGCAATAAGTAACTAAAAGTATCAAGAAACGGCTATTAAAACCAAAATGTACAAGTACTAAAGAAAACAAAGTTTTAAACTAAAGTACTTAAAGCTTAAATAAAGTAAAAAAAATTAAATCTACTAAACAAAATAGGGCATAATGCTGTTAGAATTTCTAAGATGTGTGGCTGTAGGTTAGCTTCCTCCTTTGTATCCACCGTGCTCCCCTTTCTATATGCACTCCCCCTTACTGTATGATGCTTTCCCCCTTACTCTATGGTGTATTCACAATAAGGCTTTCTCCCCCTTTTTGGCACAAATAGCTAAAGTTCCGCCTTGAGCTTGTGCTGAATCTCATCCAACTGTGTCTCACTAGTAGTCAAGCAAAGTTGAACATGATTATTATGAGAATACATGATATTTGTAAGTCCAGTTATGTGCTCATGCAATCCTTCCATCAAAGTCATCATCCTATCCATGTGAGGGATAGATGATCCTGGCTGAGATTGAGTGTTGGAAGGTTGAGGCTTCAGAGTGTGAAGAGGTAATGTTGCAAGGAGTGTGGAGAAACTAGGAGTAGCTAAGCTCTTCCCAATGGGAGAGGCAAGAGAGGAAGTCTTAGATCCACTCTTTGAAGGCTTGGAAGGTCTCTTCTTTGCACTTTCAGCAGAAGTGTGAACCTTGCTGCTCTGAAGAGAATGCAAGGTAATCAGACCTTGACGAGGCAAAACCGTTCCATTTTTAGGAGGATGGATACCCTTGAGAGTCAAAATCTTCATAATTAGGTTGCAAAAAAGGAAGACATGTCCTTACAGCTGATCGTCCTGTAGTCCTACCCAAAATTTGAAAAATGTGAGCACAAATATCAATTTGAACTCCATTAATAAGATCATAGAGGAATTGGGCTCTTCTAAGGCTGATGAAACCTATGTTGGTCAGTCGGTACAGGTTTGAGTACATAATCAATGCAAAAGTCTTCATTTTCGGCCTAAATCTTGAAGTATCAATTGATGTACCCGTGGAGGAAACTTCAAGATCTGCTCTTAATGAGCCAATCTATCATCATAAGGGGATGTATCCACATTTACCGGATGATTCATTTGAAGAATCTTTGTTGGATAGTCCGAAGTGATGACGAAGTCCTTTCCACAAACCTAACATTTCAGTTCAGCTCTGATAAACCAAATGCTAGAGTAGAATTCCTTAACCAACTCCTTAATAGGATCTTCAAAACCACCAAACAAGCTATAGTCCAATCTCTATCAGCAAGGATTTTAGGGATGAAAGTTGATCCCAATGTGTAAAACCTCACAATTCTTTCTACCACAGTTGGGGCATTTTTGAAGTTGTTGTTGAAGGTTTGAGAGTCCAGAAAAGTCTTGAACCTTTTGTTATCAAAGTTTGCTAATAATTGTCGAGTCCTCTTTGATACTGGAGATGATGTGAGATCAATCAGAGGCTCTTTACTACGTGAAGATCGATGAGACATCTGCAAAATAGCCATACAAACATAAACCATACACAAAAAGGCAACAAACTTTATTAAATGCAAGTTAGTACAAAAAACAAGAACCAATTAAACAACTATTAAAACATAAGTAAAAGAGCATGCACTAGAACACAAAGACATGAAAACAATGCTAGAGGTCTAATTAGACAAAGAGCATGAAAATATGCATGACATGTCCATTGTGTTAGGGTGTGTGCATCAGGTGTGGATGTGCAATGCATGAGCAAAGCATGAACAAGTACCTAATCAATGATAGAAACATGTTACAATTAAGTAAACATGGTAGTCCCCAAAGTTTGGTACTCACCGGAGTCCAAACAAGTGCAAAAATGCCTAAGGAGCATTTTATCAAACACTTTGCATGCATACAATTGCCCTATATGAGACAAAATGCACTAGCATATGAAAATATGCCTCAAATACATGTTAAAAATGCCACAAGGGGCCAACACAAATAATATCAACACAAATGGGACTAAGCCCAATCAACAAATTAAATTTTTTGCAAGAAATTAAGTTTTCCCAACCCAACACAAAAATAAACCCCAACCCTAGGTTTTAAACATTCTAGAACAAAATCTAAGGAATTTAAAGATTAAAAGAGATGGAAAATACCTTAGAGAAGTCTTAGAATAGAAATCCAAAAGAGTTTGGTTGAGTTTTGGAAGAAATTTTGAGTTTTGGTGGGTGGGAGTCATGAAGTGCAAAAAGACAAGGATTTTGAAAACTGAATTTTTGAGTCCTTTAAAAATTGTCTTTTTCTGCATTTTACGAGTTAGTGACTCATGAACTAGTTGTGAGCCTACTTGCAAAATGTGTAGATGCACTCCCATTTTACAACTTGCATTTAACCAATATTAAGGGCAAAACAGTAAAGTTGCACCAAGGTCATGATCGTAATTTCCAACAGTTAGATCTTCAGATTTGTGATACAAAACAATTCTTGATGCTCTAACGATCACAATGGTATGTCATGGTCCTTAATTGGACCACTTGATCAAAACTTATCATACAAACAATTTTCAATGATCGTGGCTCACCTACACAATGGGCCTGATCATGTCCTATTTTAAACACTTGATTTTGATTGGTTCCAACAAGAATTAATTTAAAATTAATTAAGTGTGAATTTTGATTGGATTTTATTTTATTTTATTATTTTTTAAGAAATAATAAAAAATGTTTTCCTTTACGGCATCTTATCTGCTCTTTTGAAAAACAATTTGGATAGAGAAAAAGATATGATCCATGAAAATTTTCAAAAATAACAGAAAATGCTAAAAAACTTTACTATTTTCAACAACAACTTGAATCACATTTTTGGCCTAGAAAATGTGGAAATTTGGTTCTCTATTTTTGGAAAAGTTGTAGAGAATTGAATTTCCTTTCAAAAACTCCAATCCCAAATCAATTGGAATTTTGAGCAGAAAGTTAGAGCCAAAATACAAAACAAGGGCAGAAGATAACACAAATTCAACATCATCTTCAACTTTCTTTCAAAATTTCAAATAGGGATAAAAAACAAATCCGTTCTAGCTTATCTAAACAGGTTTATCTCCTACCTTAGCTTCAAAAGAAAGCTAATAACTTAGCTTTAAAGCTAAGCCATCCCTTCCCCTATAAATAGAGAAGACCTCTTCCATTTTCGGCACCCCATTCCATCTGGAAAGCTAGTGAGAAAGCAGAAAAGAGAAGCTGTTGTGCAACCATTGTTCTTACTTTGGTTGTAGTTTAGTACTTCATTACTTTCTCCCTAGCCCTTTAAGTGATCACTTCCCCCTTTAATTTATGCTCTATGCTAGTAAGTAGTTAATTATGTTCTTTAAATTTCTACACTAGTTTATCATTCCTTATATTTCTTATTCTCTCTTTAGTCTTTCAGAAAATATTAAGATTCATTATAATTTGTCTCAAATTGCTGATTTGCTTTCCTTTATGTTCTCATAAAATATATGTAGATTGATTAACCTTTCTTTTCATTACTTGGTTTCTTTCTTTTTAATCTTGTTTATATAATGTATCATATTAATAAACTATATGAACTGTCATGCGTGTATAAATTATATGTATTGCATTGACTTGAGTTTATGAACTTATATATTTTTTATATTCGGCCTTTTGTTTGATATTCATGCTTAAATGTTGAGTTTGCTTAAACTGTTGGTTTGTTATCCTATGCCTAAGCTTCATTTTCCTCCAACATGCTTAAACTCTTGTTTTCTATCACATGCTTGATTTTCATTTTCTTCTAACATGTTTAAACTTTTGTTTTCTGTCACATGCTTGATTTTCTTTTTTCCTCCAACATGTTCAGATGATTAGTTCTTCATCACATGAATCCCTTTTGCATGCCAATCCTTGATCTTTCATCTATATGTTGAATTTGTTCTCATAACACATGCTGTATTTTTAACAAATATAGATATTGAATTGGTTTCTTGTAATACAATGCGTTTTCACATGAAATTAATGTAATAACATTCCCTAGTCCTATGACACATGACATTCAAATTTTCTAAAGTTTTAGTGATATACTTGGATGAACATGTCTAAATATCTCATTGATGTTCCTTTTACATGCTTAGATGAACACTTCTAGGCTAATGTGCAACTTTCTCTTGAATGCTTAGATGAACATGTCTAGGTAGTTGTTTTACTCTTTTTTTAAATGCTTAGATGAACATGTCTAAATATTTTGATTTTCTCTAGATGAACATGTCTAAGGGATTTTCTTTACTTTTTTTTTTTTTTTTTCATATTTGCTTGGATGATAAAAAATGGTTAAATGTTTTGTTTTTCTCTTTGCAATTGTGTGGATGAAAAATAGCACGACAATTCTCTGTTTTCCTTCACATGTTTGGATAAACACTTTTAAGTTATTATTTACCTTTTAAACATGCTTGAATGAACATGTCTAAGTTAGGAATTCTCTGTTTTACATTAACTTCTTGGATGAATATGCCATTACTTTCATGCTTTCTTTACACTTACATTGTTATCTAACAAATTTCACTTTTTGTTTCTCTTTACATTAAATTTCCCAACGCATGTTTGTTTACAATTCTTGCAAATTAACATGTTTATGTGATATATTATTTGCATTTGTTTGACATGACATGATATTGGTCACTTTAATCTAGGAGACCAGTTTAATTGGGCGAGATGGGTGCTAATCCCTTCACATCTCGTAAATTAGCCTCCGAACCAAGATCAAGGGTTCTAGACTAGGCTCTTGTATATGCAATTTACATTTTTAGAATGTAACTAGGAAACAAAGTAATGTAATTTACTTTCTTAAATTGTATCTAGGACCAAAACAGCATTGTAAATTTTGTTAAAAAATTGATGTAAATTGTCACATATATTAATACAACAGAGGCATTTTTTATAGAGAAGGTTTTCTTATTTTTTTCATTTAAATTAAATAAGTGGCGACTCCATGTAAAACCCTCGATCTAGGGGGGAGTACATTTTACAGTGAATTTGACATTTTGAGCATCCTGATCCCACCCGTTTGCATGGGTTAGGCCCAGTTTGAGAAAAAATTGGCGGGTCAGGGTTGCAGTTGGTCACATGCACAAGGTAGAATTTCACGGGTCAGGGCTGAGCCCTGAAGCACTTGCGAGGGAACCTAAATAAAAAAAAAAAAGGAATTTTGGGGCCCAAAATTGAAAAGGAAACATATAAAAAAGAATAAGTGTAAGGTCTAATTAGCCCAAAATGGACCGAAACCGACTGAGTGGACCGTAGTAGACTAAATTGGACTAAAGTGGACCGAAATACTGAAGTGAACCAAATGGACTGAATTGGATCGAATGGACTAAATTGGACCGAAATGCTAAGTTGACGTGACCCAAAAAGATCTTTTAAATAATGCATCTTATGAATGTTTTCATTTAAATTATTAATAGTAAAACTGAACATTTAAGTGATATCGTTTACTAACTAAAAAATTTACAAAGTGACATGATTGGTTAGTTTCACATCAACTACATAATAAAAAAATTCCTAATTATTTTTTAGTGATACTATAGTTTGTACAAATTTTACTACATATAAATCTTATAAATCTATATAATATCTAACGAAGCTGTTGTTGGACCAGGGGGGCAGTGCCCCCCAACCCCCCCCCCCCCCCAGATTAAAAAAAAAAAGTATATATATAATATATTATTTTTAGCAACTTGTTTCAATAAAATTGCAATTTTCCCCCCTTAACAATATTATTGGTATTTTTAAATGCTATAAAAAAATATAAGCCCATCAACAAAAATTAAGCCCAAACAACACCCCAAAACAAACATAAGCAAAACAAGAAAAGAAAAGAAAAAGTCGGTTCTAACAAGTTATCTAACTAGTCTAGGAGTAGGAAACACCCAACTTACCTCACACATATAATAAAAGGGAAAAAGGAGGGGGATTTCTAAGCAATTCAAAAAAAAAAAAAAAAAGAAAAAAGAAAAGAAGAAGAAGGAAAACCTAATTAACTTACAGTTGAACACAGATGAGAGGAGTTTGGCATCCAGCGGCACTACAGGTCTGCAGAAGCAAATGTATCCCTCTCATCTCATACTGAATCCTTGTTTAGTTAACTTAGATTTAATCATGTGTTGACACTTGACATTGTTGTGCCTTGTAAAGAAAACTTAAGAGAGAGCAAAGAGCAAGAGTAGGGACGGAGAGATTCAGAGACAGAATAAACTTGAGGAAACTATTAACTAGAGAAAAAGAGTCAAAGAGAGAGGTAAAAATCTGACCTATCTTTGTCTTTATCTTTTTAATATAGCCCATAATTTATATTCTTTTATAAATAAAAAAGTTGTCATGTAACAAACACAATGCAACACGCCAATAGTCAACTGCTATTGCCATAGATTGTGATGTTTTGTGATTTTTTTTCTTTTTTGTACTTTTGTCTTTATTGTTTTTGTCTATTAGTTAGTGTCTTTTAAAACATTAAAAATATATTTTTTGGTAAATAATTAAAGAGATTATTTGCAACTTTAAAATTTATTGGTTAGTTGTTGAATGCTTGTATGCATAGTGCTTGTCTATTGTGTGTCATAATTGTAAATTATTGACTATATAATGACATAATAATTTCAAAATTTTTTTTTTGTATTGTAATATCTTAAAAAAAAAATAATTTTGTGTATTTTTCTTTATTGATAGTTTATTAAATGAACGTTTATTTGGAGTTTGAAATTTTAAAAAAAATATTTTTGTCCCCCTAACTCCAAGTCCTGGCTCTGTCCCTGAATTAAAGCATAACATTTGTAGTTATTTAACATTTTCTTTATAGTTGTCAAACTTGGAAGGGAAAAAGAACAAGATAAAATATCAATAATTGAGAAGGCTTTGATACCAAATTTGATGGAACCTCTGTGTGTGGAAGGGGAACTGGATAACTACTTCTGTTCTTAGGATATATGACTATAGCACCATGAATAGTTGCTTGCCACCATTGATCATTGTGAGCATGCTGGCGTAAGGTTTCTTCTTCTGTAGAAATATATTCTTTTGGCTAAAACTATCACCTTATTTGTATTGGGAACTATATATATATATATATATATATATATGATATATTCAGAACCATCCAACCATGAATTTCTCAGCTGTTTTACATGTACCATGCCTTCAAAATTATAAGTAATGTCATATATGATATATATTATATGGTATAATACAGTTATTTCTTTCATCGTTCTGCCTCTCTCTCACACACACAAACCTAGCTGGCTAGGCATGTACGTAGTGGGCACACAGTCACATGCATTAGTACATATACATAACAAAAATGCACATGTCGTTACCAGTGAATACTGAATAGTTATGTTAATTATAATGGCCCTTGTTATGAGCATCAACAATGAATCAAATATGACATAACAACTTAACACGTATATTAACCTTTCATATTAATTTTTTTCTATTTTAACTGATTATATTACTTTCTGTTAGGACATATGTGATTGTTAGGAACATATGCCAATTTAGAATTGGCTAATCCTTTGACAAAACACACTTTACTTGTAATTGGGTAGATCTAGAATGTGTTTAATGTTTCAAGAAACAAGGTTTTAAGTTCTAGTGTTAAAACCATGCAAATCTGTCCAAAAGACAAGTGAAGAAGTGCTGAATTTTAAAACTCGACAATTAGCTCGACAGCTAGTATCTATCGAGGTTTAAAAAGCTGCTGAAGCCCGATGCTCGACAACTAGCTCGATAGATACCCTATCTGTCGAGGTTTATGGAATTCAGTTTTTCAGAGCTGATTTTCATCCAATTTGTGTGTATATGTTTGAGCTTTCTTTTCTCACAACCCTAAACATATATAAGGATTATTTTAAGGGCCGTTAAAGGTTGTGCAAGTGTGAAGAAAAGTGAAAGTTCAAATATGTGTGTAAACACCCTTGAACGTTTAGACCCCCTAAATTACAACTTAACCAATTCAAGCATTATGTCAAACAACTAGTGTGCGGAAACTTAACATAAGCTACAATATGGAATTGGTAAAACTATCTAAACCAAATTAAAATCACAACCCACAGCAGATAATAAAAAGGCAAAGATAAAGAGGAAGGAAGATGCAAACACAAAGACAACACGCGATGTGTTATCGAAGAGGAAACCGAAGCCCTCGGCGTAAAACCTCTCCGTCGCCCTCCAAGCGGTAAGCAATCCACTAGAAAATACAGTTGGGATACATGGACAGCAATAGACCCTTCAAGCCTAATCTACCCAGTGCACTTAAGCCCTCCAAGCTTCTTGCTCCAACGAGGTTGCGTCGAACCTTTTTCTTTTCTAGCTTCCCGGATTCCGCTACTAGACCGTAGCATCAACTAATGAAGATTGGTTCCTTCCTAATTGCTTCTCAGAAATCCAAACAGCTCTCTCACAGTAATGAAAATGGTGAGAACAAGGTTTGGTAAGATGCCTCTCAAGGATTTGACAATGGAGAGGAAAAGAGTTGAGGAATTTGAAGAGACTCTAATGTATAGATTGTGGGTGAATCAATCTTGTTTTTCTTTAGGGTTTCTCTCTCAAAATTCTCTCTGGAAGCCCTCTTACATTTGAGGGTAAAATGGGTATTTATACTGGAGTGGGAGAGGAATGTGAAACGTCAGGATTTACAAAACAGGGGTGGCTCGCGGCTTGACTAAGTCGCGAGATCCAGTCGCGAGATAACCGTATGGCCAGTTGTCCTGTTTTGTCCTGTAGTGCTCCAGCTAGTATGACTGTTCACCTTCTGGCATGCTTGACACGTGTGCTGCGTTTGGCGGCTTGCAGCCGCGAGTCACCCGCGAGGCCAAGCCGCGAGTCTCTGTTTTCTTACACACTCTTGAGCAAACTTCACTCTATCTCACTCACTACCCTTACAACAAACCCACCTAAATACAGGGTTACTAAATGCTGAATTACAAGCAAATTTGGCACGGAATAAAACCAATTAGATGGTTGAATAAATTCAACCTTACAATCTCCCCCTTTGGCTATTCCGTGACAAAACCCTAAAACAGACTCTAGACTTAACATGTGAGTTGGGAACAGTTGAACAAAACTCACTCACACCTAACTCTAGAAGTTGTGAAGCACTTGAATCATAAGAACATGAAACTCCTGAAACACAACAATACACCATGATCATTGTATGCAGAAAAACATGAAATGCATATGAAGCAAGCTTAAGGTGATCAAGCAAAGATGGAGTTAAGAAACAAACCATGGCTTGATCAAGCAAGTGAACACCACAAGGTAGTGATCATAGTGCTCATTCACACTTGGAATGAACACAAGGACATACAAGTTAACAAGCACAAGGCAACATACTTGCATGCTCAACACTCAACCAATGCATAATACACTAAGTATATGCATCTAGGAACAATCCTACAAGGGCACAAGAGTGACAGTACATAAATCAAAATGCAAGACATTTAGATATAAGTACTGATTTCAACATAGTATAAAAGGCTGCATTAAGCAAGGTACAAACCATAAAGCTTACATATTATGCATAAAAACATTAACCCTAAAAGCTTACATAAGCACATGAGTACAAACACAAAACATCCTGAATAACATCATCAAAATATATAAAAGATTAAACCAAGAGTATAAGTAATGAGTTAGAAACAAATATACACCAAAAACACAGTGTATCAAACCCATATAAACACTAAAAGTAAAAAAAAATAAACCTATAAGTTTAGAGGATAAGACTTAAAACAAAAGTATGTCAAAAGTATGTGTGTATGTGTGTACTCCCCCTATCACTATGCACACTTCCCTTTGAACTTTCTCCCCTTTACTGAATGCTCTCCCCCTTTTTGGCACGAATAGCTAAAGGCTGTCGTCCAACTTTCGTTGAATAGCGTCTAGTTGATTCTCTATAGTCTCGAGACGCATTTGGACATGGTTATTTGTGGAGTAGAGAATTGTCACAATCTCATCAATGCGTTTCTGAATATGCTCAAGTAAACTGCCCACTCTATCAGTATGAGGAGCAGTCTGTGCTTGCGGAATACTAGCTTGTGAAGCTTCAGGAACAACACACGAAGTAGATGTGGTATGTGCAGGTGTCTCTGACTCAGGGGTAGATGGAGTAACCGGAGAGATGTGAGCACTCCTTGGTGTTTTAGAGGAGTGACTTCTGCTAGCTTGAAGAGTGAACATGGAAATAGGACGCTGACGGGTCAACATTTTTCCTTCTGTAGGAGGAACAATGCCTTCACGAAGAATGAGCTTCATGATGAGACTGCAAAATGGAATAATTCCTTGAGCTGCAGTTCGAACCGCGGTCTTCCTCAAGGTGTAATAGATGTGAGCACATATATCAATGGGGGCTCTTGTAATAAGATCACAAAGGAATAGAGCTCTCCCAAGATTGATGAATGTAGTTTTGGCCAGTGGGTAGAGATTGGTGAACATGATCAACTTCAATAAATTATATAGTCATTGAGGGCTTTTCACTAGATTTGCAGTTCATCAAAAAAAAAAAAAAAAAAACCGAGAGCTTTTCACTGTGAATGTAAACAACTTAACACGTAAATTAACCTTTCATATTTGCGTCACGACAGCCACAAAATTGCAGTCACAGACTCACAATACATCAACCTCAAGCCTGACATTTCCGTTAACCCAACGTGGCTCACGCCAGCTGAAATTAAAGAATCCATGCCATAAATGGAGAGAAAGTCTTAACTCACTACAATCTCACAGCAGTCTTATCTGGAATTGGAAATCTAGAATGGAAAGTCAGTTACTTCTCACGAAATGAAAAGAATTTGATTCCGACTCAATTATTTGTTGGTTTCCTTGTAGTACAGCAACGAGACAACTTAGGAGGAATACTTGTTCTACACGTACGGCTTGGATTGTTAACCACGAATTGCTGAACTTACCGACATCAATTCACACAGCCATGCTTTAGTTCTTAGACACAACTGATTTGGTTTTTTCGTAGGCTATATTTCTTGGGGTATATATGCTAACTATGAGTGGGAGTGTTTTTAGGGTTTTTTTTTTTTTTTTTGACAGAAAAGCCGTAAAAGTATAAATATTGATATAGTAGAGAGAGAGAGAGAGAGAGAGAGAGAGAGAGAGAGATTGATTTTTATATTATTACTGTAATCGCTCTAATTTTTTTATTGAAATTTTATTTTCATCATCACTTGTAGATGTAGACTTAGCTTAGAATCAAATTATATATATAAATCTTTGATATTCTTCTCTTTGTTTGTAATTTAGTCTTAAAAAAAAAAAAAATTGTTCTGGTTCATATTATTTGTTTGTGATGTAGGCTTAAGATCAAACTATAAAATCTTTTCAAAAGATCAAACTATAAAAGTCATAGTTGTATTGAGATTTCAAGTAATCAATTAATTAAGCTCAATCCCCTTCAAACATTATGTTAACTATCCCATTAAGAGTCCAATTTTTTACGGATTGTAACTTTATCTATAGGACTAATACGATTATTTTGTTACCAATTCATTGGCTAACCCACTATTCTGCATTCCTTCATTTCAATTATTTTGTTTTTAAGTTTGGATGGAAATGAAAGGACATATCAAGGAAGTATGAGCAGAAGAGAGAAGGGAAGATATCCCTCCTTTAAGAGTGATGATAGGAATTAATTAGTATCATACATTTTATTATATATTTAACCTTTACAAATTAACGTTTGACCAATAGGTCAACTACTAAAAAATAATTTTGAAATTCATTTGTTGCATTGGTGAAGTGACATCAATTATATTATTGTTATACTAGTTTGTAAACATTAATTATGTAATAAAATTTGTAATAAATTTAATATTTTCCTTTAATTAGTTATGAGTGGAAATGAAAGAAAATAATAATAATATATAAATAAATGGATAAATATATCATTCCTCTGTTAACATCTGTAATTAAAAAATGTTGTGGGTAAAATAGAAAGTATATAAAAGTTAAATAAACTAAAATCCCTTCAAATCCAAACCCATGCAAATCCTTTTCTCCTCTCCTTGTTTGATTTGATTGATGTTCTCCTCCTCTTTTTATTTTTATTTTTTAATCTTCTTTGTTTTCTCCATCTACCACGTGAAATCTTGGCCGTTTGTTTTTCTTTAGGTTTTTCCTTCTAAGTGTCAAAATTAACGTCACATGAGTTTGTTTGGGCTTTTTCCAACTAAAAGAATTAATGGGCTTAATTTTTAAAACATACCCAACAATATATATATATATATATACATACATACATATATATATATATATATATATAAATTTTTTTTGAGAAAAAAATTGCAAATTCCATTAAAGAAAAGTTAAATCGGCTTGAATGGTAGCTTTGAAATTTGAAGGAACATGTTTCATCTATATCAAAATACCTGTGACATGCTTATCATATTGATTAAGGATAGTAGTGAATTTTCTATTTTGGCCAATATATTGGACTAAGAATATGGATTTGCATTTTCAAGATCTCTTAAATAAAATGTGTGGTCAACTTTTTAAAAAATTATATATACATACACACACACACACACACACACACACACATATATATATATATATGGAGAAAGAGAGAGAGAGAGAGAGTCCAATCTTGATGAATCATACAAATATCTAGTCAATAATAATATCTGATTACGTACTACTTAATCACACAGCTTTATTTAATTCTATATACAATGTATCCCATATACTATGAGAACAAATAAATTACTTCTTCCACAACAATTTCATTATTTTCCTCCACAAATTTTTGTGGAAGCAACAATGATTGTCGTGGTAATAATTCCACAAATTATAATTATAAACAATAATACTACAGACATATCGAACAAATTAAGAGCACAGTGAAAATAAACAAACAAATGAACGGACAGGCCCATTTCATAAATGCTTATGTCTCCCCTATCATTTGATGTAACTACTCATGAGGAATGAACCAACATGGTGTTTGGAGCTTGCACTGACTTCAACAGGGTGGCATGTCTGGTGGTGGCGGTAAAATATGTGCTTTTCGACCTTTCCCATTTTTCACTACAAATGCCATGTCCATGCCCCATGTCATATGTCGATCAAAATGACAGTGCAGAAACCAAACTCCTATCATCACAAAACATAAACAACAACATCATCATCATTTTAGTATTAAGTGTGAGGGGGCAAAGGTTGCATCCTGAGCATTGGACAGAATACAAGATTGACATGTGGTCAGATATGTATTATATCTAATACTCTAATGTACTGAACACAAGTTAAACCTTAACATCCCGAATATTTAACGGGATCCAAAATTGACACGTGTTCAATTTTGTATACGTTCACATTTAGTGTTCCAATGCACTGGACACAAATTGAACCTTAAATGCGAGTAATTAAAAAAGACAAAAAAAAAAAAGTTTTAGTAGTTTGACAAACCAGGATTGTTGGCCCTGAATCTAATGGCAGTCCAGCCATCTAGGGGAACAGCAATGGTGTTCATAAGAGGAGGGTCAACAAGATTATATCTCAATGGGTCCTTATCCTTGTCAAAGTTTCCAAGACCCATTCCAACCACATAGAAACTATATCCATGGAGATGCATTGGATGATCATTCCCGCCCACCAAAGTCGTGCCTTGAAAGACAAGTTCCACAGTTGTGTTAAACTTCAGTATCTTAACCTTGGT
Organism: Quercus mongolica; assembly: GCA_011696235.1. Classification (NCBI taxonomy): domain Eukaryota; kingdom Viridiplantae; phylum Streptophyta; class Magnoliopsida; order Fagales; family Fagaceae; genus Quercus; species Quercus mongolica. The sequence continues at coordinate 26,334,076 of CM022241.1, read as the reverse complement.
CCCATGTCTAGGTGTCTCTAGGTACAATGGCAGGTCCTCAGCAGTGAAATTAAATAAATATGGTGGGAAATCTGGAAAATTAGTCCCAAATACCCCATTGACATGACCATAATAAGCTTGTAATATATCAATGTATGGGTTCACAAAGCTTATGTTATTGACACTAGTGGCTAGCCGGGTCCCATTAGGACCTGCACATGAATTGTTAGGACATGGGAACGTGTTGACTGAGATTACAAAAAATAAACGTTTGGTTATGTTTATTGGGACACTGACTGGATGATTTTTATCGGCTAAGCTTTTGAGGCTACTTGTGAAACTAACTGAGGCATTGGTATTATTAAAGTAAGGAAGATTATTAGGTAGGGAAGGAAGTGAAGATGGGGTATAGTTTCCATTGTATTCGAGAATAGCAGTGGTGGTTGTGTTATCATAAGCAACACCGGGTGCAGCTGAGTATGCTCTAGCAGCCATGTAATAGTGGTCAGATTTCTGGTTCGCTTTCAGCAAAACATCGATGGTTTGGCCAGGGGATATTGTGACATAACTTGATTCCAATGGCTTGGTGTAACTACCATCTGTTCCCACAACAGTGACATTGTGTTTGGCAATGGCGAAAAAGAGAATATCCATCACGGCAGAGTTGATAAGGCGGAGGAGATAAGTCTTGCCATGATCAACTTTTAGCTTGAATGTGTCTGCAAGTGGTAAATCGCATTAGTAGACAAACACTTAAGCCAAAAAGAGAAAACAGATGAAGAGAGTTTATGGACACAACTTTTATACCATAATCTTTTTTACTACTTAAAAACGGTAATTGTGATCATGATATATGGAATAATATTAAGGTATATGTGAGAGTAACTATTCACTATTCACAATTGACAAATTGTAACAAAAATTGTGATAAATAGTATAGTCCTAAAAAAATTGATAAAAAAAAAGAGAGTATCATTTGATAAAAACTTAGTAACTTGACAATCGGTTATTGCCTTTCTAAGAAGGATGAATTTTTTGTTTCTTTCTTAGGGCTAAGACGATGACTTTATTATTCTAACCATCTTTAAGTATTACCGCCACTTGCATCTTATTGGGTTAAAGTTCACCGAGTCTTGGTACTACTGTTTGAACTATGACATTTACCAATTGCAAGTAATTTCCTCAATAAGTCTAAGTATCGTATCAAATGTTATTATTTATCAATTTAAAATATATGGATTATAAATCAATGAGCCTTAATCCTTGAAAAAAGTTAATCAATTTTCATTAAAAAAAAAGTTACTTACATTTAAATTAACTAAGTGGCACTAATAATAATTAAGTTGCCTTAATTTTGAGTAAAAAAAAACTACTCAATGTAATAGACCCCCCACACATTACAAACATATATTAAATCAAATCCGTGCTATTTTTCGTTGTTTTTTTTTTACTGAATGATCAACTACTCCATGCTTTAGGTGCAAAAAAATTTACTAAGAAAAAACCATACTGGGGTTTGAACAATAATGGATAAGAAATATGATGATAAATATTTGAAATTGTTAAATAATTAAATTCATATTTTTCCTAACCATTTTAGTTTTTAAGTCAATTGATAATTTATCATTAGCAATCAAAACATGACTAAGAGTTTTTTTGGGGAGTACTTTAGGCCAAGGCCAACATAACTTGACTTGAATCTTTTATTCTATAGATTTATAACTTTAAAATTAATTAAGCCACTTACTTAACCTTAATTATAATTTAGGAGAAGAGGTTTGGACCTAAGGACGAATTGATAGAGGTTCAAAAATCAAAATTCCAGTCATTATGCTTATTAATTCATGTATAAAAGGAAATAAAGTTAATCAAGAGCAAGCTAAAGCCTGTTCGAAAAACTAATAAACCAAACTCCATTATATGGTCCAGGTCTAGCTTGCTGGTGATAAGACCATGCTTTAATAAAAACTGATCACCGTGTACATTTTAAAGTTCAACACACTTGGACTAGGATATATACTGTCAAAAACATCGTTTCCTACTTCATTTTTTTTCCTTGGAAGTTGGGACACATTTTTCTATGGAATTAGTAGTGTGTTTATCTTCTTACCGGTACTCTTCAATCTTCCTCCATTTTCATTCTAATTAGTAACGTCAATCTTAGAAGCATTTGGTAGAAAATAAATGATTATAAACATTCTATACATATAAAACTTTAGGAATCTTTGACCTGGTTTTGAGCACGGATAAAGAACACCAGGTTGTCCATTGATAGTGTAAGCATCAGAAACATTAGGGGCTCCTCCAGTATAAATAGTTTCATCATAAATTGCCAATATTTCTTGCTTCCACCACTCTCCTGCATAATCAAAGATTTCCAGTCATTTCAAAAATATTTTTCTGGTCAAATTGTGTAACATTTTCTTTACTTTTAAGTTACACATACGTACAACTTGACTCTTCAAATTTGAAAGACAAAAAAAAAAAAAAAAAAGTCCCAATTATTGAGAAGGCTAATTTTATAATACCAAATATGATTGGAACCTCTCCATGAGGAAGAGGGAAAGGATATTTGGTTCCCTTCTTAGGATGAATAATTATAGCACCATGAACCGTTGCTCGCCACCACTCACTATGAGCATGCCACCATAGGGTCCCTATTTCTGTGGAAAATATAATCTTTTGTCTAAACTTTCCACCCGGTTGTATGGGGCATTGTGTAATGTATTCAGGGCCATCTGACCATGGATATCTCGGTTGTTTTACTCCATGCCTATAAAATTGTAAATTAATATTATCATATACAATGCATAGTTAATTAGCAGTTCCTTATATATTTCGATTTCTTCTGTCAAAACAAAAGTGCACGGATCAGAATGATACCAATGAATAGTTATGTTAAAATTGCCCTGGTTATGGACATCAACAAAGATAGTGTCTCCTTGGTGAACATGTAGTGCTGGTCCTGGAAACTGGCCATTTACTGTCAAGATGTTCTTTGTACTGCACAGTCTCGTGTATGGAGTTTCTTTTATCTACAATCCAAAGTTTACACACATAAATGCTATAACTCATAACGAAGCATGTGTACATATTAATAGGTATACAACTACGTACATGCATGCAGTGTGTGTACGTATATATATATCTCTATTCATGATGTAGAAAATCAAACAATTGCATTTCATGAAATGAATAGTGAAATTTTTATCGTATTAGTTACTTACCACAAAAGTATGATGAACATAAGCTTGGCAATGAATGGCACCGACAATTAAGACTAGCCAACTCAAAAATTTTAGGTTCAACCACATTTTTTTTTGGGAGCGGTGGGTAATGGAAACCTTTTTATTTTTCTTTTCAGTCTTGTAGTTTTTTAGTGAATTCCTTAGCTAGGTACCGTTTATATAGAGACATGAGGCTAACAGGAAACATGATTAACTCTACCGGTGAAGGTGGCATGGGACCATTTAGATGCTTACCTAACTGTACACTTAACTCTACTGGTGGTAACGGTACAGGTTGATGATGACTTGTATTTCCCCATGAGATTTTCATTCTCTTCAAGACCAAGTTAAAGATATATAATACTGTTGACAACAACACAACGAGTATTTCTTTATTTTTATTTTTTAATGTTATCGCATCTTCTAAAAGAAATTTTTTTAATAGAAATATATTTCTATTAAAACTATGTTGATTTTAGAATTGGCAAACTAATTAATATTATAACTTTACTTCTAGCTTTAAAACTATGTTTTTTTTATATGGATTGACGTTGTCATGCTCCCATGAAATGTTGCTCAAAAGTTAGAAGTCATTTGGAACGTGGAAAAGTTTTGTTACTCAAAAATCAAAAGTGAATCATTTGGAATGTTCTATCTGTTTTTCATATAAAAAAGAATATATTCAGTAATTTTCATTTTGAACAAAAAAAATTGCTTCCTTTGTGCTTAGCATTTCAGTCCCTAGGAAATTTAACTCAGATTCTTACCTCACATAATTACAGTACGTACTCATAATTATTTCTTCAACTCGTTTTTTAAAATAACTCAAGCAAATTCCATATTGTATATACGTGCAAATCCCACTTTGGAGTGCAAATGAATACTGAATTTTCTAAATATGATTTTGTGTTTGAATGAACTTATTAGGTTATTTTAGTTTATTTTACTTTAAAAATGATTTATAAAAATAAAATAAAATTTAAAAATCTATACATAAGTCAAATAATCAAATAAACCGACTTATAAACCAAGCCAAACATGCTTACGCTCTTTCTCTCTCCCCATTTTTTTCCTAGTGGAATAGTGTTACCTTTAATTTATAGATATTAATGGGTTATAAAACCAGGATGGGAAACTTAATTTCATTAAAATTAATTGTTATTATCAATTTTAGAATATCAATACGTGTTTCAAAAGATGGAAAGAGGAGAGAGAATAGAAGAAAGATGAAAGAAAGACAATTGATTTTCTCCATCATAGGTAGATAGGAATGAAAAGAAAAACGTAGAAAGCAAATCCTCCAAGATTCACTTTTTGCAATCCACCCAATATGAACGGAAATCACCCAAAAAAGAGAGGGATAGTTGGAGGCATAGAATAGAATAATCAATTGCTTGGGGGGATGACCTTTTTACTCTTATCCTTGAGTTGAGAAGTATGATATAATTAATTAATTATCAGAGGTGGCAGACTGGACCAAGATCTCATAAGACTTCTTTAAAAAAAAAAAAATTGCTAAAAGGGTGTCATAAGATTTTTATTTATTTATAATATATGATGTCATAAGAGACTCGTAAATCATACATCATATAATATCTTTGCATTGCCATGGAGTCCTTTTAAGTTCAAATGAAGTATGATCACATTGGATGCAAATTTTGGATTTCTCTTTTTTTCTTTCTGAATTGTCCCACACACAAAAGATGATAATACAAAAGATAACGGACATTTGTTGTATTCCACTGAGAAGTCTTTTCTAACCTTCCAAAAGTTATCCCTATGCTCTCAATTTAATCCTTCAATTCTTTCCAATTTATGTTTAAACCCTATATTAAAATTTTAAGTTCAAATGAAGTATGATCACATTGGATGCAAATTTTGGATTTCTTTTTTTCTTTCTGAATTGTCCCACACACAAAAGATGATAATACAAAAGATAACGGACATTTGTTGTATTCCACCGAGAAGTCTTTTCTAACCTTCCAAAAGTTATCCCTATGCTCTCAATTTAATCCTTCAATTCTTTTCAATTTTTGTTTAGACCCTATATTAAAATTTAGGTACATTATATTTTTTTTATGAATATATATATATATATATTAGAACATATAACTCTATATATGATCAACACAATCAAAATAAATACTTAGTACTATATATATATAATAAAATTTAGTTACAAATTTGGATGAAGTTTTATGTATCCTTATCATATGCATTAGATATGAGAAAAAACACGTCATTTTTTTTATTGTGAATTGAAGTTTAAGTTTCTAATATATATATATATATATATATGTATATAGAGAGAGAGAGAGAGAGAGAGAGAGAGAGAGAGAGAGAGAGAGAGAGAGAGAGAGAGAGAGAGAGAGAGAGGAACAATCATTGTATCGTAGATATCTATTATCATAATTATTTGTAAAAAAAATATAATTAGTATATATTTAGACCCAAAAAAAAAAAACTATGTATTTAAAAAAGAAAAATTGTGTTAAACTTTTTTGTAAATTGCACGAGCTACCAACTATGTATATCATAATCTATCAAGAACATTGTAGCTTAATTAGTACATTTTCATACACAAAGTGCTTGAAAATTTAAGAAAAAATTATTCGAGTTGAGAAATTAGATACATATTGTAACTATTTTTAAAATAAAAAAATTATATCATGTTCATACCAAGGAAGTATCAATTTGAGTGAAAATTTTAAACATAAAAAATAGCAGTTTCAATAAAAGTACAAAACCCATAACCCATGCTAGCCTAAGCCTTACATTCTTCATTTATAGCCCATAGCTAGGTCCTCAATTTCAAATCAAAACCTACCTGCACAAAAAAGTCTTGGCCTCCCTTTTGGAATTACCACCAGTACTTTTGCATAGTTTGCCCAAGCTAGAACCCCAATATTCAAAGTAGAAGAAATTATATATTCCCACCGATAAATCATAAAACTCTAATGTGTGTTGAAAATCCGTAACAGAAAAAAAAACGCAGACCAAAGAAGTCAAACTAATTGAAGCCACATTTTGGCTACTCAGGTTGAATATTACTTCTTTTCAAAAGAAAAGAAAAGAAAAGGTTGAATATTACTTACTATGAAATTAAAAGGAAAATATTCTTATAACAAGATGCAAAACCAAAAACAAAACTAAGAAAGTAGGATATAGATTATGATCGAGACAAATCATCTTGGAATGTCCTGTTAGCCAAAGTGCAGACAGATTATGATCAAGAATAGCAATTCTAGATTTTCACATGGTACTTCTCACAATGTTGATTAATACTAGGTCTATAATGTTTTTACAATATTTTCATAATAAATTATAAGTGATAAGTTGTTATTAATTTTACTTGAACTTACCACTTACATTATTTTTTACTTACCAATAATAACTTGTTACTTAAAATTTGTTATAAAATTATTATGATGTTGCATTACACATACTAAAATAGACTTTACAATCTCAGCCAAATAAATAAAATATATTGACGTTGATAATATTGTATTCAACTATCCATTTGGAGGTATAGACAAAATGATGTTATTATACGGCAATCCATCTAGTAGGTTTGAAAAAGCTCAACGTTATTGGTACTAAGTACTATCATTATTTTCATATAAAAAAATACTATATTATTATTACTGTTATATTATCACGATCATCATTTTAATTGGTTCTTTTGAGTATTTTTATAAATGATATCTTGCCACAAGTTATGTAACGGACTCCCTAATTAGTATATTATAAATTCATAATAATAGGAATTTGTTGTGCTGTCAAGAAAATGATCTTAGCTTGTATTCAGATGAATTTATTAACAGAAGGGGACATATTGGATAACGTGTTGATCAAATGTATTTGAAAGTTATATTTCAAAATTTGTATTTTTTTAATTGTTAATTTGTTGTATATCTTTTCATGCATCTAAATTTAGCTTTGAGTCTCTTTCAATCGGTTTTCTTCTAAGACTAATTGAAGAGCCAATGGAATAGCAGTTGCATCAGCTATTCAGCTATCAAGGAACACACAGTGAAATGCTGTTGGCCCAAAGCTTTAACAATGTTGCCATCAGAACTTCTAGCCACAATTGCAATGGTGGTGCCTAGGGATTAAGAGTTGCATTAACATTATATTTTAGGCAAAAACACCATTTTGGTTCCTATATTTTAAGGTCACAGTCAATTTGGTCCTTATATTTTAGTAACAGTCAATTTAGTCCCTGTTATATTCATGTACTTGTATTCAATTTAGTCCCTACCGTTAACTTTTAACAGAAAATGCCGACGTGGCAAATTAATTGTATAATTGGCACATTTAAGGTTAAAAGATTAAATAAAATGCTGATATGTCCAAATTTTATTGGCCACGTCAGTGATTAATTAGCAAAAAAATACACATCAGAAAAATAAAATAAAAATTTAAAAGGATGAATTTAAGGAATTAAATTAATTAAATAATTTTTCAATTTTCTCTTCCTTTCTTCGAAACCAATGTGCAACTCAGATACACACAACCAATTGAAATAATCAAAATAGCTTACATCTTCATTTCTCATTCTCACGCTTCCCAGGCCACCTCCACCACCTCGTAAATTTATATTGTTTTAATTGAAGTGAATGAATTTCATTGCTAAAAGTAAGCTTTCATTTCCGGATTGGTAATGTTTAGAACAATGATATTTGTTTTTATTTTCCTGGGAAACAAACTTGTTTTTAGTATTGAATTTTCCAGAAAACATATCAAAGACTTGTTGTTGTTATTATTATTATTTTACACAAGAAGTTCATTATTATTGTATAAGCGATCAGATCCTCACAGGCCTCGATTTGATAAGATCCGAAAAGGATCATCGATCTCTGGCTCTAGCATATGCGCACTGTGTGTATGAAAGATCAAGCTTGAAGGCATGAAGCCCATTAGGAATTTCATAGATCTTTCATGGAACTGTAGCGATCTTCTGGCAAAACCATCTTTATCTAAATCAGATGTGCTATCTATTGATGAATTGGTGTTGTCAAATTTGGTTTTTTAGGAGGATTTGGATTTGTTTTGTGTAAGGTTCTGATTCCTTGAATTGGGATGAAAAATTGTGTACTGGGTTGGTGTTTAGTTGTCAAGAAAGTCCAAGAAAAAATGAAAATTTTATTTAATAAAATTTTATTTTGTTTAATTAATTTAATTCTTTAAATTTATTCTTTAAATTTTATTTTTCTGAAGTGTATTTTTTTGCCTGTTAATCATTGACGTGGCCAATAAAATTTAGACATATCAACACTTTATTTAATATTTTAATATTAAATGTGTCAATTGTGCAATCCGTTTGCCATATAAGCATTTTCCATTAGAAGTTAATGATAGGCACCAAATTGACTACAAGTTGAAAATAACATGGATTAAATCGATTATTACCAAAATGTAGGGACCAAAGTGACTATGACTTCAAAATGTAGGGATCAAAATAGTGTTTTTGCCTATTTCATTTTTTTGAGAAGAAAACGAGTACATTTTATTGCATAAGAAAACAAAATTAGCCAAAATCGGTTAGGAGAACAAAATTAACATATGGTGGAACACCCTTCATCTACACCATTAAATTTTAATAATACTTAGATACGTAGAAGATTGTTTTTTTTTTTTTAAGTATGCCTCAATTTCAAAGCAAGAAAGTCTTGGCCTTAGTTCTTTTGCACATATAGTTTGCACAAACTTAGGAAGGGTCCAATAATAAAGTTATTAGGAAGGGATCCCTTCTAATTACCACCAGTACTTTTGCACAGTTTGCCCTAACTTAGGAAGGATATAATAAATCTAAGCTAGAACCCCAACTATCACACATTCTTGACGTGATTATTACTCCATAGGTACAAAGTTTTTGTGGAGTGTAGGAGGGCAAGGTTCGAGGTTTAAGTCTCTAAGAGGGAACTTCATACATATACACACATACATATATATATATATATATATATATATTTAGATTAGGTTAAAGTAGAATTTATATCTTGTATAAATAAATAAAAAGAACTCAAACATATTTTATTTTGTTATACTGTCAAGAAAATTATCTTAGCTTGTAATATTCAGATGGATTTAATACACTAAGCATGTAGAGATGGATTTTCAATTCAGGCGGAGAGGGAACAGCTATTAAAAATTCCCTCCTCCTCTTGCAATTTTCATGAAAAAAATAAGAATATATATATATATATATATAAAAGCTTAAATTAATCATTTCTCTCTTCTAAGTTCTAACTTTAAATATCATTCTAAAAAAAAAAGTTCTAACTTAAATATAATTAATTTTAAAACGGGGCGCCCAAAATAAAAATTCTGCTCCTGCCGGTAAACCTTAAATAAGTCTGCAGCTAACAAATTTGTGAAATGTAGTTGTGACTTGTGAGTCGTAAGCGAAAATTTTAGACTAAAGAATCCAGTTATGGTTGCAGACTTGCAGTTGCCTACATTTGGTACTCATAGATAGACGAGGGAGGGAATGGGCTGAAACACTTGCATCTTCTTAATTAATTTCTTTTATATCATATGTAAAGAGAGAAGAAATTATTAGCTTTAGCTATGTGATTATGAAAGCATATTATGTGTACTACTTTTTATTTTTTATTTTTTATCTTTTTTAATTATCAAAACCCAAAATTTATAATAAATTATTATAATGATTGAAAATAAATATGCGATTTCTTTTAAAATTCTTCAAATCTTTAGTAGTAAAATTTTATTCAGAAATATATTTTAAAATTTTTGAAAATAGTAATATAGTTTCATATAGTATAAATTATGTTAGTGATTTTTAATGCATTTACAATGAGTCACATCGTAGAAGCACGTTATACAATTTCTAATATTTATTTGGAGAAAACACAACATGCATGCCATGTGTAATGATTACACAAAATCACATAACATGAACACAAATTCAGGAATAATAAATATTTAATTTATTAGGTGTAATGCATATTTTTTTTAAAAAGAATATTATACTTATGGATAATTCATTTATTTGCACACGTAAATTGATTGCAATTATGTGTGTTTTCTTGATATTTATGAACTATTTGACTTTATTTTTTCAAATAAATAATATTTTTATTTAATGTAATATTGAATGCTAGTGTAAAATTCTATCTCAAATAAAATGAAAAACAAAAGTATCCATTCACATGATTGTAGTGTATGTGGTTATTTGTTGACAAAAACATTTTCATTAAATGATGTTTTTATATATTTTGGAAAAAGAAAAAGGTTAAACAATGCATAAATATCACGAGGACGCGTAAAATAAATTTGTGCATATGAACTAATGAATTGTTGACAAACATATATATATATATATATATAGATGTATATATAACTCATAATTATGTTATTTTAAAACCTGCCATCTTTTCTTTGTTTAATGTTTTTAACCTGTACTTTTAATCACACGTTAAGAAGACCTTTAAATAATAACCTAGATTAACCAAGATCTACCATTAATAGAAAGAAAGGAAACAAGGCAAGCGATCACAACTTCACAAGTCCCAATCAAACAGAAATTTGTGATTTCCTTCACGGTTCAGGTTATATATCTTTTAACCAAAAAAAAAAAAAAAAAAAAGCCATTCAAGGAAGAAAGAGGAAATCATGTAACTAACTAACATATAATTTCATTTTCTATTTCGCACGTGGACTGCTATCCATGCATTTTAAAATTAAGTAATGCAAAAAAGTTCAGTCCCAGCTGTTTTAATTATATATATATATATATATATATATATATTTTTTTTTTTAGAGTACTCAATTAAGTTGTTACTTGGACGCTTCAATGGGATCCCCACATACGCAATTGATAGGGCAAGCATTAAAGTCTAATGGGGTTAGAGTTCCACGTCATGGACAATCAGCAAATACCATTTAAAAAGCATGAATAATTGAACAAAAATGATGATGATAGCCTTAAATATGATAAGCATGCTACCTCATACTATTATTATTGCTTATCTACACTAAGGATTGGCACTAATGTCCCACCCAATTATTCATTATATACACAAGTTGAAATATGTGCTACTTAGTGGTTAGCCCCCCACCCCTTTTGTTAGCTTAATAACAGTACGTGGAGCCTTTCTGATAGAGAAGATATCTCATGAGATGGGTTTTTACGAAACATCTCTCTCATAACATATGAAACTTACGTATCACTGAGAGAAATGTCTTAATTACAAAACCATCTCATAAAATAATTGTTCTTGTTGATCAACTTTTGTCCTTTACGAATCATGTATGATGCACATGGAGCACTGACTAAGAAAGCTAGAGGAGTTGGAATTATTATTGGCCTACAAATATGCCAAATTAGCCCATTAATCATAAAATAGTCAATGTTTTATCTTGCTACGGCAAGTCTAAAACTTTATGGTCAAGATATACCAAAGAATGACTGCTTTCGGTACCATGTGTTTGTTTTTTTTTAGACCCCTTAAAACAAATTGTTTAACCTAATATATTAGCCAAGTGATTACTTAGGTTAATTATGAGACCTAGTTTAAACAAGGAGAGATCATATCATGCACAACAGCAGTAAAATAAAGAACACAATGATATGATCACCTAGGAAAATTAATGAAACGAACCGTCTCAAGGTAACAACCTAGGGAGGATTTGACCTAACTATCCTCAAGGTAAAAAAACAAATTCACTATAAGAGAATTGAAGTTTTTACAATAAGATTTAACCTTAAATCTATTGCTACCTCTAGTAGTAACTTACTTTCATGACCACGTGCAAGCTCCGAATCTACGGACTCCTTCTCTCTTGGATTTGCAGAACACAAACTCCCATGTTTGTGACTTTGAGAACCTACTCAAAGATTTCAGGTCACGGCTTGTTGATCTTGCAGCAACTAGATTCTTCCAGCACTTGATTGTAGATCTTATTTCGGTAGACATATGTAGAGTTAGAAGGTACAGAACCTCTCAGATCTCACAGGAGTAACTCACAAGTTTACCAACTGTCTTCAAAATATAGTTAGGGTTTTCCTTTTATACTTTGGAGTGTTGGATTGAAACCCTAAATGTTTTCGCAAGTTGGGCCTGTTTTAAAATTCTGTAGAATTTCTTTTTCTACGATACTTGATCGGTCGAGCTTCATTCCTGATCGGTCGAGCTTCAAATTTTTTTTTTTTTTTTTTTTTTTTTTTTTGTTTGCAGCTTATATATTCTTGAGTCTTGACTTGAACCACTTTGAGCAATGTCTAGCACCTATCCATGACATGTTTTTGTTATCAGTTTGCCAACATATACAAATTGAGTCTCTAAACATTTAATCCTAAATCTTTAGAACCTAACAATCTCCCCCTTTGGCAATCCGTGGCAAAACACACTTTGAGCAATGTCTAACACCTATCCTAGACATGTTTTTGTTCTCGGTTTGTCAACATATACAAATTGAGTCTCTAAACATGTAATCCTAAATCTTTAAAACCTAACAATCTCCCCCTTTGGCAATTCGTGACAAAACACACATATATATGAATTGCTCAACTCAAGAATTAGCCCAACTTACAAATTGATGCCTAAATACAATTCCATCACAATCCACTAACTATTAGTTGCTAGAATAGATAGCAGATGAGAAAGAATTAACTTGTAAATTCCTAAAACACTCAAAACAAACCACAAAAGCATGAGTGGAAATTACAGTATAAATCCAAAATTTAAAAACTGAATTTGAATTCACAAAACATAAAAGATAGACAAAATATCAAATGAATAATCTTTAAATAAACCATCATAGTCAATCATAAACCATCAATGTTTGTGAAACAAGAACAATAGAAGAGAATATACATCAAAATTGAGAAAATATACATCAAAAACTCTCATCATCAACTAAACTAATCCCCCTAAATATAAAAACTCTCTAACTCTCCCCTAAGTACAAGAGTAACACATCTAAACCAACTCCCCCTTTTTGTTACGCATTGCCAAAGGCAACATCAACGATCAGAGGGTGGAGGAGGTGGAAATGCACTCCTATACTCAGCAAAGTTAGCTCTCTGGGCAGCAATCTCAAAAAGTAGCTCATCAATGAGTTGTCCATGAGCTGCCTAAGTGTCTTGCTTTTGTAGAGCTTGAAATTCAGCATCCATAGTTTCACACCACTTAGGGTATTGAAAGGCAATTTTGTAAGTTGGAGGTTTTGTGTAAGAATAGTCAATAACAACCTTGTAGCACATTTTTGGTTTGGTAATACCACTTTTAGATCTAGTTTGCATAGGATGCTGATTGTGGATTGTGCTAGTGGAAGAGGAAATAGGAACGAGATCAGTGATAGAAGTAGATGCAAGGCACTATAGAATTAGGGACTGTAGAAACAAGCACTGTAGAATTGGGGATTGTAGAATCTGTTACTACAAAATTTGATGCAGTAGGAGTGGAAGTGTTATGTGGAAGAGAGTTAGGGAGAGGAACAGTGGGAAGCTCAGTGATGGTAGGAGTGAGATTAGATTGGTTAGAGGTAGTATGTGGAGTATAAGACCCTAAAAGGGAAGATTGATTAGTGGAATGGAGATAAAGGATGATAGGCCAAGAATATATTGATCCCTTGTGATGAATTAATTTCTTCTTTCGATAATTAAAGTATTAAGATTCTTTTAATTTGTTTCTTGATTGAAATCTTATTGTACTTAGATTTATTAGTTGCATGCACAAGTTGTTATTATTATTATCAATTAATTGTTGCATGTCAGAATTATTCAAGTGAATCTATCAATAATTTCAGTTAATTATAATGTCTGTATATTACATGCATGTACATATTTTTTGACTATTGGAATAAATGAGTAAAAAAAAATTACATACTTTTATCTCTTACAGAGCAAATTATTATTAATTTTATTGATTCTTTTTTGATAAGTAGTATTTCACTCACAGTGATGAAATAGATTGGAAAAAAAAGATAGAGACATTAAAAAGTAAATTTTAACGATGTCAATTAAAAAAAGAAAAGAAAATATAAAATCTTAGGAATCTCTAAACCCTACATTTTGGTTCATTGTATATAATGAGTTCAATAAATTATATAGTCATTGAGGGCTTTTCACTAGATTTGCAGTTCATCAAAAAAAAAAAAAAAAAAAAAAACCGAGAGCTTTTCACTGTGAATGTAAACAACTTAACACGTAAATTAACCTTTCATATTTGCGTCACGACAGCCACAAAATTGCAGTCACAGACTCACAATACATCAACCTCAAGCCTGACATTTCCGTTAACCCAACGTGGCTCACGCCAGCTGAAATTAAAGAATCCATGCCATAAATGGAGAGAAAGTCTTAACTCACTACAATCTCACAGCAGTCTTATCTGGAATTGGAAATCTAGAATGGAAAGTCAGTTACTTCTCACGAAATGAAAAGAATTTGATTCCGACTCAATTATTTGTTGGTTTCCTTGTAGTACAGCAACGAGACAACTTAGGAGGAATACTTGTTCTACACGTACGGCTTGGATTGTTAACCACGAATTGCTGAACTTACCGACATCAATTCACACAGCCATGCTTTAGTTCTTAGACACAACTGATTTGGTTTTTTCGTAGGCTATATTTCTTGGGGTATATATGCTAACTATGAGTGGGAGTGTTTTTAGGGTTTTTTTTTTTTTTTTTTTGACAGAAAAGCCGTAAAAGTATAAATATTGATATAGTAAAAGAGAGAGAGAGAGAGAGAGAGATTGATTTTTATATTATTACTGTAATCGCTCTAATTTTTTTATTGAAATTTTATTTTCATCATCACTTGTAGATGTAGACTTAGCTTAGAATCAAATTATATATATAAATCTTTGATATTCTTCTCTTTGTTTGTAATTTAGTCTTAAAAAAAAAAAAATTGTTCTGGTTCATATTATTTGTTTGTGATGTAGGCTTAAGATCAAACTATAAAATCTTTTCAAAAGATCAAACTATAAAAGTCATAGTTGTATTGAGATTTCAAGTAATCAATTAATTAAGCTCAATCCCCTTCAAACATTATGTTAACTATCCCATTAAGAGAGTCCAATTTTTTACGGATTGTAACTTTATCTATAGGACTAATACGATTATTTTGTTACCAATTCATTGGCTAACCCACTATTCTGCATTCCTTCATTTCAATTATTTTGTTTTTAAGTTTGGATGGAGATGAAAGGACATATCAAGGAAGTATGAGCAGAAGAGAGAAGGGAAGATATCCCTCCTTTAAGAGTGATGATAGGAATTAATTAGTATCATACATTTTATTATATATTTAACCTTTACAAATTGACGTTTGACCAATAGGTCAACTACTAAAAAATAATTTTGAAATTCATTTGTTGTATTGGTGAAGTGACATCAATTATATTATTGTTATACTAGTTTGTAAACATTAATTATGTAATAAAATTTGTAATAAATTTAATATTTTCCTTTAATTAGTTATGAGTGGAAATGAAAGAAAATAATAATAATATATAAATAAATGGATAAATATATCATTCCTAACATCCGTAATTAAAAAATGTTGTGGGTAAAATAGAAAGTATATAAAAGTTAAATAAACTAAAATCCCTTCAAATCCAAACCCATGCAAATCCTTTTCTCCTCTCCTTGTTTGATTTGATTGATGTTCTCCTCCTCTTTTTATTTTTATTTTTTAATCTTCTTTGCTTTCTCCATCTACCACGTGAAATCTTGGCCGTTTGTTTTTCTTTAGGTTTTTCCTTCTAAGTGTCAAAATTAACGTCACATGAGTTTGTTTGGGCTTTTTCCAACTAAATGAATTAATGGGCTTAATTTTTAAAACATACCCAACAATATATATATATATATATATAAATTTTTTTTGACAAAAAAATTGCAAATTCCATTAAAGAAAAGTTAAATCGGCTTGAATGACAGCTTTGAAATTTGAAGGAACATGTTTCATCTATATCAAAATACCTATGACATGCTTATCATATTGATTAAGGAGAGTAGTGAATTTTCTATTTTGGCCAATATATTGGACTAAGAATATGGATTTGCATTTTCAAGATCTCTTAAATAAAATGTGTGGTCAACTTTTTAAAAAATTATATATACATACACACACACACACACACACACATATATATATATATATATATATATATGGAGAAAGAGAGAGAGAGAGAGTCCAATCTTGATGAATCATACAAATATCTAGTCAATAATAATATCTGATTGCGTACTACTTAATCACACAGCTTTATTTAATTCTATATACAATGTATCCCATATACTATGAGAACAAATAAATTACTTCTTCCACAACAATTTCATTATTTTCCTCCACAAATTTTTGTGGAAGAAACAATGATTGTCGTGGTAATAATTCCACAAATTATAATTATAAACAATAATACTACAGATATACCGAACAAATTAAGAGCACAGTGAAAATAAACAAACAAACAAACAAATGAATGGATTGGCCCATTTCATAAATGCTTATGTCTCCCCTATCATTTGATGTAACTACTCATGAGGAATGAACCAACATGGTGTTTGGAGCTTGCACTAACTTCAACAGGGTGGCATGTCTGGTGGTGGTGGTAAAATATGTGCTTTTCGACCTTTCCCATTTTTCACTACAAATGCCATGTCATGCCCCATGTCATATGCTGATCAAAATGGCAGTGTAGAAACCAAACTCCTATCATCACAAAACATAAACAACAACATCATCATCATTTTAGTATTAAGTGTGAGGGGAAAAAGTTGCATCTTAAGCATTGGATAGAATACAGGATTGACATGTGGTCAGATATGTATTATATCTAATACTCTAATGTACTAGACACAAGTTAAACCTTAATATCCCGAATACTTAACGGAATCCAAAATTGACACGTGTTCAATTTTGAACACGTTCACATTTAGTGTTCCAATGCACTGGACACAAATTGAACCTTAAATGTGAGTTATTAAAAAAGACAAAAAAAAGAAGAAGAAGTTTTAGCAGTTTGACAAACTAGGATTGTTGGCCTGAATCTAATGGCAGTCCAGCCATCTAGGGGAACAGCAATGGTGTTCATAAAAGGAGGGTCAACAAGATTATATCTCAATGGGTCCTTATCCTTGTCAAAGTTTCCAAGACCCATTCCAACCACATAGAAACTATATCCATGGAGATGCATTGGATGATCATTCCCACCCACCAAAGTCGTGCCTTGAAAGACAAGTTCCACAGTTGTGTTAAACTTCAGTATCTTAACCTTGGTCCCATGTCTAGGTGTCTCTAGGTACAATGGCAGGTCCTCAGCGGTGAAATTAAATAAATATGGTGGGAAATCTGGAAAATTAGTCCCAAATACCCCATTGACATGACCATAATAAGCTTGTAATATATCGATGTATGGGTTCACAAAGCTTATGTTATTGACACTAGTGGCTAGTCGGGTCCCATTAGGACTTGCACATGAATTGTTAGGACATGGGAACGTGTTGACTGAGATTACAAAAAATAAACGTTTGGTTATATTTATTGGGACACTGACTGGATGATTTTTATCGGCTAAGCTTTTGAGGCTACTTGTGAAACTAACTGACGCATTGGTATTATTAAAGTAAAGAAGATTATTAGGTAGGGAAGGAGGTGAAGATGGGGTATAGTTTCCATTGTATTCGAGAATAGCAGTGGTGGTTGTGTTATCATAAGCAACACCGGGTGCAGCAGAGTATGCTCTAGCAGCCATGTAATAGTGGTCAGATTTCTGGTTCGCTTTCAGCAAAACATCGATGGTTTGGCCAGGGGATATTGTGACATAACTTGATTCCAATGGCTTGGTGTAACTACCATCTGTTCCCACAACAGTGACATTGTGTTTGGCAATGGTGAAAAAGAGAATATCCATCACGGCAGAGTTGATAAGGCGGAGGAGATAAGTCTTGCCATGATCAACCTTTAGCTTGTACGTGTCTGCAAATAGTGAATTGCATTAGTAGACCAACACTTTAGCCAAAAAGAAAAAACAAAAGAAGGGAGTTTATGGACACAACTTATGTACCATAATCTTTTTTGCTACTTAAAAACGGTGATTATGATCATGATATATGGATTAATATTGAAGTATATGTGAAAGTAATTGTTCATTATTCATAATTGATCATTTGTAACAAAAATTGTGATAAATAGCACAGTCCTGAAAAAATTGATAAAAAAAAAAGAGAGTATCATTTGATAAAAACTTAGTAACTTGACAATCTGTTATTGCCTTACTAAGAAGGATGAATTTTTCCTTTCTTTCTTAGGGCTAAGACAATGACTTTATTATTCTAACCATCTTTAAGTATTACCGCCACTTGCATCTTATTGGGTTAAAGTTCACCGAGTCTTGGTACTACTGTTTGAACTATGACATTTACCAATTGTAAGTAATTTCCTCAATAAGTCTAAGTATCGTATCAAATGTTATTATTTATCAATTTAAAATATATGAATTATAAATCAATGAGCCTTAATCCTTGAAAAAAGTTAATCAATTTTCATTAAAAAAAAAGTTACTTACATTTAAATTAACTAAGTGGCACTAATAATAATTAAGTTGCCTTAATTTTGAGTAAAAAAAAAAACTACTCAATGTAATAGACCCCCCACACATTACAAACATATATTAAATCAAATCTGTGCTATTTTTCGTTGTTTTTTTTTTTACTGAATGATCAACTACTCCATGCTTTAGGTGCAAAAAAAATTTACTAAGAAAAAACCATACTGGGGTTTGAACAATAATGGATAAGAAATATGATGATAAATATTTGAAATTGTTAAATAATTAAATTCATATTTTTCCTAACCATTTAAGTTTTTAAGTCAATTGATATTTAATCATTAGCAATCAAAACATGACTAAGTTTTTTTGGGGAGTACTTTAGGCCAAGGCCAACATGACTTGAATCTTTTATTCTATAGATTTATAGCTTTGAAATTAATTAAGCCACGTACTTAACCTTAATTATAATTTAGGAGAAGAGGTTTGGACCTAAGGACGAATTGACAGAGGTTCAAAAATCAAAATTCCAGTCATTATGCTTATTAATTCATGTATAAAAGGAAATAAAGTTAATCAAGAGCAAGCTAAAGCCTGTTCGAAAAACTAATAAACCAAACTCCATTATATGGTCCAGGTCTAGCTTGCTGGTGATAAGACCATGCTTTAATAAAAACTGATCACCGTGTACATTTTAAAGTTCAACACACTTGGACTAGGATATATACTGTCAAAAACATCGTTTCCTACTTCATTTTTTTTCCTTGGAAGTTGGGACACATTTTTCTATGGAATTAGTAGTGTGTTTATCTTCTTACCGGTACTCTTCAATCTTCCTCCATTTTCATTCTAATTAGTAACGTCAATCTTAGAAGCATTTGGTAGAAAATAAATGATTATAAACATTCTATACATATAAAACTTTAGGAATCTTTGACCTGGTTTTGAGCACGGATAAAGAACACCAGGTTGTCCATTGATAGTGTAAAGCATCAGAAACATTAGGGGCTCCTCCAGTATAAATTGTTTCATCATAAATTGCCAATATTTCTTGCTTCCACCACTCTCCTGCATAATCAAAGATTTCCATTCATTGCAAAAATATTTTTCTAGTCAAATTGTGTAACATTTTCTTTACTTTTAAGTTGCACATACGTACAACTTGAATCTTCAAATTTGAAAGACAAAAAAAAAAAAAAAATAAAGGTCCCAATTATTGAGAAGGCTAATCTTATAATACCAAATATGATTGGAACCTCTCCATGAGGAAGAGGGAAAGGATATTTGGTTCCCTTCTTGGGATGAATGATTATAGCACCATGAACACCACTCACTATGAGCATGCCACCATAGGGTCCCTACTTCTGTGGAAAATATAATCTTTTGCCTAAACTTTCCACCTGATTGTATGGGGCATTGTGTAATGTATTCAGGGCCATCTGACCATGGATATCTCGGTTGTTTTACTCCATGCCTATAAAATTGTAAATTAATATTATCATATACAATGCATAGTTAATTGGCAGTTCCTTGTATATTTCGATTTCTTCTGTCAAAACAAAAGTGCACGGATCAGAATGATACCAATGAATAGTTATGTTAAAACTGCCCTGGTTATGGACATCAACAAAGATAGTATCTCCTTGGTGAACATGTAGTGCTGGTCCTGGAAACTGGCCATTTACTGTCAAGATGTTCTTTGTGCTGTACAGTCTCGTGTATGGAGTTTCTTTTATCTACAATCCAAAGTTTACACACATAGATGCTATAACTCATAACGAAGCATGTGTACATATTAATAGGTATACAACTACGTACATGAATGCAGTGTGTGTACGTATATATATCTCTATTCATGATGTAGAAAATCAAACAATTGCATTTCATGAAATGAATAGTGAAATTTTTATCGTATTAGTTACTTACCACAAAAGTATGACGAACATAAGCTTGGCAATGAATGGCACCGACAATTAAGACTAGCCAACTCAAAAATTTAAGGTTCAACCACATTTTTTTTGGGAGCGGTGGGTGATGGAAACCTTTTTATTTTTCTTCAGTCTTGTAGTTTTTTAGTGAATTCCTTGGCTAGGTACCGTTTATATAGAGACACGAGGCTAACAGGAAACATGATTAACTCTACCGGTGAAGGTGGCATGGGACCATTTAGATGCTTAACTAACTGTACACTTAACTCTACGTACTGGTGGTAACGGTACAGGTTGTTGATGACTTGTATTAATACAAAAGATATAAGACATTTGTTGTATTCCAACGAGAAGTCTTTTCTAACCTTCCAAAAGTTATCCCTATGCTCTCAATTTAATCCTTCAATTCTTTTCAATTTTTGTTTAAACCCTATATTAAAATTTAGGTACATTATATTTTTTATGAATATATATATATATATATATATATATCACAACATATAACTCTATATATCAACACAATCAAAATAAATACTTAGTACTATATATATATATATATATATATATATAAAATAAAATTTAGTTACAAATTTGGATGAAGTTTTATGTATCCTTATTGTAGGGACACGATTTTTAACGATCCAAGAATAACGTTGGTCTCGTATATAAAAAGGCCCGAACAATATAATTCATAGAGAGTGGGATAGAAAGGCTGGACCTTGGTCGTTGGACGGCGGTTTAGTCATGATTTTCATGGAAGCCCATACGAAGGCGGGTTTGGCCTGTATAGCTAAGCCTTACACGGATGTGGTTTGAAAGGTTTGACTCCTCGGAGCGTCTCATTCTCACCATTCTCCTTAGTCCGAGGAGCGTCTCATTCTCACCATTCTCCTTTTTTATATGATCCCCCCCCCCCTTTTTCTCAGCTCTCTTTCCCTTTTATACTAGTATTTACTTCCCGTTCTTCACCTACGTGTCAGTTTTTTCCTTTTTTTGGGGTAAGTACTCGTCCTACCAATCCATACGTCAGAGTGGTTGGGGGTGGTTGGGGAAAGTTGAATAGCAGGATCTGGAGTATGGGCTTGCCAGGTGCTGGGCTCCACATTATGGTGTGGACATTTTTCTCCCTTGTAATGCTCTTGTACTGAGTTTGTCCTTTACTTCAGGCGTTTTGTGAGTTGTTGAGCATGAGATCGTCCTCGGCCACATCCTTGGGACTTTAAGGGACTTTCATCATATGCCCTTGGTAGTGGGGCTCCTCGGCCTGGGCTTCGGGCCCTTAATACAAGGTGGGCTGAGACCGTAGATTTTGGGCCCCACACTTATCATATGCATTAGATATGAGAAAAAATACGTCATTTTTCTATTGTGAATTGAAGTTTAAGTTTCTAATATATATATATATATATATATATATATATAGAGAGAGAGAGAGAGAGAGAGAGAGAGAGAGAGAGAGAGAGAGAGAGAGAGAGAGAACAATCATTGTATCGTAGATATCTATTATCATAATTATTTGTAAAAAAAATATAATTAGTATATATTTAGACCCAAAAAAAAACTATGTATTTAAAAAAGAAAAATTGTGTTAAACTTTTTTGTAATATCGTAGATATCTATTATCATAATTATTTGTAAAAAAAATATAATTAGTATATATTTAGACCCAAAAAAAAAAAACTATGTATTTAAAAATGAAAAATTGTGTTAAACTTTTTTGTAAATTGCACAAGCTACCAACTATGTATATCATAATCTATCAAGAACATTGTAGCTTAATTAGTACATTTTCATACACAAAGTGTTTGAAGATTTAAGAAAAAATTATTCGAGTTGAGAAATTAGAAATATATTGTAACTATTTTTAAAATAAAAAAATTATATCATGTTCATACCAAGGAAGTATCAATTTGAGTGAAAATTTTAAACATAAAAAAGTAACAGTTTCAATAAAAGTACAAAACTCTTGGCTTCCCTTTTGGAATTACCACCAGTACTTTTGCATAGTTTGCCCAAGCTAGAACCCCAATATTCAAAGTAGAAGAAATTATATATTCCCACCGATAAATCATAAAACTCTAATGTGTGTTGAAAATCCGCTACACTATCTAGAAGACGAAAAGTTTTTGACCACAAATTTCAAAGAGCAGATAAGAAAAAAAAAAAAAAACGCAGACCAAAGAAGTCAAACTAATTGAAGCCACATTTTGGCTACTCAGGTTGAATATTACTTCTTTTCAAAAAAAGAAAAAAGAAAAAAAAGAAAAAAGGTTGAATATTACTTACTATGAAATTAAAAGGAAAATATTCTTATAACAAGATGCAAAACCAAAAACAAAACTAAGAAAGTAGGATATAGATTATGATAGAGACAAATCATCTTGGAATGTCCTGTTAGCCAAAGTGCAGACAGATTATGATCGAGAATAGCAATTCTAGATTTTCACATGGTACTTCTCACAATGTTGATTAATACTAGGTCTATAATGTATTTAAA
This sequence comes from Quercus mongolica, assembly GCA_011696235.1. Lineage (NCBI taxonomy): Eukaryota > Viridiplantae > Streptophyta > Magnoliopsida > Fagales > Fagaceae > Quercus > Quercus mongolica. The sequence goes on along the minus strand of CM022241.1, from coordinate 26,310,915 downwards.
ATATTTTCATAATAAATTATAAGCGATAAGTTGTTATTAATTTTACTTGAACTTACCACTTATATTATTTTTTTACTTACCTATAATAACTTGCTATTTAAAATTTGTTATAAAATTATTATGATGTTGCATTACACATACTAAAATAGACTTTACAATCTCAGCCAAATAAATAACATATATTGACGTTGATAATATTGTATTCAACTATCCATGCGGAGGTATAGACAAAATGATGTTATTATACGGCAATCCATCTAGTAGGTTTGAAAAAGCTCAACGTTATTGGTACTAAGTACTATCATTATTTTCATAAAAAAAAAAATACTATCATTATTATTACTGTTATATTATCACGATCATCATTTTAATTGGTTCTTTTGAGTATTTTTATAAATGATATCTTGCCACAAGTTATGTAACGGACTCCCTAATTAGTATATTATAAATTTATAATAATAGGAATTTGTTGTGCTGTCAAGAAAATGATCTTAGCTTGTATTCAGATGAATTTATTAACAGAAGGGGACATATTAGATAACGTGTTGATCAAATGTATTTGAAAGTTATATTTCAAAATTTGTATTTTTTTAATTGTTAATTTGTTGTCTATCTTTTCATGCATCTAAATTTAGCTTTGAGTCTCTTTCAATGGGTTTTCTTCTAAGACTAACTGAAGAGCCCATGGAATAGCAGTTGCATCAGCCATCAAGGAACACAAAGTGAAATGGTGTTGGCCAAAGCTTTAATTACAATGTTGCCATCAGAACTTCTAGCGACAATTGCAATGGTGGTGCTTGAGGGATTAAGAGTTGCATTAACATTATATTTTAGGCAAAAACACCATTCTGGTCCTATATTATAAGGTCACAGTTAATTTGGTTTTTACATTTTGGTAATAGTCAATTTAGTCCCTGTTATTTTCAAGTACTTGTACTTAATTTGGTCCCTACCGTTAACTTTTAACAGAAAATGCCTACGTGGCAAACTGATTGTACAATTGGCACATTTAAGATTAAAAGATTAAATAAAATGCTGATATGTCCAAATTTTATTGGCCACTTCAGTGATTAATTAGCAAAAAAATACACATCAGAAAAATAAAATAAAAATTTAAAAGGATGAATTTAAGGAATTAAATTAATTAAATAATTTTTCAATTTTCTCTTTCTTTCTTCGGAACCAATGTGCAACTCAGATACACACAACCAATTGAAATAATCAAAATAGCTTACATCTTCATTTCTCATTCTCATGCTTCCCACCTCCACCACCTCGTAAATTTATATTGTTTTAATTGAAGTGAATGAATTTCATTGCTAAAAGTAAGCTTTCATTTCCGGATTGGTAATGTTTAGAACAATGATATTTGTTTTTATTTTCTTGGGAAACTAACTTGTTTTTAGTATTGAATTTTCCAGAAAACATATCAAAGACTTGTTGTTGTTATTATTATTATTATTTTACACAAGAAGTTCATTATTATTGTATTAGCAATCAGATCCTCACAAGCCTCGATTTGATAAGATCCAAAAAGGATCATCGATCTCTGGCTCTAGCATATGCGCACTGTGTGTATGAAAGATCAAGCTTGAAGGCATGAAACCCATTAGGAATTTCACAGATCTTTCATGGAATTGTAGCAATCTTCTGGCAAAACCATCTTTATCTAAATCAGATGTGCTATCTATTGATGAATTGGTGTTGTCAAATTTGGTTTTTTAGGAGGATTTGGATTTGTTTTGTGTAAGGTTCTGATTCCTTGAATTGGGATGAAAAATTGTATACTAGATTGGTATTTAGTTGTCAAGAAAGTCCAAGAAAAAATTAAAATTTTATTTAATAAATTAAAATTTTGTTTAATTAATTTAATTCTTTAAATTTTATTTTTCTGAAGTGTATTTTTTTGCCTGTTAATCATTGACGTGGCCAATAAAATTTAGACATATCAACATTTTATTTAATCTTTTAATATTAAATGTGTCAATTGTGCAATCCGTTTGCCATATAAGCATTTTCCAATAGAAGTTAATGATAGGCACCAAATTGACTACAAGTTGAAAATAACATAGACTAAATTGATTATTACCAAAATGTAGGGACCAAGTTGACTATGACCTCAAAATGTAGGGATCAAAATAGTATTTTCGCCTATTTCATTTTTTTGAGAAGAAAATGAGTACATTTTATTGAATAAGAAAACAAAATTAGCCAAAATCGGCTAGGAGAACAAAATTAACATATGGTGGAACACCCTTCATCTGCACCATTAAATTTTAATAATACTTAGATACGTAGAAGATTGTTTTTTTTTTTTTTTTAAGTATGCCTCAATTTCAAAGCAAGAAAGTCTTGGCCTTAGTTCTTTTGCATATATAGTTTGCACAAACTTAGGAAGGGTCCAATAAACTTATTAGGAAGGGATCCCTTCTAATTACCACCAGTACTTTTGCACAGTTTACCCTAACTTAGGAAGGATATAATAAATCTAAGCTAGAACCCCAACTATCATGCATTCTTGACGTGATTGTTACTACACAGGTACAAAGTTTTTGTGGAGTGTGAGAGGGCAAGGTTCGGGGTTTAAGTCTCTAAGATGGAACTTCATACACACACACACATATTTAGATTAGGCTAAAGTAGAATTTATATCTTGTATAAATAAATAAAAAGAACTCAAACATATTTTATTTTGTTATATTGTCAAGAAAATTATCTTAGCTTGTAATATTCAGATGGATTTAACACACTAAGCATGTAGAGATGGATTTTCAATTCAGGCGGAGAGGGAAAAGCTATTAAAAATTATTCCCTCCTCCTCTTGCAATTTTCATGAAAAAAGAAGAAGAATATATATATATATATATATATAAAAGCTTAAATTAATCATTTCTCTCTTCTAAGTTCTAACTTTAAATATCATTCTAAAAAAAAAAAAGTTCTAACTTAAATATAATTAATTTTAAAACGGGGCGCCCAAATAAAAATTCTGCGCCTGCCGGTAAACCTTAAATAAGTCAGCACCTAACAAATTTGTGAAATGTAGTTGTGAGTTGTAAGCGAAAATTTTAGACTAAAGAATCCAGTTATGGTTGCAGACTTGCAGTTGCCTACATTTGCTACTCATAGATAGACGAGGGAGGGAATTGGCTGAAACACTTGCATCTTCTTAATTAATTTCTTTTATATCATATGTAAAGAGAGAAGAAATTATTAGCTTTAGCTATGTGATTATGAAAGCATATTATGTGTACTACTTTTTATTTTTTATTTATTTTTTATCTTTTTTAATTATCAAAACCCAAAATTTATAATAAATTATTATAATGATTGAAAATAAATATGCGATTTCTTTTAAAATTCTTCAAATCTTCAGTAGTAAAATTTTATTCAGAAATATATTTTAAAATTTTTGAAAATAGTAATATAGTTTCATATAGTATAAATTATGTTAGTGATTTTTTAATGCATTTACAATGAGTCACATAGTAGAAGCACGTTATACAATTTCTAATATTTATATGGAGCAAACACAACATGCATGCCATGTGTAATGATTACACAAAATCACATAACATGAACACAAATTCAGGAATAATAAATATTTAATTTATCAGGTGTAATGCGTATTTTTTTTAAAAGAATATCATAGTTATGGATAATTCATTTATTTGCACACGTAAATTGATTGTAATTATGTGTGTTTTCTTGATATTTATGAACTATTTGACTTTATTTTTTCAAAGAAATAATATTTTTATTTAATGTAATATTGAATGCTAGTGTAAAATCCTATCTCAAATAAAACGAAAAAAAAAAAAGTATCCATTCACATGATTTTAGCGTATGTGGTTATTGGTTGACAAAAACATTTTCATTAAATGATGTTTTTATATATTTTAGAAAAAGAAATAGGTTAAACAATGCATAAATATCACGAGGACACGTAAAATAAATTTGTGCATGTGAACTAATGAATTATTGACAAACATATATATATATATATATATATATAGATGTATATATAACTCATAATTATGTTATTTTAAAACCTGCCCTCTTTTCTTTGTTTAATGTTTTTAACCTGTACTTTTAATCACACGTTAAGAAGACCTTTAAATAATAACCTAGATTAACCAAGATCTACCATTAATAGAAAGAATGGAAACAAGGCAAGCTATCACAACTTCACAAGTCCCAATCAAGCAGAAATTTGTGACTTCCTTCACGGTTCAGGTTATATATCTTTTAACAAAAAAAAAAAAAAAAAAAAAAAAAAAAAAAAAACCATTCAAGGAAGAAAGATGGAATCATGTAACTAACTAACATATAATTTCATTTTCTATTTCGGACGTGGACTGCTATCCATGCATTTTAAAATTAAGTAATGCAAAAAAGTTCAGTCCCAGCTGTTTTAATTATATATATATATATATATATATATATTTTTTTTTTTTATAGTACTCAATTAAGTTGTTACTCGGACGCTTCAATGGGATCCCCACATATGCAATTGATAGGGCAAGCATTAAAGTCTAATGGGGTTAGAGTTCCACGTCATGGACAGTTAGCAAATACCATTTAAAAAGCATGAATAATTGAACAAAAATGATGATGATAGCCTTAAATATGATAAGCATGCTACCTCATACTATTATTATTGCTTATCTACACTAAGGATTGGCACTAATGTCCCACCTAATTATTCATCATATACACAAGTTGAAATATGTACTACTTAGTGATTAGCTCCCCACCCCTTTTGTTAGCTTAATAACAGTACGTGGAGCCTTTCTGATAGAGAAGATATCTCATGAGATGGGTTTTAAAGAATCATCTCTCTCATAACATATGAAACTTACGTATCACTGAGAGAAATGTCTTAATTACAAAACCGTCTCATAGAATATCTGTTCTTGTTGATCAGCTTTTGTCCTTTACGAATCATGTATGATGCACATGGAGCACCGACTAAGAAAGCTAGAGGAGTTGGGAATTATTATTGGCCCACAAATATGCCAAATTAGCCCATTAATCATAAAATAGTCAATGTTTTGTCTTGCTACGGCAAGGCTGAAACTTTATGGTCAAGATATACCAAAGAATGACCGCTTTCGGTACCATGTGTTTGTTTTTTTTAGACCCCTTAAAACAAGTTGTTTAACCTAATATATTAGCCAAGTGATTATTTAGGTTAATTATGAGATCTAGTTTAAACAAGGAGAGATCATATCATGCACAGCAGCAGTAAAATAAAGAACACAACGATATGATCACCTAGAAAAATCAATGAAATGAACCGTCTCAAGGTAAAAACCTGGGGAGGATTTGACTTAACTATCCTCAAGGTAAAAAAACAAATTCACTATAAGAGAATTGAAGTTTTTACAATAAGATTTAACCCTAAATATGTTGCTACCTCCAGTAGTAACTTACTGACATGACCATGTGCAAGCTTCGAATCCACGAACTCCTTCTCTTTTGAATTTGCAGAACACAGACTCCCATGTTTGTGACTTTGAGAACCTACTCAAAGATTTCAGGTCACGACTTGTTGATCTTGCAGCAACTAGATTCTTCCAGCACTTGATTGTAGATCTTATTTCGGTAGACATTTGTAGAGTTAGAAGGTACAGAATCTCTCAGATCTCACAGGAGTAACTCACAAGTCTACCAACTATCTTCAAAATATAGCTAGGGTTTTCCTTTTATACTTAGGAGTGTTGGACTGAAACCCTAAATGTTTTCGCAAGTTGGGCTTGTTTTAAAATTTTGCAGAATTTCTTTTTCTACGATACTCGATCGGTCAAGCTTCATTCTTGATCAGTCAAGCTTCACAGAATTTCGATTCTTTTTTTTTTGAAGCTTATATATTCTTGAGTATTGACTTGAACCACTTTGAGCAATGTCTAACACCTATCCTAGACATGTTTTTGTTATCGGTTTGCCAACATATACAAATTGAGTCTCTAAACATTTAATCCTAAATCTTTAGAACCTAACAATCTCTCCCTTTAGCAATCCATGACAAAACACACTTTGAGCAATGTCTAACACCTATCCTAGACATGTTTTTGTTCTCGGTTTGTCAACATATATAAATTGAGTCTCTAAACATTTAATCCTAAATCTTTAGAACCTAATAATCTCCCCCTTTGGCAATCCGTGACAAAACACACATATATATGAATTGCTCAACTTAAGAATTAGCCCAACTTACAAATTGATGCCCAAATACAATTCCATCACAATCCACTAACTATTAGTTGCTAGAATAGATAGCAGATGAGAAAGAATTAACTTGTAAATTCCTAAAACACTCAAAACAAACCACAAAAGCATGAGTGGAAATTATAGTATAAATCCAAAATTTAAAAACTGAATTTGAATTCACAAAATATAAAAGATAAACAAAATATCAAATGAATAATCATCAAATAAACCATCATAGTCAATCATAAACCATCAATGTTTGTGAAACAAGAACAATAGAAGAGAATATACATCAAAATTGAGAAAATATACATCAAAAACTCTCATCATCAACTAATCTAATCCCCCTAAATATAAAAACTCTCTAACTCTCCCCCTAAGTACAAGAGTAACACATCTAAAGCAACTCCCCATTTTTTTTACGCATCGCCAAAGGCAACATCAACGATTAGAGGGTGGAGGAGGTGGAAATGCACTCCTATACTTAGCAAAGTTAGCTATCTAGGCAGCAATCTCAAAAAGTAGCTCATTAATAAGTTATCCATGAGCTGCCTGAGTGTCTTGCTTTTGTAGAGCTTGAAATTTAGCATCCATAGTTTCACACCACTTAGGGTATTGAAAGGCAATTTTGTAAGTTGGAGGTTTTGTGTAAGAATAGTCAATAACAACCTTGTAGCACATTTTTGGTTTGGTAATACCACTTTTAGATCTAGTCTGCATAGGATGCTGATTGTGGATTGTGCTAGTGGAAGAGGAAATAGGAACGAGATCAGTGATAGAAGTAGATGCAAGCACTATAGAATTGGGGATTGTAGAAACAAGCACTGTAGAATTGGGGATTGTAGAATCTGTTACTACAAAATTTGATGCAGTAGGAGTGGAAGTGTTATGTGGAGGAGAGTTAAGGAGAGGAATAGTGGGAAGCTCAGTGATGGTAGGAGTGAGATTAGATTGGTTAGAGGTAGTATGTGGAGTATAAGACCCTAAAAGGGAAGGTTGATTAGTGGAATGGAGATAAAGGATGATAGGCCAAGAATGTATTGATCCCTTGTGATGAATTAATTGATTAATTAGCTAAGTTTATTAATTAATCGAATTAACATGCAAGATCCATGGTAGCACAAACAAATCACCAATTAAACTAAATATGCAGTAGAAAATAAATTAACATGGTGATTTGTTTACGAATGGGGGAAAACCTACACGGTAAAAACCCTACCGGGTGATTTTAAGGTCACTACTCCCAAGAATCCACTATTATCAAAACAAGCAGTTACAAGTAAAGGAATTCCAGTACCTTATACCAATCTGCAGTTGAACCCTTATCCCAATACCAAATTGGACTTGTTCTATAGTGACAATCTTTCCTTTTCAATGCGCAGCTTCCAGTATGTGATTAACCAATTACACGGATCTCAGTATGCGACTTAATCACCAACTTAAAAAAGATATTGGTTGCAAAGTTCTTTAGTTCATCACACGATGAAGATCAAGAAGCTCCTTGGTCATAAAACCCTAAGGTGTACAAACATATCAGCTTCTTCAAAAGAAATATGAACTAGGGCAAATTCTGTCTCTGGTCACAATTTGCATGAGCAAAACTTTGCTTCACATTTGTGCAACTATACAACCTTTTACGGCACTCAAAATAATCCTTATATATATTTAGGGTTATGAGAAAAGAAGGCCTAAACATGTACTCACGGATTGGATGAAAAATCAGCTTGAAAAACTGAATTTCATAAACCTCAACAGATAGGGTATCTATCGAGCTAGTTGTCGAGCTTTGGGCTTCACAGTTTTTTAAATCTCAATAGATGCTAGCTGTTGAGATTTAAAATCCTGCACTTTTCTCACTTGATTCTTGGACAGAGTTGCATGGCTTTAACACTTGAACTTGAAATTTTTTTTCTTGAAGCATTAAACACATCCTAGATCTACCCAATTACAAGTAAAGTGCGTTTTGTCAAAGGATTAGCCAATTACATAAAATATTGACATATGTTCCTAACATTGAATCGCATATGTCCCAACAATCTCCCCCTTTGGCAATTTGTGACAAAACCACAACAAACAAATGACCATATAAGAGAAGTTATAAATCACTCAACTCATATTCACTTGTTGAATACAATAAAATCTATCCTAACACAAACTCTTGAAAAACTTTGCAAGAAGAGAGTTTATGACAAGAAGACTTTGACAACCTGTATTTCTGAAACACTTTAAACAAAACTCATCAAGACATCTTAGTGTGAAACAGAAATATAAGATTGCATAAAAGATATAAGAAACATGTGTATAAAGAAAGAAAAGAAACAACACATGGAGAGATAGGTGAATAACATACATCAATATATAAACCAAATATAAGTACAATGTATGTCAAGTGGTCACAAGACCAATATACAAAGAAATAATGTATCTAAAATAGAAAGAAAAGAAAAGATACAAGAATTCTCACTACATCCCTTAAAGAATATGAACACTCCCCCTAAAAAAAATCTCCTATACTAACCCTCCCCCTATGAGTATGACTACTCTCATCTTAAAACTACTTCCCTTTTTTGTCACGAGTGACAAAGGGTAAGTATATCAAGTAGACATCTCATCATCACTAGGTGAGTTAGCATCCCCTTCCTTATCATCATCATCATCGTCGGAGTCATCATCATCGTCCTCGGATGCCTCGGGAGAAGGAGAGGGAGACGCCACAAAGCCACCAAGGCGAGCATGTTGTCTGGCAATACGGTCGACATGGGTGTTCACCTGACATAACTCATCACTGAGTGTGTCAAGGTGAGCATCCATGCACTGTAGCCATGCCATGACCACCTCGAGGGTCACACCACTCATTGAGGAAGAAAGTGCGGATGTGGAAGGAGTAGAAGAAGTGGGAGGAGCTGCTTCTGTTTGGGGCTGTCGTAGTCTAAGCTCTGCCTCGCTCCATCGAAAGGTAGCAGCGTTTATGGTACCTATCATAGAAAAATGAGGAGAAATGGGAAAGGGAACGAAAAAATGGCAAAGAATCAGCGTGATAGCTGAAGGAAAAATGAGCTTATCACGGGTGACCATATCCCTATAGACATCTATGAGGGATAGGATGAAGTGAAAAGGAAAGTTAATAGAGATATCCTCTAAGAGGGATAACAAAAATCGAGCACGAGGCTCTGTAATAGAGTTATAATGAGACAAAGGATGAAGAACGAATGTCATCACCATGTTAAGAAATCTCAGACCTTTTGCAAAGCCCGAGCAAAGGGTGTTTTGATGGTCACCCCCAGATGTAGGTGTCTCATAAAAGCGAGACGAGAGTTCGTCTTTGGACACTGTCCTTAGATGCTCATAGCCAGGGTAGTCAGGATACGCTACCCTAGAGACGTGTAGTACCTCGAAGACAATCTCCGGAGTAATTACAATGCGTGTACCTCGAACGCGAGAGAAGAAATGAGGTACAGAAGTATCGATTCTGTGCATATTGGAGTAAAACTCCTATATGATCACAGAGGGACAAGTGATTGGGATGCCACAAAGTGACTCCCAACCCCTACTGTGAATGATAATGAGTAGGTCAGTGTCAGAAAAATCTGATAGAACGACATGGCATTCCGAATGAATGCCTCGTCTACAAAAGTTCTTCGAGAAGTCCTTATAGGTGTTCTCATCACAAAACCGAACAGAATAAGGAGTGGGGTCAGAGGAAGAAGATTCCCCCGAACACAAAGGGTTCTGGGACAGAGTAGATTTGCGTTTAGGTGCCATAGAAGCAAACTAATGCAAGAAAGAGAGAGAGAGAGAGACAATCAAAAAAGCACCAACAATAGAGTATCACAATATAAAGTATTGAAGGTACGTATGCATGAAAATGCATGAGCATGTGACATGCAAATTTAAATGCATCATGGGCTCAGCCCAATCCAAACCTACCAACACACACCATAGCAACAAAGTAAACACACATCTAAATGCATGAAACATTGCTATAATACGAGTGTGATGCAATGTATAAGGTTTTAAACTCATTTAATCAATACCCATCCCAAAAATTGCACAAAACCTTCATTAATTTTGAAAAACAAAAGTTTATCAAAAACCCAAAACCTAGATCTAAATGCATGAAATGCGTGAAGAATGAGAGATAAAGAGATCATACCAAGTGATTAGAGACAAGAAAGGGCCGAAAATCACGTGGAGTGAAGGTTTTGAGAGAGAAGAGTGTGTTTGAGAGGTGAAAAGGTTGAAAACAATCGAGAGAGATCAAGGAGAAGTGAGGAAAAATCGCGCAGAAGCCTTATATAGGAACTTCATAAATCTCGACAGATTGAGATGTGTCGAGAGGTGTCGAGATTTAAAACGCATGTTTTAGCTATTGAAAGGCTGTCTAGGATCTATCAAGAGGTGTCCATAGTGAAGGAAGCTCGATGGATAGCCTAGATCAAAATAGCTAAAGAAGAGCTATCAAGCAACTAGAAGGTTTCTCGATGGATCAAAGTTGCTGTTGAGAGGTATCGAGAATGTGATTAAAAGCAGATGAAGAGTCTCGATAGATAGCCTAGCTGTCAAGAGGTGTCCAATAGTTGTTAAGATTGCTTAAAACTAGTTTTTCAAGAAGAGAAAAACACATATATGAATGCAATCAAGCATGCTATACAACTAATGATCCAAACAACATTTTAAGCTCTCAAAATTATCTCTCAACAAGAAAAAAATTTTTAAACACATAGATCCAAAACACACACACACACACACACACACACACTAAACACATCTAACCAATTTTATATTTCAAAAACAAGTTAAGACAGTTTAGTGAGTATACATTTACACAAATATTCCTTTTGATGGCCAAATCACATTTTACCTGCACATGTATCAAGAGCAGCAAAGAATATTGCGTGTTGTGCGTGAAAAACATTGCAAGATTGCATAAGAGGCTACATGTTATAACAATTTGAGATATGAGAAAATCACTTTAACTCACACACAATCATAATTGTTTGATGGGGACTATCATCTTCGAGGTACATCCTATAACTCCCACATCTCTTAGGATACATGCTTGTAATCATATATAAAGCATATAAGAGAGAGAAAAGAAATACCCATTGATGTTAAGCATTTGACATTCCACTTTTGCTATGCCAAAGCATACAAATGTCATTTCATGATTGGCAGGCAACAGTGGTGAGATGGTTATTTATACCTTTCTCTTAGGATTTTCTAGTCCTTCCCGTCAAAAAGAGTGATACGAGTGTTAAATACAAGAAATTACTTAATCTTACTCATCACAAACATGAACTACAAAGCTCACTTGCTTAGTTGCGCATAGAGATGCTCATTTAAGTTACAAATGATACAAAGGTTAGAAAATTTTGTTTCAATGGCCATCCAAGGTACACAAGTACCAATGTACACAAATACACACTATTTTTGTATTTTTATGATTTTTCAATTTTTTTACTTTTTATTTTTATATGACAAACAAAATAAAACAAAACTGAAAAGTAACCAAACCAAAACATGTTAAACAAGACAAAGCAATGCATGAAACTAGACTGACTCAAAACATGTAAGCAAAACACACAAGTAATGCAAAAACAAAAACACGAAGGAGAGAGAGAGAGAGAGAAAATAAGTGACAGAATCACTTGGAGCCCTTTTCCTTCCACACCTTGGAAGAACATTTTCGTTTAGTATAAAGCCTAAATCTGGTGGTGAGGGGAAAGAGTTAAATCCATTTAAGTTCAAAAGGAACATGAGGGCTTTGAGAAGATCTCTAAGAGGAGTAAAGGAGGATGGAAGCTGATTTTGGTTTCTCGACGCGATCATGTTGTTGTTCTGTTGAGTGGCTAACCACTTATAGCAATTAGGTCGAGTATGACTAGCTGCACCACAGTGATGACAAAAATGCTATTTTTTTTTGTTTAGGCTTTTGAGTATTTCCTTTCTTAGCCCTAGGATTTTTAATCTCTTTCTTATCTGTAAAGTTGTAATTTACAACTATGTTTTTGTTGGTTTTTATTCCATGCCAAATTTGATTGTAATTATGTTCAATCTTATGTATCCTGTATTTCACGTGGGTTTTATTTGTAAGAGTTGTGTGTGAGAGAGAGTGTGTGAAGACTCAAGGCTAATTGAAAACTGAAGCTGTTTTTGTGGGTATCTCGCGAGTAAGCTTCCCGCGAAGTAATGCATGTGACCTGCACATGATTGGAATGTGAAAAGTCAGGATAGGATGGAGACAGCTGGTTTTTGCGAGTGTTTCGCTGGTAAGGCCTTCCCACGAGACACTCACGAAACATTCTGTTTTGCTGAGCTGTCATTTTTGATACACACTATCTGTACCCATACTATATATACCCACATTACTCACAGATGTTGAAGAGTGCTTCTGAGAGAAAACCCTAGCCATAAACACTGAGAGTTGGAGATTGTAATACCCACAATTCTCTACACAATTACTTGTGGATTTTCCTCAACTCCTACCTCTCCATTTCCATACCATTGAAATGTTGATAGCCCAAACACTTACCACACCCTTTCAGAGTGTCAAGTGAAGTTTTGGTGCTGCTGGAAGCATTGGAAGAAGCCAAGGTTTGGCAGATACAATCGGGCGTATTGCAGGATCTAGAGAGCTAGACAAAACACGGTTCCGAGAAGCCTTGTTGGAATAGGAGCTTGAAGGGCTCAAGTGCATTGGGTAAACTAGGCTTGGAGGGTCTTTCGCTATTCATGTATCCCAACTGATTGCCTAGTGGATCGATTACCACTTGGAGGGCGGCAGAGAGGTTTTACGCCAAGTACTTTGATTTCCTCTTCGATAACACATTGGTATGTTATCTTGTGTTTGCATTCTTCTTCCCTACTCTTTTACCTTTAATTTTACTGCTGTGTTATAATGATTATGGGTTAGAGTAGTGTGTTTGTTTATCCGCTCGCATTTACTCTTTTCTGCACTCTGTATAAGTTAAAGTAAAATCAATCGAGCCGTAATCTTTAATTTGGGAGTCTAAATTGCTCTTGTGTTTTTAACACATTTTTGAGCTTTCATTATCAAGCATAAGGGATGTTCCTAAGATAGATTTACCCTTATTTATGTTCTCACTAGCTAATTCATTTTTAACATTATTGTTCTCAGATTCAATATTATTAGCAAGAGGAACAAAAACAGTAGTACTAGTAGAAGTAATACTAGGAGAAGAGAAATCATATCCTAAACCGGTTCGATCGGAAGCATATTTCTAAAGACTGAGCATCTCATCAAGCTTAGCACTTGAAGTTCTTTCCAACTGAGCTTTGGCTTGGAACAGTTCTGTCTCAAGCTTCTTAGTCTTCTTAGCCAAGAAATTATTCTCAAATCTTAGTGCTCTAATAGTCTGACTGGCTTCATCAAACTTTGTAGAGATTTCTTCTCGCATAAGCTCCACATCACTAAGCTTCTTGGTGGCCAACCTATACAACTTTTCATGCTTTTTGGAGACCTTGTATAACTTTGCATAGGCTTTGTGGATGTCATCTTGTTCATCCATCTTCTCAAACTTAGACTCCACCAATTCTTCTTCTTCATCCACATCTTCAAGAATCCCTTCAGTAGGATTTATAGTGGCAATGAAGGCATTTAGGATTCCATCATCCTCATTATTGGAGTCATCCTCAGGCTCAATGTTGCTCAAGATAGCAGTAAGTGCCTTGCTCTTCCTAATGGTTTTGAGATACGTGGGGCACTATTGTTTCATATGACTGAATCCTTGACACCCAAAGCACTTTGGTCCTGAAGGAATAGTGTACTAATTGCCATCCCTAGCATCCTTCTTCCTTTTGTCTTGGATTTTGAATTGCGAAGAACTAGATTGCTTTCGATCCTTGTCAAATCCTTTCTCGTTGTCATTCTTCATAAACTTCTTGAATTGCCTCATAATATAGGATTTCATCTTAGAATCTTTATCGTTTAAAGACTCATCAGTGTCACTACGCTTGGCTTTCAAAGCCATGCTCTTGCTCTTGCTTGATTTCCCTATCCTCGTCAAACCCAACTCATAGGTCTGTAGATTTCCAACTTGCTCAGTCAAAGGAATTTTGTCGATGTCCTTTGCTTCCTTAATGACAGTGATCTTGGCATGGAATCTCTCAAGTAGAGATCTGAGCACCTTTCTCACAATCTTGGGTTCATGAATGGTTTTCCCAAGATTAAAGGCTTAGTTTACTATGTCTTTGAGCTTGGCATAGAACTCATCAAATGACTTATCCTCCTTCATCTTGATCTCTTTAAAGCTTGTATTGAGCCTCTGAAGTTTTGAATCCTTGACAGCCTTGGTTCCTTCATAGGTTGTCTGGAGAATGGTCCATGCTTCCTTAGCAGTTTTAGTAGAAGATATTTTCTTGAATTCCTCATTAGTGACTGTACTAAATAGAGCATTTAGTGCCCTGCTGTTAAAGTTTGTTGCCTTGATCTTAGCATCATCCCAGTCGGCTGGCGCTTCCGTAGGCTTAGTCCAGCCTATCTCTACAGCTTGTCACACTTTGTCATTTAAAGACTGCAAGAAAACTTTCATGCGTACTTTCCATTATGCATAGTTAGTGCCATCAAATAAAGGAGGTATAATAAGAGACTGTCCTCTATCCATGACAACAGGGGTCAATGGATCACATAGCAAACATTAACACCTAATCAAAATGTGCTTGCTCTGATACCATTTAATAGTTCAAGAATGTATTGACCCCTTGTGATGAATTAATTAATTAATTAGCCAAGTTTATTAATTAATCAAATTAACATGCAAGATGTATGGTAGCACAAACAAATCACCAATTAAACCAAATATGCAATGGAAAATAAATTGACACGGTAATTTATTTACAAAGGGGAAAACCTATATGACAAAATCCCACCGGGTGATTTTAAGGTCACCACTATTGAGAATCCACTATTATCAAAACAAGCGGTTACAAGTAAAGGAATCCTAGTACCTTATACCAACCTACAGTTGAACTCTTACTCCAATACACAATTGGACTTATTCTGTAATGACAATCTCTCCTTTTCAATGCACGACTCTCAGTACGTGACTAACCAATTGTGTGGATTCCAGTACGTGACTAACCAATTGTGTGAATCCCAGTACGTGACTTAATCACCAACTTGAGAAAGCTGTTGGTTGCAAAGTTCTTCAGTTTATCACATGATGAAGATCAAGAAGCTCCTTGGTCATAAAACCCTAAAGTGTACAAACACAGCAGCTTCTTCAAGAGAAAGATGAACTAGGGCAAATTCTATCTCCGATCACAATTTGCATGAACAAAACTTTGCTTCACACTTATGCAATTATGCAACCTTTTACCGCCCTTAAAATAATTTTTATATATGTTTAGGGTTATGAGAAAACAAGGCCTAAACATAAACTTATGGATTGGATGAAAAATTAACTTGAAAAACTGAATTTCATAAACCTCGACAAATAAGGTATCTATTGAGCTAATTGTCGAGCTTCAGGCTTCATAGCTTTTTAAACTTCGATTGATGCTAGGTGTTGAGTTTTAAAATCCTGCACTTTCTCACTTGATTCTTGGATAGACATGCATGGTTTTAACACTTGAACTTGAAACATTGTTTCTTGAAGCATTAAACACATCATAGATCTACCCAATTACAAGTAAAGTACGTTTTGTCAAAGGATTAGCCAATTACATAAAATATTGATATATGTTCCTAACATTGAATCACATATGTCTTAACAAAGGAGATTAGATAACTACAAGGGATCAGAAGTTAATAATGATGAAGAGGAAGACACAAAATTGGTGGAAGGAGTGGTGGAAAAGGGAAATTTGGACTCATTAAAGACAACATGTCTAGAAGTGTATAGCTGCTTAGTAACAAGGTCAAGACAGAGATAACCTTTAGAGATTATGGAATAACCTAGAAAGAGGCATTCTTTAGATCTAGGTTCTAATTTATGGGAAGTATAGGACCTGACACAGGGATAACATGCATAACCAACGACCTTGAGTTGAGATAGATTAGGTTAGGAGTTATACAATTTATGCCAAGGGGACTAAAAATTTAGGACAGAAGTGTGAAGTAAATTGATTAAGGAGACTTTTGTTTGAATAGCAAAAGACCAATAGGTAGTTGAAATGGAAGCATGAGACAGAAATGTGATTGTAGTCTTAATAAGATGCTTATGCTTTCTTTCAACTAAGCCATTTTTATGGGGAGTGTATGGACATGAAATTTGATGTATGATACCATTATGAGATAGGTAAGATTTGAAAGTGGTAGATGTGAATTCCCCACCTCCATCATACTTAAAGGTCTTAATTTTGGTAAAGAACTGATTTTTAATAATATTTTTTGGTAGGACATATATGAATCATGTTAGAAATATAAGTCAATATAGAATTGGCTAATCCTTTGACAAAGCGCACTTTACTTGTAATTGGATAGATTTAGGATGTGTTTAATGCTTCAAGGAACAAGGTTTCAAGTCCAAGTGTTAAAGCCATGCAAGTCTGTCCAAGAATCAAGTGAATAAGTGCTGGATTTTAAAGGTCGACAGCTAGTATCTATTGAGGTTTAAAAGGTTGTTTAAGCTCGATGCTCGACAGTTGCTCGATAGATAGGGTATCTATCGAGATTTAAGAAAATCAGTTTTTCAGATTTGATGATTTCACTCCAATCCGTGTATAGATGTTTGGGTTTTCTTTTCTCACGACCCTAAACATATATAAGGATTGTTTTAAGGGCAGTCACAGCTGATGCACATTAATGCAAAAGTTTTTTACAAGCATAGTGTGTACTGGAGACATATGCCTTAATTCATCTTTCTCTTGAAGAAGCTGCTGTGTTTGTACACCGCAGGGTTTTGTAACCAAGGAGCTTCGTGATCTTCATCGTGTGATGAACTGAAGAACTTTCCAGCCAACATCCTTCTCAAGTTGGTGTGTAAGTTGCTTACTGGGATCTGCGCATTGAATTGGTTAGTCAAGTATTGGGAGCCACGCATTGAAAGGAGAGATTGTCATTACAGAACAAGTCTAATTAGGTATTGGGGTAAGGGTTCAACTGTAGGTTGATATAAGGTATTGGGATTCCTTTACTTGTAACCGCTTGTTATGATAATAGTGGATTCTCGGGAGTGGTGACCTTAAAATCACCTGATGGGGTTTTGTCATGTAGGTTTTCCCCATTCGTAAACAGATCGCTGTGTTAATTTATTTTCCGCTGCATTTTAACTTAGTTGGTGATTTGTTTGTGCTTCCACGTATATTGCATGCTAATTGAATTAATTAATTAACTTGGCTAATTAATTGGTTAATTCATCACAAGGGGTCAATACATTCTTGGCCTATCATTTTTGAAATGAACAAACTTATCAAAGACCTGAGGTTTACTTTGCAACAAATAAAGCCAGGTGAATCTAATAAAATGATCAATGAAAAGAACATAATATTAGCCATTCATAGATGTAACAGGAGTTGGACCCTATAAATCAGAATGAACAAGTTCGAAAGGACTCAATGCAGTAAATTGAGACTTGAGAAAAGGAAGTTTATGCATTTTTCCATATAAGCAATGTGTACAAGAGTAATTAGAATTAGTACACTTATTTGATATATATTTGAACTTTGGAAAAAGAACATGAAGAACTCGATCATGTGGGTGACCTAGTCTCATGTGCCAAAGAGTTTTATTGAACAGAAGACAAAGCAACATTGTTGCAGAGTTTGGAAGTAAGGGAAAGCTTTGAAGCTTTGTGAGGATGTATAGATGGGATAGACACCACCTTCGCTCTTGCCCTGATAGAGAACATTTCCCTTGGCCAAAGCCTGAATAGAAAGGATGTTTTCATCAAAATAACACCAGCAATTATTGTCATGTCAAATTTTATGCACAAATGCAAGACTAGAAGCAATGGAAGGAACCTCGAGGACATTTTTTAAGATGAAGAGCAAAATAAGATGAAGGAATAGTGGTATTACCAACATGAGTGATAGGCAGATTTTGACCATTGCCAACTATAAGATGACCTTGACCATTGTAGGGCTTAGGAAAGCTTAGATGATTAAGACTTGAGGTCACATGATCTGTGGCTGCATTGTCAGCAAGCCAAGGTTGTTCTCGAGCAAGACATGCATTCGAGGCAGTAGCCATAGTAGCAAGTTTTGTAGGTGGATGCTTTCCATGATAAGCATAGTCCATCCTATGATAGCAATCAATAGCCTAATGTCCAAGTTTACCACAGATTTGGCAAGTTGGCCTCTTTGATTTAGTACCAGAAAATTGATTTTGTGAGAATTGATTGAACTGATTATGTGGAGTGTTAGAGTTTCTTCCCCCTCGAGCTCCTCTATTGTTGTAGTTGCCTCTGCCCCTTCCTCTATTGTTGTAAGACTGATTGTAGGACTTATTATAACCATTATTGTTGTTTGGACTTGAGTTGAAAGTAGCTGCCTGATGGAGATCAAGGCACTGCTTCGAAGGATCTCGTTCAAGTACCAATTGGGCCGGTTACAAGAGCACGAGTAAAGAAGTTCAAGGATGTACTCAACAGACTCATCCAAGAGTTATGGGCTCAAGCAAACTCGTGGAGGCCCATTGAGCATGATCCACGTGGGCAACAAAAAATTGTCACCTTGATTCAAGTTCTAGAAGGATTCGGTCAAGGCTAAGAATTGGCATGAAATATTTTGGGTCTATGTAAAAAACATTATTCTAGGTTTAGGTGATTTATTTCCTTATTTTTTAGGTGCATTTAATACTTTTTAGGTCAAACTTTATTCCTAATATGGTTAGGTATCAATTAGGAGTTATTTTAGAATATATTTTCTTGTCTGTCAAGTTTTAAGGAGCCCTTAAATAGTCATCTAAGTCTGTAAATGTTTTTCAGATATTATTGATAAAACTTGTGAGGTTTATTCTCTTTGGTTCTTTGAAGAACTACTCGAACTTATCGGGAATTCCCGTGGCGTTCATCTCGACTTATCAAACGGAGTTTCCATCACCGTTTGTGGCATCTTCCTTATACCGAGGTTCTTGTTTGTCATAAACAACGGGTCGAGGTCTCCCATTTGAATCTGTCCATAGAACGATCTTGGGTTCCCTTTCGTTATTGGGTCTCGTTATTCTTGATGGGGTTCACATTATCTGGTATCAGAGCAAGGTTTCTAGTTCAGGTTTGCCTATCCTTTAACATATTTATCTCTTTTTAGCCAAATTTCCTTTACTCTATCTGTTCAATCTTTGTTTGTCTTGTTGATGTCTAAACTATTGGTCTGGTCTCACATCTCTTAGTTATTTCGAAATCTTATTTCATTATTCTCAAAAGTTAGTTGCTAATCATAAAAAAAAAAAGAAAAAAAAGAAAAAAAAGAGAGACTCGAAGAAGAAGACAGAAAGGAGTCCGAACCAAAAAAAAAAATTCACTATTCTGTGCTTCCAAAATTCCAAAACTGCCGTATTCTTTCTAATTCTAATTTGAAAATTTTCATATTCCTTACGTTCAAATCTGAGATTCCTTGATTAGTTCTTGGTGAATTGTTGTTGGAAATTTTGAGTTGTTTGTTTAGTTTCAAAAGAACTGAAAGAGAATTATCGAGTGGAAAAAGGCAAAAGTGGTGAGAACATCAGAGGATAAAAGCCATATTATTTTGAGTGAAACATGAGTGGAGAGTGATCCACATTCTTGAGTGTAAACACATAAGGGAGTGATTCGTGAGGTTCCCTTTTTTTTTTTTTTTTTTTTTTTTTCTTTTAACCTTTGTTTTGCAACAATCATGTCTCATGATAGTGGTAAGAGCATTGCCGAAGATGATACAAAATTGGCTAATCTAAAAATGTTTTTGGAGGCCATGATAAGTGAGATGAGGCGTGTGATGAAGATGGAGATGGCGCAGGTTCACGAACGGATAGATTAGATGGAGAATAGACGTGAGGAGCAACCACAAAATGGTCGTAATTTGCGTAGAAGGGAAAGAGTTCCACCGAGGGAGGAGGATGAAGAGCGTTATGGGTCTGGTTTTGATGAAGAAGAAGATCAGGATTCCATTGTTAGCAATAGGAGACCTGAAGGAAGATTTAAAGAAGCTAGGAATCACGAAGATAACAACTTAGGTGGTATTAAGATGAAGATTCCATCCTTTAAAGGTAGGTCTGATCCTGAGGCATATCTTGAGTGGGAGAAGAAGATGGAGTTCGTGTTTGATTACCACAATTACTCTGAGACAAAGAAGGTAAAATTAGCTGTGATTGAATTTTCTAAATATGTTATTACTTGGTGGGATCAGCTTGTGATAAACAGGAGGCGGAATAGAGAACACCCAATACACACATGGGAGGAGATGAAAGTAGTGATGAGAAAGCGATTTATTCCAAGTTACTACTATCGAGAGTTGTACAAAAAGCTACACGGTCTTAGACAAGGGAGTCGAAGCGTAGAGGACTACTATAAGGAGATGGAGATTGCTATGATCCGCGCTAATGTAGAGGAGGATCAGGAGGCTACAATGGCTAGATTACCGGGAGATCCATGATAAGGTAGAGATGCAGCATTATGTGGAATTGGAAGATATGGTGCATATGGCTATCAAAGTGGAACAACAACTTAAGAGAGGGAATGGGACATGTGCAGGCCATAACTCTAGTTCTACCTCTTGAAAATCGAGTCATGCTAAGCCGCTGGACAAGTCACAAACGCCCAAACTCGAGCCCAAGTCCACGACCACCAGCCACGTTTCTCAAGGTAAAATCGAAGCCTCTACCTCTAAGAATCGTGATATTAAATGTTTCAGATGTCAAGATAGGGGCCACATAGCAAGTCAATGTCCAAACAAGCAAGTCATGGTGTTACAAGCCAATGGTGAAATTGTGACCGATGATGAAGATTCCGACATCGACGACATGTAGCCATTAGAGGATGTTTCCGAGGAGGAGTATTTAGCCCCTGGCACATTGACATTGGTGGCGAGGAGAGCATTGAGCTTGCAAGCAAAAGGAGTTGATGAAATACAGCGGGAGAACATCTTTCACACTAGGTGCTACGTTAAAGACAAGGTATGTAGTGTGATTATTGATGGTGGTAGTTGTACTAATGTTGCAAGCACAATTATGGTGGAGAAATTGGGATTGCCCATGGTAAAGCACCCTAGACCGTACAAGTTGCAATGGCTAAATGATAGTTGTGAGATTAGGGTAAACAAGCAAGTGTTAGTTGCATTTTGAATCGGTAAATACGAAGATGAAGTGTTGTGTGATGTAGTACCGATGCAAGCGGGACACTTATTGCTAGGGCGTCCATGGCAGTTCGATAGGCAAGTGAAGCATAATGGCTTTACGAACAAGTACTTTTTTGTACTTAATCAACGATCAATCACTCTTGTACCATTGACACTGCAGCAAGTATATGAGGATCAAGTAAGATTACAAAAGGAGAGTGATCAAAAGAAAGAGAGTGAGCAAAAGAAAAAGAGTGAAAATCAGAGAGAGGCTGAAAAAAATGAGGGAGAAAAAGAAAATCAAAGTTCGGCCTTTGAGAGAAAATCAGAGAGAAAACAAAAGAATTTTTATGCAAAAGTGAGTGAGATCAAGCGAGCAATGTTTTCAAATAAGCCAATGATTGTACTTTTGTACAAAGAGGCACTTTTAAACACTAACGAACTTGACCTTGCTTTGCCTAGTTCTATTGTTTCTCTTTTGCAGGAGTATGAGGATGTCTTCCTCGAGGAAACACCACATGGGTTACCTCCAAGCCGAGGGATTGAACATCAAATTGATTTTGTTCCCGGTGCAACCATTCCAAACTGACCAGCTTATAGGAGCAATCTCGAGGAGACAAAGGAGCTTCAACGGCAGGTAAGTGAATTGTTGGAGAAAAGGCACGTGAGGGATGAGCCCATGTGCAGTTCCGGTCTTACTAGTACCTAAGAAGGATGGGACGTGGAGAATGTGCGTTGATTGCCGAGCCATCAACAACATAACGGTAAAGTATCGTCATCCTATCCCACGCTTAGATGATATGTTAGATGAGCTGCATGGTTCTTGTATATTTTCTAAGATTGAATTAAAAAGTGGTTATCATCAAATTAGGATAAAAGAAGGAGATGAATGGAAAACCGCCTTTAAAACAAAATATGATTTGTATGAATGGTTAGTTATGCCTTTTGGTTTGACTAATGCTCCGAGCACCTTTATGAGACTTATGAACCATGTTTTGCATGCATTTATAGGCAGATTTGTTGTTGTCTATTTTGATGATATACTCATTTATAGCAAAAACCTAGACGATCATGTAGTACATTTGAAATCCGTTTTAGATGTGCTAAGGAAAGAAAAGTTGTTTGCTAATTTAAAGAAGTGCACTTTTTTCACCGATAAGTTTGTATTTTTGGGATTTGTTGTTAGTGCACAAGGTATACAGGTTGATGAAGAGAAGGTACGTGCAATCCAAGATTGGCCGAGTCCCACAAGTGTAGGTAATGTTCGTAGTTTTCATGGACTTGCTAGTTTCTACCGGTGGTTCATGAAGGACTTCAGTAGCTTAGCCACATCGCTTACTGAAGTGATCAAGAAGAACGTTGGATTTCGATGGGGAGAAGAACAAGAGAAGGCATTTCAATTAATCAAAGAGAAGCTGACTAACGCACCTTTGTTGTCTTTGCCCAACTTTTCTAAAACATTTGAAATTGAATGTGATGCTTCAGGTATTGGTATAGGAGCCGTTCTTATGCAAGAAGGACAACTAATTGCTCACTTCAGTGAGAAACTCAGTGGGGCAGCCTTACACTACCCAACTTATAACAAGGAGTTGTATGCATTGGTTCGGGCTTTAGAGACGTGGTAGTACTACCTATGGCCTAAGGAGTTCGTGATTCATATCGATCATGAGTCCTTGAAACACTTGAAGGGCCAACATAAGCTAAACAAAAGGCATGCGCGATGGGTGGAGTTCATAGAGACGTTTCCTTACGTCATTCGGTACAAGCAAGGTAAGAAGAATGTAGTCGCCGATGCACTTTCTCGCAGGTATGCCTTACTCTCCACACTTGATGCAAAATTGCTTGGTTTTGAACACATTAAAGAATTATATGCTGAAGACCACGAATTTTGTGAGGAATATCGAGCTTGTGAGAAAATCGCCTCTGGTAAGTTCTTTAAGCTTGATGGATTTCTATTTCGAGAAAATAAGCTATGCGTGCCTAATTATTCTAGAAGGGAGTTATTAGTGCATGAATCAAATGGTGGGGGATTAATGAGACATTTTGGAGTTGCAAAGACTTTAGCTATTTTGTAGGAACACTTCTATTGGCCTCATATGAAACGAGATGTCAAACGGATTTGTGGTAGATGTGTCACATGTAGGCAAGCTAAATCCAAAGTGCAGCCCAACAGTTTGTATACTCCTTTACCAATTCCTAGTGAGCCTTGGATTGATATTTCAATGGATTTTGTGTTAGGATTGCCTAGGACTAAACGTGGAAGAGATTCAATTTTTGTGGTCGTGGATAGATTTTCTAAAATGACACATTTTATTCCATGTCACAAAACAGATGACGCTTCACATGTTGTTGATTTGTTCTTTAGAGAGATTGTGAGATTACATGGCATGCCTAGGACAATTGTTTCGGATAGAGATGCTAAGTTCTTGAGCTATTTTTGGAAGACTTTGTGGTGTAAGCTAGGTACTAAGCTATTGTTTTCCACTACTTGTCATCCACAAATTGATGGTCAAACTGAAATAGTAAATAAGACTTTGTCTACACTATTGAGGGCAATCATTAGAAAGAACATCAAAACATGGGAAGAATGTTTACCACATGTTGAGTTTGCATATAATAGAGCTGTTCATTTTGCTACCAAATTTTCACCATTTGAAATTGTGTATGGGTTTAATCCTTTAACTCCATTGGATTTATCTCCTTTACCTTTGACGGAGCATGTTAATTTAGATGGCAAAAAGAAAGTTGACTTTGTGAAGCAGATTCATGAGAAAGCAAGACTCAACATTGAGCGAAGAACGAAGCAATATGCCACACAAGCCAACAAGGGACGTCACAAACTGGTTTTTGAACCCAGAGATTGGGTTTGGCTGCATATGAGAAAAGAAAGATTCTCGACGAAAAGATGTTCCAAATTGCTCCCAAGAGGAGATGGTCCCTTTCAAGTCCTCGAGCGTATCAATGACAATACTTACAAGCTAGATTTACCTAGTAAGTACGATGTAAGTGCCACTTTTAATGTTACTAATTTGAGTCCTTTTGATGTAGGTAATGATTTGAGGGCAAATCCTTTTCAAGAGGAGGGGAATGATGGAGATCAAGGCACCGCTTCGAAGGATCTCGTTCAAGTACCAATTGGGCCGGTTACAAGAGCATGAGCAAAGAAGTTCAAGGATGTACTCAACAGACTCATCTAAGAGTTATGGGCTCAAGCAAACTCGTGGAGGCCCATTGAGCATGATCCACGTGGGCAACAAAAAATCGTCACTTTGATTCAAGTTCTAGAAGGATTTGGTCAAGACTAAGAATTGGCATGAAATATTTTGGGTCTATGTAAAAAACATTATTCTAGGTTTAGGTGATTTATTTCCTTATTTTTAGGTGCATAAATGCTTTTTAGGTCAAACTTTATTCCTAATATGGTTAGGTATCAATTAGGAGTTATTTTAGAATATATTTTTTTGTCTGTCAAGTTTTAAGGAGCCCTTAAATAGTCATCTAAGTCTGTAAACGTTTTTCAGATATTATTGATTAAACTTGTAAGGTTTATTCTCTTTGGTTCTTTGAAGAACTACTCGAACTTATCGGGAATTCCCGTGGCGTTTATCTTGACTTATCAAATGGAGTTTCCACCACTGTTTGTGGCGTCTTCCTTATACCGAGGTTCTTGTTTGTCATAAACAACGGATCGAGGTCTCCCATTTGAATCTGTCCATAGAATGATCTTGGGTTCCCTTTCGTTGTTGGTTCTCGTTATTCTTGACGGGGTTCACATCACTGCCATAGCAAAGACAGGATCTTTAACTTTCAAACCTTCATTCAAGTACTCTTCTTTTGCATTGAGCATTGTAGCAAGCTCATCAAACCTAAGTTAAGTGCTTCTAGTATTTTATAGCAGATCTAAAAGCATTATAGTTCTTAGGTATCCCCTTGGTTGCTATATAAAGCAATTCTTCATCATCAACAATTACACCAATAACTAAAAGACTGTCCCTAACCACTTTGATTTTCTATAGATAAATGTCCACAGAATCAGTGCCTTTCTTAATGTTATGCAACTCTCCTTCGAGATTCATTACATGAGACCTAGAAATAGATGAAAACCTATTCTCTAGAACCTTCCACACCTCCATTGCAGTGGTACACTCAACTGTTAAAGCCAAAATAGGGGGAGAAAGTGTGGAACTCATAAAGGTGAGCAAAGCCTTTTCTTTTGACCTCCAATTCACATAATCTGGATTCAGAATTTCTGTGAACGAACTAGAAAGATCCTTAAGATACTTCTCTGGAATCAATTAAGGTTCCTCCAAGAGTTCAAACATCGAGTAAGTTTCTAAGACCATAGTGATCTGGTGCTTCCAAACTATGTAGTTTGTGTTGTCTAGCTTAATAGTCACCAGGTTAGCCACATTAGATAACAACAGCAGAGGTTGATTCATTACACTTACAGTGGAACTTGAAGGAGCTGTAGAGGAAGAAGCCATAGCTGAGCTTATGCTGCCATGGTTGAGCTATATTTGCAGAGATCGAAGGCTCTGACACCATGAAGAAATTCTAACAGAGAAAATCTAACAATTTTTAGCAAGATTGAAGAGCAACAAACAATTACAAGAGAGAAGGAAAGAAAGAAAGAGAGAGAGATATCAAAGAGAAATTGTATTTGATCTTGCTTAATTTATACTGTGCTGCTAGATATAGTATTTAGACAGGTAGACCTCCCTAACTGAATAAAACAGAACTCCTGTAAATACGAAATAGATCCGTGAAAGGTGGAGAAGGTTGATCAAATCTGCCTAACTGAAAAGCCTGCCAATACCAACTAATTCTTGAATCTTCAATATGACACCGTTTGAGCAAAACCAATACAGAAGCCATTTGCTTTAATAAAACGGTGTGTTTTAGTCTATAGGTTTGATGAAACGATGCGTTTGACTGGCTTTGGTCTTCAAGCTTAATGAAACGGAACGTTTTGCTTTATCATCTTCAACATGGTGCACATATATAGTTCTAAATTTCTAATTTTTATTAGAACTTTTGATTCATGGTAGGTAGGTTGCTCATTTAAAAAGTCTTACTTATGTAATGATACAAAAACTCACTACTCAATAGGATTGTTATTTCCGAAAAGTTGTTTTTGATTGAAGAACTTTAATTTTGAATGCCTGCGTTTTTGGAGCTTTGATCTAACACTAAGTAACTATTTTTCTGAAGCCTTTTGTTGTTCTAATTTGCTCTTGCTAGTTTGTCGCTAGTTTCACAGATCTAACTTTTTTGGATCTATGAAATTCCTTTTCCCCTGAATAACTATTTTTCTAAAGAGGATCATATATCAACTATTATTTGATAACATATTAAAAAAAAAAAAAAAGATTTAACCAATGCACAAAGCTCTCACTTTTGCATAGAGTCAGAGAGAGATCATGATAGGCAGCCTTACCTCCAATTTCTTGGAGAGTTTGATACCTGGACTCGAGCCTGAAATTTGTTGCTTTGATAGCATATGCTACAAATAATTGTCAAGACTTGTCGACCTTTGAACTAAGGTCAAACATGGTGCTTTAACCCACAACTTGGGTTTGACCTTTCTTTGTTATTTGAAATATGACTTTTTAGTGTTATAGTTCTTCTTTCAACAACTAGCAACTAAATATTTGCTTTTCAATTATAGAGGCCACATTTGAATATCAGAGGATTAGTATGTTTAAAATGTGTTGAAAAAACTGCCTTACCAGACCACATTCACAGAAATGATTTAAGACAGGGAAAGAAATCCATCAGGAAAATAGTATTATATGGTTAGTCAAAGTGTTTTTCCAGATATAGGAATCATCAAATTAGTTTGGTTCTAGCACTCCTACATGGTTTAAAAGAAAAAGGAAGACATATATATGGTTAAAATTTCTAGACAGGATGCAACAAATAACAATTGTGGTTTCAAGGCCCTGTCATGAATATTTGATGAGAGCACAAGAGCAATTATGTAGATTGAGTAGTCAATATTTTTTTAAAAGTTAGACTGACCCACAGATCTTATAATGTTTTTTCTTGAATATTCGGAAAATGAGATGACTGCAAATATTGTTTGGAATTTCCTTATGACATGTCATTTGGGTTCAGTCTCTTTTGTATTTGTTGGCTCATAGCCTGCTTACCTTTATGAGGATGAGTTACTAATTTCTGCTTTATAATAGAATACAGTGAACACAAATTTTCTTTTTTGAGAAACAATGGTGAAAAAGGATGTTGGTCTGTAAGTTTTTTATTGCTTTAATAAAATCTTATGGAAGATGTATCAGGCAGGATTGAGAAAGTTCCAGTGGAATAACAGACTTTAGTCCTCTTAATGGGGGAAAAAGTTTTATCTGATTCTTCCTCTTTGTTTAGAAGTCCTACTTCTCATGATTGGAGCACCTTCAGTGTTAAATGTGCTAAGGATTCATGATATGATCTACTACTTCGAATTATGTACACCTATTGGCTGCAGGCAAAATTAAGGGTCTACCTACTTGAATCCAAAAGCTTTTTGATCTTACATAAATGACTGCTCAACTTTCATTACTATTAACTGAGCAATCCCTTGTTGGCCTTCTAATTCTTCTACAGAAGAACTTTTTTGAGATGTGGAACAATGGTCCTTTACTCAGTCATCTTGTCCAGATTCTTTTTGGTGGCTAATTTAGACATTACAAAGATTAACAAATATATATATATATATATATATATATATTTCATATCTTGATTTGGACTGGGTCATGTTGCTTTATGGACTATCCTCTCTACGTTTAAGTTTTGATAAATTGATCTTGATCTGGTTTCACAATGAACAGTCTTGATTTAAAAATTGAGGTGTTTGAATAAATCAACCTATCCAAAAACAATCAACTATCACATACCAACTTTGGCTGTTCATTCCTGAACTCTGATCTTATGGTGCAAGTTGCAGTCTGTTATCCCTTAGTGTGGCAACATTATGGAATGATTTGGTGTTCTACATTTCCTTTATCAGCCATTGAACAATGTCATTCTCCTATTTGACAGACTGTAACAAATTCATCTTTTAAGGCGGAGCTACCAGATTGTTCTTTGGAGTTAGAAGCTGTTCTGTCCTGTCCTTTGGAATTAAGGATTTCCTTTCCTTCATATCATTAAAGACCTCTTGTCTTCATTTGTCCTGCCAGTTGTTGGAAAACGAAATGCTAAACAATCTACTTCAACCTGAACGACCAGTACTTGTAACAAAACTATTTCAGGATATATAACTTAGAGCTGTTCATCTCATGGACGACTGCAAAGGAACATATGGAACTCAAAAAGAGGGACAAATCAAGGCTAATAGTATTTTAACCGAATAAAAAATTTCACACCACACTGTGAAGCACAAAGTATTTTCTTTTTCTATACCCCAAAGAAATTTCTCTATTCCCCCTTTTTTTCTTCTTTAGGAGAAGTTGGTAACTTTTTACACAAATATTGTAAAATAACTCCAATATGTCAATTATTGGGATAGAAAGATCTCTTATGTAACACTATCCATTGGGATGAAAGACGGCTTCCTTTTTCCTTCAACAGTTTCTTACACAACTATGTGGTCAGAGTGGTAGAACATTAGAGTATAAACAGAATAAGGCATTAGGCAGAACAAGTAATGTACCTAAATAAGCACAAGTAAGGCATTAAAGTTCATCTGGCTTTAAAAATATAGTCACCCCCGTACCATATAATTGAAGTATAAGTAGGCTCTAGTTCTAACCTTATCATCATAAAAATGATAACTAACCTGGTGGCATTGTAGAAAGAAGTGACGTTTGAGCTAGAGCTCATTGGCTCATATGGGTTTGTTTTACGAATAAGTTTTTTCAATCTAATTATTACTAGTCTGGGGCTGCAGCCACAAGCAATTTTGTAGCTTATGAATGTGTTCTGTCTTTTCTTTCTTGCTTCAGAAATGTTTGGATGACCTAGAAATTTTTTTTTGGGATAAGTAAATGATATTAAAACTATATAACAATCACACATCTTGCATATTGTTACTAATCATTTATGGTATTTCTAATTTGTTTAATCTATTCTGGTTCTTAATTAAATGAATCTATTAGATCTTATATTACCTTCTTTGTAAATTGAATATAATTTCTGATGGAAACTTGACTTAATTTGGAGGCACTGTGGTCATTTTTCACTATACCTTGAAGCTGTAGCAATCTTACCGCAATTGGTATTAAGGTCAAGGAACGTTGACATCTTAACGGGGGACTACGTATTTCTTCTTGGGTATGCCACCTTTATTCTTTCTTAGAAGCTGGACTACATTTTTTCTGTCTTGTTAGGATATATGTGAGAATTGTTAGAGACATGTTATGTATATTGGCTAATCTTTTGACAAAACGCACTTTACTTGTAATTGGGTAGATCTAGGATG
Organism: Quercus mongolica; assembly: GCA_011696235.1. Lineage (NCBI taxonomy): Eukaryota > Viridiplantae > Streptophyta > Magnoliopsida > Fagales > Fagaceae > Quercus > Quercus mongolica. Next base: position 26,281,073 of record CM022241.1, on the reverse strand, counting down.
AGTTTAGTACTTCAAGGAATGAACATGAGTTCAAGTTTAGTATTGAAGCCATGCAAATTTGTCCAAGAAACAAGTGAAGAAACTGCGTGAGCATACATTAACACATGTATTCCTTGTGATGGCCAAATTACATTGTACCTGCATATGTATCAAAAGTAGCAAAGAATATTGCGTGTTGTATGTAAAAAACATCGCAAGGTTGCATTAGTGTCTACATGTTATGACGATTTGAGATATGAGAAAATCACTTTAACTCACACACAATCATAACTACTTGATGGGGACTATCACATTCGAGGTACATCCTATAATTCCCACATCTCCTAGAAGACACACTTGCAATCATATATAAAGCATTTTGATTCTTTTTGCTTTTATTTTTCTTTGCATATTTTCTTTTAATCATATCATGCATGGGCGTATAAGAGAGAGAAAAGAAATGTCCAATTATGTTAAGTTTTTGACGTTGCACTTTTACTATGCCGAAGCATACAGATGTCATTTCATGATTGGCGGGCAACAGTGGTGAGTTGGTTATTTATGCCTTTCTCTTAGGATTTTCTAGTCCTTATCATCAAAAAGAGTTATACGAGTGTTAAGTACAAGAGATTACTTAATCTTACTCATCACAAACACGAGCCAGAAAGCTCACTTGCTTAGTTATGTATTGAGATGCTCATCTAAGATACAAATGACACAAAGTTTAGACAATTTTGTTTCAATGGCCATCCAAGGTACACAAGTACCAATGTACACAAACACACAGTTTTTGTATTTTTTTTATTTTTTCAAAATTTTTTTTAAATTTTTGAAAAACAAAATAAAGCAAAACTGAAAACAAACAAATAAAAACATGTTAAACAAAACAAAGCATAAAACTAGACTGACTCAAAAACAATAAAGTAAAAACACACAAGTAACGCATACTCAAAAACAAGAAAGGGAGAGAGAGAAAAAGTGACTAAATCACTTAGAGCCTTTTTCCTTCCACACCTTGGAAGAACCTTTTCGTTTAGCAAACCCTTGATTCGGCGGTGAGGGGGAAGAATTGAAACCGTTCAAGTTTGAAAGAAACATGAGGGCTTTGAGTAGATCTCCAAGAGGAGCAAGAGAGGATGAAAATTGGTTCTGGTTTCCCGATGAGATCATACTGTTGCTCTGTTGAGTGACTATCCACTTATAGCAATTAGGTGGAGTATGTCCAGTTGCTCCACAGTAATGATAGAGATGCTGCTTCTTATGTTTAGAATTTTGAGTATTGCCCTTCTTAGCCCTAGGGTTTTTAGTCTGTTTCTTATCAAGTTTAGGGGGTGCTCCTAAGATAGATTTACCCTTGTCTATGTTCTCACTAGGTAAAACATTTTTCACATCATTGTTCTCAAAATCAACATTATTAGTAGGAGAAACGAACACAGTAGTACTAGAAGAAGTAATATTAGAGGAAGAGAAATCATACCCCAAACCAATTTGATCAGAAGCAGATTTTTGAAAGCTGAGCATCTCATCAAGTTTTGCACTTGAAGTCCTCTCCAGCTGAGCTCTGACTTGAAACAGCTTCGCTTCAAGCTTCTTGGTCTTCTCAGCCAAGAAATTATTCTAAAATCTCAGTGCTCTAATGGTCTGATTGGCTTCATTAAACTTCGTGGACATTTCTTCTTGTTCAAGCTCCACATCACTGAGCTTCTTGGTGGCCAACCTATACAACTTCTCATGCTTTTCTGAGACTTTGTATAATTTTGCATAGGCTGTGTGGATGTCATCTTGCTCATCCATCTTTTCAAACTTAGACTTCACCAAGTCCTCTTTTTCATCCACATCTTCAACAATCCCCTTAGTAGGATTTACAGTGGCAATGAAGGCATTTAGGATTCCATCATCCTCATTGTCTGAATAATCCTTAGGTTCAGTGTCACTCAAGGTAGCAGTAAGAGTCTTGCTCTTCCCAATGGTCTTAAGATAAGTTGGGCACTTTTGTTTCATGTGTCTGAAGCCTTGACACCCAAAGCACTTTGGTCCTGAGGGAACAGTGTACTGACCGCCATCCCTAGCATCCTTCTTTCTTTTGTCTTGGCTCTTGAATTGAGACGAACTAGACTGTTTGCGGTCTTTGTCAAATCCTTTAGCATTGGCATTCTTCATAAATTTTTTGAATTGCCTTGTAATGTAGGATTTCATTTTAGAATCTTTATCGTCTGAAGACTTATCAATGTCACTGCTCTTGGCCTTCAGTGCCATACTCTTTCCCTTACTCGATTTCCCAATCCTTGTCAACCCCAACCCATAGGTTTGTAGATTGCCAACTAGCCCTGTCAAAGGAATTTTGTTAATGTCCTTTGATTCCTCAATTGCGGTGATCTTGGCATGAAATCTCTCGGGTAGAGATCGAAGCACCTTTCCAACAATCTTGGGTTCGGGAATGGTTTCCCCAAGATTAAAGGCTGAGTTCACTATGTCCTTGAACTTGGCATAGAACTCATCGAACGACTCATCCTCCTTCATCTTGATTTCTTCAAAGCTTGTAGTAAGCCTCTGAAGCTTCGAATCCTTGACAGCCTTGGTTCCTTTATAGGTTGTCTGGAGGATGGACTATGCTTCCTTGGTAGTTTCGGTAGAGGATATTGTAAGGTTGAATTTATTCAACCATCTAATTGGCTTTATTCCGTGCCAAATTTGCTTGTAATTCAGCATTTAGTAACCCTGTATTTAGGTGGGTTTGTTGTAAGGGTAGTGAGTGAGATAGAGTGAAGATTGCTCAAGAGTGTGCAAGAAAATAGAGACTTGCGGCTGGGACTCGCAGGTGACTCGCGGCTGCAAGCCGCCAGAAGCAGCACACGTGCCAAGCATGCTGGAAGATGAACAGTCATGCTAGCTGGAGTACTACAGGACAAAACATGACAACTGGCCATACGGTTAACTCGCGACTTAGTCAAGCCGCGAGGTCAAGCCGCGAGCCACCCCTGTTTTGTAAAACCTGACGTTTCACATTCCTCTCCCACTCTAGTATAAATACCCCTTTTACCCACGATTGAAAGAGAGCTTCCAGAGAGAATTTTGAGAGAGAAACCCTAAAGAAAAACAAGATTGTTTCACCCACAATCTATACTTTAGAGTCTCTTCAAATTCCTCTACTCTCTTCCTCTCCATTGTCAAATCCTTGAGAGGCATTATACCAAACCTGGTTCTCACCATCATCATCACTGTGAGACAGTTGTTTGGATTTCTGGGAAGCAGTTAGAAAGGAACCAATCTTCATTGGTTGATGCTACGGTCTAGTAGCGGAATCCGGGAAGCTAGAAAAGAAAAAGGTTCGGCGCAACCTCGTTGGAGCAAGAAGCTTGGAGGGCTTAGGTGCACTGGGTAGATTAGGCTTGGAGGGTCTATTGCTGTCATTGTATCCCAACTGTATTTTCTAGTGGATTGTTTACTGCTTGGAGGGCGACGGAGAGGTTTTTCGTCGAGGACTTCGGTTTCCTCTTCGATAACACATCGCGTGTTGTCTTTGTGTTTGCATCTTCCTTCCTCTCTATCTTTGCCTTTTTATTATCTACTGTGGTTTTATTTTGTTATGGCTTAGATAGTCTTTAACCAATTTCGTATTATAGCATGTGTTAAGTTTCCGCACACTAGTTGTTTGACATATTGCTTGTATTGGTTAAGTTGTAATTTGGGGGTCTAAACGTTCAAAGGTGTTTTGTACACGTTTTTTGAACTTTCAATTGGTATTAGAGCGGGTACACTGCTATTGGTTTCATTACCATTGTGTGATCCTTGACTCCCTTTTGAGATGGATAGGTCTCAATCCCTAAATGCACCTCCATATTTTGATGGTAGTAATTATGTTTTTTGGAAGGTTCGCATGAGAGCTTTTCTGTGTTCTATTGATGAATCCGTTTGGGATGCTGTTGAGATTGGTTGGACCAAACCTGAGGCAGCCAAATCCACATGGGATAAGGCAGCACTTGCTGCATCTAATGCTAACAGTAAAGCACTCAATGCTATTTTCTGTGGTGTGTCTCCAGATGAATTTCACAGGATTTCTCATATTACCGTTGCCAAAGAAGCATGGGAGATTTTGGAAACCACCTATAAAGGCACGAAGAAAGTGAAAGACACCAAGTTGCAAATGCTGACCACTCGGTTTGAGGAGCTCAAAATGAGTGAGGATGAGTCTTTTGACTCTTTCTATGGGAAGCTAAATGAGGTGGTGGTCAGTAAGTTCAACTTGGGGGAGAAAACGGAGGACTCAAAGATTGTAAGGAAGATCCTTCGATCATTGCCGGAAAGTTTTCGTGCTAAAGTGACAGCAATTGAAGAGAGCAAGGATCTTGATGACATCAAAGTACAGGAGCTGGTTGGTTCTCTACAGACTTATGAGATGTCGCTGCCCAATCAACGGAAGAGTAAATCTCTTGCTCTAAAGACCATTAATGAGAAGGTGGAAGATCAAGACTCTTCGGGAGAAGATGTGGTTGACAAAGATGTTGCATACCTTGTCAAAAATTTCAGAAAGTTCTTGAAATTCAAAAATAATGGCAAATTTGATGATAAAAGAAAATTCCAAAGTTCTGGAAGGGAGAAGAGGGAATTCAAAAAGAAAGATGGAAAAGAATCCCAACCCACACAAGGTGTCACTTGTTTCGAATGTAACGGGCATGGACACTTTAAGAAGGAATGTTCGAATTATCTGAAATCGAGAGGTAAAGTGTATGCCACGACCTTGAGTGACTCGGATTCGTCTGACTCAGAATCTGAAGAGAGCTGTGATGGAGAGAGGAACTATTCGGCTTTTATGACTATTGCTCATGTTGAGTCTTCAGATGAGTTGAATCTGCTTGTACGAGACCTTGGAGAACATAGTGATGATGAATCACTAGGAATTGTTGAAGAATCAGATGCTAAAGAAGATGAAAGCACAGCAAATCTTCAAGAGAATTATAACTCACTCTTGGAGAAGTCGGGTGAGTACACAAGGGTGGCCAAGGCTGCTGTGAGAAAAATGAAGAAGGCTGAGGAGGACTACAAAAGTCTCCTAATTCGATATAGGGAGGCCAAATGTGAGATAGAAACACTGAATGGTAAGTTGTCCGAAGCTTACACAAAAGTGAGATTTCTTGAGAATGAGGTTGTGCAAGCGAATGCTAAAATAGAGAGGGTCACCACCAAGAAGTTAGATGATGTTATATCATCTCAAAAGAGCTTTTCAGACAAATCCGGATTGGGATATACCGGAGGAAGTAGTTCATCTGGAAATGTCACTAAAGAAGTGAAGTTTGTAAAGGCCAAAGATCCAGTTGTAGCTGACCTTACTGGTGAGAAGCTCGAGGTGGAGGAGAAGAAGAATGTGGTGAACCAACGGATGCTGAATCCCCGTAATCAATCTGTGGGCAGGTTTGAATCTCGTGCCAAGTCACGTCCACGACCACAAAGAGGTCCTAGAGGAACTTATGTGTGCCATTATTGCGGACTTCAAGGGCATACTTGACCAAATTGCCAAAAGCTGAGAGCAAAGAACAGTGCAACTCCTCAAAGGTCAGGAGGACCCATAAATGATAGGAGAATTTGGGCAGGTGATCAATTTAGAGATCAAAATGGAGATCCCGAAATGATGAACGTGATGAAGATGATTGGTGCATTCACCAACTGCTTGGAAAGCTTCTCACGAAGGTTTGAAAGCCCTAACTCCCGTACCCAATCCTATAAGGAAATCACCCCAAACGCAAGTGACGTGTGGGTGAAAAAGGGTACTCATGCATAAGCATTACAACATGTCCATGCATTAATACTTCCTATGCTTTGTGACAATGTTTGTTTGGTTTGCTTGCTGTTTTTGATGTTGGTTGTTTGCTTGTCTACTTGTGAATATTTTTAATTTTGTTTTATCAATCTTTTTGTTTCTTGTGTCAAAAATCCAAAAATCACATAAAAAATTAGAAAATCAAAAAGCTTGATTGACTTTGTTGAGTTTTGTCTCAAATCTTGTTTTGTCTTGTACCTTTGTGCTAATGGCTTTGTGCATTTTCGAGCATTGCTTGTTTTCATGCACTTATATCACTGTGGGAAAAATCTTGAAATCTATGTGATTGTTGTAAATAGATCTTCAAACTTGTCATGAATGATTAGTGAATGGTTATGTTGATCTTGAGACATGCATAGACTTGTGTCTATATATCTTCCCACTCTTTATTTTTGTTTTGCTAAAAAGAGCTCACCAAATGTAAATCTCTAAATGAAAAGAGATATTGAGCTGCAAAAGCCTGTCGTACATTCTAGTATTCGACTAGGAAAAAGGGTAAGCGACCTTATATTAAAGTGAATGTTTATTCAAAAAGCCAAAGGCTTGTTCATTAAAGTGAAATGTCAAATATCACTCTCACAATGAGAGGTGATTGCCTCAAAAGATCAAAAAGGTCAATTGTTATGATTGAAAGTGGAGTCAAATGATAAGCTCCAAGTTATGTTATCAAGTTTTGTGGGAGGTCATATATACATATTTCTATAATTGAGATAGGTCACATGATCTAGTGCTAATTGTGTATGCCTTGGTTGAATCGATCATTGAAGCTTCACATTAGACGAATGACTATCTCATTGTTGATATCCACACACAACACACAAGTTTATGTTCAATAAATGCCATATTCATTTGTGTGATTGTACTTGATGAAATGTGTTTTCACATGCTCAATCTTTGTTAATTCAAGCACAAAAAGATTTTTGAGTGTTTTAGGTGTTTTTGGAAAGTATTTTGTTTGAAAAATCTGAAAATTTCAAAAATCCAGTTTTGCCCTGTTTTGGCGGCTCAGTCGCGGGTATGTCAAGTCGCGAGCCTCAGTCGCATCTTCGCTGGTCATTTTTGGCGATTTGTTCGCGAGTGGAAGGTCCAGTCGCGAGGTTCACTCAGAGATTTTCGCAGCTCAGCTCGCGACTCACTCGCGGGTAGACCTTCCAGTCGCGAAAAACACTTAGAAAAATTTTTCAAATTTTTGTTCTTGAGTGCTTTGGTGGCTTGAGCTGGCGACTGTGTAGCGACTTAATCAAGTCGCGAAAATCGCGTGTTTGGGAGAAACAGGAGCAGTTTTTAAACCTCTTTTCAGTTTTCCCTCGAACTTTTGTGACTGTTCATCTTCTCTCTAAACTATCTTCCTTCCAAACACTTCGTGAATCCATTTTCAAACCTCATTGGTGCTTCATTTCTTATCCAAATCATCAAGAAAAGGTATGGGTTTTGCTTTCTCAATCTCATTTTCCTTTTTCCTGCATATTTTTGTTACCGTTTGGACTGTTATTGTGTTCGAAATACTTCTCTCTTTGTGTAATGGGTATGGCGTGTCTTGTTTGATATTGTTCTCACCTGTTTTCATGCTGAGCAGTCACAATGTGTTTTTCATTGTTCTGATTTTTGCCTATTATTGAGTCTGAAAATCTTTTCTGAAATGGGTTTGGTGTCTATTTGACTTACTCATTACACTTGCTTAAGTATTGATGATGGTGTTCGGTAATTGGTTACTGAGTTTTTATGATAACATAATGTATGTCTCTCAACCATGTGCTTCAGTGTGGATGATTGGTTTCTTCATGTTGAAATATTTTCCCCTTGTTCATATCTCTGGTGGAGTGAATTATGTTATCTGCTCTAAATGTTCAAATGCTGTATCTGTTTGCATATCATGGTCATGTTAACCTGTCTCATTGACAGTTTTGTCAGTTGTGTTGTCCATCTATGTCTTGGTGCACTATCACCATTTTGCTGCACCTGTTATTTTGTGCTTCTTTGTATTGTTGGAAGTTTGGTTGGGTCTGCACTATCTTCAGTTTGTGTTTATATATTGAAATTTTGTTTACACTGAATCTTGTTGACAATTATCTTGTGTGGTATTGTTGTTTGGTTCTTTGCTGTGGGCCTGTTCTCTTGCAGATGTCTCGTCGATCTTCCAGGGGTAAAAACATTGTTGCTGACGAACCAGCAACACCAGTTGCTAAAAGGACTCGACTATCATCTCAGGCATCTCAAGATCCTAATGAGGATAGGTTCAGACTTCCGATTAACTCACACGTCTACTCAAACGTGTTTGATAAGTCAACCACTATAGTGGAACGGGTGGTAGAGTTCAACACCTTAGGGACCACTTTCATCCTTCGAATCTTTGAGAAACGAGATTGGGCAAACTTGTTCGGGAACTTTGATGATCCAATGAATGAGCTGGTCAAAGAATGCTTCTCCAATGCAACTGATCTTGGACCTGAACTCATTTTCTGGGTCAGAGGAACAGAGTTTAGTGTTACCCCAGACTCCATCGCAGATCTTCTCGGCATCACCAGACCTCAGAATGTGAATATAACTCCTTACGATGAACGAAATCCAGAAGTTGGAGAAATTTTACAAATCCTAGGATACGATCATGAAGTATCCAGTGCAGGAACATCTATCAGCACCGCAAAGTTTGCACCTAAGCTGACCACACTGAAGTTGATCATGTTCACCAATCTCTACCCACTGTCCAACACTACATTCATCAATCTTGGGAGAGCTCTATTTCTTTGTGACCTTATTACAGGAGCCCCCATTGATATATGTTCTCACATCTACTACACCTTGAGGAAGACTGCGTGTTGATCTGCAGCTCGAGGAGTTATTCCATTTTGCAGTCTCATCATGAAGCTCATTCTTCGTGAAGGCATTATTCCTCCTGCAGATGGAAAAATGTTGACTCGTCAACGTCCCATTTCCTTGTTCACTCTTCAAGCTAGCAGAAGTCACTCCTCTAAATCACCAAGGAGTGCTCACATCTCTCCGGTTACTCCATCTGCCCCTGACTCAGAGACACCTGCACATACCACATCTACATCACGTGCTGTTCCTGAAGCTTCACCGGCTAGTATTCCGCAAGCACAGACTGCTCCTCATACTGATAGAGTCGGCAGTGTACTTGAGCATATTCAGAAACGCGTTGATGAGCTTGTGGCACTTCTCTACTCCACAAACAACCATGTCCAAATGCGTCTCGAGACTATGGAGAATCAGCTAGATGATATTCAACGAAAGTTGGACGAGAGCCTTTAGCTATTCGTGACAAAAAGGGGGAGAGCATTCAGTAAGGGGGAGAAAAGTTCAAAGGGAAGTGTGCATAGTGATAGGGGGAGTACACACATATTTTTGTCATACTTTTGTTTTTAGTCTTATCCTCTAAACTTATGGTTTTAGGTTTATGTTTGTTGGGTACTATTTAATGTTTTTATGGGTTTGATACACTGTGTTTTGGTGTATAGTTGTCTCTAACTCATTACTTATACTCTTGGTTTAAAATTTAATATATCTTGATGATGTTATTCAGGATGTTTTTGTGTTTGTACCCATGTGCTTTTGTAAGCTTTTAGGGTTAATGTTTTATGCATAGTTTGTAGGCTTTATGGTATGTACCTTGCTTAATGTAGCCTTTATGCTATGTTGTAATCAGTACTTTAATCTAAATGTTCTGCATTTTGGTTTATGTATTGTCACTCTTGTGCCCTTGTAGGATTGTTCCTAGATGCATATGCCTTGTGTGTTATGCATTGGTTGAGTGTTGAGCATACAAGTGTCTTGCCTTGTGCTTGTTAACTTGTATGTTCTTGTGTTCATTCCAAGTGTGAATGAGCACTGTGATCACTACCTTGTAGTGTTCACTTGGTTGATCAAGCCATGGTTTGTTTCTTAACATCATCTTTGCTTGATCACATATTGCCTGTTTCATATGCATTTATAATTTTCTGCTTACAATGATCATGGTGTATTGTTGTGTTTCAGGAGATTCATGTTCATATGATTCAAGAGCTGCACAGCTTCTAGAGTTAGGTGTGAGTGAGTTTTGTTCAATTGTTCCCAACTCATATGTTAAGTCTAGAGTCTGTTTTAGGGTTTTGTCACGGAATAGCCAAAGGGGGAGATTGTAAGGTTGAATTTATTCAACTATCTAATTGGCTTTATTCCGTGCCAAATTTTCTTGTTATTCAGCATTTAGTAACCCTGTATTTAGGTGGGTTTGTTGTAAGGGTAGTGAGTGAGATAGAGTGAAGATTGCTCAAGAGTGTGCAAGAAAATAGAGACTCGCGGCTGGGACTCGCGGGTGACTCGTGGCTGCAAGCCGCCAGAAGCAGCACACGTGCCAAGCATGCTGGAAGATGAACAGTCATGCTAGTTGGAGCACTATAGAACAAAACAGGACAACTGGCCATACGGTTAACTCGCGATTGGATCTCGCGACTTAGTCAAGCCGCGAGGTCAAGCCGTGAGCCACCCCTGTTTTGTAAAACCTGACGTTTCACATTCCTCTCCCACTCCAGTATAAATACCCCTTTTACCCACGATTGAAAGAGTGCTTCCAGAGAGAATTTTGAGAGAGAAACCCTAAAGAAAAACAAGATTGTTTCACCCACAATCTATACCTTAGAGTCTCTTCAAATTCCTCTACTCTCTTCCTCTCCATTGTCAAATCCTTGAGAGGCATTATACCAAACCTGATTTTCACCATCATCATCACTGTGAGACAGTTGTTTGGAATTCTGGGAAGCAGTTAGGAAGGAACCAATCTTCATTGGTTGATGCTACGGTCTAGTAGCGGAATCCGGGAAGCTAGAAAAGAAAAAGGTTCGGCGCAACCTCGTTGGAGCAAGAAGCTTGGAGGGCTTAGGTGCACTGGGTAGATTAGGCTTGGAGGGTCTATTGCTGTCCTTGTATCCCAACTGTATTTTCTAGTGGATTGTTTACCGCTTGGAGGGCGGCGGAGAGGTTTTTCGCCGAGGACTTCGGTTTCCTCTTCGATAACACATCGCGTGTTGTCTTTGTGTTTGCATCTTCCTTCCTCTCTATCTTTGCCTTTTTATTATCTGCTGTGGTTTTATTTTGTTATGGCTTAGATAGTCTTTAACCAATTTCGTATTATAGCATGTGTTAAGTTTCCGCACACTAGTTGTTTGACATATTGCTTGTATTGGTTAAGTTGTAATTTGGGGGTCTAAACGTTCAAAGGTGTTTTGTACATGTTTTTTGAACTTTCAGATATCTTTTTAAACTCCTCATTCATGACCGCACTAAATAAAACATTCAATGCCCTGCTGTTGAAGTTAGTCGCCTTGATCTTAGCATCATCCCAATCAGCCGGTGCTTCCTTTGGCTTGGAATAGCCTATCTCTATAGCTTGCCACATTTTTTCGTCTAATGATTGCAAAAATGCTCTCATGCGTACTTTCCAGTATGCGTAGTTAATGCCATCAAATAAAGAAGGTATAATCAACGACTGTCCTCTATCAATGACAACAGGGGTCAATGGATCACACAACAAAGATTAACCCTAATCAGAGTGTGCCTGCTTTGATACCACTTGATAGGCCAAGAATGTATTGACCCTTTATGATGAATTAACCAATCAATTAGCCAAGTTAATTAATTAATTTTATTAACATGCAATACGTGTGGTAGCATAAACAAATCACCAACCAATTTAATATATAGCGAAAAATAAAGTTGACATGGTGATTTGTTTACGAATGGGGAAAACCTCCAAGGCAAAAACCCCATCGGGTGATTTTAAGATCACCACTCCCGAGAATCCACTATTATCATAACAAGCAGTTACAAGTAAAGGAATACCAATACCTTCTACCAACCTACAATTGAACCCTTACCCCAATACCTAATTAGACTTGTTTTGTATTGATAATTTCTCATTTTCAATGCACGGCTCCCAGTACATGACTAACCAATCGATGCACAGATCCAAGTATGTGACTAAACATCAACTTGAGAAGGATGATGGCTGCAAAGTTCTTCAGTTCATCAACACGATGAGGATCACAAAGCTCATTGATTACAAAACCCTATGGCGTACAAACGCAACAACTTCTTCAAGAGAAAGATGAACTAGGGCATATGTCTCTGGTCACAATATGCTTGTGAAAAACTTTTGCATTAAGTTGCAATCGCTTGCATTAGCTGTGACGGCCCTTAAAATAATCCTTATATATGTTTAAGGTTGTGAGAAAAGAAAGCCTAAACAAATATACATGGATTAGTGTGAAATCAGATCTAAAAAACTGATTTTTGTAAATCTCGATAAATAGGTTATCTATCGAGCAACTATTGAGTATCAGGCTAAGTTTTTCCTTTTAAACGTCGATAAATGCTATCTGTCGAGCTTTAAAATGCAGCACTTCTTCACTTGTTTCTTGAACAGATTTGCATGGCTTTAACACTTGGACTTGAACTCTTGTTCCTTGAAGTATTAAACACATCCTAGATCTACCCAAATACAAGTAAAGTGCGTTTTGTCAAAGGATTAGCCAATTCTAGATGACATATATTCCTGACATGATTCACATATGTCCTAACACATCTCATTAAGACAACAATCACCTTGCTGTCTCAAGCTTCCATTCCTACTACCTATTGGCCTTATGCTGTCCAAATAGCAATTTCTCTTATTAATCTTCTTCCTACTTATCTCCTAAACTTCAATTCTCCTTGGTACACATTATATCACTCTCATCCTGATCTATCTCAGCTCAAAGTCTTTGGTTGTGCTTGTTATCCACATCTTAGACCTCACAATACTCACAAGTTATAGTCTAGAATTGAAGAGTATCTTTCTAGGTTATTCCACTATCTCTAAGGGCTATCTGTGTCTTGATCTTTCAACTAAACATGTTTACACTTCTAGACATGTTCTCTTTAATGAGTTCAAATTTCCTTACTCTCTTCTTGCTCCCGTCAAACCTACTTCTTCCAATATGTCTCCCTTTTCTTCATCTAATGCATTCTGGCTTTCCAATTTGCTTTATCTTCATTCTACAAATCAGCCTTCCATCTTAGGTTCCTCTCCATCTACTCAATCTGATTATCGTTCTCCACCTATTGTTAGACCTACCATTATTCCCACTACTACTCCAGATACATCATCTCTAATAACCCCCATTACTACTATTTCCTATTTTGCAGCTCCCATTGTTGTTACTTCTAATTCTATAGCTCCCATTGCAACTTCTGCAGCTCCCACTACTGCTGTTTCCAACTCTGAAGCTCCCATACCTGTTTCACTTCCTCATTCTCATACTTCTACTCAAATCCAATATCTTATAAGGACTAGATCCAAAAATGGCATCACTAAACCTAAATTGTGTTACAAGGTAGTTGTTGATTACACATACACTGAGCCTCCTACCTATAAAATTGCTTCTCAATACGCCAAATGGTGTGAAGCTATAGATGTATAATTCCAAGCTTTACAGAAGCAAGAAACTTGGACTTTGGTTCCTTCACCTCCTAATGTAAACCTCGTGGGCTGCAAGTAGGTCTTCAAACTTAAGCTGAATAATGATGGATCCATAGCAAGGTACAAAGCTAGATTAGTGGCAAAGGGCTTTCATCGACAGGCAAGACTGGATTATACAGAAATCTTTAGTCCTGTAATCAAACTTGCTACTGTGAGGTTGGTTTTGGCAATTGTAGTTAGCTCCAACTAGCCTTTGAGACAACTTGATGTTTCCAATGCCTTTTCACATGGCTTCCTCGAAGAAGAGGTTTATATGTAGCAACCTCTAAGTTATGTTGATTCCAAACATCCCAATTATGGTTTAAAATAGGCTCCAAGAGCTTGGTTTGAGACGTTTACCTTTCACCTTCTCCATTTGGGTTTTACTGCCTCTTTGGCTAGTAGCCCTCTCTTTATTTTCCAATCCACCAAGACTATTATCTATCTACTATTGTATGTGTATAATATCATTATCACAGGCAATAGTTCTCTTCAAATCAGTCATCTAATTATTGCTCTAAGTAACGCTTTTGAGTTTAAAGACTTGGGTCCTCTCTTTTACTTTCTAGGCATACAAATTCAAATTACTAAGTTTGGCCTTACATTGACACAGACCAAATATGCCTCAGATGTTCTTCATAGGCTTCACATGGAGAATGCCAAGCCTACCAAATCACCTTGTTGTCCTTTTGTCAGGTTAATGCCTAATGAAAGGACTACTCTCTCTCTCTCTCTGACCTTACTAAGTATAGACGTATGGTTGGTGCCTTGCAATATTTGACCTTCACATGCCCTGATTTGGCTTTCAGTGTACACCAACTCTCTCAGTTTATGCATCACCCTAATTCAACCCTTTTTGAGGCTGCTAAGCATGTCCTTTGATATGTCAAAGGCACTCTTCATCATGATATACATTTCTCACCAGGTCCTTTGACTTTCTTAGCCTTTACTGATGCTGACTTGGCAGGAGATCCCTCTGATCGTCATTCTACCACTGGCTTCTTGGTTTTTCTTGGCTCTAGTCCTATTTTCTAGTCCTCCAAGAAGCAAACTATTGTTTCACGCTCTGCCATTGAAGCTGAATATAGAGCCTTGGCTACCGCAACTGCTGAGTTGGCCTAGTTGCGCATTCTTTTCAAAGAGCTTTGCTTGTTTCTTTTTCATGTTCCAGTGCTCTGGTGTGACAATGTCTCTGCCATTGCTCTCTCTCCTAATCCTGTTTTCCACTCTTGCACTAAGCATATTGAGGTGGATTTCCACTATGTTTGTGAAAAGGTTCTTTGCAAAGACTTATGTGTTAGATTTGTTTCTAGAAAGGACAATTTGGCCGATATCTTCACAAAACCATTAACATCTCCTCTATTTCTTCTTCAAAGTTCCAAACTTATGGTGGATTCCTCCCCCATTCATTGGAGTGGGGATGTTGAAGACAGGCAAAATGACATCGTGCGTTTAAAACAGAGTGGTAATTCAGTAAATCAAAATGCACAGTTTCATTAAACAAAGCTTCAAACGCACTGTTATTGTTTAGCTAGAGCAACGGGCACACATGAGTTACAAACGGTGTCATATTGCTTAGTCATAAAACAGTTGCAAAAGGCAGGGAATTCTGTTTCTCTAATCCAGTTGTTCATCTTATTTTTCACAGATCAATTGCGTATTTCCAGGGATTGTAATTATTATTGTTAAGATGATTTTCTTGTATATATACTAATGTAGTGTTCCTATTGTTAATTAAGCAAAGATCAATGAAATTCTTCTAGATTTTTCTCTCTTCCCTCTCTCTCTCTCTCTCTCTCTCTCTCTCTCTCTCATCTTTGCTGTGTACTCATACTATTCTTTGATTTTTACCTCATATTGAAGAATTATCGTAGATTGAGTTTTTCATCAAAAACTAGTATCATGAATGGTTAGAAAATGACACTTGAAATTTATACTGGGACAAAAATGTTTATGCTTCTAGCTATAAGTCCCTGACAATTATCTCAAGCATCTAAATAGGTGTTAGTATGTAGATTACCTGTTTGTTCGTTTAGACCTCTTAAACCAGATTGTTTAACCTAATTAATTAACCAAGTTGATTATTAGGTTTATTATTCAGATCTAGATTAAACAAGCGTAAATCATATCATACATAAAAGCGGAAAAGTAAATAATACCATGATATGACGACCCAAGAAAATCAATGAAACGAACCATTTCAAAGTAAAAACCTAGGGAGGATTTGACCTAGCTATCCTCAAGGTAAAGTAAATCTACTATAAGAGAATTGAAATTTTTACAAAAAATTTAACCCTAAATTTATTGCTACCTCATGTAGTAACTTATTGACACGACCACGTGCAAACTCCAAATCCAAGATTAGTCCTTATAATCAAAAGAATGTGACTTCAAAATCAAGAGCATGTATTTCAAAACCATAAACAACTCACACAATATAAGCACTACATAGCACAAACTAGCAAAGTGCAAAAAATAAAGCTCATCAAAGCTAAACAAGGTACACAGTCATGAAATGTCAATTTCATAGGCCAACCTTAATTACACATCTTGAAGATGCATAATACAAAAACCCTTTTTCTGATTTTTAAATTTTTTTTTATTATTTAAAAAAAGGGAAAAACATCAACAAAAAAAAAAAAAAAACTTAGAATGAAATGCAAATGCAAACCCTAAAAAAAAAAAAAAAAAAAAAAAAAAACAGTTTTGGTCACAAGAGATTGAAAGAATTAACACAAGGACCATGTCAGACAGACTCACTGAGGCTGAGTTTTTTGCATCTAGACTCTCTTAGATGTAAACTTGGAGTTGGGATTTCTATTTGAATTGGCTCTATTTTCAGCTCTGGTATTGGCATAAAGGTTAAGAACCTTTACCAGTTCATAGATGAGTGCCATAGGATCTTGTGCTTTTGACACATGCATTTTTTGTTTGGATGCATGTTTTGAAGCTTGCAACTTAAAGCAATTTGGCCTAGTATGCCCAACCCCACCACAAAAGTGATAAAACCACTAAGGTTTGTGGTGTTTCTTGCTTCCAGATTGATTGGGATTCCTAGGTTTAGACTCACTTAGATCTACCCTAATTCTTCTAGAAGCTAGAACTTCTTCCTTATGTACCTTAACTTCAGACACAGATGGATGAACAACAGAAGAGGATGTAGCATGTACAAATTTGGGAGGATGAACAACAAAAGAAGATCCCTTCTCAATAAACCCTAAACTTGTCTTATCAGAAACAGATTTTTGAATATTTAGCATATCATCTAGTTTAGAAGTAGAAGTCCTATCTATTTGTTCTTTAGCAACAAATAATTCTAATTTTGGACTTTTAACTTTTTCAAGCAAAGTCATGTTCTCAATGTTAACAGAATTCAAGAGTTCATTGGCATCAAACCGTTTTAACAACAAATTTTTCTATTCTTGTTCAAGAGTGTTTATCTTTTTCAACCATAACTCAACACTCATAGCATCTTTGGCTGCAATCTTGCATAGCTTGTTATAAGCCTCTTGCAACTTAGCATTCTCAGAGAGTTCTCCATCAGAAGGGTTCTCATTAGCAGTCTCAATTTCACTTACGACAGCAGTAGCAGTGAAAGTCATAAAGTTTCTTTCTTGATCACTTTCAAACTTATGATCAAAAACTTCATCATCACTCAGAGTGACAACCATAGCTTTACCTTTAGATCTCAAAAATGTTGGACACTTAGATTTTAGATGACCATAACCCTGACAACTATTAAAAGACTGGCCTACTTTTACTTTTGATTTTTCAAAATTGTTATTTTTGGCAGTGTCATTCTTCTTCACATTCTTAAGGTCAACATTGTTTCTATTTCTTGCCCTTCTATTATTATTTCTCAAAAAATTTCTAAAATTCTTGGCAAGATAAGCAATCTCAATAGATGAGAGTTCATCATTAAATCCACATTTGATGTAAAATTGAATGTAGAATTGACAATATCATTCAACTTAGTATAGAATTCATCAAGAGACTCATGCTTAGATATTCTAATACTTTCAAATCTAGAGGTTAACTGCTACAATTTATTAATTTTTATTGTCTTAGTGCCTTCATGCACTGTTTATAAGATGTTCCATATAGTGTGAGCAATCTCCACATTTGAGATTCTCTAAAATTCTTCCATAGAAATAGCATTGAATATAGCATTCATAGCCTTACCGTTGAAGCTAGCTACTTCCTTTTGGGCAGTGGTCCATTCACCTATAGCAATGGTTGGTCTTTCCCAACCGTTTTCTACAAATAACCATACTCTCTCATCAATAGATTTCAAAAAGGCTTTCATCCTAACCTTCCAATAAGCATAGTTATTCCCGACAAAGTATGGAGGGATTACAAGAGAGTGACCGTGTTCCATGACAACAGGGTCAATGATCAACTCTAGGTTAAGAAACCTATAAACAAGAGCTAACTCGCTTTGATACCACTTGTTTGTTCATTTAGACCCCTTAAACCAGATTGTTTAACCTAATTAATTAACCAACTTGATTATTAGGTTTATTATTCAGATCTAGGTTAAACAAGCATATATCATGTCATGCATAAAAGCAGAAAAATAAATTACACCACGATATGATAACCTAGGAAAACCGATAAAACGAATCATTTCAAGGTAAAAACCTAGGGACGATTTGACCTAGCTATCCTCAGGATAAAGTAAATACATTATAAGAGAAACAAAATTTTTACAAAAGATTTAACCCTAAATCTATTGCTACCTCATGTAGTAACTTATT
This sequence comes from Quercus mongolica, assembly GCA_011696235.1. Taxonomy (NCBI): domain Eukaryota; kingdom Viridiplantae; phylum Streptophyta; class Magnoliopsida; order Fagales; family Fagaceae; genus Quercus; species Quercus mongolica. The sequence goes on along the minus strand of CM022241.1, from coordinate 26,263,033 downwards.
AACATGACCATGTGCAAACTCCAAATCCACGGACTCCTTCTCTTCTTGGATTTACAGCAACGCAAGCACCCTTACTTGTGACTTTGAGATCTCACTCAAAGGTTTCAAATCACCAGCAGTAATGATCTTGTAGCAACAACTAGGTTCTACCACCGCTTGATTGTAGATCTTGCTCTGGTAGATTCTTGTGTAATTAGAATGTACAAAACCTATGACATCCCAGTCAGTCAGTAACACAAAAAAAAGGTCAAGATCAGATTTTTGGGTTCCCACATGCCTCACCTAACCCCACTACCCACCACACAATTCACTCCATCTTATCTCTTCTTTGGCCGGCTCACTCTCTACCTTTCTTTCTTTTCATTTTTGTTTTCTTTCATACACTCTCTACTCTTATATCCTCTCTACCCGGTACTTCCACACCACCACCACCATTTCTACCATCATTTTTCGGCAAGATCACCGGAAAATTCTTGGGAACCCATAAACACTTTCACATCTTTTTTTTGAGGTAAAAATTTCTCATCTTTTTGGTGGGTTTTGCACTTTTGCTTGAGGTTATTTTTATCTAAGTTTTAATAATGATACCCATGTGATTTACGAGCATTGTAAGTGATATTTATGTGTTTTTAGGTATGGGTTTTGTATTGGTGGAATTATTTGATGAGTGAGTATATAATTTGTGCTATTGATGACTACTTAAGGTTTATGTATGGTGGAAAATTTAGGGGTTTTAAGTTATAACATGTGATGGTTGGTAAATTTAATTTTTCCATTGCCATTGTGTTTATTTGGAGTTAGTTGAAGTTCTAAGTTTCTTGTCTTGGAGGATATATTGACTTTGCTTTCATGGATCTCTTAATGATGTAGTGTAAATTTTATGGAAGCTAGTCATAATGTTGGAGATGATATTAAATGGGTTAACTTTATAAATTGTAGTTTATGCTTTGTGAATCATTTTGTTGAGAAACTATGGAAGTGGAATATATTATTATTGATGAGGTTATATATTAGGCTTACCTAATTAAGTGATTATTTGGCAATTCCTAAATTGTGGCTAGATGCAATTTCAAGCTCTATACTTATTGTGATAGGTTTACTTGATATTGTTTAGGTTCTAGCTAATCTCTTTGGAGCTTGGAGAATTAGGATTTTGTGATTACGAGGTAAGTAGCTTTTTAATGGGATTTTTTGAAAATAACCATGTTTTATAAATGTTGTTTTTGGGTCAAACACATTTTGGAAAATTATATATAGATATATGTTTTCTTAAAAGCATTGTGTTGTGACCCTATTATATATTATTATATTTGGTATAGCATTTGCGGAAATGCATGAATTGTTGATATGGAAAAATGAGCATCTTTTGTTTAATCTTTAATAAGGAAATCATGAACTTTATGGTATATTAGAAAATTCAAAGATGCTTATCTTGTCTTGTATTATTTGGGAAATTGATAGAAATCTCTTGACAAGAATGAAGTTGAAAACTTTACAAACTTTGTAGAAGTTAGATTATTTAAGGTTTTTCTGAAACTACCTGAATATGAACTATGTGTTTCAAAGTAATGTAACCTGCGAGCTTATGTGGTTTTAACACCATGCCATGTGTGATTTCCCGGTGATCACTCGATTTGGTTTCTGAAGTCTTTGTGACAATAGAATCAAATCCAGGTCAGTGCCCTTTCACTTTGGATGACGCGTTCTTCCCTGCTGCCCATGGGGGGAAGAGGTTCCTTGATTGTGTGTGGGTGAGGCTACTGCCCATGGGGCTAAGAGACCACATGCAAGAGAGGTCCTATTTGACGCACTCTCTCTACTGCCCATGGGAGGAGAGAAAAATCTTGAGGGTATGGGTGAGGCTGCTGTCCATGGGGCCAAGAGTCTGCATACTAGAGAGGACAATATCATGCCAGTTGTGAATGGGTGGATCCCTTGACTGGTCTATGTAGTAGTGTGGTATATTTGTGATAATTTATCTTATGTTAGATATTATGGCTTTGGAAATTACATTATTGATGCTCATAGATTATAGTGTATAGTTTCAAGGTATTTACTTTGAAAAACTTTGTATTTCATTATTTAATCATTCTTGTCATATTATTATTTTGAAGATGAAACTTGCATTTCCCCCATCCCCATTAAATATGCTACTTATTGGGCTCTGTCTCATTCCATTATTTTATAAACTTTTCAAAGTAGGTAACAATCTTTTGGGACAGCTTTTTAGTGGCTAATAGTAGTTAGACTAACTACTGATAGAGGCTGAACTTTTGTAATGGATATATTAGATGTTGTACATCTTAGAGTAGGCTTGACTCATTCTTTTGTGTATTATAGTGGTTGTGACTTTATTCCCACTAATGGGAAAAGCTGTTGATATGTAATTATTTATTCAGACTTCTATTCTTTTGTGGCCATTGGTCCTTGTAATTATTGCTTAGAGCTCTGACTTACTCTGAGAGTATATTCAATGGAATCATTATGATAATTCTTAATGTTGGTATTGGATATGATTTATGTGGATTGGATTGTCAAAGAAAAAAAAAATCTACAAGTACTTTGGGATGTCTTTCTTATGCTTTGGACCCTTTGGGGTTTGGGACGTGACAAAACCTTTCAGATCTCACAAAGAATAACACACAAGTCTTCCAAAAGTCTCCAAAACGTAACTAGGGTTTCCCTTTTATATGTGGACAAGTTAGAATGAAACCTTAAACGTTTTCACGGGCTTGGGCCTTATTTAAAACTTCTACAGAATCTAATTTTTGCGATTTTTGATCGGTCGAGTCTAATTTCTCGATCGGTCGAGCTTGACAGAAATTGACTCCCTTTTTCTGCAGTCAGTTGAACTTGAAGCTTGAAACCTACACTTTTAAGCATTGCTTAACATATAGACTAGACATGTTTTGTTCCTCGGTTTGCCAACACAAATAAAATATGATTTTAAATATCTATTTCTAAATCTTCAGAACCTAACATTACCTTTATCTGCTAGAACCTAATAACATATACAAGAAATATCTTTAATTTTAATCTTCTTTGCTTACAGCTATGGAAAATAAGGACTTTCGCTACTACTGCTGCTATTCCAATGCTTTTTAGTCTATAGAAGATTGATTCACTAGTTTCTTGCACACACAACATGTTCTGATGGAGTCAAAGTTGCATGCATCCCCAAGCATGCTATTTGTGGTCATAACTATAAGTCATAACTTTTTTTATTCGGACGAAAGAGCCTTATGGAACTCTATTTTGCTAACTTCCATAGCGTGGCAAAATAAATATTCCACATAGCTACATGGCTGATGGTGGATTAATACGACTTTGAATGATCAGTTATGGACTCAAAAATTTTTTTAATTTTTTTAGGAAATAGAGAAAGCTATTAAATTCATTTTGAGAATCTCAATGTGGTACAGATTTCATTGCCCTCATATGCCATGCTGTCACTCCCATGATTTTGATCAACCATTTCTATAGAAAGTAAATTAATTTGTTGCATCTGACTTGACATTTCCAAAGTATTTGGTAGCATAGTACAGATGTACCATTGAATTAGTCCAAACTTAGTATGTTGTATGCGAATATTTAGTTTTTTGAAAGATGGAGGGACTGCTAAATAAATGAAGCTATATGACTTTTGGCAGAAGTTTTATGTCACATATTAACTGAATTATCTTTGATTTGAAAGTAGTAAATATGGCTTGCTTTATGTTTGATTGCCATGCATATGGTTTTGTTTGGTAATATTTGTGTCCCATAATCTTGCAGTGTTTACCGAGTTTTAAATCTCCTCAGTTGGGTTTACCGCTTCTTTATGGAGATTCACCAAATACGCTGGATACGTAAGTTTGGCTTTGCTTGCATTTTAATTATAGTCCAGCTCATTTTATAGTAATATTTTCTTAATGAGCTCTTGTCAAATGCTAAACACAGCTTGGGTTTCGGGCTTGATTCATACAGCTCTTTATGCCGACTTTTTCTACTACTAGTACTATATCAAGAGGTACTTTCCATTCCGCTGATGTTAAATAAGTTTGTAACACTAAATAATATTTCTTTTCCTTCCTGCTGGGAAATAACTCGGTAACAGTTACATAGAAACAAACTTGGAAAAACTGGCTTCTGCAGGTTGCTTTCTTACTAACTTATATGATTTGTGTTCAGCTGGAAGAACCGTGAGAAGCTGAAGTTGATCTTTCTTGGCCTATTGAGAGAATTTTACTGAGAAGAACAAAGTTACCTCAGGGTATTAACTTACAGGCTTTCATTTCTTTCCTTTTTTTTCTTTTTGATGAATATTTTCTTGTTTCTGGACAGCTTTTATACTTGCTACAAAAATGTTCTTTGAAGAATCACCAGCTTAGTTATAGTTGAATTCCTGTCCTGGTTACATTAATGATAATAATAATAATAAAACTGTACTAGTTAATTAATGGATGGTGTAATTTGTAAACTGCTGCTAGTAGCACCGCTGGCTTGGTAGAATTCTGCTTCTTCAGCCTGTAAACATATCTTGTTCCATCATCTCTGCAAGGTGAAATTATTTAGTGCATTGGGTACATTACGCCTTCCTCTCATCTAAGTCTCACCTGTAGATTCCGCACGAGCCTCATCACCCCTTATTTGTGAGCGAGGCAATGAGGCATATTATTTACACCGAGTGTACAAAATAATTTTTCCTTGGAAGATGCCTTTGTAATATGGGATTTTGAAAGGACAAATCTTGTATGAGCACAGACTAGATTCATCTTTTGAAAATTCCAACTGTGAAGGTCCCAAAACGGTCAAATTATACGCTCAGTGCATTCTTGCACTGTACCAAGTTGCAGTTTGCAGGTCACATACATAATGGGCCTAGGCCTCTAGAATTTTAAAGGGCTGTGATTTTGTGGGCTATTTGGATGGATTCCGATACTTAGTACTTTTTATTTTTTTATAATTTGATAGTTGGAAGTGAAAAAATTGAATATTGGATATCTCTGTTAGAAACACCCGAAAGTGTTAATTAGTTGAACTATAAAAGCTCTTAGCATTCGACCCTTATTGGAATCATCCGATGGGTTTGGACTCTTTTCATGTAAGAATAGTCCACCCTTCACTATAACAAATTATTTTATAAGAATATAATATAAAATTTGTAGGCTAAATAGTGAAAGTGTTATTTAAAAGGATTTTCTATTTTTATAAGTTTTATGTAATAGAATATATGATGTATTTTGCATTCAACAATAGCACATAATGATATATATATATATATACATACACATAATGTAATTTAAGTCTTTTATTTAAATTACATAATAATTATAATATATTTTTTTTCATCTAAATGAAGAAGATGTTATTAAAACGACTTTTTTTTTGGGGTTAAATATATCATAATCAGTTGATTAATTTGAAAATATCTAGAAACATGGGAAAAAAAAATGTAATATTAAGTTTAAATTATTAGATAAGTTTAGAATTGTAGCATTTTTTATTATTATTTCTAAATATAGGTATAGTGTCAATATTATTGAAACTTGTATTTTAAGGTAATCTTTTGGATATTTATCAACATATCTCTAATTTCTAATGCCTATTTGTTTGTATTTTTTACCAAAAAACTATAGAGTTTGTCCCAAATAGAATCAAATTTCACACTTTTATAACTTTTTAACTAAAAAATTAAGGAAAAAAAGAAGAATCAAAACTAGAAAGGCAACTTACAAAAAAGAATCAATATATGGCCTAGTTAGCCCAAAATGGACTGAATCAGACCAAAATGTACCGAATTGAACCAAAGTGGACTGAAGTAAATCAAATGGAATGAAATGTTATGTTAATGTGGCTCAAAAAGATCTTTTAAATAATACATCTTATGAATGTTTTCATTTAATTTTTTTAATAGTAAAAAATAACATTCAAATTAAATTATTATATAAGTTTAGAATTGTAGCATTTTTTTTCCTTTCAAAATATAATTATAATGCCTATACTATTGAAATTTAAATTTTATAGTAATTTGTTGAATATTTATCATATTTATTTCTTTTGTAAGGCCATATCTATAATTTCTAATGTCCATTTTGTTTGTATTTTTTTTTTTTTTTTGGCACAAAACAAAAAAGTTTGACTCAAGTAGGTTAAAATTTCATAATTTTCAACCCAAATTAAAAAAAAAAAATGGAGCCCAAAATTGAAAAGGAAACATACAAAAAGAATTAGTCTAAGGTCCAATTAGCCCAAAATAGACCGAAACAGATTGAGTGGACCAAAGTAGACTGAAATATTGAAGTGAACCAAATGGACTGAATTGGAACAAATGGACCAAAATGCTAAGTTGAAGAGGCTCAAAAAGATCTTTTAAATAATGCATCTTATGAATGTTTTCATTTAAATTACTCATAGTAAAACCGAACATTTAAGCGATATCATTTATGAACTAAAAAATTTACAAATGACATGATTGGTTAGTTTCACATCAGTAACATAAGAAAAAAATTCTTAATTATTTTTTAGTGATACTATAGTTAGTACAAATTTTACTACATATAAGTCTTATAAATCTATATAATATCTAAAAATTAAAGCGTAGCATTTATAGTTATTTAACATTTTCTTTACAGTTGTCAAACTTGAAAGGGAAAAAGAACAAGAATAAATATCAATAATTGAGAAGACTTTGATGCCAAATTTGATGGAACCTGTGTGTGGAAGGGGAAATGGATAACTACTTCCGTTCTTAGGATATATGATTATAGCACCATGAATAGTTGCTTGCCACCATTCATTGTGACCATGCCGGCGTAAGGTTTCTTCTTCTGTAGAAAATATATTCTTTTGGCTAAAACTATCACCTTATTTGTATTGGAAACTATATGATATATCCAGAACCATCCGACCATGAATTTCTCAGCTGTTTTACATGTGCCATGCCTTCAAAATTATAAGTAATGTCATATAAGATATATATTATATGGTATAGTACAGTTATTTCTTTCATCATTCTGCCTCTCTCACACATACAAACATAGCTGGCTAGGCATGTACGTAGTAGGCACACACATCAGTACACATACAGAACAAAAATGCACACGTCGTTACCAGTGAATACTGAATAGTTATGTTAATTATAATGGCCCTTGTTATGAACATCAACAATGAATCAAATATGACGTAACAGTCTTTTCTTCCCCAATGGTGTCTATTAATTGTTTCTATTTTAACTGATTATATTACTTTCAATTATCCAGAGACCATGGCCCAACGGCAGAGCCTGGAAGGACCGAGGGAATAGCCCTCTTCCAGTATAACAATTAACAAAGAACCATGTGTCCCCCCACCCCAGCCCATGCATGTATGCTTTGTTATTTGGTCCACAGATTTTAAGCATATAACTTAAACATATATGAATATATTTTCTTTCCATTTTTCAATGAATTGATTTCCCCTTTTAGTTCTATTGAAAAACCCAACTTCTTTTTTAAGGCTTATTATGCTTCCAGAGTAACCGTGGTGGCAAATTTTCCTTTATTTATGGATTATTTAGAAAAGCCGTGGTGGAAATTTAAAACCCGATTAGTCATTGAAAGAACATAAATAAAGAGCACATTAATTAATGTTAATGGATATAAGTCTATTGGGCTCTAGGGCTGGTCACTTTCTTATTTTGCACTACACATATACTTTAACAAAACATATATTTGTAATACAATTTATTTGCATGAAATACAGAATTAAAAAAAAAAAATGATGTGAAGAAATTTCGAGTTTAAACCTTAACTCTGAAGACATTTGACCAGTTCAAATTAATTGGAAAAAAGTTTGTGAATTTGGTAAGGATGGAGTGTAAAATCCATGTTTTACACAATCCAATAAGAGATTGCTAAATCAGCATTTTTCTTAAAATTCAATACATCCTATTACACCTAGTAACATCTCAATAAACTTCCAACTTAGTTGGATTTATATATGAGTATTAAAATTGATTGGATGTTGTTTTTATTCTTAAATATGTGATAAGATAATGTAACATGTTGGGATTCGAGTAGTAAAATATAAGTTTTACACTACGTCCTTATAGAATTTAATCTCTTAATTAAGATGTAGTTACCTTTTAATGTATCTAATGCAATTAATTTCTTCTTTTGATAATTAAAGTATTAAGATTCTTTTAATTTGTTTCTTGATCGAAATCTTATTGTACTTTTTTTTAGGGAAATTTTATTGTACTTAGATTTATTAGTTGCGCGCACAAGTTGTTGTTGTTGTCGTTGTTATCAATTAATCGTGGCATGTCAGAATTATTCAAGTGAATCTATCAATAATTTCAGTTAATTATAATGTCTGTATATTACATGCATGTACATATTTTTTGACTATTGAAAAGCGAGTAAAAAAAAATTACATACTTTTATCTCTTACAGAGCAAATCATTTTAAATTTATTGATTCTTCTTTGATAAGTAGTACTTCACTCACAGTGATGAAATAGATACATTGGGAAAAAAATAGAGACATTAAAAAGTAAATTTTTAGCGATGTCAATTAAAAAAAAGAAAAGAAAATATAAAATCTTAGTAATCTTTTATTTTTTTATTTTTATGAGAAATCTTAGTAATTTGATCTCTAAACCCTACATTTGGTTCATTGTAAATGAAAAATTCAATAAAATATATAGTCATCGAGGACTTTTCACTAGATTTGCAATTCATTAAAAAAAAAAAAAATCAAGAGCTTTTCCAAGTTAACACGTGAACCTTAATATTTGCGCCACGGTAGATAACCTCCAAAATTCAAATTGCAGTCACAATACATCAACCTCAACCCTGACACCTCACCCAACGCCAACTGAAAAGAACCCTTGCCATAAATGGAGAGAAAGTCTTAAGTCTTAACTTACTACAGTCTCACAGCAGTCTTGTCTGAAATTGGAAATCTAGAATGGAAAGTCAGTTACTTCTCATGAAATGAAAAGAATTTGATTCCGACTCAATCATCGACATGCAACGAGACAACTTAGGAGGAATACTTGTTCTACACGTACCGGCTTGGATTGTTAACCACGAATTGCTATACTAACCGACATCAATTCACACACCCATGCTGTAGTTCTTAGCTATATTTCTTGGGGTATATATGCTAACTATGAGTGGGAGAATTTTTTTTTTTTTTTTTTGGGACAGAAAAATATATATTGATATAGTAAAAAAACAGATTGATTTTGTATTATGACTGTAATCGCTCTAATTTTTTATTGAAATTTATTTTCATTACCACCTGTAGATGTAGGCTTAGCTTAGAATCAAATTATATATATAAATCTTTGATATTCTTCTCTTTGTTTGTAATTGAGTCTTTTTTTTTTTTTTTTTTTTTATAATTTTGTTCTGTTTCATATTATTTGTTGGTGATGTAGGCTTAAGGTCAAACTAGAAAATCTTCTCAAAATATCAAACTATAAAAGTCATAGTTGTATTGAGATTTCAAGTAATCAATTAATTAAGCTCAATCCCCTTCAACCATTATGTTTAACTATCCCATTAAGGGAGTCCAAATATTTACAGATTGTAATTTTATCCATAGGACTAATACGACTATTTTGTTACCAATTCATTGGCTAATCCACTCTTCTGCATTCCTTCATTCCAATTATTTTGTTTTTAAGTTTGGAAAGAGAAGAGAAGATATAACTGGGAAGTATGAGGAGAGGAGAGGAGAGAAGAGGAAATGGGGGGAGAGAAGGGAAGATATCCCTCCTTTATTTTGACATATGAAAGATTGTAATGGATGAGAAGGAAGTAGATACTAGATATCTCTTCCTCTATTTAATTAAGTGGATGAGAAGGAAGTAGATACTAGATATCTCTTCCTCTATTTAATTAAGAGTGATGATAGGAATTAATTAGTACCATACATTTTATTATATATTTAACCTTTACAAATTGATGTGTGACCAATCAGTCAACCACTAAAAAATAATTTTGGGCTTCATTTGTTACATTGGTGAAGTGACATCAATTATATTATTGTTGGACAAAATGGGCTTCTGCCCTTTTCAAGTAAATTAATTAGCTTTTTTCTCTTCTTCCCAAACTAAATAGGGAAATACCCATCTTTTGAAAATTGAGTTTTTCAAAATCGATTTAGGTCCTATAGTGACGTTTTCAAGGACCTATAGTGACGTTTATAAAGACCTATAGTGGCGTTTTGTAACTTGATATCCATGAAATCGAGTTATAGGCAATTTTATTGCATATAACTCGATTTTATGGATATCAAGTTATAAAACGTCATTATAGGTTCTTAAAATGTCACTATAGGTCCTTAAAAACGTTACTATAGGGCTCTAGATTTTTTTTTTTTTTTTTAACTCGATTTTGAGAAACTCGATTTTCAAAAGAAGGGCATTTCCCTATTTAGTTTGGGAAGAAGGGCAAAAGGCTAATTAATTTTCCCAAAAAGGGCAGAAGCCCATTTTGTCCTATTATTGTTACATCCGTTTGTAAACATTAATTATATAATAAAATTTGTAATAACTTTAACATTTCCCTTTAACTAGTTATGGGGTGAAAATGAAAGAAAATAATAATGTATAAATAACTTTAACATTTTCCTTTCTCCTCTCCTTGTTCATTTTGATTGATGTTCTCCTCCTCTTTTTTATTTTTTAATCTTCTTTGTTCTCTCCACCTACCACGTGAAAGCTTGGCCTTTTGTTTTTCATTAGGTTTTTTCTTTTAAGTGTCAAAATTAACATCACATGAGTTGCTTACTTAGAAGTTAACTTCTTTCTATCTCTCTTGTGTGTATATTCATTTATCAAAAAAGAAAAGAAAAAAATTCTCCATTTTTGCTTCACATGTATGTTTTTTCCCCTTCTCCTCACACACACACACACACACACACACACACATATATATATATATATATATATATATATATTTATATTGGGAAGATAGTGTGGAAGATTGCTCAAATTGATTAACAAAATTACAAAGCAATATCAATAATATATCAATAAAACAAGATATGTTCAGATTAATTTATAACTAAAATAGACAAGTGTAAAAGCGTATAAAATTAAGAATTAAGTAAAACTTATCGCTGAGGCACAGAACTAAATTCGCTGTTCTTAAGAAGCAATTTTGCCCCTACTGGAATGAATCCACTTGTGCAAATAGCTCAGGTGGTTGCTCTCCAGGATACAACGACAATTCTATTAATGTGTACTCACAAACAAAGTTTTGAACTCGTCATGAATGCCCAAGAGAAAATTTTTGATATAGAAACAAAGAAGAAAATATTAATGTCGTTTCTCTTTTTTCTTTTGGGAATCAATTTTATATATAAACTAGAACACGCACTTGGAATAAATGAGCTTAAGGTGGTGAAAGATGAAATTGGAGGAATTTGTTTTTCAATCGGTGCCGTGAGTCAAAGTGTATTTTCTTAAAAAGAAGGAAAGATGCTGCATACCTATTGCTAAGGAAAGAAGAGATAATTGTGGGATTTGTTTGCTGCCAATAATACCCACGCAAGCTAAGGAAGATTCAAGTTGTAGATAGTTTGGCCCTTTTCCAACTAAAAGAATTAATGGGCATAATTTATAAAACATACCCGACAAAGAATTAATGGGCTTAATTCTATATATAAAATTTTTTTTTGGAGGAAAAAAATTGCAAATTCCATTAAAGAAAAGTTAAATCAGCTTGAATTGCAGCGTTGAAATTTGAAGGAACATGTTTCATCTAAATCAAAATACCTGTGACATGCTTATCATACTAATTAGGGATAGTAGTAAATTTTCTATTGGGGCCAATATATTGGACAAAGAATATGGGTTTGCATTATCAAAATCTCTTAAATAAAATATGTGGGCAACTTTTTAAAAAATTATATATAGAGATCAGAGAGAATTCAATCTTGATGAATCATACAAATATCTAGCCAATAATAATATTTTATTTATTTCTACGTATTGCTTAATCACACAGCCGTATTTAATTCCATATACAATGTATACCATATACTATGAGAACAAATAAATTACTTCTTCCACAACAATTTCATTATTTTCCTACACAAATTGTTGTGGAAGCAACAGTGATTCTCATGGTAATAAATCCACAAATTATAATTATAAACAATAGTACTACAGACATACTAAACAAATTAAGAGCACAGTGAAAACAAACAAATGAATGGACTAGCCCATTTCATAAATGCTTATGTCTCCCCTATCATTTGATGTAACTACTCATAAGGAATGAACCAACATGGTGTTTGGAGCTTGCACTAACTTCAACAGGGTGGCATGTCTGGTGGTGGTGGTAAAATATGTGCTTTTCGACCTTTCCCATTTTTCACTACAAATGCCATGTCCATGCCCCATGTCATATGCCGATCAAAATGGCAGTGCAGAAACCAAACTCCTATCATCACAAAACATAAACAACAACATTATCATCATTTTAGTATTAAGTGTGAGGGGCAAAGGTTGCATTCTGAGCATTGGACAGAATACAAGACTGACATGTGGTCAGATATGTATTATATCTAATACTCTAATGTACTGGACACAATTTAAACCTTAATATCCCGAATACTTAACGGAATCCAAAATTGACACGTGTTCAATTTTGAACACGTTCACATTTAGTGTTCCAATGCATTGGACAGAAATTGAACCTTAAATGCGAGTTATTTAAAAAGACACAAAAAAAAAAGAAAAAAAAAGTTTTAGTAGTTTGACCAACCAGGATTGTTGGCCCAGAATCTAATGGCAGTCCAGCCATCTAAGGGAACAGCAATGGTGTTCATAAAAGGAGGGTCAACGAGATTATATCTCAATGGGTCCTTCTCCTTGTCAAAGTTTCCAAGACCCATTCCAACCACATAGAAACTATATCCATGGAGATGCATTGGATGATCATTCCCGCCCACCAAAGTCGTGCCTTGAAAGACAAGTTCCACAGTTGTGTTAAACTTCAGTATCTTAACCTTGGTCCCATGTCTAGGTGTCTCTAGGTACAATGGCAGGTCCTCAGCAGTGAAATTAAATAAATATGGTGGGAAATCTGGAAAATTAGTCCCAAATACCCCATTGACATGACCATAATAAGCTTGTAATATATCAATGTATGGGTTCACAAAGCTTATGTTATTGACACTAGTGGCTAGTCGGGTCCCATTAGGACCTGCACATGAATTGTTAGGACATGGGAACGTGTTGATTGAGATTACAAAAAATAAATGTTTGGTTATGTTTATTGGGACACTGACTGGATGATTTTTATTGGCTAAGCTTTTGAGGCTACTTGTGAAACTAACTGAGGCATTGGTATTATTAAAGTAAGGAAGATTATTAGGTAGGAAAGGAGGTGAAGATGGGGTATAGTTTCCATTGTATTCGAGAATAGCAGTGGTGGTTGTGTTATCATAAGCAACACCGGGTGCAGCAGAGTATGCTCTAGCAGCCATGTAATAGTGGTCAGATTTCTGGTTCGCTTTCAGCAAAACATCGATGGTTTGGCCAGGGGATATTGTGACATAACTTGATTCCAATGGCTTGGTGTAACTACCATCTGTTCCAACAACAGTGACATTGTGTTTGGCAATGGCGAAAAAGAGAATATCCATCACGGCAGAGTTGATAAGGCGGAGGAGATAAGTCTTGCCATGATCAACCTTTAGCTTGAATGTGTCTGCAAGTGGTAAATCGTATTAGTAGACTAACACTTTAGCCAAAAAGAGAAAACAGAAGAAGAGAGTTTATGGACACAATTTTTATACCATAATCTTTTTTACTACTTAAAAAGGTAATTGTGATCATGATATATGGAATAATATTAAGGTATATGTGAAAGTAACTATTCACTATTCACAATTGACCAGTTGTAATAAAAATTGTGATAAATAGTATAGTCCTAAAAAAATTGATAAAAAAGAGAGTATCATTTGATAAAAACTTTTAGTAACTTGACAATTGATTATTGCCTTTCTAAGAAGGATGAATTTTTTTTTTTCTTTCTTAGGGCTAAGACGATGACTTTATTATTATAATCATCTTTAAGTATTACCGCCACTTGCATCTTATTGGGTTACAGTTAACTGACATTTACCAAGTGCAAGTAATTTCCTCAATAAGTCTAAGTATCGTATCAAATGTTATTATTTATCAATTTAAAATATATGGATCATAAATCAATGAGCCTTAATCCTTGAAAAAAGTTAATCATTTTTCATAAAAAAAGTTACTCACATTTACTCACATAAAAAAAGTTACTCACATAAAAAAAGTTACTCACATTTGCAATCAAAACATGATTAAGAGTTTGTTTGGGAGTACTTTAGGCCAAGGTCAACATTACTTGACTTGAATCTTTTATTTTATAGGTTTTTAACTTTGAAATTAATTAAGCCACTTACTTAACCTTAATTATAATTTAGGTGAAGAGGTTTGGACCTAAGGACGAATTGATAGAGGTTCAAAAATCAAAATTCCAGTCATTATGCTTATTAATTCATGTATAAAAGGAAATAAAGTTAATCAAGAGCAAGCTTAAGCCTATATGAAAAACTAATAAACCAAACCCCCATTATATGGGCCAGGTCTAGCTTGCTGGTGATAAGACCATGCTTTAATAAAAACTGATCACCGTGTACATTTTAATGTTCAACCCCTTGGACTAGGATATATACTAGGATATATACTGTCAAAGACATCGTTTCCTACTTCATTTTTTTTCCTTGGAAGTTGGGACACTGTTTTCTATGGGATTAGCAGTGTGTTTATCGTCTTACCGGTACTCTTCAATCTTCCTCCCTTTTCATTCTAATTAGTAACGTCAATCTTAGAAGCATTTGGTAGAAAATAAATGATTATAAACATTTTATACATATAAAACTTAAGGAATCTTTGACCTGGTTTTGAGCACGGATAAAGAACACCAGGTTGTCCATTGATAGTGTAAGCATCAGAAACATTAGGGGCTCCTCCAGTAAAAATAGCTTCATTATAAATTGCCAATACTTCTTGCTTCCACCACTCTCCTGCATAATCAAAGATTTCCAGTCATTTCAAAAATATTTTTCTGGTCAAATTGTTTAACATTTTCTTTACTTTAAAGTTGCACATACAGCTTGATTCTTCAAATTTGAAAGACGAAAAAAAAAAAAATGTCCCCATTATTGAGAAGGCTAATTTTATAATACCAAATATGATTGGAACCTCTGCATGAGTACGAGGGAAAGGATATTTGGTTCCCTTCTTGGGATGAATGATTATAGCACCATGAACCGTTGCTCGCCACCACTCACTATGAGCATGCCACCATAGGGTCCCTACTTCTGTGGAAAATATAATTTTTTGCCTAAACCTTCCACCCGGTTGTATGGGGCATTGTGTAATATATTCAGGTCCATCTGACCATGGATATCTCGGTTGTTTTACTCCATGCCTATAAAATTGTAAATTAATATTTCGATTAGCAATTCCTTATATATTTCGATTTCTTCTGTCAAAACAAAAGTGCACGGATCATAATGATACCAATGAATAGTAATGTTAAAATTTCCTTGGTTATGGACATCAACAAAGATAGTATCTCCTTGGTGAACATGTAGTGCTGGTCCTGGAAACTGGCCATTTACTGTCAAGATGTTCTTTGTGCTGCACAGTCTCGTGTATGGAGTTTCTTTTACCTACAATCCAAAGTTTACACACATAGATGCTATAACTCATAACAAAGCATGTGTACATGTTAATAGGTATACAACTACGTACATGCATGCAGTGTGTGTACGTACATATATCTCTATTCATGATGTAGAAAATCAAACAATTGCATTTCATGAAATGAATAGTGAAATTTTATCGTATTAGTTACTTACCACAAAAGTATGATGAACATAAGCTTGGCAATGAATGGCAACGACAATTAAGACTAGCCAACTCAAAAAATTTAGGTTCAACCACATTTTTTTTTTTTTGGGGGAGCGGTGGGAGGGGTGATGGAAACCTTTTTATCTTTCTTTTCAGTCTTGTAGTTTTTTAGTGAATTCCTTAGCTAGGTGCCGTTTATATAGAGACATGAGGCTAACAAGAAACATGATTAACTTTACTGGTGAAGGTGGCATGGGACCATTTAGATGCTTAACTAATTGTACACTTCAAAAATTTTAGAAATACAACTAAATCTATACTCATTTTCACAGCTATATTTGATATGATTTATTGTGAATGGTAGAAAAAAAAAATGGTTGATCAATATGAATGTAGTAAATAGCCCATCACAGTTTGCCATATGTATAGGATAGTTGTGAAAATAAGTATGAAATTGGTTGTGACTTTAGAATAACGTTAAGAGAAGCAAACATCTTTTCAATTTCAATTTATCACACAGAGTATGACATATAGCTGTCTTTTCTTCTCAATTGTTTGTTTTTAGTTTAACTTATTGTATAACTTAAATTATTCTAGCTTTCAATTATGTCCAGGGCCGGCTGAATGGTGGAGCAAAAGATGTGGTCGCCTAAGGCCCCAAGTAAAAAAAAGGTCCCCAAATTTTAGACAATAGAGTTATTTATAATCAATAAATAAAATAATTTTTTTTTACCAAAAGAAAAAAAAATTAAAAATAGAGAAAAATGCAACGTCCATAATATTTTTCACAATACTTTTACAACTAATGCTAAGTAATAGGTTGTTATAGCCTATTATTGATGGCAAAAAAATAATTATAGTGATATTTTCAAATAGAAAACAAAAAGCAACTTAAAACCTAGGATTTGTTGTAAAAAATATTGTGAATGTTGCACTTCTAAAAAAAAAAATAATAATAATAAGAGTTTAGTTAGCAAACTTGTACTAGTTTTCATCTAAGTTTACCACTAATACCACTCTTTTACTTACCAACTTACCACTATCAATCTACCACATCAATAAGTATGAAAAATTTTGTCAAATTTTTTGTCTATAAAATTTCTAAAAAAGAGAAAAAATTCAATGTAGTTCATGTTAATTAGTAGTAATTTTGCAACTAAAATAAGATAATTAATTTTTACCTTAGGCCCCAAAATACATCAAGCCGGCCCTGATTATGTCTAGGTTCTCAGCCCCAAAAATAATCGAACTATGATAGGGTAACGGTACAGGTTGATGATAACTTGTATTTTCCCATGAGATAGATTTTCATTCTCTTCAAGGTCAAGTTAAAGATATATAATACTGTTGACAACAACATAACGAGTATTTTTTTTTTCTTTAATGTTATCGCATCTTCTAAAAGAATTTCTTTTAATAGAAATATCTTGATTTAATTTCAAGTTGATTTTAGAATTGGCAAACTAATTAATATTATAACTTTGCTTCTAGCTTTTAAATTATGTTTTTTTATATCGATTGTCGTTGTCATGCTCCACATGCAATGCATATTGCTCAAAAGTTAGAAGTCATCTGGCACGTGGAATAGTTTTGTTACTCAAAAATCAAAAGTGAATCATTGAATGTTCTATCTGTTTGAAGTTTGGCCTTTCGAAAGTCGAATGGGTTGGTGAGTTCCTAAGAAAATCAATCCACGTGCATAGAATAGAATAATCAATTACTTGGGAGGATGACCTTTTTACTCTTATCCTTTAGTTGAGAAGTATGATATAATTATTAGCTTAAGCTATGTGATTCTGAAAGCATATTATGTGTACTGCTTTTTTTATTATTTTTACTATCAAAACCAAAAATTTATAATAAATTATTATAATGATTGAAAATAAATATGCGATTTCTTTTAAAATTCTTCAAATCGTTTGTAGTAAAATTTTATTCAGAAATATATTTTAAAATTTTTAAAAAATAGTAATATAGTTTCATATAGTATAAATTATGTTAGTGATTTTAATGCATTTACAATGAGTCACATAGTAGAAGCACGTTATACAATTTCTAATATTTATATGGAGAAAACACAACATGCATGTCATGTGTAATGATTACACAAAATCACATAACATGAACACAAATTCAGGAATAATAAATATTTAATTTATTAGGTGTAATGCATATATTTTTTTTTAAAGAATATCATACTTATGGATAATTCATTTATTTGCACACGTAAATTGATTGTAATTATGTGTGTTTTCTTGATATTTATGAACCGTTTGGCTTTATTTTTTCAAAAAATAATATTTTTATTTAATGTAATATTGAATGCTAGAGCAAAATTCTATCTCAGATAAAACGAAAAACAAAAGTACCCACTCATACGATTGTAGCACATGTGATTATTTGTTGACAAATACATTTTCATTAAATGATGTTTTTATATATTTTGGAAAAAGAAAAAGGTCAAACAATGCATAAATATCACGAGGACATGTAAAATAAATTTGTGCATGTGAACTAATGAATTATTGACAAATATATATATATATATAACTCATACTTCTGTTAATTTAAAACCTGCCCTCTTTTCTTTTGTTTAATGTTTTTAACCTGTACTTTTAATCACACGTTAAGAAGACCTTTAAATAATAACCTAGATTAACCAAGACCTACCATTAATAGAAAAGAAAGGAAACAAGGCAAGCGATCACAACTTCACAAGTCCCAATCAAACAGAAATTTATGACTTCCTTCATGGTTCAGGTTATATATCTTTTAACCATTGAAGGAAGGAAGAGGGCATCATGTAACTAGCTAACATATAATTTTATTTTCTATTTCGCATGTGGACTGCTATCCATGCATTTTCAAATTAAGTAATGTAAAAAAGATCAGTCCCAGCTGTTTTAATTATATTTTTATTTTATAGTACTCAATTAAGTTTTTACTTAGACGCTTCAATGGGATCCCCACATATGCAATTGATAGGGCAAGCATTAAAGTCTAATGGGGATTAGAGTTCCACGTTGTGGACAATTAGCGAATACCACACAGCAGCCATTTGGTATTGACTATATTATGGAAGCTAGGGCTTAGACTACTATTTAAAAAGCATGAATAATTGAACAAAAATGATGATGATAGCCTTAAATATGACAAGCATGCGACCTTATACTATTATTATTGCTTATCTACACTAAGGATTGGCACTAATGTCCCACCCAATTATTCATTATATACACAAGTTGAAATATGTGCTACTTATTGATTAGCCCCCCACCCCATTTGTTAGCTGAATAACAGTACATGGAGCCTTTTTGATCGAGAAGATATCTCATGAGACGGGTGTTGAGGACCATTTTGGCAAAAAGAAAAAACCTAGCGGCAAGAAGAAGCCCAACAATATAAAAGGGGTGAAGAAAGACAAATTAGCAAAGTAAGAAAAACCATTAGGCCCGAATGACAGGAATAATGGTATACAGGCCTACAAAACAGTAAAAGGGCCCCAAAGAAAGCAAATGGGCCCAAGGGAGTCCCAAAGAAGGAAGTAGTAAGCCCGTGGGAATCATAAGAAGTAGAAAGCAAGCGAAGATGGGCCAGAGGAGCCCAAAGAAAGGAATTAGTAAATGAGATTGGTTCAAAGTTCAATAAACTTAAAAGTAAAGGATATGGTAATTGGGCCGGGAAAGCTCAAAAGATTTATCAAAAACTCATGGGAATGTAAGAAGTAGAAAAGAATGATATGGGCCAAGGAGGCCCAAAGGAATGAAATAGGCCGAGGATGCCCAAAGGAATAAAATTGGTCGAGGAAGCCCAAGATGATATGAGAACTGACCCAGCAGAAATACTGGGTAATGTAAACTGAGGGAAGGAATAATACATGGCTGGCCCAAAGGAAGCCTAGTGAATTCAAGTTAAATGATATCATGGCAGAAATAATGCAGTGGTGTGACAAGAATACCAGTCAGCCCACAAACTGGAAGTAAGAGGAGACGGGGGCTGAATTAAAGAAGAAAAGGCCTATGCCCAAGCAACACCCAGCCCAAAGAAGAAGCGTGATGCGAAGAATGAAGACCTAATGACTCACCCACGCCACAAAAGGTTAAACAAGCAGCAGAACACGCTGCAATACCAGATAGACACACAGGCAATAGCAAACGCATGAACACCAGACAAGCAATGGACTCATATGAGAGTAGAGCACGCATAAGACTCAAGCCCCACCAACTTGTACCTAGCCAATACAGGGTAGTGGGCCATGAGTCAGAGGTAAGAGAGGGTATAGTCTGATGGTGGGGAGAAAGGGGAAGCCTATTCTGGGGTTCCCACTTAATCTCTTTTGGGGGAAATGTCCTGCTGAGATGACATGCCACCCAAAAGAGGCAAAGATGAGCTGGAATCACTAGGTGTATGCTATAGGAGTTAGTAAGAGAGAATACCTAGCCGTTATTCGGATGGGAATGCCACAGAAAGCAAGAAAATAAGACAAAACTCCTTTTGTTTATGAATGGAACGTGGCGTAGCCAGCACATGGTAGTGGTGGTAGCTAGGCAGCCAACAGACCAGTGGGTAGTCTGGGAAGGACACCCACAACAGGCCAAAAGTAATTGAGGGGTAAACCCGTAAATCTTATCACGGCAAGCAATATAAAAAGGCCTTAGCCGTGCATAGTAAACAACAACAAGGAGGAACAGCAACAAACGTAGAAAAAACAGAGAAATAGAAAACAAAGGAAAAAGGGAAGATAAACAAAAAGAAAGAAAATAAGAGAGTAGAAAGTGAAGTGAGAAAATAAGAGTATGAGGAGCGATAGAGCATGCACCAATAGGCTACTCACTTCTCTCCCTCTCAATAGCCCACTCTCTACCAAGTTAAGAATCTAGAGATTAAGCCATTTAGGTCATTTTTCCAAAGTAGGTAATTTTTATGGTAGGATTTCCCTATGAGATTACCCACATTGGATATTGGTTCCCTTCTTGGACTTAAAACTGCTAAAAAGCTAAGTTTAGAAAACTAGTTCCCTTCCCTCTTTCATCACAATTGTTTAAATACTAACGTTATTTTTTTTCTTGTTACTGATTTATTTCTGCCATACTCATATTAGCATATTTTGCTGTTGCAAAATCATTTAAACATTATCTTTGGTACTTTAGTTAGAATATTTTAACTATCCTGTTATATTATGTTTCTCTTGCCATAACGTTTTATGACAGCATTCCCTACCGTGGACATGTGACCAAGATCTTTGTTAGGGGTCCTAGTTTGTGCACAAGTTGGCTTAAGGTGAGTTTCAATTAAGCCAGTCTCAACTCTCCTACCCCAGAATCATTGGGCCATAGTACGGCAGGAGCAGTCCAGCCTAAGATGATGATGATGATGATGATGATGATGATAATAATAATAATAATAAAAAGGCCCACCACATTTAAATTGGTGACTCCACTGGGGTGTTTGGAAAAAGACAGTGAAGGTAGATATAGCCCTCGCAAGTTATGCCCCCAAGATAAAAAACAATGCAAAATATGAGCACTGTGCCCTCGCAGGCAGAGTCAAGACCCACAACGCCCCACCAACACCAACCTAACCAAACAAAAGGTGTTAACGGAGTGGGAGCTAGACCACAGTGGTAGCAAAGAGCCCCTACTAATAATGCCAACATTTTCATCAAGGTGATGCAATCCGTACAACATTCCTAGCAACAGATAATGGAAGAGATTCGCCAGATGAAGGCAGACAAGACGAAAGAAAAAGGAAGCTAGCATGATCCAAAGCATGTGGCAGACAGGGAAGAAACCCCTATAAGGGGTGGTCCACAGAATGTGGAGCAGCGTTTCATTACCATGGCCGAAGTTGCAACGCTTCTAGAGTAAGAAAGGGCCAAAGCACCCAAGGAGAGATTTTATGCACAAAAGCCCCCTTATCCGTTGAGAATACTCAGCAAGCCATATCCTGAGAGATATGAACTGTGAACTTTCGCACAATACAATGGCAGAAGGGGAAGTGCTATCGAACATGTGAGCAAGTTTATTGATACCCTCGGTCCCTACATGGCAGACGAGGACTTGTGTCTTCGGGAGTTTTCCCAATCCCTGTGTGACCACGCGTACACTTGGTACACTGGTTTGAAACCGGGGCCAATCCTGACATGGAACGACATGGTGGACATGTTTTGCACTAAATACTTTCATAAAGAAGAGATAGTAATGCTTACAACTTTGCAGGCAACCAAGCAAAGGGGCAGTGAAGACTTGATGGAATATATCAAGAAATTTAGAGACATAGCTCTTGAGTGCTATGATCATTGTGAGGAAAAGACATTAGTGGAAATGTGTATGGGTAACATGATTATGGAATATAGTGCTATTTTGGAAAACTTAGAAATCTCCCACTTCGCACAGTTGCTGTAGAAAGCTAGGAAGACCGCCCAATCAGTAAGGCCAAGCTCTGACAGGCCCAAAGAACGGAGGTCCACTTTGCAAGCTATGGCGGTACCTACTGGTGAAAGGAAAAGGAAGACAAATAGAAGGGAGTACGAGACCCCTCCACCATGTACACCGAAGGAGCTAGATCTACTCCTAGATAAATGGATTGCAAATGGGGTCTTCAAGCCCAACCAAGTTTCCAAGGAACCTACTGAAGAAAAGTGAAGAGACCGCGTTTCTGCCGTTTGTACAACTATATGCAACACTTTACCGCTAAATGTTAGGCGCTCCGTAGACTGGTGCATCACAAAATCAAAGAAGTAACTCTCAAATTATCTTAACTAGAAGTCCAAAGAAACTCACTCCCGAACCATAAGGGAAAAGAAGTAGCAGCAATCGATATTTGCGCAGATCCAGGGGAAGACGAAGAGGAAAGGCCAGCCTGCCTACCGCAGCAATTACCACCTTATAGAAAAGTTCTAGGTTCAAGAATCTGTTTGATTAGTTGGAATTCACAGTAAATGAACGGAGAATTGCCACGGAGGCTTTAGTGAGCATTGCCTCGGGGGTAGGAGTAGAATGCTTGTTAGCAGAAACCAGAGCTGACAAAGCCTTCTTACAGGACACCAACGAGATCACTTTTAGTGATGAAGACATGGAAGTAGGATATTCAGATCATAGGAGACCTCTTTATCTGGCGGCTTCCATAAATCAAATCCCCATCAAAAGGGCCTTGGTTGATACAGGCGCCTCAATAAACCTTATTCCACTTGGCACGTTGCAAGCAACAGGAATTTTAGAAGGAAAAATTCAAGGATGCCTAATGGAGGTCATAGGATTTGGCAAAAGAGGTGAATATATCGCAAGCCACATCCAATTATGGTTGAAAGTGGGACCAATAGCCTCCTCGGCATGTTTCCATGTAGTGAAGACAGAAGTCTCATACCACATATTATTAGGAAGGTTGTAGTTGCATAAACATCGATTGGTCCCATCTACCTACCACCAATGCGTAAAAGAAAGGCTGAACGGCAGAATGATACAGATAGCAGCAAACCTGTCACCTTTCGAGCAAGCAGAAGCTCATATAGTAAAAACCATGTTTTACGATGAGTGGGCGCCATCAGGTGAAAGCTTGGTGTTCAAACCACAAGGCATCTTCGTCCCTAGATGGGAGGATATTCAGGATGACCTAGAGCCCAATCTGAGAGGTCTGCTAATGTGGAAAAGGAAGAGGAAGCACCTGCTTTGAAGTCAAGTGACACACCATGATGCGTTAGGGTTTGGACCCCTGATGGAAGAATATTCTACAATTTATGATGGTGCGTGGGGCCTACCTGCAATGTGCAAGGGGGTCCTAGACAAGGGCCATAACATAAAAGTTAGGTGTGCCGTGTAACCTAAGAAAATTCGGAAGAAGAAAGCAATACGGAAAAAGAAGAGGAAATTACAGCAAAAAACTGGTACACAGGTAACGGCAAAAGAGAAGTTAAAGGAAGTTGATTTGGGCATCGACCCATAGAAGCCAAGACCCATTTCGATAAGTTCGAAACTATTAGAGGAGGAAAAGTTAGAGCTAATACCATGGTTGAAAGATTTCAGGGATGTTTTCGCATGGGACTACAGCGAGATGCTTGGGCTGGACCCAGGATTGGTAATGCATACGTTCAATGTAGATCCCGAGGCTAAGATAGTGGCCTGCTAATAGACTCTACAACAGGGAACGCCATGTTTTCCTTTGGGTTGGAAGACTTTGTGGACCCAGGATTGGTAATGCATACATTCAGCAAGTATGACTAGATTCGAACGGTACCAAGAGATGCAAAGACAACTGCTTTTAGAACACCCATAAGTAATTTCTACTACACTGTGATGCCCTTTGGGTTGAAAAATGCAGGCGTAACTTACCAACGCACGATGACTGCCATATTCCATGATATGATGTATCGTGAGCTGGAAGACTATGTGGATGACATGGTTGTAAAGTCAAGGAAGTGAGAAGACCATGGTAAAATATTAAGAAAGGTGTTTGAAAGATGCAGAGTTTTTAAGTTGAGAATGAATTCGCTCAAGTGTGCTTTTGGAGTATTTACCGAGATGAATCAAGAATACATTGGGGGATGGGCAATGCATCTGCCAGACACTATTTGGGCTTATCAAAGGTCGCCCAAATTTGCCACGGGGATTTTCATCTTTCTCCTTAGTCTACGAAACGGAGGTAATGAGTCCAGCTGAAGTGATGACGCCCTCCTTAAGGGTCTTGCAGGCACAAAATAAAGAAAAGGAGAAAGGAGTTTTCACAGCATAAAGATGCGAAGACTTGGAAGGATTAGATGAGAAAAGAGAGGAGGCCCAAGAGCATAGCCGTAGATACAAACAAAAGATGACTGAAGCTTATGGCATGTTTGCAGAAGGACAGCTTTTGTTGAAAACGGCGGACCACGTTAGGTGAGGTATGGCAAGACCATCTAAATTTTCACCAAATTGGGAAGGGCCCTTTGTAGTAAAGGAAGCATATGCAAATGGGTATTATCGTTTGGCCCAGATGAATGGAAAAGATCTAATGGATCCTAATAATGGAAAATGGTTAAAGCAATATTATGCCTAAGAAACATTGTGTAGTTACTCATTTCTCTTGTTTATTTATTTATTTTTATTTTTTTTCATTTCCTCCAAGTGATCACCCTTACAAGGGATGATGTCACAAGAAAATATTGTAGTATGTTTTCAATTGTAAAAAGTAATGAAGACTATGGAGTATTAGCAAAAAACATATTAATAACTATAGCAGATATAGTAGCAGATGTAGCATAATAGATTACAAGCCCAGAATATATAAGTCATGTCAAACTTATCAAATAAGTGCTAGAGAAAATAAGGAAGTGTACTGGGTAGGATGAAAAGGGGGAAGAAGATAAACATAGGGGAACGAAATAAATAGGAAACTGCATAATGTAATAAGTCTCATCAAAGGCCTGAGATAAGGGTCTGATCTCCAAAGCGGCTAGGGCCAGCAACACTAGAAAGGAGGCGCTCACGACGTGCCACTAGGTCTACCACATCCTTCTTTTAAATCTTGATGCAAGTATTGATGGCATCCATAACAGGCTATACCTTCTTCGTAAAGAAGGATTGAGTAATCTCTTGTAGGATATCCAACAAGAACCCCACAGCAAACCCAACTCTGATCAACTCCTGAACTGCAGCCCTCCATTGTAGGATCCTCTCAGCAGACACAATGTCAATGAAGTTACGCTTGATGTCGTTCATTACGTTCCCCAATAGCTTGAGGAAGTGCTCCCTCATGGATCAGCCAAAAAGAAACCCCTGCATAAAGTCCCCACAGCTGTTGTACACTACCTCCGAATAAGAGATGCACTCCCTAAGGACCCGAAAGCCATGGAAATCAACATAAGGGGGCCTGGCACCCCAGAAATCCGCAGGATCAAGGTTGGTCTCGGGCTAGTCAAACCAGATGAAGAAGGCAGTAGCCTTACTCGTTGGATCAAGAACTGTGGCAGAATTGCTGCCAACCTTAAACCAAGAGGATGGAGCCACCTCAATAATAGTCAGACCTAGGAAGAAACATGAAATATAGCATGAGGGATGGACAAAGTGAAGGAATGAATTTGTAATGAAAATTAAAGAAAACATGGGAGAAAGAAAAAAATACCAAGACCCATGGGAATGGGGGCTACAGGTGTGGCAGAAGTGGGGTCTGTAGGCATTGCAGTGTCTGCTGCAGTCTTGGGCTCCTTGGGAATATCTGTGGCTAAGGAAAATTAATGTGTAAAACAATTAGAGAATCATACCAGGAAGTTACCAAAAAATTAAAAAAAAAAAGAAAAAATAGAGAAGAGAGAGAAGATCTGACAAGGGCAAAAGACATATACCCATGGCCTCAGTCTCACGCTTACCACCATCATCCTCGTTAGAATCAAAAACCCTCTTCTTCGTGACAAGCACGTCCTCAGAATCCTCAAAGACCTCCTCAGATCCCTCATCAGAAGACAAATCCCCATCAGGCCCACAGGTGGCAGAACTGGAAATAGATGGAGTGACCACCAAGGATGAGCCATCCTTTATGGCCTGAGAGAAGGCAACGAAGGGATCACTAGCAGAGATGACATGAGGAGTGGTAGGAGAAGCACTCCCAGTCTGAGATGCACCCGTAGGAGTGAGTCCTTTTTGAGAAGTAGGAATCTCGGCAAGAATAGGAACAGACTCACCAACCCTCTCGGTCTGGGTACTCTCCTCAATAGGACCAGGTTTGGGTGAAGGAATCGGGGTCTCAACAGGAGCTCCCTGTGCAGTAGTAGAAGTAGTGGCCACGGTCTCAAACATAATGTCCACCCTATCAAAGAAACCTTTCATGGGTGTGCCCATGGTAGTAAATATCTCCTCACTCGTGAGGTGATAAATAGAAAAGGGCTCGGGGGTCAGCCAAAAAGCATAAAAGAAGAAAAAAGAGAAAGAAAAAAGGCGGATGTTAAGAAGAGATAAATAAGCATGCAAGAAAAAAAATGATGAATGATGATGAAAAAGGAGGGAGAACACATGGTAACATGTGGCAATGAAAATGCAAGGGAAGGGGAGGAATGTACCTCCAACTCGAGCTCGTCAAGTAAGATGGGGTAGGTGGTAAAAGTATCCTCCTTATGTTTAGACTGTCAAGAAAAAAAAATTAGAAAAAAAGGGAGGTGAATAAGTGTGCATGTGGAGTTAGCCGCAAGAAGGCCCTATGAATAAGGAAAAATAAATAAGAAGTAAGGTTAGAGATAACATACTTTCCTCTCAGTAGTGGCAGATGGAGGTAGTGGAAATGTCTTTCTCTTGTAGCCGCGGGTCCCGCTAGAAGGAGGAGCATCTGTGGATGGCTGTGGAGTGGAAGGCTTGGGCGTGCCTGTACTAGGCCGCCTACTGGAACGAGTACGAATAGAAGGAGGTGAAGAACCCTTAAGAACTATGTCACCAATGGGAGGAAGACTGCCTTTATAGGGAATAATGTCGGAACAAGTCTCACAAGAATCATCACCACCTCTCTTAGTAGACTTGGGCTTGGCGGACCAAGACATTGAGCCCTTCTTCATAGGCGTAGGAAGGTTCACCACCTTCACCTTTTTCTCCCTGCAACCTGTAGGGTACTCACCAGCATATAAATACCATCCTTTCTTCTTTGCCTACCACTCAAATATAGCAGACCGACTTTACTACCTAGCATATACCACCACAGACTTGGTAGGAAGCAATAACCACGGGTTAGCAGAAATGATGGCATGAAGACCATTAGAAGGAATGAGAGAAAACCCATGGCTGCACAACAACTCCTTCTCAAATGAAGTCATCATAGCTTGCCAATACCAATGTATCACATCTGTGCAAAGACCCTCTCTCTGTGAACCCGAAATAGTAACTACTGTGAAATGCCTGCCCCAAAATTTAAAAGCACTAGGCAGCAGGAATGGTTAGATAGAAGTAGCGGACTCTAGAATGGCAGAGAAATCATCAGGTATGTCTTGATCTAGCCAAAATTGCCTCCTCACTCTGTTGGCAGAATAGTGCACAAATCAGATGCCCTCATCAGCAAGGTAAGGCAGCCACCCAGCATTAGTGGCTGCTAAGTATGTAATCCCCTTCTCATCAAAGGTGATAGGCTAAGAATGTATTGACCTCTTGTGATAAATTAACCAATTAATTAGCCAAGTTAATTAATTAATTCAATTAACATACGATATGCATGGTAGCACAAACAAATCACCAATTAAGTTAATATGTAGCGGAAAATAAAGTTGACACGGTGATTTGTTTACGAATGGGGAAAACCATCAAGGCAAAACCCCACTAGGTGAATTTAAGGTCACCACTCTTGAGAATCCACTATTATCAAAACAAGTGGTTACAAGTAAATGAATCACAGTACCTTATACCAACCTACAGTTGAACCCTTATCCCAATACTCAATTGGACTTGTTCTGTAGTGACAATCTCTCCTTTTAATGAACTGCTTCTAGTATGTGACTAACCAATCGATGCACGGATCCAAGTATGTGACTAACCACCAACTTGAGAAGGATGTTGGCTGTAAAGTTTTTTAGTTCATCAATATGATGAAGATCACGAAGCTCCTTAGTTACAAAACCTTACGGCGTACAAATGTAGCAGCTTCTTGAAGAGAAAGATGAACTAGGGCATATGTCTTCAGTCACAATATGCTTATGAAAAACTTTTGCATTCAGTTGCATCAGCTGTGACGGCCGTTAAAATAATCCTTATATATGTTTAGGGTTGTGAGAAAAGAAAGCCTAAACAAATATACACGGATTGGAGTGAAATTAGAACTGAAAATCTAATTTTTGTAAATCTCGATAGATAGCTTATCTATCGAACAGCTGTTGAGCATCAAGCTTACATAGCCTTTTAAACCTCGATAGATTCTATTTGTCAAGATAGCTGTCGAGCTTTAAAATCCAACACTTCTTCACTTGATTCTTGGACAGATTTGCATGGCTTTAACACTTGGACTTGAAACCTTGTTCCTTGAAGTATTAAACACGTCTTAGATCTACCCAATTACAAGTAAAGTGCGTTTTGTCAAAGGATTAGTCAATTCTACATTGACATATGTTTCTAACATAATTCACATATGTCCTAGCAAAAGGCAATCAACAGGGTAGTGGTCCCAATAGTGTCAGTAAAGGGGTACATAACCGAATCAGCACATGTAAAGCCAATACCTAAATTCCTATATGCTCTCCAACAAAAGCCAACTCCCTTATCAAAAAAACTCCACAGCAGGATGCCCAAACGGCTTCAACCCAACCCAGCCGTAAGCCGACGGAAAGTCAGATACAAAGCGATCACAAAAATCAGTAATAACCTTCGGACACGAATGATACTTCTCTTTGGCAAAACGGACGGACTTGCACTTAGCCAAGTGTTTAGCACAATGCTCCCATAACAGATGCTGCAAAATGGCACTGTGGACAGAGGTAGTAACTATGTGGCAAGAGCCTACATGCTTCTCATCACTCTACAAAATATCTAATTGCACATACAGTTAACCCAAAAATATAAGGGCCAATGGCAGACTTACCCTAATAGAAATCTTTATGGCTAATCGGAAATAAAGAGGTTTTATAGCATAATGAGGATGAGAGCCAAAGATAAACTTACAGAGCTAGAATGCAACAAAGGCCACACGGTAGACTACATCTAAAGCCTTAGAGAAAGCCCCAATCCAATGTGACAACTTTGCGTTGCCTCTCATCCCTTTCTTTAACTTGGCCTCCACGGCCTCCTCCTCGGGAGAAAGTTCCATTTCACTTAGGTCCACATTGCCAAGAATGGGCAACAAAATTTGATTTGCCACATCCGCCAAGGTCACAGTGATCTCACCGCAAGAAAGGAAGAAGGTATGGGTAGCAACGCACCATCGGCGGACCAAATGACGAAGATTGAACAAGTCCCTATAGTTGGACAAGTAACACAATGAAACAATAGCCTTCAACACACCGGCCTACTGTAACTCTGCCATGAAACCCGTATCAGACAACTCTTCATCTACCCATTCCTTCCAACCCAAAGAGGTACCCGACCCAAATTCGAAGAGAATGGGCATGGGGAGCAAAGTTCCTTAGCATATATCAAGATCGGGGATCGAGGAAACCAAAGTGGCCCAGGACACCTCCGTGTCACGGCGGCAAATGGAAAGCCATACACGACATGGTGGTGGAGTCAAGTAATCAGCGAGCACCACTAAGAAATGCATATAGGTGTCGTACCACAGATTGATGAAGGGAGTGGACTCGCTGTCTGGGCCGTAACTCCCTTCCTCCTCATTGGAGCGTTCCGATTTGGAGAGGAGAGAATCTTCGCCTGTAGTTTTGGTGGCAGGATTGTCGGCAGCAATCTTGTTCCCCTTACAGCCTTTCGCCGGTGTCATGATAGGATATTTGATCAGAATAGATTGGTGAGGATTTTTTGAGGAAGAAGACATGGTGAAGGAAAAGGGAATGAAAAGACGTTTTGAGAAAATGATGGGAAGGGAACAAGTTTAAGTATAAATGACAATAAAGATGACGTTAAATGATGCAACAGGTCAGCCATCAAAAGAAGCATCGTATTAATGAAGCAAAAGTTGTGTTTCTAAATAACTGCTAAACTGGGAAATTCAAAGAGACAACACTATTCACAGCATGGAAGAAAATAAGGTGGGTCCCAATGCAGACTATCCCTATGATGAGTCACTGTCTTTAGACATTGTCATGTCTTACATCACTGGGTCATCTATCCAGTGGGGTTCTGATCCTTGGATCACGTCCGCTGAGCTTATCGAGATGGCCTATCTCCTCTTTAGGATAGCGTGTCATTCCTTGTGGCTTATCTCTCACTTCCACACCATCCTTCTAGAGCGATGTGTGTTTTTGTATGCTTTTATTTCTGGAGCGTCTATCAGTTTTCCTCACTTGTTCCTTCGTTCTTTGAACGAGGTTCATAGGAGTTCTGTCGTAGGGCATGCACTGATTCATCCTATTTTCATTCATAGGATTTTGCTCTACTTAGGTCTAGATGGTTTTCCGTCTGGTGAGCCTGTTCATGAGATTGCTCCCATAGATGCCACCTTTCTTCGTCAGAGGGCTGCTCAGTTGAGAGTTGGCGCAGTTTAGACCACCTCCCTTTTGATGATGGATATCTTCTTTGCCATTTAGCATTCCGTCACAAAAAGGGGGAGTACTTTGTAGGTTCAGGGGGAGTTTATTTGTTTTTGGTTGGAGCTTGTGGAGTTTTAGATTGTATCTAGGTGCTTCACTTTGTATTTATGCATTTTTAGCTCTTACCTTGTTTTTGATGAGATATTCTTGTTAGGGGGAGTTTTATGTTTTGTTGGTACTTTATTTGTTTCTTGTTTCAAACTGCTTATTGATTTATATTTATGAGTTATTCATTGATATATGTCTTTATTTGTGTGTTGTTTGAAATCAAGAAGTTATTTTGTTTACTTGTATTGTTTCCACACATGCGGTTATGCATTTTGTTTAGTGTTTCAGGAAATAAACAGGTTGATTCAATTGAGCTGCTGTCTACACTTGCAACTGATGGATAGTAGTTAGGATTGAATTTGGTTTATGAGCATTATTTTGTAAAGGGCTTTTTATTTTGTAAACTTTGAGCTTCTAAGTTGTGTTTTGTCACGGATTGCCAAAGGGGGAGTTTGTTAGGTTCTAAAGTTTAGGATTTTATGTATTTAGAACTCTAATTGTATTGTTGGCAAACTATGATCAAAACAATGTGTTTAGAAGTGTTTTAGTCTAGCTCAAAGTTGTGATTTTATGTAAAGTTGGAATCGAGTTAAAGCAGGAAGCATTGTGCCTTTCGGCCTGGCTCGATCGGTCGAGAGACTGGCTCGATCGGTCGAAGCTCGGGCAGAATGCTTTTCTGCAGATTCGTTCAACTCAGCCCTAGTTGTTTTAAAACGTTTTTAGGATTTCTTATTTGTCCTAAGTATTAAAGGAAAACCCTAGCCACGTTTTAGTGCTGCTCATATTTGCGGTTTGTGTAAATCTCTTGTGAGATCTAGAGGAGCTTTCTTTTACACAAACTTAGGGTTTTCAAGGAGAAGATTTATCTACGCCTTGATGATCAATTCAGTTGCTGCTATTAAAGCTTAAAGAAAACACAAGCGGGTGTGCTTGTATCTGGTGGTGAATCCAAGAAAGAAGGAGTCTGTGGATTCGGAGCTTGCACGTGGTTGTGTCAGTAAGTTCTACTGGTTGGTAGCAATAAGAAGTCGAGCGTGGGGGCTTGTAAGTCTTATTGTATGAACTTCGATTCTTTCAAGATAGTGGATTCAAGTTTACCTTGAGGATAGCTAGGTCAAATCCTCCCCAGGTTTTTACCGGTTTGGTTTCCTGGGTGATCATATCTTGTGTTATTTATTTTCCGCTGCTTTGCATGATTTGATCTTTTATATTGTGATAACCTAGACTTGTTTAATTGGACTAAGCAATAACTTGGCTAATTACCTAGGTTAATCAATTGTTTAAGGGGTCTAAAAACTGTCAAGTGGTATCAGAGTAGGTAGCTCTTTTGTTGTTGATCCTTTGATCACTAAGCTGATCCTTGACCCCTATTGTCATGGAACACGGACACTCTCTAGTTATTCCTCCGCACTTTGATGGGAATAATTATGCTTAATGGAAAGTAAGGATGAAAGCATTCCTGAAATCCATTGATGAGAGGGTGTGGAACTCCGTTGAATACGGATGGGAGAAGCCCACTACTCCTGTTAGTGAATGGGAAACTTCTCAAAAAGAAGCAGCTTCGTTTAATAGCAAGGCTATGAACGCAATTTTTAATGCTATTTTTATGGAGGAATTTAAGAGAATCTCGAATGTTGAGATCGCTCATACTGCTTGGAATATCCTCCAGACTGTGCATGAAGGCATAAAGGCTGTCAAAATAAATAAATTGTAGCAATTGACTTCTAAGTTTGAAAGCATTAGGATGTCTGATGATGAATCTTTTGATGAATTCTATACTAAATTGAATGATATTGTTAATTCTGCTTTTAACTTGGGTGAAATCTATGATCAACCTAAAATTGTTAGGAAGATTCTTAGATCTTTGACTGAAGACTTTAGACCCAAGGTGACTGCCATTACTGAAAGCAAGGATGTGGACTCCATCCCTGTTGATGAACTTGTAGGATCTCTTCAATCCTATGAGTTGGATCTACCCAAAACTACCAAATCCAAATCAATGGCTCTGAAGTCAGTTGATGATGTTGAAGGTGGTGGATTTGATGATGAGCTCTCTACTACAGAGATTGCCTATCTTGCCAAGAATTTTAGAAACTTTCTCAGGAATAGTAATAGAAAGGCAAGAGGCACAAACACTGCTGAACCTAGAAATTTTAGGAAGCATGATCCCACTAAGGTTAACAACAATGATAAACCTAGAGAAAGGGTAGGTCAATCTTCCAATAATTCCTTGGGCTCTCAGTGTTTTGGATGTCAAGGGTATGGACACATGAAATCTGAATGTCCAACCTATTTGAAGTCTAAGGGTAAGGCTATGGCTGTAACCCTTAGTGATGGTGAAGTTTCTGATCATGAGTCTGATTGTGATGAGGATGGAAACTTCGTTGCTTTCACTGCTACTGCTGTAGTTGATGAGAGCATATCTGTTGAAGAGAACCCTTCTGATGGAGAACTCTCTGAAGATGCAGATCTTCAAGAGGCCTATAACAAACTTTGCAAAGTTGTTGCAAAGGATGCTATGAATATTGAACTCGGCCTGAAGAAAATTGAATCTCTTGAGCTTGAAAAGAAAATTTTGCTTGTTAAATTGTTTGATGCTAATGATCTTTTGAACAATGTGAAAGCTAAAAACATGCTTTTGCTTGATTAAGTTAAATCCTTGGAACTTGATTTATTTGTTGCTAAATCTGCTAGTTCTAAACTTGATCAAATGCTGAGTGTTCAAAAGTCGTCTTCTGATAAAACTGGATTAGGTTATGTTGATAGCATCTTTGTGTCCGCTCCCCATTCCACAAAGTTTGTTCCTTCATCTTCTTCTTCTGAACCTTTAGTGAGTGAGATAGTGAGTGAAACTGTTAAACCCCCTGTGAGTGAGGTTGTTAAACCCTTAGAAGGTTCATCATCTAAGAAGATTAGGATTGATTTGAAAGAGTCTAAGCCTAAGAAGCCTACCCTATCTAAGGACAAGACACATGATAAACCTGCATGGGTTTGTCACTTTTGTGGAAAGTCTGGACACATCCGTCCAAATTGCTACAAGCTGCAAGCTGCAAGCTGCTAAGAGAGCTAACAAACCAAAAGTACCTGTACCTCAAGCACTTGATCCTATGGTACTTATTGGTGATTTGGTAAAGGCTTTAAACCTTTATTCCAATCTTGGAGTTGGAAATCATTCTCAAGTGAATAAGAACTCCAATGCTTGTGGTGCATCTAAAAGGTTTTGGATGCAAAAGACTTGACCTAACTGAGTCTTTCTGACATGGTCCTTGTGCTTCATTTGCTCTACCCTTCGTGACCATTGTTCTTTGGGTTTTTTTTTTTTTTTTTTTTTTTTTTTTTTTTTTTTTTGTTTCTAGGATTTGCATAGCATAACATTCATGCATTTCATTCTAGGTGTTTTTTTTATTTTAATAAAAAATAAAAATAAAAAGGAAGAAAAAGGAAGCACATTTTGTTTTGCACTATTCTTCTTGGTTTTTGATAACAAGGTTGGTCAATTTATTTTCACATAACATGTCTTTTGTACCTTATTTAGCTTTGATGAGCTTATTTATTGCACTTTACTAGTTGAAGCTTTGTAGTGCATGTTGTGTGAGAAAGATGTTTATGGTTTTTAATTACTATGTCTTAATCTTGAAGTCACATGTTTTTAAATGTTGGACTTAAACTTTTAGAGAAAGGCATAAATAACCATCTCACCATTGTTCACTAGCCAATCATGAACACCTTAGTGCATATCATAAGATTTTGTGCTCGAGAAAGTGTAGCACATGCACAAAAAGAACATAAGGTGAAGCCTCGGGTTAAATTGCTTAATTCTTAAAATCAAAATTGGTGTGTACTATTAGGCTTGATGTCAAACTCACATAAC
The DNA here is from genome assembly GCA_011696235.1 of Quercus mongolica. Lineage (NCBI taxonomy): Eukaryota > Viridiplantae > Streptophyta > Magnoliopsida > Fagales > Fagaceae > Quercus > Quercus mongolica. Next base: position 26,228,111 of record CM022241.1, on the reverse strand, counting down.
TTAAAATTGGAATGTATATTATGAGGCATAATTACAAGAAACTTACATGATTGCAAGCTTATGATCTAGGAGATGTGGGAGTTATATGATGTAACTCTTTAGGTGATAGTCTCTTTTAAATTCTTTGTGATGAATTTTGTAGACTTTGTGATTAATTGCTATTCACATATCACCTTACATGTATCTCAAGTTTTTGCTAGTTGCACACACTACACAAGTTACTCTTTGCTAAACATTGTATATGTTATTGTGTATGTTTATGGTCTGACCAACCACGTTTTTGCAATTACTTTGAATTATGTGAAAATTTAAATTGTTGCTTGAAAATTTGTGGGGAAAGCAAAAAATTTTGTTTTTTGGGAATTTTGGGCTTAAAATTCTTAATTTGAAAATCATACCATCTCATATTCATGCATTTTTGTTCTTAAATTTCAATACTTTGAGTTAAATCAACTTGTTTTTCAAAAATTGTGTTTTTCCTTAAAAATATGGTGAGCCTCTGCCTAATTCGATCAGTCCATTCTGTTTTTTGACCGATCGAAATTTTTAAAATTTGAGAGAGGGAGTCTCTGTCTGTTTTGACCGGTCGAGGCTGATTTTCGACCGATCGAAACTCGTGAATTAGGTTTTTTAAAAGACAGAATTGGACTTTTTCAAAGTTACTTTTCAAATAGTTCTTTGCTTTTCTCTCTCTCCGCATTGGCTCTAGGCTCCACCATCCATTTTTTTTTTGTTTTCCTTCAAGATTTTTGCAACGTTTTTGTCCTTGGAGTAAGTCCCTTTTGCCCTTCTTTATCAAGTTTATTTCTTTATTTCATGCATAATCATGGGCATTTTCGGCACTTTCAACATATTGGGGTTTTTGATGATTCGAACCTATTCTTGTGAAATTGATCAATGGGTTTTTGTGCTATGATGCTATAATGATATTCCTTATAGTTTAATTTGATCAATTTTGTGGTTTTTGAAAAATTGAAAATTCTAGGGTTTTGAATTTGATCTGAATTGGGGATTTTGTCAAATTGGCTTAAATTGATGAAATTGGCTTATCCAATTGATGTATTTGGTCATTATTTTTGTTATTATATCATGTGTAATGATCAATTCGTCAATATTTTTCAAATTGATCAACTGGTTTTCCAAATTTTGGGGGTTTTTGTGTGAAACATCTTAATATTCAAGCCAATTTTGTAATTTGAACCTTTTGGACTTAATTCACTGCATTAGAACATGCATCACGACATTTAAACTTGTTCATGCATCATATAGATTTTATTCTATATTCTGTTTTTGTGCTAACTTGCAGTCTGTTCTTGGTTTTGATTTTGTGTTTTTGGTCTTTCGCTCTGTGTTTTGATCCTTATCTTAGCACCATGCCTAGGAAAACTAGAGCTCATAGGACCACTTCCACTTCCTCTGAGTCTCCCACTAGGGTTGAGCTGTTTAAGAATGATAAGTGTAGAGAAGCCTATGACACTTTGAACTGTAAGCGTAAGATCTGGTCTGAGCGAGCTGTTGTGTTAGATCAGCTTGATCAGGCCATTAGGGCCAATTTTGAGTCTAGAAGTTGGTTGCCTCTCTTAGAGATAGATCATCCACCCCTGACCGCCCTGATTAGAGAGTTCTTCTCGAACCTCTCTTGCCACGTCTATAATTCCAACACCCTAGTTAGGAGTTGGATACGAGGTGTAGAGTTCACCATTACCCCTCGGGTAGTGGCTGAGGCTCTTAGGGTGCCGGTTGTTCGGGATGCAGACTATCCCTATGATGAGTCACCCTCTTTAGACGTTGTCATGTCTTACATCACTGGGTCATCTATCCAGTGGGGTTCTGATCCTTGGATCACGTCCGCTGAGCTTATCGAGACGGCCTATCTCCTCTTTAGGATAGCGTGTCATTCCTTGTGGCCTATCTCTCACTTCCACACCATCCCTCTAGAGCGATGTGTGTTTTTGTACGCTTTTGTTTCTGGAGCGTCTATCAGTTTTCCTCACTTGTTCCTTCGTTCTTTGAACGAGGTTCATAGGAGTTCTGCCGTAGGGCATGCACTGATTCATCCTATTTTCATTCATAGGATTTTGCTCTACTTAGGTCTAGATGGTTTTCCGTCTGGTGAGCCTGTTCATGAGATTGCTCCCATAGGTGCCACCTTTCTTCGTCAGAGGGCTGCTCAGTTGAGAGTTGCTCCTTCTCGTCCTAGAGGTGCGTCATCTAGTGGTATTCCCCCTCCTTCCTCTTCTACAGGTACAGCTGCTGCTGAGACTTCAGGTGCTGCTGCTGATGCTGATGTTGATGTTCCTCCACCGACTGCTTCGGATGATTCAGACATTCGTCGCACGTTGGATCATGTCTTGACCGTTCCGGCGGCTCAAGGACAGATTTTGGTGGACGTACTTGATGAGATCCGTGCCTTGCGTGCGGAGTTGGCGCAGTTTAGACCACCTCCCTTTTGATGATGGATATCTTCTTTGCCCTTTGGCATTCCGTCACAAAAAGGGGGAGTACTTTGTAGGTTCAGGGGGAGTTTATTTGTTTTTGGTTGGAGCTTGTGGAGTTTTAGATTGTATCTAGGTGCTTCACTTTGTACTTATGCATTTTTAGCTCTTACCTTGTTTTTGATGAGATATTCTTGTTAGGGGGAGTTTTATGTTTTGTTGGTACTTTATTTGTTTCTTGTTTCAAACTGTTTATTGATTTATATTTATGAGTTATTCATTGATATATGTCTTTATTTGTGTGTTGTTTGAAATCAAGAAGTTATTTTGTTTACTTGTATTGTTTCTACACATGCGGTTATGCATTTTGTTTAGTATTTCAGGAAATATACAGGTTGATTCAATTGAGCCGCTGTCTACACTTGCAACTGATGGATAGTAGTTAGGATTGAATTTGGTTTATGAGAATTATTTTGTAAAGGGCTTTTTATTTTGTAAACTTTGAGCTTCTAAGTTGTGTTTTGTCACGGATTGCCAAAGGGGGAGTTTGTTAGGTTCCATTGCCATTGTGTTTATTTGGAGTTAGTTGAAGTTCTAAGTTTCTTGTCTTGGAGGATATATTGATTTTGCTTTCATAGGTCTCTTAATGATGTAGTGTAAATTTTATGGAAGCTAGTCATAATGTTGGAGATGATATAAAATGGGTTAACTTTATAAATTGTAGTTTATGCTTTGTGAATCATTTTGTTGAGAAACTATGGAAGTGGAATATATTATTATTGATGAGGTTCAAATATTAGGCTCTTACCTAATTAAGTGATTATTTGGCAATTCCTAAATTGTGGCTAGATGCAATTTCAAACTCTATACTTATTGTGATAGGTTTACTTGATATTGTTTAGGTTCTAGTTAATCTCCTTAGAACTTGGAGAATTAGGATTATGTGATTGCGAGGTAAGTAGCTTTTTAATGGGATTTTTGGAAAATAACCATGTTTTATAAATATTGTTTTTGGGGTCAAACACATTTTGGAAAATTATATATAGATATATGTTTTCTTAAAAGCATTGTGTTGTGACCCTATTATATATTATTAAATTTGGTATAGCATTTGGGGAAATGCATGAATTGTCGATATGGAAAAATGAGCATCTTTTGTTTAATCTTTAATAAGGAAATCATGAACTTGTTGGTATATTAGAAAATTCAAATATGCTTATCTTGTCTTGTATTATTTGAGTTGAAAACCTTACAAACTTTGTAGAAGTTAGATTATTTAAGGTTTTTCTGAAACTACCTGGATATGAACTATGTGTTTCAAAGTAATGTAACCTGTGAGCTTATATGGTTTTAACACCATGCCATGTGTGATTTCCCAATGATCACCTGATTTGGTTTCCGTAGTCTTTGTGACAATGGAATCAAATCTAGGTCAGTGCCCTTTCACTTTGGATGACGCGTTCTTCCCTGCTGCACATGGGGGGGAGAGGTTCCTTAATTGTGTGTGGGTGAGGCTACTGCCCATGGGGCCAAGAGACCACATGCAAGAGAGCTCCTATTTGATGCACTCTCTCTACTGCCCATGGGGGGAGAGAAAAATCTTGAGGGTATAGGTGAGGCTGCTGTCCATGGGACCAAGAGTCTGCATACTAGAGAGGACAATATCATGCCAGTTGTGAATGGGTGGATCCCTTGACCGGTCTATGTGGTAGTGTGGTATATTTGTGATAATTTATCTTATGTTAGATATTATGACTTTGGAAATTACATTATTGATGCTCACAGATTATAGTGTATAGTTCAAGGTATTTACTTTGAGAAACTTTGTATTTCATTATTTAATCATTCTTGTCATATTATTATTTTGAAGATGAAACTTGCATTTCCCCCATCCCCATCAAATATGCTACTTATTGGGCTCTGTCTCATTCCATTATTTTATAAACTTTTCAAAATAGGTAACAATCTTTTGAGACAGCTTTTTGGTGGCTAATAGTAGTTAAACTAACTACTGATGGAGACTGAACTTTTGTAATGGATATATTAGATGTTGTACATCTTCGAGTAGGCTTGATTCATTCTTTTGTGTATTATAGTGGTTGTGACTTTATTCCCGCTAATGGGACAAGCTGTTGATATGTAATTATTTATTCAGACCTCTATTCTTTTGTGGCCATTGGTCCTTGTAATTATTACTTAGAGCTCTGACTTACTCTGAGAGTATATTCAATGGAATCATTATGATAATTTTTAATGTTGGTATTGGATATGATTTATGTGGATTGAATTGTCAAAGAAAAAAAAAATCTACAAGTACTTTAGGATGTCTTTCTTATGCTTTGGACCCTTTGGGGTTTGGGGCGTGACAAAACCTTTCAGATCTCACAAAGAATAACACACAAGTCTTCCAAAAGTCTCCAAAACGTAACTAGGGTTTCCCTTATATATGTGGACAAGTTAGAATGAAACCTTAAACGTTTTCACGGGCTTGGGCCTTATTTAAAACTTCTACCGAATCTAATTTTTGCGATTTTTGATCGGTCGAGTCTAATTTCTTGATCGGTCGAGCTTGACAGAAATTGACTCCCTTTTTCTGCAGTCAATTGAACTTGAAGCTTGAAACCTACACTTTTAAGCATTGCTTAACATATAGACTAGACATGTTTTGTTCTCGGTTTGCCAACACAAATAAAATATGATTCTAAATATCTATTTCTAAATCTTCAGAACCTAACATTACCTTTATCTACTAGAACCTAATAACATATACAAGAAATATCTTTAATTTTAGTCTTCTTTGCTAACAACTATGGAAAATAAGGACTTTCGCTACTACTGCTACTATTCCAATGCTTTTTAGTCTATAGAAGATTGATTCACTAGTTTCTTACACACACAACATGTTCTGATGGAGTCAAAGTTGCATGCATCCCCAAGCATGCTCTTTGTGGTCATAACCATAAGTCATAACTTTTTTTATTCGGACGAAAGAGCCTTATGGAACCCTATTTTGCTAACTTCCATAGCGTGGCAAAATAAATATTCCACATAGTCTTATGGAACTCTATTTTACTACAGTGTTTTCAATTTTCAGTTTTCAGTTTCAGCAAAATAAGTTCTATCCAAACAGACCCTAAATACTATTTCTATTCCTTCCTGCTGTGAAATAAGTCGGTAACAGTTACATAGAAACAAACTTGGAAAAACTGGCTTCTGCAGGTTGCTTTTTTACTAACTTATATGATTTGTGTTCAGCTGGAAGAACCGTGAGAAGCTGAAGTTGATCTTTCTTGGCCTATTGAGAGAATTTTACTGAGAAGAACAAAGTTACCTCAGGGTGTTAACTTACAGCATTTCACTTCTTTCCTTTTTTTCTTTTTGATGAATATTTTCTTGTTTCTGGACAGCTTTTATACTTGCTACAAAAATGTTCTTTGAAGAATCACCAGCTTAGTTATAGTTGAATTCCTGTCCTGGTTACATTAATGATAATAATAATAATAAAACTGTACTAGTTAATGGATGGTGTAATTTGTAAACTGCTGCTAGTAGCACCGCTGGCTTGGTAGAATTCTGCTTCTTCAGCCTGTAAACATATCTTGTTCCATCATCTCTGCAAGGTGAAATTATTTAGTGCATTGGGTACATTATGCCTTCCTCTCATCTAAGTCTCACCTGTAGATTCCGCACGAGCCTCACCCCTTATTTGTGAGCGAGGCAATGAGGCATATTATTTACACCGAGTGTACAAAATAATTTTTCCTTGGAAGATGCCTTTGTAATATGGGATTTTGAAAGGACAAATCTTGTATGAGCACAGACTAGATTCATCTTTTGAAAATTCCAACTGTGAAGGTCCCAACTTAGTACTTTTTATTTTTTGATAATTTGATAATTGGAAGTGGAAAAATTGAACATTTGATATCTTAGTTGAAAACACCCGAAAGTGTCAATTAGTTAAATTATAAAGCTCTTAGCATTCGACCCTGCTTATTGGAATCATCCGATGGGTTTGGACTCTTTTCATGTAAGAATAGTCCACCCTTCACTATAACAAATTATTTTATAAGAATATAATATAAAATTTATAGGCTAAATAGTGAACGTGTTATTTAAAAGGATTTTCTATTTTTATAAGTTTTATGTAATAGAATATATGATGTATTTCGCATTCAACAATAGCACATAATGATATATATATATATATAATGTAATTTAAGTCTTTTATTTAAATTACATAATAATTATAATATTTTTTTTTTATCTAAATGGAGAAGATGTTATTAAAACGACTTTTTTTTTTTGGGTTAAATATACCATAATCAGTTGATTAATTTGAAAATATCTAGAAACATGGGAAAAAAATGTAATATTAAGTTTAAATTATTAGATAAGTTTAGAATTGTAGCATTTTTTATTATTATTTCTAAATATAGGTATAGTGTCTATATTATTGAAACTTGAATTTTAAGGTAATCTTTTGGATATTTATCAACATATCTCTAATTTCTAATGCCTATTTGTTTGTATTTTTTACCAAAAAACTAAAGAGTTTGTCCCAAATAGAATCAAATTTCACACTTTTATAACTTTTTAACTAAAAAATTAAGGAAAAAAAGAAGAATCAAAACTAGAAAGGCAACTTACAAAAAAGAATCAATATATGGAGTAGTTAGCCCAAAATGGACTGAATCAGACCAAAATGTACCGAATTGAACCAAAGTGGACTGAAGTAGACCAAATGGACTGAAATGTTATGTTAATGTGGCTCAAAAAGGTCTTTTAAATAATACATCTTATGAATGTTTTCATTTAATTTTTTTAATAGTAAAAAATAACATTCATATTAAATTATTATATAAGTTTACAATTGTAGCATTTTTTTTTCCTTTCAAAATATAAATATAATGCCTATACTATCGAAATTTAAATTTTATAGTAATTTGTTGAATATTTATCATATTTATTGCTTTTGTAAGGCCATATCTATAATTTCTAATGTCCATTTTGTTTGTATTTTTTTTTTTTTTGGCACAAAACAAAAAAGTTTTGACTCAAGTAGGTTAAAATTTCATAATTTTCAACCCAAATTTTTTTTTTTAAAAAAATGGAGCCGAAAATTGAAAAGGAAACATACAAAAAGAATTAGTATAAGGTCCAATTAGCCCAAAATAGACCGAAACAGATTGAGTGGACGAAAGTAGACTGAATTGGACTAAAGTGGACTGAAATATTGAAGAGAACCAAATGGACTGAATTGGAACAAATGGACCAAATTGGACCAAAATGCTAAGTTGAAGTGGCTCAAAAAGATCTTTTAAATAATGCATCTTATGAATGTTTTCATTTAAATTATTCATAGTAAAACCGAACATTTAAGCGATATCGTTTACGAACTAAAAAATTTACAAAGTGACATGATTGGTTAGTTTCACATCAATAACATAAGAAAAAAATTCCTAATTATTTTTTAGTGATACTATAGTTAGTACAAATTTTACTACATATAAGTCTTATAAATCTATATAATATCTAAAAATTAAAGCGTAGCATTTATAGCTATTTAACATTTTCTTTACAGTTGTCAAACTTGAAAGGAAAAAAGAACAAGATCAAATATCAATAATTGAGAAGACTTTGATGCCAAATTTGATGGAACCTGTGTGTGGAAGGGGAAATGGATAACTACTTCCGTTCTTAGGATATATGATTATAGCACCATAAATAGTTGCTTGCCACCATTCATTGTGAGCATGCTGGCGTAAGGTTTCTTCTTCTGTAGAAAATATATTCTTTTGGCTAAATTTATCACCTTATTTGTATTGGGAACTATATGATATATCCAGAACCATCCGACCATGAATTTCTCAGCTGTTTTACATGCCATGCCTTCAAAATTATAAGTAATGTCATATATGATATATATTATATGGTATAGTACAGTTATTTCTTTCATCATTCTGCCTCTCTCACACATACAAACATAGCTGGCTAGGCATGTACGTAGTAGGCACACACATCAGTACACATACAGAACAAAAATGCACACGTCGTTACCAGTGAATACTGAATAGTTATGTTAATTATAATGGCCCTTGTTATGAACATCAACAATGAATCAAATATGACGTAACAGTCTTTTCTTCCCCAATGATGTCTATTAATTGTTTCTATTTTAACTGATTATATTACTTTCAATTATCCAGAGACCATGGCCCAACGGCAGAGCCAGGAAGGACCGAGGGAGTAGCCCTCTTCCAGTATAACAATTAACAAAGAACCATGTGTCCCCCCACCCCAGCCCATGCATGTATGCTTTGTTATTTGGTCCACAGATTTTAAGCATATAACTTAAAGATATATGAATATATTTTCTTTCCATTTTTCAATGAATTGATTTCCCCTTTTAGTTCTATTGAAAAACCCAACTTCTTTTTTAAGGTTTATTATGCTTCCAGAGTAACCGTGGTGGCAAATTTTCCTTTATTTATGGATTATTTAGAAAAGCCGTGGTGGAAATTTAAAACCCGATTAGTCATTGAAAGAACATAAATAAAGAGCACATTAATTAATGTTAATGGATATAAGTCTATTGGGCTCTAGGGCTGGTCACTTTCTTATTTTGCACTACACATATACTTTAACAAAACATATATTTGTAATACAATTTATTTGCATGAAATACAGAATTAAAAAAAAAAAAAAATGATGTGAAGAAATTTCGAGTTTAAACCTTAACTCTGAAGACATTTGACCAGTTCAAATTAATTGGAAAAAAGTTTGTGAATTTGGTAAGGATGGAGTGTAAAATCCATGTTTTACACAATCCAATAAAAGATTGCCAAATCAGCATTTTTCTTAAAATTCAATACATCCTATTACATCTAGTAACATCTCAATAAACTCTCAACTTGGTTGGATTTATATATGGGTATTAAAATTGATTGGATGTTGTTGTTTTTATTCTTAAATATGTGATAAGATAATGTAGCATGTTAGGATTCAAGTGGTAAAATATAAGTTTTACACCACGTCCTTATAGAATTTAATCTCTTAATTAAGATGTAGTTACCTTTTAATGTATCTAATGCAATTAATTTCTTATTTTGATAATTAAAGTATTAAGATTCTTTTAATTTGTTTCTTGATCGAAATCTTATTGTACTTTTTTTTAGGGAAATTTTATTGTACTTAGATTTATTAGTTGCGCGTACAAGTTGTTGTTGTTGTTGTTGTTGTTGTTGTTGTTATCATCATCAATTAATCGTTGCATGTCAGAATTATTCAAGTGAATCTATCAATAATTTCAGTTAATTATAATGTCTGTATATTACATGCATGTACATATTTTTTGACTATTGGAAAAAACGAGTAAAAAAAATTACATACTTTTATCTCTTATAGAGCAAATCATTATAAATTTATTGATTCTTCTTTGATAAGTAGTGTTTCACTCACAGTGATGAAATAGATATATTGGGAAAAAAAAATAGGGACATTAAAAAGTAAATTTTTAGCGATGTCAATTAAAAAAAGAAAAGAAATTATAAAATCTTAGTAATCTTCTTTTTTCTTTTTCTTTTTTTTTTTTTTTTTTTTGATGAGAAATCTTAGTAATCTGATCTCTAAACCCTACATTTGGTTCATTGCAAATGAAAAATTCAATAAAATATATAGTCATCGAGGACTTTTCACTAGATTTGCAATTCATTAAAAAAAAATCAAGAGCTTTTCCAAATTAACACGTGAACCTTAATATTTGCGCCACAGTAGATAACCTCCAAAATTCAAATTGCAGTCACAATACATCAACCTCAACCCTGACATCTCACCCAACATAAATGGAGAGAAAGTCTTAAGTCTTAACTTACTACAGTCTCACAGCAGTCTTGTCTGAAATTGGAAATCTAGAATGGAAAGTCAGTTACTTCTCATGAAATTAAAAAAGAATTTGATTCCGACTCAATTATTTATTGGTTGTGCAGCAACGAGGCAACTTGTTCTACACGTACCGGCTTGGATTGTTAACCACGAATTGCTATACTAACCGACATCAATTCACACACCCATGCTGTAGTTCTTAGACACACAACTAATTTGGTTTTTTCGTAGGCTATATTTCTTGGGGTATAACTATATATGCTAACTATGAGTGGGAGGATTTTTTTTTTTTTTTGGGACAGAAAAATATATATTGATATAGTAAAAAAAAAGAGATTGATTTTGTATTATGACTGTAATCGCTCTAATTTTTTATTGAAATTTATTTTCATTACCACCTGTAGATGTAGGCTTAGCTTAGAATCAAATTATATATATAAATCTTTGATATTCTTCTCTTTGTTTGTAATTGAGTCTTTTTTTTTTCTTTTCTTTTTTTTTATAATAATTTTGTTCTGTTTCATATTATTTGTTTGTGATGTAGGCTTAAGGTCAAACTATAAATTCTTCTCAAAATATCAAACTATAAAAGTCATAGTTGTAATGAGATTTCAAGTAATCAATTAATTAAGCTCAATCCCCTTCAACCATTATGTTTAACTATCCCATTAAGAGAGTCCAAATTTTTACAGATTGTAATTTTATCCATAGGACTAATACGACTATTTTGTTACCAATTCATTGGCTAACCCACTCTTCTGCATTCCTTCATTCCAATTATTTTGTTTTCAAGTTTGGAAAGAGAAGAGAAGATATAATAGGGAAGTATGAGGAGAGGAGAGAAGAGGAAATGGGTGGAGAGAAGGGAAGATATCCCTCCTTTATTTTGACATATGAAAATTGTAATGGATGAGAAGGAAGTAGATACTAGATATCTCTTCCTCTATTTAATTAAGAGTGATGATAGGAATTAATTAGTACCATACATTTTATTATATATTTAACCTTTACAAATTGATGTGTGACCAATTAGTCAACCACTAAAAAATAATTTTGGGTTTCATTTGTTGCATTGGTGAAGTGACATCAATTATATTATTGTTACATCCGTTTGTAAACATTAATTATATAATAAAATTTGTAATAACTTAAACATTTCCCTTTGACTAGTCATGAGGTCAATCGGTGCCGTGAGTCAAAGTGTAATTTCTTAAAAAGAAGGAAAGATGCAGCATACCTATTGCTAAGGAAAGAAGAGATAATTGTGGGATTTGTTTGCTGCCAATAATACCCACGCAAGCTAAGGAAGATTCAAGTTGTAGATTGTTTGGGCCTTTTCCAACTAAAAGAATTAATGGGCATAATTTATAAAACATACCCAACAAAGAATTAATGGGCTTAATTCTATATATAAATTTTTTTTTTTGGAGAAAAAAATATCAAATTCCATTAAAGAAAAGTTAAATTAGCTTGAATTGCAGCGTTGAAATTTGAAGGAACATGTTTCATCTAAATCAAAATACCTGTGACATGCTTATCATACTAATTAGGGAGAGTAGTAAATTTTCTATTGGGGCCAATATATTGGACAAAGAATATGGGTTTGCATTATCAAAATCTCTTAAATAAAATGTGGGCAACTTTTAAAAAAATTATATATAGAGAGAGAGAGAATTCAATCTTGATGAATCATACAAATATCTAGCCAATAATAATATTTTATTTATTTCTACGTATTGCTTAATCACACAGCTTTATTTAATTCCATATACAATGTATACCATATACTATGAGAACAAATAAATTACTTCTTCCACAACAATTTCATTATTTTCCACCACAAATTGTTGTGGAAGCAACAGTGATTGTCGTGGTGTTTAATCCACAAATTATAATTATAAACAATAGTACTACAGACATACTAAACAAATTAAGAGCACAGTGAAAATAAACAAACAAACAAACAAATGAATGGACTGGCCCATTTCATAAATGCTTATGTCTCCCCTATCATTTGTTGTAACTACTCATGAGGAATGAACCAACATGGTGTTTGGAGCTTGCACTAACTTCAACAGGGTGGCATGTCTGGTGGTGGTGGTAAAATATGTGGTTTTCGGCCTTTCCCATTTTTCACTACAAATGCCATGTCCATGCCCCATGTCATATGCCGATCAAAATGGCAGTGCAGAAACCAAACTCCTATCATCACAAAACATAAACAACAACATCATCATCATTTTAGTATTAAGTGTGAGGGGCAAAGGTTGCATCCTGAGCATTGGATAGAATACAAGACTGACATGTGGTCAGATATGTATTATATCTAATACTCTAATGTACTAGACACAAGTTAAACCTTAATATCCTGAATACTTAACGGAATCCAAAATTGACGCGTGTTCAATTTTGAACACATTCACATTTAGTGTTCCAATGCACTGGACACAAATTGAACCTTAAATGCGAGTTATTAAAAAAGACAAAAAAAAAAAAAAAAATTAGTAGTTTGACAAACCTGGATTGTTGGCCCTGAATCTAATGGCAGTCCAGCCATCTAGGGGAACAGCAATGGTGTTCATAAAAGGTGGGTCAACAAGATTATATCTCAATGGGTCCTTATCCTTGTCAAAGTTTCCAAGACCCATTCCAACCACATAGAAACTATATCCATGGAGATGCATTGGATGATCATTCCCGCCCACCAAAGTCGTGCCTTGAAAGACAAGTTCCACAGTTGTGTTAAACTTCAGTATCTTAACCTTGGTCCCATGTCTAGGTGTCTCTAGGTACAATGGCAGGTCCTCAGCAGTGAAATTAAATAAATATGGTGGGAAATCTGGAAAATTAGTCCCAAATACCCCATTGACATGACCATAATAAGCTTGTAATATATCAATGTATGGGTTCACAAAGCTTATGTTATTGACACTAGTGGCTAGTCGGGTCCCATTAGGACCTGCACATGAATTGTTAGGACATGGGAACGTGTTGACTGAGATTACAAAAAATAAACGTTTGGTTATGTTTATTGGAACACTAACTGGATGATTTTTATCGGCTAAGCTTTTGAGACTACTTGTGAAACTAACTGGGGCATTGGTATTATTAAAGTAAGGAAGATTATAAGGTAGGGAAGGAGGTGAAGATGGGGTATAGTTTCCATTGTATTCAAGAATAGCAGTGGTGGTTGTGTTATCATAAGCAACACCGGGTGCAGCAGAGTATGCTCTAGCAGCCATGTAATAGTGGTCAGATTTCTGGTTCGCTTTCAGCAAAACATCGATGGTTTGGCCAGGGGATATTGTGACATAACTTGATTCCAATGGCTTGGTGTAACTACCATCTGTTCCCACAACAGTGACATTGTGTTTGGCAATGGCGAAAAAGAGAATATCCATCACGGCAGAGTTGATAAGGCGGAGGAGATAAGTCTTGCCATGATCAACCTTTAGCTTGAATGTGTTTGCAAGTGGTAAATCGCATTAGTAGACTAACACTTTAGCCAAAAAGAGAAAACAGAAGAAGTGAGTTTATGGACACAACTTTTATACCATAATCTTTTTTACTACTTAAAAACGTAAATTGTGATCATGATATATGCAATAATATTAAGGTATATGTGAAAGTAACTATTCACTATTCACAATTGACAATTTGTAGCAAAAATTGTGATAAATAGTATGGTCCTAAAAAAATTGATAAAAAAGAGAGAGTATCATTTGATAAAAACTTTTAGTAACTTGACAATTGATTATTGCCTTTCTAAGAAGGATGAATTTTTTATTTTCTTTCTTAGGGCTAAGACGATGACTTTATTATTATAACCATCTTTAAGTATTACTGCCACTTGCATCTTATTGGGTTACAGTTAACCGAGTTTTGCTACTACTGTTTGAACTATGACATTTACCAATTCCAAGTAATTTCCTCAATAAGTCTAAGTATCGTATCAAATGTTATTATTTATCAATTTAAAATATATGGATCATAAATCAATGAGCCTTAATCCTTGAAAAAAGTTAATCATTTTTCATAAAAAAATTTACTCACATTTAAATTAACTAAGTGGCACTAATACTAAGACGCCTTAATTTTGAATAAAAAAAAACTACTCAATGTAATAAACCCCTCACACATTAGAAACATATATTAAATCAAATCCGTGCTATTTTTTGTTGTTTTTTTACAGAATGATCAACTACTGCATGCTTTAGGTGCTAAAAAAATTTACTAAGAAAAAACCATACTGGGGTTTGAACAATAATGGATAAGAAATATGATGATAAGTATAGAAAATTGTTAAATAATTAAATTCATATTTTTCCTAGTTTTTAAGTCAATTGATAATTTATCATTTGCAATCAAAACATGATTAAGAGTTTGTTTGGGAGTGCTTTCGGCCAAGGTCAACTAACTTGACTTGAATCTTTTATTTTATAGGTTTTTAACTTTGAAATTAATTAAGCCACTTACTTAACCTTAATTATAATTTAGGTGAAGAGGTTTGGACCTAAGGACGAATTGATAGAGGTTCAAAAATCAAAATTCCAGTCATTATGCTTATTAATTCATGTATAAAAGGAAATAAAGTTAATCAAGAGCAAGCTTAAGCCTATATGAAAAACTAATAAACCAAACCCCCATTATATGGTCCAGGTCTAGCTTGCTGGTGATAAGACACTACAAAAAACGCGGTCTGCAGCCACGTTTTGGAGCCGCGTTTTTGGAAAACGTGGCTACAGCCTTTCCTTTGAGCTGCGTTTTCCAAGAACGCGGCTCAAAGGAAAGGCTGGAGTCGCGTTTTCCAAAAACGCGGCTCCAAAACGCGGCTTCAGGCCAGTCCGGCTAAATTTTTTTATTATTTATTTATTTTTTATTTATTTTTTTTATAATTGTAGCTTGAGCTGCGTTTAAAAAAACGCAGCTTCAGAAATGCTTGAAGTTTCAGTACAAGTCTGGAGCTGCGTTTAAAACGCAGCTTCAAGTTTCAGTATAAAAACAAAAAAAAAGAAACGTGAAACCCCTCACCATCGAAACAGAAAACTGGCTCTTCGATCGCACAAAACCCTCACCGATCGCCCACACTCCCCTCACCGATCGCACACTCCCCTCACCGCTCGCACATCCCCTCACCGATTGCAGACAACTCTCACCGCTCCAACACACTCCCCTCACCAATCTGAGACAACTCTCACCGATCTCACACTCCCCTCACCGATCTCAGCCCACTCTCACCGATCTCAAGCTACCTCACTTCCACCCTATGTGAATCCCCTTCCTCCCTCCGCTCTTCCTCCTCTTCGTTTCCTTCTCATCGATCGCTGGCACACACCCATTCTCGCAAGGCCGACTAGTAGTAAGTTTTTCAAAATTTTTTGTTTTGATTCCTGTTTTGGGGTTCCTATTTTTGCTTTACGGTTTCGATTTTAGGTTTAGGGTTTCGGCCGTCGATCTAGGGTTTTGATTTTGGGTATAAATGTTCAATTTCAATATTTGGTTTTATATTTCAATATTTCAATATTTGGTTTTGGAGATGTTTGATCGATGAATTCATATTGGGTTTATTCATGTTTCTCATTTTTACTTGGTGGGTTTTTGATATCTGTGTGTGTGTGTGTGTGGTGCTGCTGCGTGTGTGTGTGTGTGTGTGTGTTGCTGCTGCTGCTGCTCTGTGTGTGTGTGTGTGTGTGTTGCTTGTGCTGCTGTGTGTGTGTTTGTGTGTGTGTGTGTATGTTGCTGTTGCTGTTGCTGTTGCTGTTGCTGCTGCTGCTGCTGCTGCTGTGTGTGTGTGTGTGTGTTGCTGGTGCTGCTGTGTGTGTGTGTGTGTGTGTTGGTGTTGCTGCTGCTGCTGCTGCTCTGTGTGTGTGTGTGTGTGTTGCTTGTGCTGCTGCTCTGTGTGTGTGTGTGTTGCTGCTACTGCTGCTGTGTGTGTCTGTGTGTGTTGTTGCTGCTGTGTGTGTGTGTGTGTGTGTGTGTTGCTGTTGTTGCTGCTCTGTGTGTGTGTGTGTTGTTGCTGCTGTGTGTGTGTGTGTGTTGCTGCTGCTGCTGCTGCTGCTGCTGTGTGTGTGTGTGTGTGTGTGTGTGTGTGTGTGTGTGTGTGTGTGTGTGTGTGTGTGTGTTGTTGCTGCTGCTGTGTGTGTGTGTGCGCGCTGCTACTGCTGTGTGTGTGCTGCTGTGTGTGTGCTCCATCATCAAAATCCCAACGATCTCCTACTGGAGGCATCCAGAAATCATCTTCTTCTGCATCACTGTCATTATCAAATATATTTCTAACTTCAGAGATAATCTCCGCCCACTATACCGTTAAACCTATTGACAATGATATTATTACCACTTTAAAGCTGGTTGAAGCTTTCAAAAGTTTTAGGGTAAAAACTTTAAATCACCAAGGTTTCAAGGAATAACTATTGCGGGAATAACTTTTTTTTTTTTTCTTTTGCTAAACAAGTTTTAGAACCTTGATTTGAACAACTTATCTCATTTATGTTAGGTGTGATAACTCAAATGCTTTGTTAGAATTTTTATTATTATTAAAGTACATATTTTGTCACATAATATGCAGATGGTAATAAACTAATAATGACATTTCAGAATTATTGATAATTTGTCCAATTCGGTCCATGTCGGTCTATTCAGTCTACCTTAGTCCTTTCGGTCCACTTCGATCCATTCAGTCTATTTTGGTCCTTTCGGTCCAATTCGGTCCTTTTAGTCCACTTCAGTCCTTTCGGTCCAATTTGGCCCTTTGATCCACTCGATCTAATTGGTCCAGTTCAATCGAAAATGACAAAAAGTAATATAATTATTTTTAATTGTTTAATTTAATTATTTGTGGTATTATTTATTATCTTTGTTTATGTTCCCCCTACATGATATTGTTATTATTTTTTTTTATAGGGGTAAGAAATTTAAAGATTATGGTATTAAATTTAGTATCATAATCTATAATCTTGTAATGCATAAGTTATTCAATGGAGTTCTATTTCATATGAAGATTGTGAAGCTCATCTTACAATGTATAAATTATATAACATATCATGGCAGAAATTCATCTGTAAATAAATTTATTGCCCTCTTCATTCTCTAACAATAAACGCCGTTAATATTTTCATACAATCACACAAACTAGTTAATATGATAAAACAAAGCCATACAAAGTAGCTTTTTATGTTCAAGACTCTTGTTATGTGGTTGGAAGAAGCACAGACTTTTTATTGAACATATATATATCGATACAAAAAATTGTAAATGCCTCATGCATTGCATAGAACTACAACTAGTTATGATAATAACCAATCCATTAGGGGTAGCTGAAATGGCTCGTGGGTTGTTGTTGTAATGGTTGTATTGTGGTTGCGGTGGGTAGCTAAAATGGTTTGTCAGTTGTTGTGGTGGATGTGTTGTGGGTTGTGGTAGTGGCTGGGTTGTGGCTTGCAGTGTGTAGCTGATATGGTTTAGGGGTTCTTATGGTGGTGATTGTGTTGTGGTGGTGGCTGTGTTGTGGATTGTTTCATAGTATTTTCAATGATTTGTTTTGAGTTTGTCTTTATTTTCTATTTCTATTTTCGTTTGTGGTTTTGTAATGCAAATTATGTGTTTGATGAAATGCTTCTATGAACTGATATACATAAATAGAGCATGTGAATTGTTATAATTTGGCGATTAAGAGGCCCTTTTGTGTTTTCATTTGCATCACAGTTTGAGGAACTCAATTGTAAATTTAACCATGTACAAGGAAATGGAAGGAATTATCATTTTGAGAAATAGTCTGAGGTTCTCTTATTACACCTTTTACAGTTTTACTTTGAACATTAGGAACCACAACATACAGGCCCTCGACAACTTTTCTGGTTTCTTGAGTAATAGCGGCAAAACACTATATATGTATTTATTCTCTCTCATATAGGTTGATCAATTGCTCAACATTTCAACATTTGATGTGAATTTATAATTTTAAACATTATCATTGGGACCAAATTTTATTTTTTCTAGGTCAAAGTAGATGACAAGATTTTATCCTTGATACCTTCTCTCTCTCTCTCTTTGTGGTCCTAGGTTCATTTATTTTCTTGGCAAGTGCAATGTGAAGTTCTATTTGGAAGAAAATATCAGATTTGTAATGATCTTTAGTCTTATATGGTCTAATTAATCATTGACTAAGACAAGTATATCTTCATAAGCAATCACAATCAATTTGCTTGGCATGTGTTTATGAAGTTCTATTAGGAAGAAAACATCAATTATGTAATGATGTATAATCTCCTAAGTAATTATTGCCTAGAGTAGGTATAAATTCCTAAGTAAGCACAACTTTTCTACGCCATGAATGCTATGCCACTGCCTTATTTCTTTTACTTTCTTCCTTGAATGTAATGTCACTGCCTAATTTCTTCTACCTTCTTCAAAGACCTTGACTCTCTCTCTCTCTCTCTCTCTCTCTCTATTATATGTATAAATACACATGTATGTATGTATATAACTATGTATACATAGACATGGTTGTGTGTGTGTGCTTGTGTGGGTGGTGTAAGTGTAAACCTTTATTAGATAAGTTTTGTGGTGTGTTCTACTGTTGGCATTTAGCAATTATGAATTATTATAATAGCCCTAATATCAAATGGAAAATGAGAGTTTTTGAACTACTCTAACTAGGATCTGACACAATAATTTTAAAAAAGGTAGTAGTATTTTATTATTTGGGAGGACCATTAGGTAAAGGTGACATGTTATCCTCGAGGATTGAATAATTTTTTGAACTCCAGAGGATCCTATAACAGTTGAAAAAACTAACCGAACTGTAAATGGCAGATTCGTTGGACAAATTGTTTAAGTCATTGTAGAGGAGACTACCTGCATATAAATTTAACATTTCGTTAGACCTTGAGAACTACTAGATCAATTAGGTAGGATTTATTTCAACTTTTCCATTGGTAGTATATAGTCAGTAGAGTTATATATTAATTATCACAAGAATGTAAATTTGACAGCAAAGTTTTATGATATTGGAACTAAATATATAAGACAAGTAGCTATATTCCTTAGAACAGCCAGTTTAATTAAAAGGAAGAAAGAGTAAAAAAAAAAAACTGGAAATATAAGAGTGGTCAGTGAAACCCAACAACCCATACAGCTTCTTTGCTCCCACTTATTTCACTATAGCCTACAGGGTCAAGCTGAAGTAGATTTGAGAGCCGTCTCTCTCATATATTTGAGAAACCCCACCACCTTTTCATGAGGGAGGAGGAGGAGGAGTGCCTCCTTCACCACAGGTAACTCAAGTAGTGCTGACAGCCAAGAAAATAGAAGGGGGGTCTTCTCTGCGTCTATAAGCTTCAAACCAAGGAATTCTTCCAGTGCCTTATAGGAGCCAAGTGTAGATACAATTACAAGGTCCAAGAGTCCCACATTCTTCTGATCAATGACTAATAATATATTATTTTTCATTAAAAAAAACCATGAATTGATATCGTATAGAATATTTGAATAAGTTGTGAAAGCAGGGAGTTGTTATAGAACTTATGATTCTTGGGATGTAATAAGTTGTGATATTTTGATTCTTGGGATGTTTATGGAATAGCAGGGACTTGTGTGTATAGCAGGAAGTTGAGAAAGCAGGGGAAAAAAAAAAAAAAAAAAACCTGTAGCCGCGTTTCTGAAAAACGCGGCTAAAAACGCGGCTATAGACTGTTATTCAGCTGGTTCACACAATCTATAGCCGCGTTTTTGAAAACACGGCTATAGGTCCGAAGCCTTAGCTGCGTTCATAACCGCAGCTCAAAGCTGTCCTGGAGCCGCGTTTATTAGAAACGCGGCTATAGGCCGAATCCTATAGCCGCGGTTAGAAAACGCAGCTCCAGGTCCGGTTTTAGCCGCGTTTTCAAAAAACGCGACTATAGGCTTTGAGCTGCGGACTTTAGGCCGCGTTTATAAACGCGGCCATAGGAAACGCGGCTAAAAGCCTATAGCCGCGTTTTTGGGGTTTTAAGCTGCGTTTTTCAAACGCAGCTTTAGACCCTTTTTTTTGTAGTGAGACCATGCTTTAATAAAAACTGATCACCGTGTACATTTTAATGTTCAACCCCTTGGACTAGGATATATACTGTCAAAGACATCGTTTCCTACTTCATTTTTTTTCCTTGGAAGTTGGGACACTGTTTTCTATGGGTTTAGCAGTGTGTTTATCTTCTTACCGGTACTCTTCAATCTTCCTCCCTTTTCATTCTAATTAGTAACGTCAATCTTAGAAGCATTTGGTAGAAAATAAATGATTTTAAACATTTTATACGTATAAAACTTTAGGAATCTTTGACCTGGTTTTGAGCACGGATAAAGAACACCAGGTTGTCCATTGATAGTGTAAGCATCAGAAACATTAGGGGCTCCTCCAGTAAAAATAGCTTCATTATAAATTGCCAATATTTCTTGCTTCCACCACTCTCCTGCATAATCAAAGATTTCCAGTCATTTCAAAAATATTTTTCTGGTCAAATTGTTTAACATTTTCTTTACTTTAAAGTTGCACATACAGCTTGATTCTTCAAATTTGAAAGACGAAAAAAAAAAAAAAAAAAGTCCCAATTATTGAGAAGGCTAATTTTATAATACCAAATATGATTGGAACCTCTGCATGAGTAAGAGGGAAAGGATATTTGGTTCCCTTCTTGGGATGAATGATTATAGCACCATGAACCGTTGCTCGCCACCACTCACTATGAGCATGCCACCATAGGGTCCCTACTTCTGTGGAAAATATAATTTTTTGCCTAAACCTTCCACCCGGTTGTATGGGGCATTGTGTAATATATTCAGAGCCATCTGACCATGGATATCTCAGTTGTTTTACTCCATGCCTATAAAATTGTAAATTAATATTATAATATACAATGCATAGTTAATTAGCAATTCCTTATATATTTCGATTTCTTCTGTCAAAACAAAAGTGCACGGATCAGAATGATACCAATGAATAGTTATGTTGAAATTTCCCTGGTTATGGACATCAACAAAGATAGTATCTCCTTGGTGAACATGTAGTGCTGGTCCTGGAAACTGGCCATTTACTGTCAAGATGTTCTTTGTGCTGCACAGTCTCGTGTATGGAGTTTCTTTTACCTACAATCCAAAGTTTACACACATAGATGCTATAACTCATAACAAAGCATGTGTACATGTTAATAGGGTATACAACTACGTACATGCATGCAGTGTGTGTACGTACATATATCTCTATTCATGATGTAGAAAATCAAACAATTGCATTTCATGAAATGAATAGTGAAATTTTATCGTATTAGTTACTTACCACAATTGGAGGGGTGATGGAAACCTTTTTATCTTTCTTTTCAGTCTCGTAGTTTTTTAGTGAATTCCTTAGCTAGGTGCCGTTTATATAGAGACATGAGGCTAACAGGAAACGTGATTAACTTTACTGGTGAAGGTGGCATGGGACCATTTAGATGCTTAACTAATTGTACACTTCAAAAATTTTAGAAATACAACTAAATCTATACTCATTTTCACAGCTATATTTGATATGATTTATTGTGAATGGTAGAAAGAAAAAAAATGGTTGATCAATATGAATGTAATAAATAGCCCATCACAGTTTGCCATATGTATAGGATAGTTGTGAAAATAAGTATGAAATTGGTTGTGATTTTAGAATAACGTTTAGAGAAGCAAACATCTTTTCAATTTCAATTTATCACACAGGGTATGACATATAGCCGTCTTTTCTTCTCAATTGTTTGTTTTTAGTTTAACTTATTGTATAACTTAAATTATTCTAGCTTTCAATTATGTCTAGGTTCTCAGCCCCAAAAATAATCGAACTATGATAGGGTAACGGTACAGGTTGATGACATGCAACTTGTATTTTCCCATGAGATAGATTTTCATTCTCTTCAAGATCAAGTTAAAGATATATAATACTGTTGACAACAACATAGCGAGTATTTTTTTTTTTTCTTTAATGTTATCGCATCTTCTAAAAGAAATTTTTTTAATAGAAATATCTTGATTTAATTTCAAGTTGATTTTAGAATTGGCAAACTAATTAATATTATAACTTTGCTTCTAGCTTTAAAATTATGTTTTTTTATATCGATTGACAGGGGCGGAGCCACGTTGCCCCTTGGGGGGCCGTGGCCCCTGCACAAAAAAAAAAAAAAAAAAAAAAAAAAAAAAAAAAAAAAAAAAGAAGTCCACCAGCCTATATAGAAATTTTAATTGGGCCCCCCCAATGATGTACATCCAGCCCCCCCTCCCATTTCTGTTCAATTCACTCCTAAGCCCCAGCATGCTCCAGTTTCAATTGTAGGCCTCTTTTATCTTATAATAAAACAAAACATGGCCCCTTATATTTAAATACCCTAAGGCACTACCCAACAAAATAACATTTTATCTGTAACATCCCGTCAGTTTAAAAAATATATATATATATATATATATATATATGTAAGTCAGCATTTTTTTGTGGACCACGTGTGCCCCCACCTAACCCTACTACCCATCATTCTCATCCACTCATTTTCACCCACCTCTCTTCTCTCTTTTGGCCGGCTCTCTCTTTTCTTTCTTTCATTTTCTCTATTTTAATTTTACTGAAACACACACACACACTCACCCACCAGCCTCCACTCCAAACCACACCATCTCACCATCATTTTTCCAGCAAGATCATCGAAAAAATACTTAGGAACTCCAAAGAATCTTCATCATTTTATTTGAGGTAAAAGTTCAAATCTTTTTTGATGGGTATTATGTTCTTGTTTGAGGTTATTTTACCCAAGCTTTAATAATGTTATTCATGTGATTTAAGAGCTTTGGAAATGATATTCATGTGTTTCTATGTATGAGTTTTGGTCTTGGTGGATGTATTTGATGAGTGAGTTCATGATTTTTACAATGATGGCTATCTAAGGCTTCTTATGGTGAAAATTTAGAGGTTTTGAGTTATAACATGTGATAGATGATGAATATAATTTTTATTGATTATTTGGGGCTAGTTAAAGATTTAAATTGTTTGTCTTGGAGAAAACTATGATTTTGGTGTCATGGGTCACTTGATGATGTTATAAAAATCTTGTGGGAAGCACTTGTAAAGTGTGGAGGTTTTGATGTTAGATATGACACCTTGAAAAATTTATGAGTATAAATGGGAGTCTATGCCTTGCAAATTAAAGTGTTTTAAGAAATTTTGGAAGTAGAATACATTACATGTGAGGTTGAATACTAGGCTTGCCTAATTAAGTTCTTACTTGGCAATTCCTAATTTGTAGTTAGATACAATTTCAAGCTTTGTGCTCATTGTGATAGGTTTGCTTGACATTGTTTAGGTTCTAGCTAATCTCCCCTTGGAGCTTGGAGAATTTGGATTTTGCAGTTACGAGGTAAGTAGCTTTTAATGGGATTTTTTGGAAAATAACCATGTTTTATAATTGTTGTTTTTGGGTCAAACACATTTTGGGAAATTATATATGGATATATGTTTTCTTAAAGGCATTGTGTTGTGACCTTGTTATATATTATATATATGAAAATGCATCATATTTGGTATCGCATTTGGGGAATGCATGAATTGTTGACATGGAAAAATGAGCATCTTTTATTTAATCTTTGATAAGAAAATCATTGATTTTGTGGTATATTGAGAAACTTAAAGATGCTTATCTTGTCTTGTATTATTTGGGAAATTGATAGAAAATATCTTGACAAGAATGAAGCGGAAAACCTTGTAAACTTTGTAGAAGTTAGATTATTTAAGATTTTTCTGAAACTATTTGGATATGAACTAGGTGTTTTCAAAGTAATGTAACTTGTGAGCTTGTGTGCTTTTTAACACCATGCCATGTGTGATTTCCCGGTGATCACCTGATTTGGTTTCTGTAGTCTTTGTGACAATGGAATCAAATCTAGGTCAGTGCCCTTTCACTTTGGATGACGCATTCTTCCCTGCTATCCATGGGGGGAAGAGATTCCTTGATTGTGTGTGGGTGAGGCTGTTGTCCATGGGGCCAAGAGACCACATGCAAGAGAGGTCCTATTTGACGCACTCTCTCTGCTGCCCATGGGGGAGAGAAAAACCTTAAAGGTATGGGTGAGGCTGCTGTCCATGGGGCCAATTTGACGCACTCTCTTTGCTGCCCATGGGGGGGAGAGAAAAACCTTGAGGGTATGGGTGAGGCTGCTGTCCATGGGGCCAAGAGTCTGCATACCAAATAGGACAATATCATGCCAGTTGTGAATGGGTGGATCCCCTGACCGGTCTAAGTGGTAGTATGGTAGATTTGTGATGAAATTACTGTATGTTAGATTTTATGGTTTTGGAAATTATATTGTTAGTACTCACAGATTATAGTATATAGTCTCAAGGTATTTACTTTGAGAAACTTTGTGTTTCATTATTTAATCATTCTTGTCATATTATTATTATTGAAGATGAAACTTGCATTTCCCCCACCCCCATTAAATGTGCTACTTACTGGGCTCTGTCTCATCCCATTATTTTATAAACTTTTCAGAGTAGGCAACAATCTTTTGAGACAGCTTTTTGGTGGCTAATAGTAGTTAGACTAACTACTGATGGAGGCTGAATTTTTGTAATGGATATATTAGATGGTGTACATTTTAGACTAGGTTTGACTCATTCTTTTGTATATTATAGTGGTTATGACTGTATTCCCATTGATGGGACAAGCTATTGCTATGTAATTGTTTTATTAAGACCTCTATTCTTTTGTGGCCAATGGTCCTTGTAATTAATGCTTAGAGCTATGACTTACTCTGAGAGTATATTCTATTAGATTATCATAATAATTCTTGATGTTGGCACTTGATAGGATTTATGTGGATTGAATTGTCAAAAAGGAAAAAAAAAATTTATAGGTACTTGAGACGTCTTTCTCATGCTTTGGACCCTTTGGGGTTTGGGGCGTGACATTATCACCCATTCTCAATCTCAAAATCAGAACCCTTTCTTTTGCTATTCATTTTAGAGAGGTGCTACGTCTACAAAATTTTTATTGTATTTTTACAAATCATAAGTGATTAGTTGTTATTGATTCAAATTTGAACCTAACACTAAGATTACTTTTTTACTCCAACAATAACAATAAGTAACAACCTGCCACTTAGAATTTGTTATAAAAATGTTGTGAAAATATTGTAGACATATCATTTCTCTTCTTTTTATTCTCTTCTTGTCTTCTGTGTACACGCCACCGCCCACTCCACTGGTACCAACAGCCCCCAAACAAAACAAAACCTCAGCTTAGCCCTCCTTTCAAACTCAGTCCTCACGATGCCAAAAAAAAGAAAAAACTTACCATTATTTTCTTTCTTCTTACTTTCTTAAAATAAATCATTCAAAGGGTGAGTTTTCAGTTTTCTTTTCTTTCTTCAGCACTACACCTTCATCTCTTTTTTTAGTGTTTTTTTTTTCTCTTCTTCTCAACTATATATGCTTACTTAAATATTTACATGCACTTTAATTTTTCATAGATTTTTAGAGAAATATATGATTGAAGGCATGGGGAAGTATGAATAACATCCATATAATTAATAATAGGAATGATGATAGGTTGACTGTTTAAATTAAAGTGGATATTTTGTTTTTTTCTTAAGTACGAATAACATCCATATAATTAAGTAAAATTTTCTAATTAAGAGTTTATTTTTTAAGTTCTTTTCAAGTTAATTTTTGAGTCATATTCTTAAAGCTTAAAGAATTATGAGCAAACAAAAAACAATTGACGCATTCTTTAAGAAAAAAGATGTTAGCAATTCAGAATTTAGGACACCTATGGTTGTAGAAACAAATGTGTTTGTAGAAATAAATGTTGATACTTCAATGCCTAATGAACACCCTTCCAAATGTTCAAGAATTCAATCTGAAGATATAGATCGTGATCCAGGATCACGTAAACAAATATGTGAATTTCCTATCAATAAACAAGATGAATCCGACGAGCTTATCTCAAAGAAAGTCCATATCAACCTAAAAATATAGACTATTCATACAACAATGATAATCATCGTCGTCGAAAATCGGCCCCCCCATGTAAAATATCCTGGCTACGCCCCTGATTGACGTTGTCATGCTCCACATCCAATGCATGTTGCTCAAAAGTTAGAAGTCACTTGGCACGTGGAATAGTTTTGTTACTCAAAAATCAAAAGTGAATCATTTGGAATGTTCTATCTGTTTGAAGTTTGGCCTGTCGAAAGTCGAATGGGTTGGTGAGTTCCTGTTAGAGATATATAATAAAAATATTAGCCTAACGTAACATACGAGGTTATTGTATTACACTCTTATACACAATAAAGATGTAGCTCTTAAGGGATTCCTCCATGGATGTAGGCCGTCAAGGCTGAACCACATAACCCTCGTGTTCTCGGTGTTCATATTCTATACTTCCTCTTCTGCATCCACTCTAGCATACACAACATGATATAACACATCGCGTTATTAATAATTATATTCGATGTGGTATCAGAGCCAAACTCCGTCCTTGGCATCAGAAAAAACAAACGCTCTAGCAAGCAAAGAAGATAGTCACGGGAACACCACCATCTAAAGTCACACATGCTTGCCTGCTGGACGTAGACTCCACAGCATCTCGCAGCCACCACGGCTTTGTGATGTGTCAAAATCTCCAACCAAGCAAACCGTGACTTAACTTTTCAGATCTGTGCACAATCAAACGAAACAAACGCTCTAGCAAGCAAAGAAGATAGTCACGTGCACACTATCATCTAAAGTCACACATGCTTGCCTGCTGGACCTAGACTCCACGGCATCTCGCAGCTACCATGGCTTTATGCTGTGTCAAAATCCCCAAACAAGCAAACTGTGACTTAACTTTTCAGATCAAGCCTTTGCCTGTCGAAATCGACCCCACAGACGTGCTCCTCGGCCTCCCGTGAGGAAAACCCAGAAATCCGGTCAACTGAAAACTAGCCACGCGCCGCAATTAGCTCTAGAATATCTCCCACGCACCACATCGGAATCCTCACTCACATATCATTTTTAGTGACACGCGCCACCCTCTCGGCCTCCTCGTCCACCGATCTACAGAACCCGAGATTCAGGCCTCCATCCGAGCTCACACGCGCCACCACGCGCCTCACTAGTTTCGGGCCTCTCCTCCACGCGCCGGTGACTACTCGCATGCGCCACACGCGCCAAAAACTGTAGCTAATGTCATCCATGATGTCATTTGATGACGTCAGCAAAAAGCCACGTCAGCCCTAAACATGTCATCAACCATGTCAGCTAGCGTCATCAACCATGTCAGCTAGCCACATCAGCAGTGTCTTCTCGTCAGCACCACGTCACCTAGCTAACAGTTGATCCGAACCGACCCGACCTGGACCGACTGGTTCTGACCCGTGAGCTCAGACCATTGACTTTGACTTTGACTTTTGCATTGACCTTTGACCAAAATTTAAAATTTCTAAAAAGGGCCTATCTTGCTCAGTTTTTCGCGTAGATTCCAATTTTGGACTCCGTTTCTTCATTTGAAGCTCCGAAATTGGTCAATTGACATATTCTTCATTGTGGTTTCTTCAAGGCATCTCCAAGGAATCTTCTCATGCTTATCCAACCTCAAACCTTCATCGAGCTTCCACCTTGAGTTTGAGGGAGGGTGTTAGGGATATATAATACACATATTAGCCTAATGTAACATAGGAGGTTATTGTACTACACTCTTATACATAATAAAGATGTAGCTCTTAATGGATTCCTCCGTGGATGTAGGCCGTCAAGGCTGAACCACGTAACCCTCATGTTCTCGATGTTCCTATTTTATGTTTCCTCTTCCGCATCCACTCTAGCATACACAACATGATATAACACATCGCGTTATTAATAATTATATTCAACAGTTCCTAAGAAAATCAATCCACGTGCATAGAATAGAATAATCAATTGCTTGGGAGGATGACCTTTTTACTCTTATCCTTTAGTTCATAAGTATGATATAATTAATTAATTAATTATCAGTGGCGGCAGACGGGCACTTACTCCACCAAGATCTCATAAGAGAATTCCTTTCTTTTAATTGCTAAAAAGGTGTCATAAGAGACTCATAAATCATGCGTCATATAATATCTTTGCATCTTCGTGGGGTCCTTTTAAGTTCGCATGAAGTAAAATCACATTGAATGCCAAATTTTGGATTTTTTTTTTCCTTTTTGAATTGTCCCACACACAAAAGATGATAATACAAAAGATAACAGACATTTTTCGTATTCCACCGAGAAGTCTTTTCTAACCTCCCAAAAGTTATCCCTATGCCTCTCAATTTAACCCTTCAATTCTTTCCATTTTTTTTTTTAAACCCAATATTAGAATTTCGGTACATTATATTTTCTATGAATATATATAGTAGAATATATAACTTTATATATCAACACAATCAAAATAAATACTAAATACTATATATATATATATATATATAATAAAATTTAATTACAAATTTGGATGAAGTTTTGTGTATCCTTATTCTATGCATTAGATATGACTGTCATTTTTCTATTGTGAATTGAAGTTTAAAGTTCCAAGTTTCTCAAAAAAAAAAAAAAAAAGTTTAAAGTTCCAATATATATATATATATATAGAGAGAGAGAGAGAGAGAGAGAGAGGAACAAATCATCGTATCATAGATATCTATTATCATAATTATTTGTAAAAAAATATATATATATATATATATATAATTAGTATATATTTAGACCAATAAAAAAAAACTGTGTATTTAAGAAAGAAAATTTGTGTTAAACTTTTTTGTAAATTGCATAAGCTACCAACTATATATATCATATTCTGTCAAGAATCTTGTAGTTTAATTGACATTTTTTTTCATGCACAAAGTGCTTGAAGATCTAAGAAAAAATAATTCGAGTTGAAAAATTAGCAACATATTGTAATTATTTTTAGAATAAAAAAATTATATCATGTTCCAAAACAATCACAACACACCAAGGAAGTATCAATTTGAGTGAAAAATTTAAACATAAAAAGTAACAATTTCAATAAAAGTACAAAACCCATCACCCATGCTAGCCTATAAGCCTTCCTTCTTCTTCATTTGAAATTGAGGACGTCCTCAATTTCAAATCAAAACCTACCTACACAAAAAGTCTTGGCCTCCCTTCGAATTATGGTCCCTAATAAGTAATAAGTCCACCAGCACAAAAAAAGTCTTAGCAATGGCAGCTCCAAAAATTTTTTCCAGGTTGGTCATTAAGAAATTTAAATTATACAATATTTAATAAAAAAATAACTATATCTCATTATCAAAACTGCAAGCTATATCACTTTCAAAATTTTAGTTAAATAATTTTTTTTTTGAATTTTTCTTTTTGTTTGTAAAAGCCTAGTATATTGTTAAAAGGACCAAAGTTGACTACAAACTTATTGTAGCCTAAGACTAGAACTTTCACTAAATAATTTGATAGGCCAAGAATGTATTGACCCCTTTTAGTAAATTAATCAATTAATTATACAAGTGAATTAATTAGATTCAATTACATGCAATGAGCGTGGTAGCACAAACAAATCACCAACTAAGTTAAATGCAGCGGAAAATAAATTTGACATAGGTGATTTGTTTACAAATGAGGAAAACTACCGAGGCAAAACCCCACTGAGTGAATTTAAGGTAACCACTCTCGAGAATCTACTATTATCAAAACAAGCGGTTACAAGTAAAAGGAATCTCAGTACCTAATACCAACCTACAGTTGAACCCTTACCCCAATACCCAATTAGACTTGTGATTTAGCAGCAATCTCTCCTTTCAATGTACGAATCCCAGTACGTGAATAACCAATGATGCACGGATCCTAGTGTATGACTAACACACCAACTTAAGGAAGATGTTGGCTACAAAATTCTTCAGTTCATCCAACAATGAAGATCAAGAAGTTCCTTGGTTTTGGTGCAAAGACGTAGTAGCTAGTTTCTAGAGAGAATATAATGAACTAGGGCAAAAATGTCTCCAGCCACAATATGAATTTATTATTACTTTGCATCACTTGAGATGGCCCTTAAATAATCCTTATATATATATATATATATATATATATATATATATAGGGTTGTGAGAAAAGAAACCCTACACAAATACTCATGGATATGCGTGAAATCAGATCTGGAAATTCTAATTTCGTAATTCTCAACAGATATAGCTTCTGTCAAGCTTCAACATTAATCCTTGATAGATATAATTCTATCGAGACATTTGTCGAGCTTTAATGAACAGCACTTCTTCACTTATTTCTTGGTCAGACTTGCATGACTTCAATACTAAATTTGAACACTTGTTTCTTGAAGTACTAAACCCATCCTAGATCTACCCAATTACAAGTAAAGTGTGTTTTGTCAAAGGATTAGCCAATTACATTAAATATGCTCTTAAATCACATATCAAGTTTCATGTTAATCGGATGTTATTTACTATTTGATCTATAAACTTTTTTGTGCGTATAATTTTAGACTACAAAAACTCGAAAATTAAACATTTGATTGATGACATAAGCTATTTATTTTTTATCTTCTTGAAATTTTGCAATTACGGAGGATATAAGAAAAAAAAATGTAATCAAATTGTAGAATTGTTAAAACTCATATCCAATAAAAAAAAATATTAAGTGGAGTTGTAGCCTTAATCTACAACTAAGATTGTTGCTAAATTTTGTCTAAAATTTAATTATATTGAACCTAAAAAAAATTTAGGGTGGTCACACATTTTTTTTAAGGTAAGAAAAATCATAAAATTTTTAAATTTTATATATAATAATGATTTTTTTTTTCCAGGCCAGGGTGGTCCTGTGACCACCCTGACTCTAACGTGGAGCCGCCAGTATGTGTTGAAAATCCGTTACACTATCTGAGAAGACGAAAAAAATTTTGCCACAAATTTCAAAGAGAGATAAGAAAAAAAAACATAGACCAAAGAAGTCAAACTAATTGAAGCCACATTTTGGCTACTCAGGTTTTTGTTTTTTTTTTTTGTTTTTTTTTTTTGGGATGGAAAGCACACACATTTACAATGACATGCCAACCCCAAAACTGCTAGTAGCAATTAGAGTCGTGGAGCCATTGATAAACACACACACCAGTACTTTTGCATAGTTTGCCCAAACTTACTTCTTTTCAAAAAAAAAAAAAAAAAAAAACGTTGAATATTACTTAATATGAAATTAAAAGGAAAATATTCTTATAACAAAATGCAAAACCAAAAACAAAACTACGAAAGTAGGATATAGATTATAGACCTTTTCTTGTTGGGTAAGAGACAAGTCATCTTGGAATGCCTTGGTAGCCAAAGTGCAAACAGATTATGATTGACAATAGCAATTCTAAGATTTTCTCATGGTACTTCTCACAATGTTGATTAATGTTAGGTTTATAACATTTTTAAAATATTTTTCTGATAAATTATAAGTGATAAGTTGTTATTGATTCTTACCTGGACATACTACTTACATCCAAGGTTTTCAGACCCGGACCGTTCATTGAACCGTAAAAGGGAGAGGTTCAAGGAGGTCGAACCGAGATCAAACCATGATGACGTCATAATTAATTTAATAATTATTTTAAATATATATAAAAATATTAAATTAGTAAAAAATAGAAAAATTAACTAAAATAGTCCAATTAAAACTATAAATCCATATTTTAACTATGTCTAATATATCCATCTATAGCCCAAATATGAAATATCTCTCCAATAATAATAATAATCATTTTTTTATAAAAAGAAAATTAAAAGCATCAGATTGTCTTTCCAAGTTCCACTTTCCAATGCTCATGTGACCAGCTGTCTAGCTCACATTCACAAACCTAAAAAAGCACTAGAAACAAAAGTGAATGAAATTAAAGGAAGAGATAAAAAAGCAATACAAACAAAAGCATATGAAGAAAGAATTGTGATGTTATATCCACAATATTTTTTGCAATATTTTTACAAGAATCACATCAAAATCTTATGTGGAAAGTTATTACTAGTTCTAATTTGAATCCATCACTGAAATTATTTTTTTACTCACCAATATTAGCTAATAACAATCTATTACTTAAAATTTATTGTGAAAATATTGTAGTAGTATTTCTTAATTAAGATTTTTTATTCTTTATATTATTTCTCTTTCTTTCATTTCATTCTCCTCCACACGTGTCCACTATCCAGTGATCTCTATCCCCTTCTTTTATTTACTTTTTCTCCTCAAGAACCTTAGAACATTCCAGCAACCTTATTTTCTTCACATCAGAGAGAGAGAGAGAGAGAGAGAGAGAGAGAGAGAGAGAGAGAGAGAGAGAGAGAGAGAGAGAGAGAGAGAGAGAGAGAGAGAGAGAGAGAGCTAGGTCAGATCACCGAAAGGACAAGCCGGTGGAGATCAACGTTCACCATGTCCACTACTGCCCCACCGTCGTTCATCCTCCTCCCCACCACCAGACTGAGTCAAATCGCTGAAAGGACAAACCTGTGGAGATCGTCGTTCACCATGTCCGCTGCTGCCCCATCGCCGTTCGTCCTCCTCCCCACCACCAAACTGGGTCAGATCGGCTTGTTCTTCTTATTTATTTATTTATTTTTTTTCCATATTTGCTTGTTCTGATTCAACTTTATTGTAAGAATTAGATTTTTTTTTTTTTTTTTGTGTTTTGTGTTTGGATTATGTGAGACGTTTTTTGAGAGTGAAGCAAAAAGACTGAAACATTGAAGCAAAGAGACGTTTTTTGATCCCAGCAATTGTGTTTCTTTTTCTTTTGTTTTTCTGTGTTTTTTTTTTTTTTTTAGGTTCAGATTCAAAGGGAACCGTGAGAAGCGGTCTAATCACAATTCTCAGAACCGTGCGGTTGAATCGCGGTTCGAACGGTTCCTTGCTTTTTTTGGCACTAGACCAGTTCTTAAGCTTAAAAGAACCGTGATTGTGAGAGGTTCACGATTTTCCTGGTCGGACCGTACGGTCTGGTCCGGGTTTCAAAACCTTGCTTACATCACTTTTTTACTTACTAGTAATAATTTGCTATTTAAGATTTGTTAAGAAATTATTATGAAAATATTATGATGTTGCATTACTCATACTAAAATAGACTTTACAATCTCAGCCAAATAAATAAAATATATTGACGTTGATAATATTGTATTCAACTATCCATGTCGAGATATAGACAAAATGATGTTATTATACGGCAATCCATCTAGTAGGTTTGAAAAAGCTCAACGTTATTGGTACTAAGTACTATCATTATTTTCATCCAAAAAAAAAAACTATCATTATTATTACTGTTATTATTATCACGATCATCATTTTAATTGGTTCTTTTGAGTATTTTTATAAATGATAACTTGCCACAAGATATGTAACGGACTCCCTAATTTTTATATTATAAATTTATAATACTAGGAATTTGTTGTGGAAAATTATTGATCTTAGTTTATATTCAGATGAATTTATTAATAGAAGGGGACATATTAGATAACGTGTTGATCAATGTATTTGAAAGTTATATTTCAAAATTTGTATTTTTTTAATTATTAATTTGTTGTATATCTTTTCATGCATCTAAACTTAGCTGTGAATCTCCTTCAATCGGTTTTCTTCTGAGACTAATTGAAGAGCTCATGGTATAGCAATTGCATTAGCTATCAATTAGGGGTGGCAAAATAAGCCTAACCCATTTGTCCACCCAAACCCACCCACTCTAATTAAACCCAAACTCACCCAATTATTAGTTGGGTTAAATGGGTATCAACCCAATTAGACCCAATAATTATTGGGTTTTAACTAAAAACCTATTCAACCCCATTTAACCCAAAATCAATACAGCCCAAATTCAACCCAGCCCTTCACAAAAAAAAAAAAAAAAAAACCCAGCCCTCAGGTTTCATGAGGGTTTTCATTTTCCCTCATTTTCTCAGCTTCCAATCACATCAAAACTCTTCAAAGTTTCAGCAGATTTTTGAGTTGTTTGCCAGAATATTCACGCTATCTCTTTCCGGTCACTCCAGCACTCATTGGTAAGCTTCGAATCTCGGATTCGGTTCCTCTCTTTAGTTACTCAAAAGTCTTCATTTGATTTCCTTCGTTTTCTCCATTACCAAACAGTTTACATCTTCTAATTTTGTTGGATTTTATCTTTTCTAATTTCGATTGCTTGAACTTTATTTTGGTAATTTAAATCTATGAAAGTAGTTAGTATTTGCATTTTGAAAGGTACTGGGTTAAGAATAGAGTAATACAGAGAAATGTTGTTCGCCCAAAGCTTTAACAATGTTGCCATCAGAAATTCTAGCCACAATTGCAATGGTGGTGCTTGAGGGATTAAGAGTTGCATTAACATTATATTTTAATAATTCATTTTTTTTAATAAGAAAACCAGTAGGTTTTATTGAATAAGAAAACAAAATTAGCCAAAATTGGCTAGGAGAATAGAATTAACATGTGGTGGAACACCCTCCATCTACACCATTAAATTTTAATAATACTTAGATACGTATAAGACTGGTTTTTTTAAGTATGCCTCAATTTCAAAGTAAGAAAGTCTTGGCCTCAGTTCTTTTGCATATATAGTTTGCACAAACTTAGGAAGGGTCCAATAAACTTATTAAGAAGGGATCCCTTCTAATTACCACTAGTACTTTTGCAGTTTTGCACAATTTGCCATAACTTAGGAAGGATCTAATAAATCTAAGCAAGAAGCCCAACTATCACGCATTCTTGATGTGATAGTCACTCCACATGTACAAAGTTCTTGTAAAGTGTGGGAGGGTAAGGTTTGGAATTCAAGTCTCTAGGAATGAGCTTCACACATACATATATATTTAAATTAGGTTAGAGTAGAATTTATATCTTGTATAAATAAACAAAAAGAACTCAAACATATTTTATTTTGTTATGCTGTCAAGAAAATGATCTTAGCTTGTAATTTAGAAGTATTTAACACACTAAGCATGTAGAGATGGATTTTCAATTCAGGCGGAGAGGGGGACAGCTTTTAAAAAATTCCCTCCTCTTTCAATTTTCATGAAAAAAAAAAAAAAATATATATATATATATATATATATATATATATAAAAGCTTAAATTAATAATTTCTCTCTTCCAAGCTCTAACTTAAATATAATTAATTTTAAAATGTGGCGCCCAAAATAAAAATTCTGCTTCTGCCGGTAAACCTTAAATAAGTCAGCACCTAACAAATTTGTGAAATGTAGTGTGTTTGGCAAAAATTAAAGAGTCAGCTTATTTTACTATTTAGCTTATTTTTCATACTATTTATAGGCCTCACTACACTTTTTGGTACTATTCATTCGTCTTACTGTATTATTTCAGCTAACTTCTACCTTTATCTATAGTACTTTCAGCAAAAAGTTTTCAGTTTCAGCAAAATAAGTGGATCCCAAACAGACCCGTAGTGTGCGTTTGGCTCAGCTTAAAAAAAGCCAGCTTATTTTATTATTCAACTTATTTTTGCTACTATTCATGGGCCTCACTGCACTTTTTGTACTATTAATGAGTCTCACTGTAATATTTCAGCTAACTTTTACATTTATCTACAGTACTTTTAACAAAAAAAAAATTTCAGTTTCAACAAAATAAGCAGATCCCAAACAGGCCCTAAAGAATCCAGTAGTGGTTGCAGACTTACATTTGCCCACATTTGGTACTCATAATTGGCTAGAACACTTGCATCTTCTTAATTAATTTCTTTTATATCATTTGAAAAGAGAGAAGAAATTATTAGCTTAAGCTATGTGATTATGAAAGCATATTATGTGTACTGCTTTTTTTTATTTTTTTAATTATCAAAACCAAAAATTTATAATAAATTATTATAATGATTGAAAATAAATATGCGATTTCTTTTAAAATTCTTCAAATCCTTTGTAGTAAAATTTTATTCAGAAATATATTTTAAAATTTTAAAAAATAGTAATATAGTTTCATATAGTATAATTATGTTAGTGATTTTAATGCATTTACAATGAGTCACATAGTAGAATCACGTTATACAATTTCTAATATTTATATGAAGAAAACACAACATGCATGCCATGTGTAATGATTACACAAAATCACATAACATGAACACAAATTCAGGAATAATAAATATTCAATTTATTAGGTGTAATGCATTTTTTTTTTAAAGAATATCATACTTATGGATAATTCATTTATTTGCATACGTAAATTGATTGTAATTATGTGTGTTTTCTTGATATTTATGAACCGTTTGGCTTTATTTTTTCAAAAAATAATATTCTTACTTAATGTAATATTGAATGTTAGAATAAAATTCTATCTCAGATAAAACGAAAAACAAAAGTACCCACTCATACGATTGTAGCGCATGTGATTATTTGTTGACAAAACCATTTTCATTAAATGATGTTTTTATATATTTTGGAAAAAGAAAAAGGTCAAACAATGCATAAATATCACGAGGACATGTAAAATAAATTTGTGCATGTGAACTAATGAATTATTGACAAACA
This sequence comes from Quercus mongolica, assembly GCA_011696235.1. NCBI lineage: Eukaryota > Viridiplantae > Streptophyta > Magnoliopsida > Fagales > Fagaceae > Quercus > Quercus mongolica. Next base: position 26,191,280 of record CM022241.1, on the reverse strand, counting down.
TATATATATATATATATATATAACTCATACTTCTATTATTTTAAAACCTGCCCTCTTTTCTTTTGTTTAATGTTTTTAATCTGTACTTTTAATCACACGTTAAGAAGACCTTTAAATAATAACCTAGATTAACCAAGACCTACCATTAATAGAAAAGAAAGGAAACAAGGCAAGCGATCACAACTTCACAAGTCCCAATCAAACAGAAATTTATGACTTCGTTCATGGTTCAGGTTATATATCTTTTAACCATTGAAGGAAGAAAGAGGGCATCATGTAACTAGCTAACATATAATTTTATTTTCTATTTCGCATGTGGACTGCTATCCATGCATTTTTAAATTAAGTAATGTAAAAAAGATCAGTCCCAGCTATTTTAATTATATTTTTATTTTATAGTACTCAATTAAGTTTTTACTTAGACGCTTCAATGGGATCCCCACATATGCAATTGATCATAGGGCAAGCATTAAAGTCTAATGGGGATTAGAGTTCCACGTTGTGGACAATTAGCGAATACCACACAGCAGCCATGTGGTATTGACTATATTATGGGGAGATTCTGGCATTTTACCCTTGATTTTTTAAAAAAAATTGGCAATATGCCCCTGTTTTAAAACTATATAGGGGCGTGCCCCTGTTTTGATACTCGATTACTCTAAAATCGAGTTTAATTAAATACTCGATTCATAGAAAATCGAGTTATGCTCGATCAAACTTTAAAAAAAAAATATATATATATATATATATATATATATATTTGCATGGAATTCGAGTTTCAGGAAATCTAGTTCAATGCAAAAATTTTTCACCCCATATTCAGGGAGCCCTATAGTGGCGTTTTTAAGCTCTATAGTGACGTTTTAAAGCCCTATAACGGCGTTTTCCTGTAAAATTTTTTTATAAGTGCCATCGCCTCTATTTAGGGAGCCCTATAGTGACGTTTTTAGGCCCTATAGTGACGTTTTAAAGCCCTATAGCGGCGTTTTCTGCAAAATTTTTTTAAAACTCCCCATACATGGTTTAAGGAGCCCTTTAGTGACGTTTTAAAGCCCTATAGCAGCATTTTGGAACTCGACTTCCATAAAATCGAGTTCCATGCATTTTTTTTTTTTTTTAAAGTTTGATTGGGCATAACTCGATTTTCTACAAATCGAGTATTTCATTGAAACTCGATTTTAAGGTAATCGAGTATCGAAACAGGGGGCATATCCCTATATAGTTTCAAAATAGGGGCATATTGCTAAATTTTTTAAAAATTAAGGGCAAAAGGCTAGAATCTCCTATATTATGGAAGCTAAGGCTTAGACTACTATTTAAAAAGCATGAATAATTGAACAAAAATGATGATGATAGTCTTAAATATGACAAGCATGCTACCTTATACTATTATTAGTGCTTATCTACACTAAGGATTGGCACTAATGTCCCACCCAATTATTCATTATATACCCAAGTTGAAATATGTGCTACTTAGTGATTAGCCCCCCACCCCTTTTGTTAGCTGAATAACAGTACATGGAGCCTTTTTTATCAAGAAGATATCTCATGTGACGGGTGTTGAGGACCATTTTGGCAAAAAGAAAAAACGTAACGGTAAGAAGAAACCCAACAATATAAAAGGGGTGAAGAAAGAAGAATTAGCAAAGTAAGAAAAACCATTAGGCCCGAATGGCAGGAATAATGGTATACAGGCCTACAAAATAGTAAAAGGACCCCAAAGAAAGCAAATGAGCCCAAGGGAGTCCCAAAGAAGGAAGTAGAAAGCCCATGGGAATCATTAGAAGTAGAAAGCAAGCAAAGATGGGCCAGAGGAGTCCAAAGAAAGGAATTAGTAAATAGGATTGGTTCAAAGTCCAATAAACTTAAAAGTAAATGATATGGTAATTGGGCCGAGAAAGCCCAAAAGATTTATCAAAAGCTCATGGGAATGTAAGAAGTAGAAAAGAATGATATAGGCCAAGGAGGCCCAAAGGAATGAAACGGGCCGAGGATGCCCAAAGGAATAAAAGGGGCCGAGGAAGCCCAAGATGATATGAGAACTGACCCAGCAGAAATACTGGGTAATGTAAACTGAGGGAAGGAATAATACATGGCCGGCCCAAAGGAAGCCTAGTGAATTCAAGTTAAACGATATCATGGCAGAAATAATGCAGTGGCATGACAAGAATACCAGTCAGCCCACAAACTGGAAGTAAGAGGAGACAGGGGCTGAATTAAAGAAGAAAAGGCCCATGCCCAAGCAACACCCAGCCCAAGAAGTGAGATGCGAAGAATGAAGACCTAATGATTCACCCACGCCACAAAAGGTTAAACAAGCATTAGAACACGCTGCAATACCAGACAGGCACACAGGCAATAGCAAACGCATGAACACCAGACAAGCAATGGACTCATATGAGAGTAGAGCACGCACAAGACTCAGGCACCACCAACTTGTACCTAGCCAATACAGGTGTAGTGGGTCATGGTTCAGAGGTAAGAGAGGGTATAGTCTAATGGTGGGGAGAAAGGGGAAGCCTATTTTGGGGTTCCCACTCAAGCTCTTTTGGGGGAAATGTCCTGCTGGGATGACATGCCACCCAAAAGAGGCAAAGATGAGCTGGAATCACTAGGTGCATGCTATAGGAGTTAGTAAGAGAGAATACCTAGCCCTTATCCGGATGGGAATGCCACGGAAAGCAAGAAAATAAAACAAAACTCCTTTTGTTTGTGAATGGAATGCGGCGTAACCAGCACAAGGTAGTGGTGGTAGCTAGGCAGCCAACAGACCAGTGGGTAGTCTGGGAAGGACACCCACAATAGGCCAAAAGTAATTGAGGGGTAAACTCATAAATCTTATCATGGCAAGCAATATAAAAAGGCCTTAGCCGTGCACAGTAAACAACAACAAGGAGGAACAGCAACAAACGTAGAAAAAACAGAGAAATAGAAAATAAAGGAAAAAGGGAAGATAAACAAAAAGAAAGAAAATAAAAGAGTAGAAAGTGAAGTGAGAAAATAAAAGTATGAGGAGCGATAGAGCATGCACCAATAGGCTACTCACTTCTCTCCCTCTCAATAACCCACTCTCTACCAAGTTAAGAATCTAGAGATTAAGCCATTTAGGTCATTTTTCCAAAGTAGGTAATTTTTATAGTAGGATTTCCCTATGAGATTACCCACATTGGATATTGGTTCCCTTCTTGGACTTAAAGCTGCTAAAAAGCCAAGTTTAGAAAACTAGTCCCCTTCCCTCTTTCATCACAATTGTTTAAATACTAACGTTATTTTTTTTCTTGTTACTGATTTATTTCTGCCATACTCATATTAGCATATTTTGCTATTGCAAAATCATTTAAACATTATCTTTGGTACTTTAGTTAGAATATTTTAACTATCCTGTTATATTATGCCATAACGTTTTTATGACAGCATTCCCTGCCGTGGGCACATGACCAAGATCTTTGTTAGGGGTCCTAGTTTGTGCACAAGTTGGCTTAAGGTGAGTTTCAATTGAGCCAATCCCAACTCTCCTACCCCAGAATCATTGGGCCATAGTATAGCAGGAGCAAACCAGCCTAAGATAGATAGATAATAATAATAATAATAATAAAAAGGCCCACCACATTTAAATTGGTGACTCCACTGGGGCGTTGGGAAAAAGACAGCGAAGGTAGATATAGCCCTTGCAAGTTATGCCCCCAAGATAAAAAACAATGCAAAATATGAGCACTGTGCCCTCGCAGGTAGAGTCAAGACCAGCAACGCCCCACCAACACCAACCTAACCAGACAGAAGGTGTTAATGGAGTGGGAGCTGGACCACAGTAGCAGCAAAGAGCCCCTGCTAATAATGCCAACTTTTTCATCAAGGTGCTACAATCCGTACAACATTCCTACCAACAGATAATGGAAGAGATTCGCCAGATGAAGGCAGACAAGACGAAAGAAAATGGAAGCCAGCATGATCCAAAGCATGCGGCAGACAAGGAAGAAACCCCTATAAGGGGTGGTTCGCAGAATGCAGAGCAGCGTTTCATTACCATGGCTGAAGTTGTAACGCTTCTAGAGTAAGAAAGGGCCAAAGCACCAAAGGAGAGATTTTATGCACGAAGGCCCCCTTATCTGTTGAGAATACTCAGCAAGCCATATCCCGAGAGATATGAACCGTGAACTTTCGCACAATACAATGGTAGAAAGGGAAGTGCTATCGAACATGTGAGCAAGTTTATTGATACCCTCGATCCCAACATGGCAGACGAGGACATGTGTCTTCGGGAGTTTTCCGAATCCCTGTGTGACCACGCATACACTTGGTACACTAGTTTGAAACCAGGGCCAATCCTGACATGGAACGACATGGTGGACGTGTTTTGCACTAAATACTTTCATAAAGAAAAGATAGTAACGCTTGTAACTTTGCAGGCGACCAAGCAAAGGAGCAGTGAAGACTTAATGGAATATATCTAGAAATTCAGAGACATAGCTCTTGAGTGCTATGATCATTGTGAGGAAAAGACATTAGTGGAAATGTGTATGGTTAACATGATTATGGACTATAGAGCTATTTTGGAGAACTTAGAAATCTCCCACTTCGCACAGTTGCTGCAGAAAGCTAGGAAGACCACCCAATCAGTAAGGCCAAGCTCTGACAGGCCTAAAGAACGGAGGTCCACTTTGCAAGCCATGGCAATACCTACTGGTGAAAGGAAAAGGAAGACAGATAGAAGGGAGTACGAGACCCCTCCGCCATTTCCATGTACACCGAAGGAGCTAGATCTACTCCTAGATAAATGGATTGCAGATGGGGTCTTCAAGCCCAACCAAGTTTCCAAGGAACCTACTGAAGAAGAGCGAAGAGACCCGCGTTTCTACCGTTTGTACAACTATATGCAACACCCTACCGCAGAATGTTGGGCGCTCCGTAGACTGGTGCATCATAAAATCAAAAAAGTAACTCTCGAGTTATCTCAACCAGAAGTCCAAAGAAACTCACTCCCGAACCACAAGGGAAAAGAAGTAGCAGCAATCGATATTTACACAGATCCAGGGGAAGACGAAGAGGAAAGGCCAGCCCTGCCTACCTTATAGAAAAGTACCACCTTATAGAAAAGTTCTAGGTTCAAGAATCTGTTTGATTAGTTGGAACTCACAGTAAACGAGTGGAGAATTGCCACGGAGGCTTTAGTGAGCATTGCCTCGAGGGTAGGAGTAGAATGCTTGTTAACAGAAACCAGAGCTGACAAAACCTTCTTCCAGGACACCAACGAGATCACTTTTAGTGATGAAGACATGGAAGTAGGGTATTTAGATCATAAGAGATACAAACGCCTCAATAAACCTTATTCCACTTAGCACGTTGCAAGCAATAGGAATTTCAGAAGGAAAAATTCAAGGATGCCTAATGGAGGTCACAGGATTTGGCGAAAGAGGTGAATATATCGCAAGCCACATCCAATTATGGTTGAAAGTGGGGCCAATAGCCTCCTCGGCATGCTTCCATGTAGTGAAGACAGAAGTCTCAAACCACATATTATTAGGAAGGTCGTAGTTGCATAAACATCGATTGGTCCCGTCTACCTACCACCAATGCATAAAAGGAAGGCTGAACGATAGAATGATACAGATGGCAGCAAACCCATCACCCTTCGAGCAAGCGGAAGCTCATATAGTAGAAACCATGTTTTACGATGAGTGGGCACCATCAGGTGAAAGCTTGGTGTTCAAACCATAAGGCATCTTTGTCCCTAGATGGGAGGATATTCAGGATGACCTAGAGCCCGATCTGAGAGGTCTGCTAATGTGGAAAAGGAAGAGGAAACACCTGCTTCTAAGTCAAGTGACACACCACGATGCGTCAGGGTTTGGACCCTGATGGAAGAATAGTCTACAATTTATGACAGTGTGCAAGGCCCACCTGCAATGTGCAAGGGGGTCCCAGACAAGGGTCACAACATAAAAGTTGGGTGTGCTATGTAACCTAAGAAAATTCGAAAGAAGAAAGCAATACGGAAAAAGAAGAGGAAATTACAGCAGAAAACTAGTACACAGGTAATGGCAAAAGAGAAGTTAGAGGAAGTTGATTTGGGCACCGACCCATAGAAGCCAAGACCCATTTCAAAAAGTTCGAAACTATTAGAGGAGGAAAAGTCAAAGCTAATACCATTGTTGAAAGATTTCGGGGATGTTTTCGCATGGGACTACAGCGAGATGCTTGGGCTGGACCCAGGATTGGTAATGCATACCCTCAATGTAGATCCCGAGGCTAAGCCAGTGGCCTGCTAATAGACTCTACAACAGGGAACGCCATGTTCTCCTTTATGGATGGATTCAGCAAATATAACCAGATTCGAATGGCGCCAAGAGATGCAGAGAAAACTGCTTTCAGAACACCCGTAAGTAATTTCTACTACACTATGATGCCCTTTGGGTTGAAAAATGCAGGCGCAACTTACCAACACATGATGACCGCCATATTCCATGATATGATGTATCGTGAGTTGGAAGGCTATGTGGATGAAATGGTTGTAAAGTCAAGGAAGCAAGAAGACCATGTTAAAATATTAAGAAAGGTGTTTGAAAGATGCAGAGTTTTTAAGTTGAGAATGAATTCGCTCAAGTGTGCTTTTGGAGTATTTACTGAGATGAATCAGGAATACACTGGGGGATGGGCAATGCATCTGCCAGACACCATTTGGGCCTATCGAAGCTTGCCCAAATCTGCCACAGGATTTTCACCTTTCTCCTTAGTATACGGAACAAAGGTAATGAGTCCAGCTGAAGTGATGACGCCTTCCTTAAGGGTCTTGCAGGCACAAAAGAAAGAAAAGGAGAAAGGAGTTTTCAAAGCATAAAGATGCGAAGACTTGGAAGGATTAGATGAGAAAAGAGAGGAGGCCCAAGAGCATAGCCATAGATACAAGCAAAAGATGACTGAAACTTATGGCAGGATGACCAAAGAAAGGGTGTTCACAGAAGGACAGCTTATGCTGAAAACGGCGGACCATGTCAAGTGAGGTATGGCAAGACCATCTAAATTTTCACCAAAATGGGAAGGGCCCTTTGTAGTAAGGGAAGCATATGCAAGTGGGTATTATCGTTTAGCCCAGATGAATGGAAAAGATCTAATGGATCCTAATAATGGAAAATGGTTAAAGCAATATTATGCCTAAGAAACATTGTGTAGTTACTCCCTTCTCTTGTTTATTTATTTATTTTTATTTTTTTTCATTTCCTCCAAGTGATCACCCTTACAAGGGATGATGTCACAAGAAAGTATTGTAGTATGTTTTCAATTGTAAAAAGTAATGAAGACTATGGAGTATTAGCAAAAAACATATTAATAACCATAGCAGATATAGTAGCAGATGTAGCATAATAGATTACAAGCCTAGAATATATAAGTCATGTCAAACTTATCAAATAAGTGCTAGAGAAAATAAGGAAGTGTACTGGGTGGGATGAAAAGGGGGAAGAAGATAAACATAGGGGAAAGAAATAAATAGGAAACTACACAATGTAATAAGTCTCATCAAAGGCCTGAGATAAAGGTCTGATCTCCAAAGCGGCTAAGGCCAGTAACACTAGAAAGGAGGCACTTACAACGTGCCACTAGGTCTGCCACATCCTTCTTTTAAATCTTGATGCAAGTATTTATGGCATCCACAACAAGCTAAACCTTCTTCGTAAAGAAGGATCGAGTAATCTCTTATAGGATATCCAGTAGGAACCCCACAGCAAACCCAACTCTAATCAACTCCTGAACTACGACCCTCTATTATAGGATCCTCTCAATAGACACAATGTCAATGAAGTTACGCTCGATGTCGTTCATTACGCTCCCCAATAGCTTGAGGAAGTGCTCCCTCATGGATCAGCCCAAAAGAAACCCCTGCATGAAGTCCCCACGGCTGTTGTACACTACCTCCGAATAAGAGATGCACTCCCCAAGGACCCGAAAGCCATGGAAATCAACATAAGGGGGCCTAGCACCCTAGAAATCCGTAGGATCAAGGTTAGTCTCGGGCTAGTCAAACCAGATGAAGAAGGCAACAACCTTACTCGTTGGATCAAGAACTATGGCAGAATTGCTGCCAACCTTAAACCAAGAGGATGGAGCCACCTCAACAAGAGTTGGACCTGGGAAGAAACATGAAATATAGCATAAGGGATGGACAAAGTGAAAGAATGAATTTGTAATGAAGATTAAAGAAAATATGGGAGAAAGAAAAAAATACTAAGACCCATGGGAATGGGGGCTACAGGTGTGGCAGAAGTGGGGGCTGTAGGCATTGTAATGTCTATTGCAGTCTTGGGCTCCTTGGGAATATCTGTGGCTAAGGAAAATTAATGTGCAAAATAATTAGAGAATTATACCAGGAAGTTACCAAAAAATAAAAAATAAAAAAATAAAAAAGAAAGAAAGAAGAGAGAAGATCTGACAAGGGCAAAAGACATATACCCATGGCCTCAGTCTCACGCTTACCACCATCATCCTCGTTATAATCAGAAACCCTCTTCTTCGTGACAAGCACGTCCTCAGAATCCTCAAAGACCTCTTCAGATCCCTCATCAAAAGACAAATTCGCATCAGGCCCACGAGTGGCAGAACTGGAAATAGATGGAGTGACCACCAAGGATGAGCCATTCTTTATGGTTTAAGAGAGAGCAACGAAGGGATCACTAGCAGAAATGACAGGAGGAGTGGTAGGAGAAGCACTCTCAGTCTGAGATGCACCAGTAGGAGTGAGTCCTTTCTGAGGAGTAGGAATCTCGGCAAGAACAGGAACAGACTTACCAACCCTCTCGGTCTAGGTACTCTCCTTAATAGGACCAGGTTTGGGTGAAGGAATTGGGGTCTCAACAGGAGCTCCTTGTGTAACAGTAGAAGCAGTGGCCATGGTCTCAAACATAATGTCCACCCCATCAAAGAAACCCTCCATGGGTGTGCCCATGGTAGTAAAGATCTCCTCACTCGTGAGGTGATAAACAAAAAGGGGCTCGGGGGTTAGCCTAAAAGCATAAAAGAAGAAAAAAGAGAAAGAAAAAAGGCGGATGTTAAGAAGAGATAAATAAGCATGCAAGAAAAAGAAAATGATGAATGATGATGAAAAAGGAGGGACAACACATGGTAACATGTGGCAATGAAAATGCATGGGAAGGGGAGGAATGTACCTCCAACTCGAGCTCGTCAAGTAAGATGGGGTGGGTGGTAGAAGTATCCCCCTTATGCTTAGACTGCCGAGAAAAAAAAAAAAAAAAAAAAAAAAAAAAAAAAGGTGAATAAGTGTGCATGTGGAGTTAGCCGCAAGAAGGCCCTATGAATAAGAAAAAATAAAGAAGAAGTAAGGTTAGAGATAACATACTTTCCTCTCAGTAGTGGCAGATGAAGGTGGTGGAAATGTCTTTCTCTTGTAACCACGGGTCCTGCTAAAAGGAGGAGCATCTGTGGATGGCCGTGGAGTGGAAGGCTTGGGCTTGCCTGTAGTAGGCAGCCTATTGGAATGAGTACAAGTAAAAGGAGGAGGAGAACCCTTAAGTACTATGTTACCAATGGGAGAAAGACCGCCCTCATAGGGAATAATTTCGGAACAAGTCTCAGAAGAATCATCACCACCTCTCTTGGTAAACTTGGGCTTGGTGGACCAAGACATCGAGCCCTTCTTCACAAGCGTAGGAAGGTTCACCACCTTCACCGTTTTCTCCCAAACCGTAGGGTACTCACCAGCATACAAATACCATCCTTTCTCCTTTGCCTGCCACTCAAATATAGCAGACCGACTTTGCTTCCTAGCATATGCCACCACAAACTTGGTGGGAAGCAATAACCACAAACTTGGTGGGAAGCAATAACCACGAGTTAGCAAAAATAATGGCATGAAGACCATCAGAAGGAATGAGAGAAAACCCATGGCTGCACAAGAACTCCATCTCAAATGAAGTCATCATAGCTTGCCAATACCTATGCATCACAGCTGTGCAAAGACCCTCTCTCTGTGAACCCGAAATAGTAACTGCTGTGAAAGGCCTGCCCCAAAATTTAAAAGCACTAGGCTGCAAGAATGGTCAGATAGACGTAGCAGACTCTAGAATGGTAGAGAAATCATTAGGTATGTCTTGATCTAGCCAAAACTGCCTCCTCACTCTGTTGGCAGAATAGTGCACAAATCAGATGCCCTTATCAGCAAGGTAAGGCAGCCACCCAGCATTAGTGGCTGCTAAGTATGTAATCCCCCTCTCATCAAAGGTGATAGGCCAAGAATGTATTGACCCCTTGTGATAAATTAACCAATTAATTAGTCAAGTTATTAAATTAATTCAATTAACATGCAATACGCATGGTAGTACAAACAAATCACCAACTAATTTAATATGTAGCGAAAAATAAAGTTGACATGGTGATTTGTTTACGAATGGGGAAAACCATTGAGGCAAAACCCCATCGGGTAAATTTAAGGTCACCACTCCCAAGAATCCACTATTATTAAAACAAGTGGTTACAAGTAAAGGAATCACGGTATCTTATACCAATCGACAGTTGAACCCTTACCCCAATACTCAATTGGACTTGTTCTATAGTGACAATCTCTCCTTTTAATGAATGGCTCCTAGTACATGACTAACCAATCGATGCACGGATCCAAGTATGTGACTAACCACCAACTTGAGAAGGATGTTGGCTACAAAGTTTTTCAGTTCATCAACATGATGAAGATCACGAAGCTCCTTAGTTACAAAACCTTATGGCGTACAAATGTAGCAGCTTCTTGAAGAGAAAGATGAACTAGGGCATATGTCTTCGGTCACAATATGCTTATGAAAAACTTTTGCATTATGTTGCATCAGCTGTGACGGCCGTTAAAATAATCCTTATATATATTTAGGGTTGTGAGAAAAGAAAGCCTAAACAAATATACACGGATTGGAGTGAAATCAGAACTAAAAATCTAATTTTCATAAATCTCGATAAATAGCTTATCTATCGAACAGCTGTTGAGCATCGGGCTTACATAGCCTTTTAAACCTCGATAGATTCTATCTGTCGAGATAGCTGTCGAGCTTTAAAATCCAGCACTTCTTCACTTGATTCTTGGACAGATTTGCATGGCTTTAACACTTGGACTTGAAACCTTATTCCTTGAAGTATTAAGCACATCTTAGATCTACCCAATTACAAGTAAAGTGCATTTTGTCAAAGGATTAGTCAATTCTACATTGATATATGTTCCTAACATGATTCACATATGTCCTAACAAAAGGAAATCAATGGGGTAGTGGTCCCAACAGTGTCAGTAAAGGGGCGCATAACTGAATCAGCACATGTAAAGCCAATACCTAAATTCTTATATGCTCTCCAACAAAAGCCAACTCCCTTATCAAAAAACTCCACAGCAGGATGCCCAAACGGCTTCAACCCAACCCAACCGTAAGCCGACGAAAAGTCAGATACAAAGCGATTACAAAAATCAGTAATAACCTTCGGACACGAACGATACTTCTCTTTGGCAAAACGGATGGACTTGCACTTAGCCAAGTGTCTAGCACAATGCTTTCATAGCAGATGCTGAAAATGGCACTGTGGACAGAGGTAGTAACTATGTGGCAAGAGCCTACATGCATCTCATCACTCTACAAAATATCTAATTACACATACAGATGACCCAAAAATATAGGGGCCAATGGTAGACTCACCCCAGCAGAAATCTTTATGGCTAATCAGAAATAAAGAGGTTTTATAGCATAATAAAGATGAGAGCCTAAGATGAACTTACAGAGCTAGAATGCAACAAAGGCTGCACGGCAGACTACATCTAAAGCCTTAGAGAAAGCCCCAACCCAATGCGACAACTTTGCGTTGCCACTCATCCCTTTCTTCAACTCGACCTCCACGGCCTCTTCCTCGGGAGAAAGTTCCATTTCACTCAAGTCCACATTACCAAGAATGGGCAACAAAATTTGATTTTCCATATCCACCAAGGTCAAGGTGATCTCACCGTAAGAAAGGAAGAAGGTATGGGTAGCATCGCACCATTGGCGGACCAAATGACGAAGATTGAACAAGTCCCTATAGTTGGACAAGCAACACGATGAAACAATAGCCTTTAACACACCGGCCTACTGTAACTCCGCCATGAAACCCGTATCAGAAAACTCATCATCTACCCACTCCTTCCAACCCAAAGAGCTACCCGACCCAAATTCCAAGAGAATGGGCATGGGGAGCAAAGTTCCTTAGCATATATCATGATCGGGGATCGAGGAAGTGAAAGGGGCCCAAGACACCTTCGTGTCACGGCGGCAAATGGAAAGCCATACACGACCTGGCGGCAAAGTCAAGTAATCATCGAGCACCACTAGGAAATGCATAAGGGTGTCATACCACAGATTGATGAAGGGAGCGCACTCGCTGTCTGGGTCGTAACTCCCTTCCTCCTCCTTGGAGCATTTCGATTTGGAGAGGAGAGAATCTTCGCTTGTAGTTTTGGTGGCAGGATCGTCAGCAGCAATCTTGTTCCCCTTACAACGAGAAGAAACCTTGCCTTTCGCCGGTGTCATGATAGGATATTTGATTGGAATAGATTGGTGAGGATGTTTTGTGGAAGAAGACATGGTGAAGGAAAAGGGAATGAAAAGATGTTTTGAGAAAATGATGGGAAGGTAACAAGTTTAAGTATAAATGACAATAAAGATGACGTGAAATGATGCAACAGGTCAGCCATCAAAAGAAGCATCGTATTAATGAAGCAGAAGTTGTGTTTCTAAATAACTGCTAAACTGGGAAATTCAAAGAGACAACACTGTTCACGGCATGGAAGAAAATAAGGTGGGCCCCAATGTTCGAAAAGGCCCGCAAAAAAAAAAAAAACAAAAAACAAAACAAAACAAAAACAAAAAAACAAAAACAAAAACAAAAACAAAAAAAAAACAAAAAAAAAAAAAAAACAAAAGAGACATTTTATTCGCATATGAACCACAGGAGCAATTCATATGCTTAAGGGGCAGAATGTTGAGGCCCATTTTGGCAAAAAGAAGAAGCCCAACAATATAAAAGGGGTGAAGAAAGAAGAATTAGCAAAGTAAGAAAAACCATTAGGTCCGAATGGCAGGAATAATGGTACACAGGCCCACAAAATAGTAAAAGGGCCTCAAAGAAAGCAAATGGGCCCAAGGGAGCCCCAAAGAAGGAAGTAGTAAGCCCATATGAATCATAAGTAGAAAGCAAGCAAAGATGGGCCAAAGGAGTCCAAAGAAAGGAATTAGTAATTGGGATTGGTTCAAAGGTCAATAAACCTAAAAGTAAAGGATATGGTAATTGGATTAGGAAAGCCCGAAAGATTTAGCAAAAGCCCATAGGAATTTAAGAAGTAGGAAAGAATGAGATGGGCCAAGGAGGCCCAAAGGAATGAAACAGGCCGAGGATGCCAAAAGGAATAAAATGGGCTGAGGAAACCCAAGATGATATGAGAACTAACCTAGCAGAAATATTGGGTAATGTAAACTGAGAGAAGGAATAATATATGGCAAGCCCAGAGGAAGCCCAGCAAATTCAAGTTAAATGATATCATGGCAAGAATAATGCAGTGGCGTGTCAAGAATACCGATCAGCCCACAAACCGGAAGTAAGAGGAGACAGGGGCTGAGTTAAAGAAAAAAGGCCCATACCCAAGCAATACCCAACCCAAAGAAGCAAGATGCGAAGAATGAAGACCCAATGACTCACCCACGCCACAAAAGGTTAAACATGCAGCAAAACACGCTACAATACCAGACAGACCTATAGGCAATGGCAAACGTGTGAACGCTAGATAAGGAATGGACTCATATGAGAGTGAAGCACACACAAGACTCAGGCACCACCAACTTATACCCAGCCAATACAGGTGCGGTGGGCCATGGGTCAGAGGTAAGAAAGGGTATGGTCTAGCAGTGAGGAGAAGGGGGAAGCCTATTATGGGGTTCCCGCTCAAGCTCTTTTGGGAGAAATGTCCTGTTGGGATAACATGCCACCCAAAAGAGGCAAAAAAGAGCTGGAATCACTAGGTGCATGCTATAGAAGTTAGTAAGAGAGAATACACAGCCCTTATCTAGGTAGGAATGCCACAGAAAGCAAGAAAATAAAACAAAACTCCCTTTGTCTGGGAATGGAACATAGCACAGCCAACACAGGGTAGTGGTGGTGGCTGGGCAGCCAACAGACCAGTAGGTAGTCCGAGAAGGACACCCACAACAAGCCAAAAATAGTTGAGGGGTAAAATGGTAAATCTTATCATGGCAGGTAGTATAAATAGGTCTTAGCCGTGCACAGTAAACAACAAGAAGAAGGAACAGCAAGAAACATAGAAAAAATAGAGAAATAGAAAACAAAGGAAAAAGGGAAGATAAACAAAAAGAAAGAAAATAAGAGAGTAAAAAGTGAAGTGAGAAAACAAGAGTGTGATGAGCAATAGAGCATGCACCAATAGGCTACTCAATTCTCTCCTTCTCAATAGCCCACTCTCTACCAAGTTAAGATTCTGGAGATTAAGCCATTTAAGTCCTTTTTTCAAAACAGGTGATTTCTATGGCAGGATTTCCCTGTGAGATTACCCACATTGGAGATTGGTTCCCTTCTTGGACTTAAAGCTGCTAAAGAGTCAAGTTTAGCAAACTAGTCCCCTTCCTTCTTTCATCACGTTGTTTAAATACTAACATTTTTTTTTTCTTGTTATTGATTTATTTCTGCCATACTCATATTATCATATTTTCCTGTTGCAAAGTCGTTTAAACATTATCTTTGGTACTTTAGTTAGAATATTTTAACTATCCTGCTGTATGATGTTTCTGCTGCCATAACGTTTTTATGACAGCATTCCCTGCCGTGGGCACGTGACCAAGATCTCTGTCAGGGGTTCTAGCTTGTGCACAAGCTGGCTTAAGGTAAGTTTCAATTGAGCCAGTCCCGACTCTCCTACCCTAGAATCATTGGGCCATAGTACAGCAAGAGCAGTCCAGCCCAAGATATAAAAAAAAGACCCACCACAACGAGTTTTTATGAACCATCTCTCTCACAACATATGAAACTTACGTATAAAACTCACTGAGAGAAATGTCTTAATTACAAAACCATCTCATAAAATAACTGTTCTTGTTGATCAACTTTTGTCCTCTACGAATCATGTATGATGCACATGGAGCACCGACTAAGAAAGCTAGAGGAGTTAGGAATTATTATTGGCTCACAAATATGAAAAATTAGCCCATTAATCATGGATATTCAATGTTTTGTCTTGCTATAGCAGGGCTAAAACTTTATGGTCAAGAGATACCAAAGAATGACTGTTTTCGGTATCATGTATTTGTTTTTTTAGACCCCTTAAAACAGATTGTTTAACCTAATATATTAGCCAAGTGATTACTTAGGTTAATTATGAGGTCTAGATTAAACAAGGAGAGATCATATCATGCACAACAGCAATAAAAAAATAAAATAAAATAAAAAAAGAACACAACAATATGATCACCTAGGAAAACCAATGAAACGAACTGTCTCAAGATAAAAAACTGGGGAGGATTTGACCTGGCTATCCTCAAGGTAAAAAAATAAATCCACTATAAGAGAATTGAAGTTTTTACAATAAAATTTAACCCTAAATCTATTACTACCTCCAATAGTAACTTACTGACACAACCACATGTAAGATCCGAATTCATGAACTCCTTCTCTCTTGGATTTGCAGAACATAAACTCCCATGTTTGTGACTTTGAGAACTCACTCAAAGATTTCAGATCACAGCTTGTTGATCTTGCAATAACTAGATTCCTGCAGCATTTAATTGTAGATCTTGTCCCGGTAAACACTTGTAAAGTTAGAAGGTACAAAACCTCTCAGATCTCACATGAGTAACTCACAAGTATTCCAACCTTCTTCAAAACGTAGCTAGGGTTTTCCTTTTATACTTAGAAGTGTTGGACTGAAACCTAAACATTTTCACGTGTTGCGCCTGTTTTATAATTCTGCAGAAACTCTTTTTCTACGATATTCGATCGATCAAGCTTCATTCTTCTATCAGT
The DNA here is from genome assembly GCA_011696235.1 of Quercus mongolica. Taxonomy (NCBI): domain Eukaryota; kingdom Viridiplantae; phylum Streptophyta; class Magnoliopsida; order Fagales; family Fagaceae; genus Quercus; species Quercus mongolica. The sequence goes on along the minus strand of CM022241.1, from coordinate 26,175,248 downwards.
CGAGCTTCACAAAATTTCGATTCTTTTTTTTGCAGCTTGTATATTCTTGAGTCTTGACTTAAACCACTTTTGATCGTAGACATGTTTTTATTCTCGATTTGCTAACATATACAAATTGAGTCTCTAAACATTTAATCCTAAATCTTTAGAACCTAACAATCTCCCCCTTTGGAAATCTGTGACAAAACACACATATTTATGAATTGCTCAACTCAAGAATTAGCCCAACTTACAAATTGTTGCCCAAATACAATTCCATCACAATCCACTAACTATTAGTTGCTAGAATACACAACAGATAAGAAATAATTATCCTGTAAATCTCTGAAACACTCAGAAAAAACCATAAAAACATGTGTGGAAATTATAGTATAAATCCAAAATTTAAAAACTGAACTTGAATTCACAAAACATAAAAGATAGACAAAATATCAAATGAATAATCATCGAATAAACCATCATAGTCAATCATAAACCATCAATGTTTGTGAAACAAGAATAATAGAAGAGAATATACATCAAAAATGAGAAAATATAGTTCAAAAACTCTCATCATCAACTAAACTACTCCCCCTAAATACAAAAACTCTCTAACTCTCCCCCTAAGTACAAGAGCAACACATCTAAACCTACTCCCCCTTTTTGTTACGCATTGCCAAAGGCAACCATCAAGGATTAGAGGGTGGAGGAGGTGGAAATGCACTCCTATATTCAGCAAAGTCAGCTCTCAGGGCACCAATCTCAGAAAGTAGCTTGTCAATGAGCTGTCCATGAGCTGCTTGAGTGTCTTGCTTTTGTAGAGCTTGGAATTTAGCATCCATAGTTTCACACCACTTGGGGTATTGAAAGGAAATTTTGTAAGTTGGAGGTTTTGTGTAAGAATAGTCAATAACAACCTTGTAGCACAGTCTTGGTTTGTTAATACCAATTTTAGATCTAGTTTACATAGGATGCTGATTGTGGATTGTGGTGGTGGAAGAGGAAATAGGAATGAGATCAGTGATAGAAGTAGATGCAGGCACTGTAGAATTGGGGACTGTAAAAACAAGCACTGCAAAATTGGGGACTGCAGAATCTGTTACTGCAAAGTTTGATGCAGTAGGAGTGGAGTGGAAGTGTTATATGGAGGAGAGTTAGGGAGAGGAACAGTGGGAAGCTCAGTGATGGTAGGAGATAAAGGAGATTAGACAACCACAAAGGATCAGAAGTTGATGATGATGATGAAGAGGAAGACACAAAATTGGTGGAAGAAGTGGTGGAAAAGGGAAATTTGGACTCATTAAAGACAACATGTCTAGAAGTGTACAGCTGCTAAGTAACAAGATCAAGACAGAGATAACCTTTAGAACCTAGAAAGAGACATTCTTTAGCTCTAGGTTCTAATTTATGGGAAGTATAGGACCTGAGATAGGGATAACATGCACAACCAACAACCTTATAGATCAGGTTAGGAGTTATACAATTTATGCCAAGGGGACTAAAAATTTAGGACAGGAGAGGGAAGTAAATTGATAAAGGAGTTAAATGTCAATGTAAAATACCAATTTTAATATATGCAGCTGTCTGAATTTCATTAAAAAAAATCAAGTTACATATGTAACATATGTCTTTTCTTTGAACCCCGTTTTTAAGTATTTTGTGTTTTCTTTTATGAAAAATTGTAAATATATGATATGTACCAATTGAGACAAAGTGTATTCATACATCTTAGTCGCTTTTCCTTAGGAAATAATTGCATCCGGTTTATTGACTCCAAGTCAAATAAACTACGCAGAAAGGGAGCGAAGGCTTATATATATATATATATATATATATATATATGTATGTATGTATGTATGTATTGTTATCGTTCTATTTCATTGATTCATTGAAAACTTTATTTTATTTCAATTGAGTTTTGTGACAATAGATTTGTTATCCCTAAATTTTAAATATTTAACTTTACCCTTTAACATAGAATGTTTCTAATTACTTTCAAAGATATTTGTTTAGTCTACCTGATAGGTATGGGGATCCTCTTTTAATTATGATTTATCAAAAAAAAAAAATAACAACCTAAAGCCTCTATTCTATCAGTCTTTATCCACCACCTCATGAAAAATAAAAGAATTTACTTTTTTTTTATGGTTTAATCTGAATATGTTATTATCAAAATGCAATTTTTACTATAAAGCCTTATTCAAATAATGTAATGATAGTGAAATAGGAAATTTTTCAATCAATTAAATACTTTGAATAATGTCTTATGAGTCCTTGGTACTTGAAGAAGTGTGAAATTGGTGAATCTATTTTATTAGCAAGTCACCTCAAGATGCAGATTATTTAAAAAAAAAATTATTTGTATTATTTATTAGTTCAATTTTTTTATATTCTAATATTTGTATTTAGATTATAATTTTAAAGAAAAAATAAAATAATATATTAAAAAAATATTTATTATATTTCTATATATTATATATTATTTACTATATATATTATATGGGGTTAAATTTAATTCGTGCTGATACTTCTTGAGAAATTACCCATTCATAAAAGTATAAATTACTATGTACCAAACGAACCAATGATTATTCATGAGTCCATAATGGAATAAATTACATACTGCTTACAACAACCTACTAAGAAATGTTATGGTAAAACTTTGTTTAAAACGATGTAGTAAAAAGCAATGTGCGACTTGAGGGATATGGTCGTCTGTGGATTCTTACATCCATCATTTTCTTTTTATATTAATTAGATAGGAATGAGGGTGCTCTTGGCTCAACATCGTTTGTTCTGTTTCACTAGAACCCTCCTTTTTGAGGTCGAGGGTTGGGATGTAAATAGTACATGATCTTAATGGAGCTCGAGTAAAAAAAAGTATTGATTCATTTTTTAAGGGAACGGATCTAGGGTTACTGTTAATTAATAAGTTGAAACAGCTTCATAAGTATATTTTCCATATAAAAATCGAAAGGATCCAATTTTCAAATTTATAAGTAAAACCTCTTGGAATTGGTAAAACTCTTTCGATTAAAAGAGTATCGCGCAGGAATCAAATCGACCATTTGTATGATTTTTTGATAAAAAGAAATCATGAAAAGGGTATGTTGCTGACGTTTTTTGAAACGATTAAAAATCACTGAAGTAATGTCTAAACCCAATGATTCAAAGAAACAATAAAGAATCCTGGAATAAGGAAATACCACTTTCAGTTGTCTCAATAAATAGATTCTAATTAAGAATCAAAATAGATTCTGAAGACAAAAAAAAGGTGCGTGGTTAGAGATCACTCAATAAACGAAATACCTAAAGTAAAGGGTTTCCTTGGGTTATTAGCGAGTTATCCAACTTGAGTTATGAGGATGTGAATACAAATGATTTTATTTTCTTTTTCAAATAAGAATAAGGAATAACAAAAAGTACTTAACTCATATTTTATTGATTTGATTATTTTATGGATCCATTTGACATTACTAATTAAAAATTTCAAATTCAATCCATAGACATAATTTCAAATTTTCTTGAGCCATGTGAGGAGAAAACCTCTTATACGTTTCTAGGGGGGTATTATTCATCTACATCTATCCCAATGGGTGGTTTATCAAATCATTGCAATTGATGCTCGATGCCGAAGAGAAGGAAGAGCTCTTTGGAAAGTGGGCTTTTATGATCGGATAAAGAATCAAACATATTTAAATGTTCCTGCTATTCTATATTTCCTTGAAAAGGGTACAAGAGTAATCAGAATTAGTACACTTATTTGATATAGATTTGAACATTGTAAAAAGAACATGAAGAACTTGATCATGTGGGTGACCTAGTCTCATGTGCCAAAGAGTTTTATTGAAACCAGACGACAAAGCAACATTGTTGCAAAGTTTGGAAGTAAGGGAAAGCTTTGAAGCTTTGTGAGGATAGACGGGATAGACACCACCCTCACTCTAGCCCTGATAGAGAACATTCCCCATGGCCAAAGCCTGAATAGAAATGATGTTTTCATCAAAATAACACCCGCAATTATTGTCATGTCAAATTTTATGCACAAATGCAAGATTTGAAGCAATGGAAGGAACCCTGAGAACCTTTTTTAAGATGAAGAGTTGAATAAGATGAAGGAATAGTGGTATTACCAACATGAGTGATAGGCAGATTTTGACCATTACCAACTGTAAGATGACCTTGACCATTGCAAGGCTTAGGAAAGCTTAGATGATTAAGACTTAAGGTCACATGATCTGTGGCTGCACTGTCAGCAAGCCAGGGTTGTTCTTGAGCAAGACATGCATTCTAAGCAGTAGCCATAGCAGCAAGTTTTGTAGGTGGATGCTTTCCATGATAAGCATAGTCCATCCTATGAAAGCAATCAATTGCCAAATGTCTAAGTCTACCGCAGATTTGGAAAGTAGGCCTCTCTGATTTAGTACCAGAAAACTGAGTTTGCAAGAATTGATTGAACTGATTCTGTGGAGTGTTAGAGTTTCTTCCTCCTTGACCTCCTCTATTGTTGTAGTTGCCTCTGCCCCTTCCTCTATTGTCGTAAGACTGACTGTAGGACTGATTATAGCCATTATAGTTGTTTGGCCTTGAGTTGGAAGCAGCTACCATAGCAAAGACAGGATCTTTAACTTCCAAACCTTCATTTAAGGACTCTTCTTCTGCATTGAGCATTGTAGCAAGCTCATCAAAGTTAAGTGCTTCTAGTCCTTATAGTAGATCTAAAAGCATTATAGTTCTTAGGTAGCCCCTTGATTGCTATACGGAGCAATTCTTCATCATCAACAATTACACCAACAGCTAAAAGATTATCCCTAACCACTTTGATTTTTTGCAGATAAATGTCCACAGAACCAGTGCCTTTCTTGATGTTATGCAGCTCTCCTTTGAGATTCATTACATAAGACCTACAAATAGATGAAAACCTATTTTCTAGAACCTTCCACACCTCCATTGCAGTGGTACACCCAACTGTTAAAGCCAAAATAGAGGGAGAAAGTGTGGAACTCATAAAGGTGAGCAAAGCCATTTCTTTTGACCTCCAATTCTCATAATCTAGATTCAGAATTGCTGTGAACGAACTAAAAAGATCCTTAAGATACTTCTCTGGAATCAATTGAGGTTCCTCCAAGAGTTCAAACATCGAGTAAGTTTCTAAGACCATAGTGATCTGGTGCTTCCAAACTATGTAGTTTGTGTTGTCTAGCTTAATAGTCATCATGTTAGCCATATTAGATAACAACATCAGAGGTTGATTCATTACACTTACAGTGGAACTTGAAGGAGCTGTAGAGGAAGAAGCCATAGCTGAGCTTGATGCAGAGATCGAAGGCTCTGATACCATGAAGAAATTCTTACAGAGAAAATCTAACAATGTTTAGCAAGATTGAAGAGCAACAAACAATTACAAGAGAGAAGGAAAGAAAAAGAGAGAGAGAGATATCAAAGAGAAATTGTATTTGATCTTGCTTAATTTATACTGTGCTGCTAGATATAGTATTTAGACAAGTAAACCTCCCTAACTGAATAAAACAAAACTCCTGTAAATACGAAATAGATCCGTGAAAGGTGGAGAAGGTTGATCTTGATCAAATCTGCCTAACTGAAAAGCCTGCCATTACCAACTTCAATATGACACCGTTTGAGCAAAACCAATATAGAAGCCATTTGCTTTAATAAAACGGTGTGTTTTAGTCTATAGGTTTAATGAAACGATGCGTTTGATTGGCTTTGGTCTTCAAGCTTAATGAAACGGAACGTTTTGCTTTATCATCTTCAACATGGTGCACATATACTTCTAAATTTCTAATTTTTATTAGAACTTTTGATTCATGGTAGGTAGGTTGCTCATTTAAAAAGTCTGTCTTATGTAATGATACAAAAACTCACTACTCAAAAGGATTGCTATTTCTGAAAAGTTATTTTTGATTGAAGAACTTTAATTTTGAATGCCTGCGTTTTTGGAGCTTTGATCTAACTCTTAAGTAACTATTTTTCTGAAGCCTTTTGTTGTTCTAATTTGCTCTTGGTTTTTGGAACTATGAAATTCCTTTTCCCCTGAATAACTATTTTTCTATTCTATTATTCTTCATTACTACTGCTGAGGGGAATAGTGGTGGACTTCATGAACATTTCGTAATTATAAATACAATTGTTTTGACAAGAGATTCCAAGAGTTCTTCCATTAAGTAATGCTCAAGAGTTTGTTAGCATTGAAATATTTATGCATGTATATTGAAAGCCTTTCTTGGAAGGACCCTTTTTCTTGAAATTACTAAGCACGCAATGTCCTTACTTCTTGTTGCTCATGATGTTCTTTTATTTTGTTCTTGACGCTATCATTGAGTTTTGATGAAATTCTATTCTTTTATTAGTAAAAAAAAAAAAACGCATCAGTTATTAAGATTCTTTATTGTTGACTAAAATCCCCGAAATTACAAATAACTTAGAGATAGAACTTTTCAGTACTGCTAAGGAGTTTTTGGATTTTGTACCGACTGAATATCGTCTGGTTCTAGGTGATCTTTTCGGAACAGGACTGAGATGGTATATAAATGAGAGGAAGATAAGGTTGCATAATTTTAATTCTATGGGATTTATCCTTCAGAAATCAGGACTTGAAATACATGAACAACTTGCAATTTACATTCTTGCATATACGCTTCAATCCAGGGAACCCGGTTAAGGGATTCTGTGACTTGGTGGAATCTTAATGCAAGCAAGAGGCACAAATACAAATTTTCCCCTTTTTTTAAGAATATATAGATTTACAAAAATTTTGGACTTTCATTTATGTCAATATTCTTTTGCCTCTCTTAGGCCTTACATTACTTTTTTACTTGCCCCAGGAATTTCGCTTAAGACTCAAGAACTGTATGTCATAGTGTTTCTCACTCAGTACCTATACTTGTTCACAAGGTATAACTCTCTCTATCAAATTGCGATGAAGCTAGTCTTTGTTGGATGGAACTTCTATTGGTATTGTTTGGTATATGAGGTACCACAAAGTAGTGAAGCAAACATACAGCAAGGATGAAGATACCTTTAGACATTACTTTCTTATACTCCCATGCTTTGCGCTGGCTCTTTTCGTCCACCTTGATTTTACTGTAGTTGAGGTAAGGAAAACTTTGTCTTTATTTTTTTGGTTTGTTTTTTCTTAGATTATTATTATTATTTTATTTTTTTTTTTTTTTTGATGAAGAAACTTACCTAAAGAGGATCATATATCAACTATTATTTGATAACATATTTTTTTTTTTTAAAAAGGATGTACCAAGTGCACAAAACTCCCACTTTTGTGTAGGGTCTGAGAGAGATCATGGTAGACAGTCTTACCTCCAATTTCTTGGAGAGTCTGATTCCTGAACTCGAACTTGAAACTTGTTGCTTTGATAGCATATGCTACAAATAATTGTCAAGACCTGTTGACCTTTGAACTAAGGTCAAACATGGTGCTTTAACCCACAACTTGGGTCTGACCTTTCTTTGTTATTTAAAATATGACTTTTTAGTGTTATGGTTCTTCTTTCAACAACTAGCAACTAAATATTTGCTTTTCAATTATAGAGGCCACATTTGAATATCAAAGGATTAGTATGTTTAAAATGTGTTGAAAAAACTGCCTTACCAGACCACATTCACAGAAATGATTTAAGATTGGGAAAGACATCGATCAGGAAAATAGTATTATATGGTTAGCCAAAGTGTTTCTCCAGATATAGGAATCATCAAATTAGTTTCGTTCTAGCACTGCTACATGGTTTAAAAGAAAAAGGAAGACAAATACATGGTTAAAATTTCTAGACAGGATGCAACAAATAAGAATTGTGGTTTCAAGGCCCTGTCGTGAATATTTGATGAGAGCACAAGAGCAGTTATGTAGATTGAGTAGTCAATATTTTTTTTAAAGTTAGACTGACCCACAGATCTTATAATGTTTTTTCTTGAATATTCGGAAAATGAGATGACTGCAAATATTGTTTGGAATTTCCTTATGACATGTCATTCGGGTTCAGTCTCTTTTGTATTTGTTGGCTCATAGCCGGCTTACCTTTATGAGGATGAGTTATTAATTTCTGCTTTATAATAGAATACAATGAACACACAAATTTTCTTTTTTGACAAACAATGGTGAAAAAGGATGTTGGTCTGTAAGTTTTTTATTGCTTTAATAAAATCTTATGGAAGATATATCAGGCAGGATTAAGAAAGTTCCTGTGGAATAACAGACTTTAGTCCTCGAAGGGGGGAAAAGTTTTATCTGATTCTTCCTCTTTGTTTAGAAGTCCTACTTCACATGATTGGAGCACCTTCAGTGTTAAATGTGCTAAGGATTCATGATATGATCTACTACTTAGAACTATGTACACCTATTGGCTGCAGGCAAAATCAAGGGTCCACCTACTTGAATCCAAAAGCTTTTTGATCTTATATAAATGACTGCTCAACTTTCATCACTATTAACTGAGCAATCTCTTGTTGGCCTTCTAATTCTTCTACAGAAGAACTTTTTTGAGATGTGAAACAATGGTCCTTTACTCAGTCATCTTGTCCAGATTCTTTTTGGTGGCTCATTTAGACATTACAAAGATTAACAAATATATATATATATATATATATATATATTCATATCTTGATTTGGACTGGGTCATGTTGCTTTATGGACTATCCTCTCTACGTTTAAGTTTTGGTAAATTGATCTTGATCTGGTTTCACAATGAACAGTCTTGATTTAAAAATTGAGGTGTTTGAATAAATCAATCTATCAAAAAACAATCAACTATCAGATACCAACTTTGGCTGTTCATTCCTGAACTCTGATCTTACGGTGCAAGTTGCAGTCTGTTATCTCTTTAGTGTAGCAACATTATGGAATGATTTGGTGTTCTACATTTCCTTTATCAGCCATTGAACAGTGTCATTCTCCTATTTGACATAAACTGTAACAAATTCATCTTTTAAGGCAGAGCTACCAGATTGTTCTTTGGAGTTAGAAGCTGTTCTGTCCTGTCCTTTAGAATTAAGGATTTCCTTTCCTTTATATCATTAAAGACCTCGTCTTCATTTGTCCTGCCAGTTGTTGGAAAATGAAATGCTAAACAATCTGCATCAACCTGAACGACCAGTACTTGTAACAAAACTATTTCAGGATATATAACTTAGAGCTGATCATATCATGGACTGCAAAGACACATATGGAACTTAAAAAGAGGGACAAATCAAGGCTGTTATCGTTTTAACCGAATAAAAAATTTCACACTACACTGTGAAGCACAAAATATTTTCTTTTTCTATTCCCCAAAGAAATTTCTCTATTCCCCCTTTTTTTCTTCTTTAGGAGGTTGGTAACTTTTTACAAAAATATTGTAAAATAACTCCAATATGTCAATTATTGGGATAGAAAGATCTCTTATGTAACACTATCCATTGGGATGAAAGACGGCTTCCTTTTTCCTTCAACAGTTTCTTACACAACTATGTGGTCAGAGTGGTAGAACATTAGAGTATAAACAGAATAAGGCATTAGGCAGAACAAGTAATGTACCTAAATAAGCACAAGTAAGGCATTAAAGTTCATCTGGTTTTAAAAATATTGTCACCCCCGTACCATATAATTGAAGTATAAGTAGGCTCTAGTTCTAACCTTATCATCATAAAAATGATACCTAACCTGGTTGCATTGTTTGGATATAAATAAAGGGGAAATAATTATAAACTCCAACAGCAAAAAAACGAATATAAATATTCAGTTTACAAAATATCATCAAATGAAGCAGGTTCCATGAATTACCATAAAGAATGTTACAATTTCAAGGTAAGGGCAGTGATGTTTGCCCTTGTAAGAGGCTTAAACCATCTCATGCAAAAACATCAAGGGAGGAAAGATACTTTACAATTGTAGGGTCACGTTCCGAAACGAACCGCAACCGTAGTTGGGTCCGCACGTGAATGGGCCCTGACAATATCATTTGTAGAGAGTGGGTTCGAAAGGCTAAGTCGAGATTACTCGGCGGTTATTTTGTTAAGTTGTTCATGCATGGCTTAGAGGTATTCACCCTTTTAGCCCTTTTTCTCTGGAGAGTCCCCTTTCTTAGGTTGCATATTTTTCTTTTATATTAGCATGCATTCAATTTCCTTCGTCCACGTGTAGGGTCGAACTTTCCAAGACTGATACTTGTCCCATCAGTTTCAGGCCCGAGTTGTTGGGAGTGGTTGAGAAAGTTAAAGAACACGACTCTGTGAGATGCAAAGATCTGTCTGGGGTAGGTAGTATGGGCAGCCTTTCCTAGATATTTTAGATTTCTTACAAGATTACCCCTATGCCGCTTTTGCCCCTTTTCTTAGTAGAGCTCTGGGCCAGCCGAGGGCTGTACCCTCCTCGGCGGCTTCTCTGGGCCCATGTGTGCTTTGCGCTAATGAGCTTGGACTGCCACCTTCTTCGGCTTGGGCTTTGAAGCTTCCCGTGAACAAGTGGGCCTGGCCCATATATTGTTGGGCCCCACAATAGCCCCTCAAAACCCTGCTGTTCGACCTCTTGGTTGAAGAGGGGGGTTTTGGTAACTCCGAGCATTCATTACGGTTCATTTAATTCGGCCCTTCCCTGGCGTTGGCAATTCTCTAAATGCCCGTGAAACGCTCCGCTCTACGAGATATCCTTCTTGATTTAGCCTTGATACATTCTGTCCGTTTGGCTACCCGAAGTAGGTCTTCAACGTTTTCCCTTCACAAGACCTCTCGAATTCAGTGGCTGCTGATGACGTGGGGGAGCGGAACAGGCGCATTCTCGCTGGCAGATTTCCTTGAAGGTCTGAACATATTTAATGCCATCCTCTTCGTCCCTTATATAAAGAGGGTGAACATGTGTTGTTTCTTTCATATGTGAATCCCTTAATCCCCCAGAAAACTGAAATCCTTAGATTCCTCCCAGAATTTACACTTACCCTTTGATTATACTTCGACTCTTAATACGTTCACCGCAGTCGTAGGTGATGAATAAACCTTTTCCCTCTCAAAAATACCTTGTTCTAGCTAAGCTCGAGATGGCTCGATCGGGGCAAGGATGGTGGAGACTTAAGATTTGTCTCGCCTTCCTTTCAGCCAAAATCCGAAGCAGGAACTCGTCACGTCGTACCTTCGACGTGACCAAGCCGAGAACACACAGCATCATCACCACCCGCTCTCTCATGAGCATATCTAATATGGCTCCCCTTTTCCCTCTTTTGCTCCTTTTACTTTCTTTTCATTGCTTCCCTCTTCTTCTCCTCCTTCCTGCTCATGTCTTCCATCTTCTTTTTCCTTTGCACTCCTCAGCGACAAGAGCTTGCTGAAGTGCTTCCATGTGTTCCAATTCTTCTTCCTTCTCCTTCATCTTTTCTATATAAGGTTCTTCTCCTGATATGAGCAGTACTGAGGCAGAGATTTCAGAGAGACTTTGAAGGCGAGTTCAGAAGACACCTGATGGTTTACTTATTTGTATTACAGATGTTGTTACTGCTTTAGCAGTTCATTTTTTGTATAGGCTTGTTTAAGCCCTTCCTTGTACGTTGTAACAATTTTTCGTATTAATAAAAGTTGCTATTCATTTATTTCACATGTTCTATTTTTATGTTTTATAAGTTTACACACGCTGCTCGGCACAATAATATAGCATTTGAATTAATGGCGACTAAGGCTGAAATATTTGTTAATAAAAAGACATCACCACAACTTTAATAGAATTATTACTCGACATAACAATCCGACCAGTGAGGAACGAGACTTACCTTAAAATTAGCCGAGATGGGGACTAAGTGCTCAATAAGGTGCAAGAAACAGTTATCCGAGGACATGTCACCCTTCCAATGCACAATTTCCTTAGGCTAACGATTATCAGTTCATTTCACCATCTTCTTAACACATTGGCCTTAATTTTTTCTAGTATTTGGGCCGAGGAACTTGCCCATCCGAGCAGTTGGTTTCCCAAAAAGCCTGAATCCAAAGGCTTCGCAAAGCCTGGGTTTTGTTTTGGACTTATGCTTTTTCTTTTATGTACTTGGTTCTCTCATAGACTTGGGTCCGAGGACCATACAAGTCCTAGGTTCTGTCCAAGTCTCGTGTTTTTTCTTTTATGTTCTTGGTTTCCCCATAGGCTTGAGTCCGAGGACCATACAAGTCCTAGGTTCCGTCCAAGACTTATGTTTTTTCTTTTAGGCTCTTGGTTTCCCCATAGGCTTGAGTCCGAGGACCATACAAGTCCTAGGTTCTGTCCAAGACTCTTTGAGTTCAAATCTCCCTTTTTATCAGGCATTTCCCGAGGCGCCGAACAGGGTTGTCCTCGGCAATGGCCATTTCTCGGCGTGGGCCGCAGTCCTTGGGCCTTCATGCAAAGCGGGCCTAGGCCGCGAATTCCCTTAGCCCATGAATTAAGAGATATTTCTGCAACCTTTGGCCACGTGGTGCTCTCTGACATCACGATGATCGAGGTGCGCCTTTACGAGGCTTCTTTAATCTTGGGGTTGCAGTTGGCGTTGGAAGTTGAGCCAGAGCCCTTTTGTCTGTAGCGTTCCTTGGGACGCCGCGTGAGCTGACTGCCATCACCTTGTCTTTTCAAGTAAATAGGAGGGAAAAAGAGAGTTGCTTTATATACGCACCAATCCTTTAGTTTCCTCCCGCATCATAACTCCCATATCCGGAGCTCTTCTCCCTTAGCATTACATGTTTAAGGTGAGGGTTGGGAAGAAAGAACTCTCTCCGCCGCAGAAGCGCCGTGTTCTTATGAGACTCATAATAGTAAGGTATGGTCACAGGAGGCACAAGTTCAGGAGGATACTCCATTTCGACCGAGGAGGAAGGGTGTTTCTCCCTCTTTTAGCCAAAATCCGAAGCAGGTTCTGCTCATGCCAGAATTTTGGTGTGTCAGAAGAAAGGTTCTCCGCCATTATCGCCTCTGCCTTGCGGCAGGCGAATGTTTAGAGAAAGCCCCTCAACTTCTCACTCCCTGCACCTTTCCTTCGACGGTGTCAGGTTCAAGTTGGGGTTCTTTTACTGCCTGAGCCATGGGCATGTAAAAGCATGGGGGAAGAATAAGGTCTTGGGGCTGTAGCCAACCTATCCTCTGACCTACCTCCTCGGCTTTCTACAACTTTCTTGTATCTTTCTTTTTTGTTTATGTAATGAGCTTTGACGTAGGTTGATTCCAGTTTTTCCTTGTACGCTGTACTATTTCTTTGCTTTAATAAAAATAGACATTCATCTACTTGTTTTGGGTACTGATCTTTTGGCAACACCACTTCGTGAATGAGTGTGCTCCCTGTATGTGCTTTTCCTCGGCGATACTTAGGGCAGGAGCCCCTTGAAACACGATTTAACTAGTTCTAGTTTACCAGGCGTAATAATAATTGATAGTAAGTTAAACTTAGGAAACTAACCGAGATAACGGTTGAACGTCCTGCAATATGTGCGAGAATGCTGTCCGAGAAACGATGAAATCTAAATAATTCTCCTGCGGGGATGACCGAGCATCGAGCGACTTCGATTATGGTTTTGGAAACATGTTACTCCATTCCGTACTGGCCCCTTTGGCGTTGAGGGTCCGAGGGCAAACTAGAGAGTCCATGTAGATCAGGAGTTAACCCAATTATTACTGGAAAGTTTTCCTCGGGAAGGTTCTAGGATCCACGTAACGTAGTTTTCTTTGTAAGTAGTTGGTTTCCCCAGAGGCCTGGGTCGAAGGACCATACAAGGCCTTGGTTCTGTCCAAAACTTGTATTGTCTGTGTAAGTTGTTGGTTTCCCCAGAGGCTTGGGTCCGAGGACCATACAAGGCCTTGGTTCTGTCCAAAACTTGTATTCTTCTTTGTAAGTAGTTGGTTTCCCCAGAGGCTTGGGTCGAAGGACCATACAAGGCCTTGGTTCTGTCCAAAACTTGTATTCTTCTTTGTAAGTAGTTGGTTTCCCCAGAGGCTTGGGTCGAAGGACCATACAAGGCCTTGGTTCTGTCCAAAACTTGTATTCTTCTTTGTAAGTAGTTGGTTTCCCCAGAGGCTTGGGTCAAAGGACCATACAAGGCCTTGGTTCTGTCCAAAACTTGTATATTCTTTGTAAGTTGTTGGTTTCCCCAGAGGCTTGGGTCCGAGGACCATGCAAGGCCTTGGTTCTGTCCAAAACTTGTATTTTTTCTGTAAGTTTATTCGTTTCTTAAAAGTTAGTTCATCGAATAAAGCGGGGGAAGCGATCTTGATGCTTAAAGCCCCTAGACTTGCCATGCCACTGGCATTATGAGGCGTAGCCCCTAGTGGGAACCTGTATCGGAACAACGACAAGGTGTCGCCAGTCATGAAGGCGTCCTCGTAGACCCTTGTTCAACAGAAACTCAACTCCATCGCCGCTCGAGCTCACGCGTAAGCCTCCCCACAGACGGCGCCAATTGTAGGGTCACGTTCCGAAACGAACCGCAACCGTAGTTGGGTCCGCACGTGAATGGGCCCTGACAATATCATTTGTAGAGAGTGGGTTCGAAAGGCTAAGTCGAGATTACTCGGCGGTTGTTTTGTTAAGTTGTTCATGCATGGCTTAGAGGTATTCACCCTTTTAGCCCTTTTTCTCTAGAGAGCCCCCTTTCTTAGGTTGCATATTTTTCTTTTATATTAGCATGCATTCAATTTCCTTCGTCCACGTGTAGGGTCGAACTTTCCAAGACTGATACTTGTCTCATCAGTTTCAGGCCCGAGTTGTTGGGAGTGGTTGAGAAAGTTAAAGAACACGACTCTGTGAGATGCAAAGATCTGTCTGGGGTAGGTAGTATGGGCAGCCTTTCCTAGATATTTTAGATTTCTTACAAGATTACCCCTATGCCGCTTTTGCCCCTTTTCTTAGTGGAGCTCTGGGCCAGCCGAGGGCTGTACCCTCCTCGGCGGCTTCTCTGGGCCCATGTGTGCTTTGCGCTAATGAGCTTGGACTGCCACCTTCTTCGGCTTGGGCTTTGAAGCTTCCCGTGAACAAGTGGGCCTGGCCCATATATTGTTGGGCCCTACAACAATCATATGGGTTTGGTTTATTATTCTTATTATTATTGGTTTTTTTTTTTTTTTTTTGGGTTGTTGAGAAACCATTCTTATTATTATTGGTAATTACACCCCGCACCTGGTGGGTCTTGAATCAGCAATCTCATCTTCTACCTTGCTCTTACAAGAGAAAGAAGTGACGTTTGAGCTAGAGCTCATTGGCTCATATGGGTTTTGACGTTTTGTTTTAAGAATAAGTTTCTTCAATCTAATTATTACTAGTCAGGGGCTGCAGCCACAAGCAATTTTGTAGCTTATGAATGTGTTCTGTCTTTTCTTTCTTGCTTCAGAAATGTTTGAATGACCTAGAATTTTTTTTTTTTTTTTTTGGGATCAGTAAAATGATATTAAAACTATATAACAATCATACATCTTCATGTTGTTACTAATCATTTATGGTATTTCTACTTTGTTTAATCTATTCTGGTTCTTAATTAAATGAATCTATTAGATTTTATATTGCCTTCTTTGTAAATTGAATATAATTTCTGATGGAAACTTGACTTAATTTGGAGGTTCTGTGGTCATTTTCGCTATACCTTGAAGCTGTAGCAATCTTACCGCAATTGGTATTACTACAAAGGTCAAGGAACATTGACACCTTAACGGGGGACTACGTATTTCTTCTTGGGTATGCCACCTTTATTCTTTCTTAGAAGCTGGCTGCATTCTTTCTGTCAAACTGGCTACGTATTTCTGCTTTGATTGAATTTAGTTTAATCAAATATCATATTGTTCTTCTTTGGATTTAATTATTGTCATTCTACATACACCAACTTTTTCTTTTTTGTGGATTGTTTATGTTTTATATTGTTAGACAGTATCTCTCCAGCTTTAGCGCGCGTCTACCCGAATGCTTGTGCATAAACACACAGATAACCTTATTATTTTCATGACGTAAGTAATAGGTAGTTTTGTTAGGTTTAATTTAGACAAAAATTCAAAGCTGACTCTTTAACTTTCAGTCTTTTTCATTTTAGTCCTTTAATTTTTAATTATATTATTTTAGTCTCTTAATTTTCAATTATTGTCAATTTGGTATTCTGTTAAACAGCTGTTAAGTGTCTCCGTTAAATAAGCAAGACGACAGCATTTTGGCTTTTTTTTTTTTTTAATTTTCGTAATTAAAATAATTTAAGAAAACTGTAATTAAAAAAAAATAAAACATTTAGGGAACGACGTCGTTCCCCTGACCTGAAATCAAAACACAGATCGTGTAACTTTGCTCACAGCCCTAAACTGCGAATTTTGGGGGAAGAAGGGAGAGTCCGTCTAGGTCGGCAGCGGCAGCAGCGATGAGGTGAGATTGAGAGAGAGAGAGAGAGAGAAACCGAGATTTGAGAGAGAGGGAGAGAGTCTCCGGGGACTTTCTTATGTAACTATCCCCTTTTTTTTATAGCAAAAAGTAGAATACAATACAATAAAAAAGAAAATACCAACTATCTGGTCCGCCAAGCTGGGTGATAGCATCAACAAAACGGTCATGAAGGTCAGAAGTCCATCGCAAACGTTGCTTCCCAGCTCCAGCAGAGCCAGAGCCAGAGCCAGCAGCAGTAGAAGAAGCAGTGTTTTTCACAGGAGGAACAGCTGCAAGCTCAACACCTTGTGTTTTGTGAGGCACCAAGCTCGTCAAAGAGAATTTCTTTGTGTGATTCAAACATCTTCTTCAATCTCCAACCTTCAACTAACTAAATAATCACACCCACCTGCATATGATAACTAAGTTCCAAGACATAATCAAAAAAAAAAAAAATCTATACATAAATTGAGATCAAATTTTACATATATAAAAGTAAGAAATGGAACAGTAATTGTAATAATTATAACTGAAATTTCATGAATAAAAAACAACCATTGATTCTGAAGTTCTGAGAAGAAGGATCGATGATGGGTATGGAGAAAACGGTGCCGTTGAAATTATTGGGTTGGGGAAAATTAATTGATACGAAGCGAGACAAAGAAAATCGGAATGGAAAGACAAAAAAAAAAAAAAAAAAAAAAAAAAAGGAAAAAAAAGGAAAAAGAAAACCTCACCTCAGTTTGTGTTTTGATTCTAAATGTTTTTTTTTTTTTTTCAAATAACAGTTTTCTTAATTTCTTTTAATTACGAAAATTCCAAAAAAAAAAAAAAAAAGAGCCAAAACGGTGTCGTTTTGCTCATTTAACGGAGACACTTAACAGCCGGTTAACAGAATACCGAATTGACAACAATCGAAAGTTAGAGAACTGAAATGACAAAACTAAAAGTTAAAAGATTGAAATAAAAAAGACTGACAGTTAGAGAATCAGTTTTGGATTTTTGCCTTTAATTTACCTGATTAGTAGGCTATGAAGTTACTGGAAAAAATATATTTTTGTGATATTATCTGTTTATAATGCAATAGTAACCCTTGAAAATACCATTATAATATATTTTACGGTTTGCAATTTCAGCATTTACATCTCTCAATCAAGATTGTGAGATAAATGATGTAAACAAATCAGCTCCAGTTAAAAGAAATATGTTTTTGATGTTCGATTGGAATAATGTTTCTCTTTGATATTTTTATCAGAATTATAATTTTAAAGGGACAAGTTGAAAGGCAGAGTTCCTGGCAGAAAATGGGATGAAGAGATTGTTAGGCATGGGGATCTTTCTAAAAAGGAAAATGATAGAACAATAAGGATTTTGAGGTATGATTTGTCACACAATGGTGAATAAAGTAAATTTTTTGGTGAGATTTAGTGTGTGTTTGGCATTGATTATTTTTACTAGCTTATTTTACTATTCAGTTTATTTTTGCTACTATTCATGATTCTCACTGTATTTTTTGGGTACTGTTCATGAGTTTCACTCTACTATTTTAATTAACTTTTACTTTTATCTATAGTATTTTCAGCAAAAAGTTTTCAGTTTCAGCTAAATAAGCTGTTCCCAAACGGACACTTAGCATGATTAATTTTGCCTATTAATTTTACTATTTAGCTTATTTTTGCTACTATTCATGGGTCCCACTGCACTTTTTGATACTATTCATGGGTCTCACTATATTATTTTAGCTAACTTTTACCTTTATCTACAATACTTTCAGTAAAAAGTTTTCAGTTTCAGCAAAATAAACGGATCCCAAACAGACCCATAGTTGACAGTAGTTTGGGATGTTTTTTATGGCACTTGGAGGGAGCTTTAGAAATTTGATAAGTTCAGTGCACTAGTAAAATTGAGAAAGTATATTTAATTTAAGATCTCTCTCTCTCTCTCTCTCTCTCTCTCTCTCTCTCTCTCTCTCTCTCTCTCTCTCTCTCTCTCTCTCTCTCGTTTGGTGCACTAGGCTGGGGTTTAACCCAATATCTTTCCCAGACCTACTCCTCTACTTGAGAAGCCAAGTCCTAATCACCTAATGAAAAGGTTTCTAATGAATGACAAAATAGTTATCCCTTTTAGGACTCAAGGGATTTTAGGCAAAGTGCAAAAGATATTTTTGATTGGGCCACCTCTAAATTTTCATGGTGGTGACTAAATGGACCCATGTTGATTTTGCACAAGTTTATGGAAATCAAATGAATGTTATGGCACAATCATTCTGTGGGAAGTTGTAGTACTCTTTGTGGTTATGTCAATATTTCAGGGCCTTGTAAGATTATTCTTGGGAAGTTACAGTACTCTTTTTGGTTATGTCAATATTTCAGGGTGCTGTAAGATTATTCCTGAAATCATTATCTTAATGATGTTTATAGTGTCTTCAATTTCATGAATAATTAGTGTAGTACATGTGTATTTCTGCTATTGAGGTGGCTGGAGAACTCAGTTGAGTTATTTGGGTTGACATAATTATGTTCTTTGTCAATAGTGGAGTCAGAGGGGGTGGTCACCATGCTGTTGAGGATCTGGATTATCACGATTAGAATGACTAGGGAAGCAGTAGGGTTGGTGCTATTATATTGGTTGTGTTGGTTTTATTGGGAAACTAATGGTGGAGGTGATGGTGGTCAGTCTCTAGAAGTATTACCGATCTTCATGTTACTATGGTCCCCATAGTGCTACTCTTTTGGTTGTTTAATGATGGTGAAGAAGATTTCTGGCGGTATTATTTTGGGGGTTGAAACTGGTATCATGAATGGTTAGAAAATGTCACTTGAAATTTATATTGGGACAAAAATGATTATGCTTTTAACTATAAATCCCTGGAAATTATCTTAAGCATCTAAATAGCTGTTAGTATGTAGATTACCTTTATCTACTAGAACCTAATAACATATACAAGAAACATCTTTAATTTTAGTCTTCTTTGCTAACAGCTATGGAAAATAAGGACTTCCGCTACTAGTGCTGCTATTCCAATGCTTTTTAGTCTATGGAAGATTGATTCACTAGTTTCTTACATACACAACATATTCTGATAAGCATCCTAACAGGTCTAGACCCCAAGTGGGTCCATATGGAAAAACTCTCCCTTAGTAGGAGTTCCTCTCTCTCGCTTTAGCACGAGTCCTCACTCCCTCCTTTTAATACGGGTTCTCTTTGGATCTCAAGTAGCCCATAGGGCTTGATTAACTCCTCACCAAAATGGATCAAATAATTATTGATGGGATACAGCACCTCCAGCTTACTAAAGAAGAAGAAGAATATATTTCCATATCAACCACTAACAGATCAGACCTCTTGGATGAGTGTGCATTGAGTCTGTTTGGCCGACTTCTAGCAAATAGGCACCAGAATATGCGAGCTCTAAAATACACTCTAAGATCAGCCTGGAAGATGGGCTCGGATCTAAGGATTGTAGATGTGGGAAAAAATATTTTCCAGTTCAACTTCAACTCAAGTTACCAAATGGAGTGGGTCGGGAGAAACAGCCCTTGGAACTTCGACAATAACCTCTTGCTCCTTTGCAGATGGAGGAAAGGATTATCAATTGCTAATATCTCCTTTACTCACTCTCCGTTTTGGATTCAAGTTTGGGGTCTCCCTTTTGAAAGTATGACAAAAGAGGTAGGAAGGGACCTTGGCAACAAACTGGGGAAATACATTGAATCCAATAAGCAATCCTAGTCGTCGAAACAAGCAAACTTTATGAAGATACGAGTGGATTTACCCATTGATAAGCCTCTGCGAAAGGGTGGAAATGTTGTTAACCCGGAAGGAGATAAGTATTGGGTTACATTTAAATACGAAAGACTTCCTAATTTTTGCTTTCTCTGTGGAGTTCTAGGTCATGATGAGAAGCACTGTTCTAGGTATCAAAGTAATCCTGAAGCCCATAGTCATTATGGTGACTAGCTCCGAGCAAACGGTGGTTCCAAAGGTGGTTTTGAAAAACAAAAAGTTGCTAGTAGTGGTGGTTCTGAGGAACGAAAGGACGAGGACTTCAATGATTGGCAAATTCCGATGACCACCATTCTAATGAACATAGAGGCAGAGTAGATGAGGCTCCCAACAAATCTGTCAAGTCATACAAGCCCCAAAAACACGAAACCAAGACAAGATAGCACATTAGTCTTGCTACCAGCGGAAAATCAAGAAAAAGGTATGTCCCTTAAGCTCTATACCCTCTTTAGACAAGCTTTTACATGATTCCCAAAAATCAATAGAGGCGGGTAAGGAAATAAGAGATAGATCATCCAATGTAGGCCTTCAAAAGCACTTCTTCTCTAAGGCCCAAGAAGCAACTAGCCCGATGAGACCCACAAACAAACCTTCCTCTAGTTATGAGCTCACCAACACCCTACTAGGCCAAGGAAAGGGAATTGGAAGAGAGTTGCAAGAGCCCAAGGAAGAAAATCCCAAAACATCAACCCACAAACACAAAATCCTACTGGGTTCTTGGGCTCTAAAAGAATAGCTGGGCTTGACTATCTAGATGAGATTATAGGCAAACCTCAGAAGAAGCTACATGACTCACACCAAACTGATGCACATGACACCTTGGAGAGATCGACAGTGGTTGCTAAGCAGCACCACCAGGAGCAATGAATTCCCTTTGTTGGAACTGTTGGGGAATTAGGAAACCCCAAATAGTTTTTGCGCTCCGTGATTATGTACAGCATTGGAATCCCAAATTAGTCTTCCTCTCGGAGACAAAAATAAAGAGTAGACGTATAGAGAAAGTAAAACACAGTCTGGGTTTTTCGAATGGATTATTTGTTCCTAGTAGGGCTTGAAGTGGAGGTCTCGCTTTGCTCTAGTCCAGGGACACTAACTTGGAAATCAAGAGCTACTCAAACCATCACATTGATATAATAACTATTGAATCAGGCAATGGTTTCTTATGGAGGTTCATCGGGTTTTATGGGCACCCGGAGACCATCTTAGGGAAGAATCTTGAAAACTTCTTTCTTTTCTCAATAATCAATTTAATTTTCACTGGTTTTGTTGTGGTGATTTTAATGAAATTCTTTTTATGGATGAAAAAGTAGAAGGAGTCCTTCGCTCTCAAAGCCAAATGGATTGCCTCCACCAGGTTGTGAATTTATGTGGCTTCAAGAATCTCGGGTATTATGGCCCTGATTTTACCTAGTGTAACATGAAAGAGGGGAATAACAGAATATCGCTCCGCTTGGACAAAGCCTTGGCTACCTCGGAGTGGCTTGAACACTTTAAGGATCCGAGAGTGCATCACTTGGTCGAATCAACATTAGACCACTACATTCTCATCACCACTGATTCACCTCCCCCAATTTGTAGAAGCAAATGCCATTTCATTTTGAGGCTATGTGGGTCAAAAGGGAAGATTGTCGAGAAATTATTGAATCTGCTTGGAACTTAGGCATCCTCTCCACCATTCCTGAAGGGGTTGCATCCAACCTCCAAAGATGTGCAGTTGCACTAATTAGTTGGAATCAAAATGTGGTGGGCAATATTCCAAAGAAAATTCAAGAGAAAAGAAGAGCTCTCAACTCACTCACCATTGAAGACAGAGGCACTAAAGGGGCAGAAATTAACAAACTCAGAAAGGAATTTAATGATCTCCTAGACAGTGAGGAGACTATATAGTGTCAATGCAATACATTTGTATAGGGAAGGGGATCAAAACACAAAATTTTTCCATGTCGGAGCTTCTGAGAGGAGGAAAAAGAACACCATTTTGGGACTATGGAATGATGATGGTGAATGGTGTGAAAGCAAGGAAAGCATTGTTGCCACTGCAATATCTTATTTTGAGAAGATTTACTCCACCTCCTCTCCAATTGGAATTAGTGAGGTCACTAATGCAATTCCTAGGCGTGTTACAAAGGAAATGAATGTTGAGCTAACCAAGGTCTTCACAAGAGATGAAGTCACCAAAGCGCTTTAGCAGCTTCACCCAACCAAAGCACCCGGGCTTGACAATATGTCCGCAATCTTTTTTCATAATATTGGGACAATGTGGGGCTAAACATCACAAACATGGTTTTAAATGTTTTGAACTCAAATGTGCCCATAAATTAAATAAATAAAACCAATATCGCTGTCATCCCAAAAACCAACCATCCCTCCAAAATGACAGAATTCCGCCCCATCAACCTCTGTAATACTACCTACAAACTCATATCAAAAGTCCTGCCCAATAGACTTAGGCCCATTTTACCAAGCTTCATCTCTGAAAATAAAATTGCATTCATCCCTGGTCGCCTAATCATAGATAATGTCCTAATGGCCCTTGAATTCATGCATTATTTGAACCACAAAGGTGAAGGAAAAGAAAATTACATGTCAATTAAATTAGATATGAGTAAGGCTTTTGATAGGGTTGAATGGAATTTTATCAAAGAGGTAATGGAGAAAATGGGTTTTGCTAAAAAATGGGTTGACCTTATTATTCACAGCATCTCTTCTGTGTCTTATTCAATGATCATTAATGGCGAGGCCTGTGGAAACATCATCCCCTTAAGAGGTATTAGGCAGGGGCGACCCTCTCTCCCCTTGCCTTTTTCTCCTTTGCGTTAAAGGCCTTTCAGCACTCATCCATGAAGCTGCCTGAAACAAATAGATCAATGGAATTTCCATCTATAGAGGCTGCCCAATAATCACTCATCTCTTCTTCATCGATGACAGCCTCCTTTTTTGCAAAGCAAAGGACCAAGAATGTCAGAAACTTGTCAATATCCTTAATAGCTATGAAGCGGCTACGGGGGAGAAAATTAACACTAACAAGTCATCAGTCGTCTTCAACCCAAACACCCCTCAAGAGAAAAAGGAAAGTATTCTGAATATCCTTGGTCCAATGCAAGACTCCATGCATAACAAATACTTGGGGCTCCCCTCCATTATTGGAAAATCCAAAACTTAGGTGTTTGCGGAAATAAAGGAATGAGTGGGTAAAAAACTTGCTGGTTGGAAAGGAAAGCTTCTTTCAATAGGAGGGAAGGAGATTCTTATCAAGGTGGTAGCCCAAATAGTGCCCACATACACAATGAGTTGCTTCCAACTCCCTAGGACTTTGTGCTAAGATCTAGAAAGTATGATGCGGAATTTTTGGTGAAGGCAGAGGGATGAAGAGAACAAAATAGTATGGGTCAGTTGGAAAAAGATGTGTAAATCAAAGGTCCACGGAGGGATGGACTTTCGAAACCTCCAAGCTTTCAACCTAGCTATGTTGGCTAAGCAAGAATGGAGAATGCTTACCAATCCAAATTCTCTAATGGGACGGGTTTTTAAAGCCAAGTACTTTCCCCATGATGAAGTTTTCAACTCCAATAAAAAAGAAAGCAACCCCTCCTACGCTTGGCGGAGCATCCACAATAGTCTTGAAGTAATTAAGAGGGGCATAAGATGGAGGGTAGGTAATGGTTGACGAATCCATATTTGGAATGATAAGTGGCTACCAACGCCAACATCTCACAAAGTGATCACACCCCAAATAGATTTTGAAGACTACCCCATGGTATCCTCCCTTATTAACAATGATACTAGATGGTGGAAAGTAGAAATGGTCAGGTCCATCTTTTTGCCCCTCGAAGCCAGCACAATTCTTAAAATCCCTCTGAATTACAATCTACCCGATAACAGCCTCATTTGGTTAGGCAATAAAAGAGGAGTTTTTACAGTCAAAAGTGCATACCACATTGCCTCAAGCCTAGCGGATTCAAATGAGGAGGGTGAGCGTTCATCAATTGACTCAAGAACCTTACTGTGGAAGAGGATTTGGTGCAAAAAGTTCCACAAAAGCTCAAAATTTTTGCTTGGAGGACTTGTGTAAATGGCCTCCCCACCATGCGCAACTTGAGTCACAGAGGTATTCATTGCTCAAGCTTCTGCCCTCTTTGTGACAGGGCCATTGAATCCACTGCCCATGCGCTACTCCTCTGTGATCATGCCAAGCTGACTTGGGCACAATGGCACAATTGCCCAATTGAAGTAACTTCCTCCTCCCAAGAACCAGTGGATATCGCCTTGGACATTATTGAGAAAGGTTCTCCAAATGACTTGGAGCTCTTCTTTGCAATGGCATGGTCCATCTGGTGGAATCGCAACCAAGCATTACATGAGGACTCAGGTTCTCCTCCAAGTCAAATATGGGAAATGGCAAACAGAATTCTTGGTGAATGTAAGGATGCATGTTCCCTCCCTACTCTTTCTTTAGCCCCAACCCCAACGATTTGGAAAGCCTCTCCCTCGGGTTTCTTCAAGATTAATGTTAATGGCACCGCCTTAGATGACGGCAGGCCCTCTAGAATTGGAGTGATAATTCGTGACTGTCAGGGCTCTCCCATCGCAGCCTCAAGCAGGACCCTTCCAGCGGCCTTCTCTGCTGAGATCACAGAAGCAATGGCGCTGCAAGAAGGTGTGTTGCTTGCGGCGGAAATGGGGATTTCCCGGGCCATTTTTGAAACTGATGCTCTCTCAACTATTCAAGCAACCAATGAAGGTGATCTGGGCGGTGAGCTGGGGCACATCATCCAGAATATTAAGGACATCTCTTCCTCGTTTTCCTGGTGTACTTTTCAGCATTTGAAAAGGAGTGGCAACAGAGCTACCCATGAACTTGCAAAAGCAGCAAGGATTTCAGGCGTTTCTCAGGTTTGGAAGGGTGTTAGCCCAAGCTTTGTGGAGCATGTCATCTTAGAGGAACGTGGCATGTAGCGGCTATTGTAGTTTATTCACTCTGTTGTAATTCAATTTCAGATGAATGAAATTTCATATGTTTCCCATCAAAAAAAAAAAAAAAAACATGTTCTGATGGAGTCAAAGTTGCATGCATCCCAAAGCATGCTATTTGTAGTCATAACCATAAGTCATAACTTTTTTTATTCGGGTGAAAGAGCCTTATAGAACTCTAATTTGCTAACTTCCATAGCGTGGCAAAATAAAGTCATAGAAGTTATATGACTTTTGGCCGAACTTTTATATCACATATTAACTGAATCATCTTGGATTTGAAAGTAGTAAATATGGCTTGCTTTATGTTTGATTGCCATGCATATGGTTTTGTTTGGTGATATTTCTGTCCCATAATCTTGCAGTGTTTACCGAGCTTTGTATCTCCTCAATTGGGTTTACGCTTCTTTATGGAGATTCACCAAATTCGCTGGATACGTAAGTTTGGCTTTGCTTGCATTTTTAATTATAGTCCAGCTCATTTGATAGTAATATTTTCTTAATGAGCTCTTGTCAAATGCTAAACACAGCTTGGGTTTCGGGCATGATTCAGACTGCTCTTTATGCCGACATTTTCTACTACTATATCAAGAGGTACTTTCCATTCCGCTGCTGTTTTTTTTTTTTTTTTTTTATATACAATTCCGCTGCTGTTAAATAAGTTTGTAACACTTACTACTATTTCTTTTCTTCCCTGCTGGGAAATAAGTCAGTAACACTTAAATAGAAACAAACTCGGAAAAACTGGCTTCTGTAGGTTGATTTGTGTTCAGCTGGAAGAACCGTGAGAAGCTTAAGCTTCCTGCTTGAAGTTGATCTTTCTTGGCCTATTGAGAGAATTTTCCTGACAGAAGAACAAAGTTACCTTAGGATGTTAACTTACAGGCTTTCATTTCGTTCTGTTTTTTGCTTTTTGATGAATATTTTCTTGTTTCTAGACAGCTTTTATACTTGCTACAAAAATGTTCGTTGAAGTTTTAACTAGAGAAAAATGACAAGAATCTCCAGCTTAGTTATAGTTGAATTCCTGTCCAGGTTAACACCAGTGATAATAATTATAATAAAAACTGTCCTAGTTAATTGATGGTGTAATTTGCAAACTGCTGCTAGTAGCACCGTTGGCTTGGTAGAATTCTGCTTGTGCAGCCTGTAAGCATATCTTGTCCCATTATCTCTGCAAGGTGAAATTATTTAGTGCATTGGTATATCATGCCTTCAGGGGCAGAGCCACCTTATGCATTCCGGGGGGCCGTGGCCCATCCAAATTTTTTTTAAAACCTCTCTAATTATAAGTAAAACTAGGCTACAATCATTTTAAGTTAAGAGCTAGCCCCCACAAGATTAAAAGATTAGCCCCCCCTCCAACGCATCACTCATAAAATTCTCCTCACCCCAAATCCCAACTGTGCAATCATAAAAATTAACTCCTCTTATCTTTCCCATTCTTCTCTAAAGCATGACAGCCACGTCTATATTTTTTAAGTTTTTAGTTATTCAATTTTTGTGAAAGGATAATACTAAGGGTGTAGTACATTAGATTACCTGATTAAACTCATATGTATTGAATTATATTGTCCTTAAAAATAATATCATTGTTTGTATTTTATTGGACATGTTAAATATGTGCTTGAATTTAATTGAAAAACCTAATGTATTACACTTGGACATTGTACTTAAGTTTTACACTTGCTCAAAACTATTATAATATCTCCTTCCACTTTACAATTTCACAAAAGACTCTCCTCATCACTTGGTGTTCTCTCTTCAATTTCTCTTCATTAATTCTTCCCTAGGATGCTCTCACATAATCACATTTTCATTAGTTTCTCCCTCTTCCTTAACAAAGAGTTTTCTTATTTAAAGCTAAGCAAATATTGAGAAATACCAACTTCTTCTTTTTCTTCTTCTTCTTCAGTAGTTTTGTTGTATACTTATATTTGATTTCTATGAATGTTATGGACTTATGGTTTTTCAAAAAAATAGGAGAAATTCAAGGAAAAAAAAGACTTAAGATGCTTAATTGGTCGATTAACTTGTTAGTATTTTGATTTTTGAGTGCTATAGAATTACACCGATAAAAAAATTCTATCAATAAGCTTGTGTTATAGATATACTATACTTTGAGTTTTTCGTTAAATCAAAATGATAGTTTTACCTTGCCCCCTCCCCCACCCCCCCACCCCCAAGCAAAAATTCCTGGCTACGCCCCTAACGCCTTCCTCTCATCTAAAGTCTCACCTGTAGATTCCGCTCATGAGCCTCACCTCTTATTTGTGAGTGAGGCAATGAGGCATATTACACTATTACACTGAGTGTACAGAATAATTTTTCCTTAAAAGGTGCCTTCTTATTGTGCGTTTGGATCCACATTTTAAGTTCAGCGTTTGCGTTTTTTTTTTTTTTTTAGCATGTATGAACAGTAACTCGCACTGTTCATGCACATGGATTCACTGTGCAAGAGACAAATGCACTGTTCATGCACTGTTCACAGGTCCCACGGTACTATTCACACATTTAAAAATTATTTTGCTATAATGTTTTCAGTTTTCACCAAAATAAGTTGTATTCAAACGGACCCTTAATATGAGATTTTAAAAGGACAAATCTTGTATAGACGTTGACTAGATTCATCTTTTGAAAATCCCAATTGTGAAGGTCCCAAAACGGTCAAATTATACGCTCAGTGCATTCTTGCACTGTACTATGTTGCAGTTTGTAGGTCACATAGTTAATGGGCCTAGGTTTAAAATTTTAAAGGGCTGTGATTTTGTGGGCTATTTGGATGAATTCTGATACTTAGTATTTTTTATTTTTTGATAATTTGATAGTTGGAAGTGGAAAATTTTAATCTTAGATATCTCAGTTGGAAACACTCGGAAGTGTCAATTAGTTGAACTACAAGGCTCTTAGCATTTGACCCTTATTGGAATCATTTGATCAGTTTGGACTCTTTTCATGTAAGAATAGTCCACCCTTCACTATAATAAATTATTTTATAAGAATATAATATAAAATTTGTAGGATAAATAGTGAACGTGTAATTTAAAAGGATTTTCTATTTTTTATAAGTTTTATGTAATGGAATATATAATGTATTTTGCAATCAACAATAATACATAGTGATATATATATATATATATATATATATATATATATATATTGTGGGAGCAAATGAATTGAGGACATTCTAAGGCCTATAGGCCCGAACCAAGAATGATCAAAGGCCCACACATGTATCAACCCAAGTCTGACACGTGGGCTAAGACCGAGGAGGGAAGACGTCAAGGCGATGCAGAACCAGGCTAAAACTTAGAATAAAAGGTTCGAGGAAAGGAGACTAACTGGCTTGTTGTCCGAGGAGCCCGAGGAGCAAATGCACCTCGGGAGTACCTTATGTAGCTCCTTACACTAGAAAGTAAAGCATTGTGGAAACACCAGAGTCGTGCAAGCAACGGAAATGGAAAATATCTAGGAAGGTGGCTACCAGCTTAATGCTCTGCATCAACTGAAATGGCCACATTTATGAAGAAAAGACATCTGCATAGTGACTCAACAACTCATAACTCTCTCTACTACCTCCAGAAGGGTCCTGATGGGACAAGTATCCGAATTATTCTCCTGAGATGTACAGATGGAGGGCTGAGATGCAATGGGAAGGGCTATTTAAGGAAATGAATCCCTCTAGAAAAATGGATGAACATTCTACACAGAGAGAGAGAGAGAGAGAGAGAGAGAGAGAGAGAGAGAGAGAGAGAGAGAGAGAGAGAGAGAGAACTGAAATTTACTGTAAAAGGATCAGCATTGACTTTTAATGAAGAACCCCTCCTCGGACCTGCCCGAGGAAGAATTTACATTAAATTTGTGTCTCCTTCGTTTATGTTAATTGTGTTAGTCCTGTTATCCTCAAGCCTGTAATTACTTAGCATTGTAGTTGACTCGGAGAACCCATTCTCTTACAAATCTATTGTATTGGGCTTAAAACAATGGGTTCCACTGTTCTAAGTGGGCTTGGGCTATTTTTCTAGTCCTTACATATATAATTAATGTTATTTAAATCTTTTATTTAAATTACATAATATTTATAATATTTTTTTATCTAAATGGAGAAGATGTTATTAAAATGAATTGTTTTTTGGTTAAATATACCATAATCAGTTGATTAATTTGAACATATCCAAGAACATGGGAAAAAATGTAACATTAAGTTTAAATTATTATACAAGTTTAGAATTGTAGCATTTTTTATTATTATTTCTAAATATAAGTATAGTTTCTATATTATTGAAACTTGAATTTTAAGGTAATCTTTTGGATATTTATCACCATATCTCTAATTTCTAATGCTTATTTGTTCGTATTTTTTAACCAAAAAACTAAAGAGTTTGACCCAAATAGAATATGTAAAGTTGTGATTTACAACTATGTTTTATGTTGACTTTAATTCCGTGTCAAATTTGATTGTAATTTTGTTCAATCATTTCCCTTGCATTTTTGTGGGATTTAATTTAAGGGTTGTGTGTGAGAGTTTGGTGGAGATTCTATGAAGATGAGGATTTCATAACTAGCTCGCGACTGGCTCGCAAGTGCCAACCCGCGAAACAAGCTACATGAGAAGCACATACTGGAATTTGAAGAGCATTTGACAAGCTGGATTTCACAAATCATTCGCGACTCAGGCCAAATTGCGAGTGACCCGCGAAACTCTCTGCCTAATTATTTTGGTTATGTCTTTTTGCATTCCTTTACCAACACTATATAAACCCTCATTACCCACGAAATGTAAAAGA
Organism: Quercus mongolica; assembly: GCA_011696235.1. Classification (NCBI taxonomy): domain Eukaryota; kingdom Viridiplantae; phylum Streptophyta; class Magnoliopsida; order Fagales; family Fagaceae; genus Quercus; species Quercus mongolica. Next base: position 26,145,388 of record CM022241.1, on the reverse strand, counting down.
AGAACAAGAAGTATTCACAAGAAACTTTTGAGAGAGAAAACCCTAGCCAAACACTTGTGAGTTAGAGATTGTTTACCCACAATCCTTTAAATCATTTTTCTAGAGTTTCATTTTACTCCTACCTCTCCATCTACACATCCTTGAGTGTTTATTATCTCAAACACTTATCTCATCCATTCTGAGTGTTGAGAGAAGTTTTGGTGCCTATGGAAAGCATTGAAAGAAGCCAATGAGTGGCGGATGCAATCGGGCGGAATTGCGAGATCTGGATAACTAGTCGAGACAAGACTCCGAGAAGTCCGTTGGTAGCTAGAGCTTGGAGGGCTCAAGTACATTGGGTAGATTAGGCTTGGAGGCTCTTTTTGATATTTGTGTACTCCAACTAATTCACTAGTAGATTGATTTCAATTTGGAGGGACATGGAGAGGTTTTTCGCCTAGTATTTCGGTTTCCTCTTCGATAACACTTCTTAATGTTATCTTGTATTTGCATCTCACTTCCCTACTCTTTAAACTTTACATTTATCGCTTGTTATACTTGCTTATGCATTAAAGTAGTGTCTCGGTTTATTGCACTTCATTTACTCTTGTTCCACATTTAGATAAGTTAGAGTAAAAGCAATTAAGCCGTAATTAAAAATTGAGGGTCTAAACAAACATTAGTGTTTCTACACTAATTGAGCTTTCGAATCAAATTTCATACTTTTGTAACTTTTTAACTAAAAAATTAAGGAAAAAGAAGAAGAAGAAATTTTGAGCTCAAAACCGAAAAGGCAACTTACAAAAAAGAATCAATATAAGGCCTAGTTAGCCCAAATGGACTGAAGCAAACCAAAATGTACCGAATTGGACCAAAGTGGACTGAAGTAGGCCAAATGGACTGAAATGTTATGCTAATGTGGCTCAAAAGGATCTTTTAAATAATACATCTTATGCATGTTTTCATTTAATTTTTTAATAGTAAAAAATAACATTTAAAGTAAATTATTATATAAGTTTAGAATTGTAGCATTCTTTTTCTTTCAAAATATAAGTATAATGCCTATATTATTGAAATTTAAATTTTATAGTAATTTGTTGAATATTTATCATATTTATTGCTTTTGTAAGGCCATATCTATAATTTCTAATGTCCATTTTGTTTGTATTTTTTTTTTTTTGGCACAAAACAAAAAAATTTGACTCAAGTAGGTTAAAATTTCATACTTTTCAACCCAAATTATAAATAAATAAATTAAGAGCCTAAAACTGAAAAAGAAACATACAAAAAGAATCAATATAAGGTCCAATTAGCCCAAAATGGACCGAAACGAACTAAGTGGATCGAAGTAGACTGAATTGGACCAAAGTGGACCGAAATACTGAAGTGAACCAAATGGACCGAATTAGATCGAATGGACCAAATTGGACCGAAATGCTAAGTTGACGTGGCTCAAAAAGATCTTTTAAATAATGCATCTTATGAATATTTTCATTTAAATTATTAATAGTAAAACCGAACATTTAAGCGATATCGTTTACTAACTAAAAAATTTACAAAGTGACATCATTGGTTAGTTTCACATCAACAACATAATAAAAAAATTCCTAATTATTTTTTAGTGATACAATAGTTAGTACTAATTTTACTACATATAAGTCTTAGAAATCTATATAATATCTAAAAATTAAAGCGTAACATTTATAGTTGTCTAACATTTTCTTTATTGTTGTCAAACTTGAAAGGGACAAAGAACAAGATCAAATATCAATAATTGAGAAGACTTTGATACCAAATTTGATGGAATCTCTATGTGTGGAAGGGGAAATGGATAACTACTTCCTTATAGTTGTCAAACTTGAAAGGGACAAAGAACAAGATCAAATATCAATAACTGAGAAGACTTTGATACCAAATTTGATGGAATCTCTGTGTGTGGAAGGAGAACTAGATAGCTACTTCCTTATCGTTGTCAAACTTGAAAGGGAAAAAGAACAAGATCAAATATCAATAATTGAGAGGACTTTGATACCAAATTTGATGGAATCTCTATGTGTGGAAGGGGAAATGGATAACTACTTCCTTATAGTTATCAAACTTAAAAGGGAAAAAGAACAAGATCAAATATCGATAATTGAGAAGAGTTTGATACCAAATTTGATGGAATCTCTGTGTGTGGAAGGGGAAATGGATATCTACTTCCGTTCTTAGAATATATGATTATAGCACTATGAATGGTTGCTTGCCACCATTTAGTCATGCCACCGTAAGGTTCCTTCTTTTGTAGAAAATATATTCTTTTGGTTAAAACTATTACCTTTTTGTATTGGGAACTATATGATATATTCAAAACCATTCAACCATGGAAATATGTGTTGTGTTGTTTAGTAAACAACACAATGTTGGAAAATCACATATTTGTATTGCATACAAAACATATGCAGCGGAAAATTAACGAATCTACTTCATTCGCAATTGATAACATGCACTACATAAGTTTCAAAATCTAGAACAAGAGAGTGTACCTTGATGCAGTGAATTTCAAAACCAAAGATCAGAAGTTCTTAGAAACACTTTCAATCTTCACTTCAATTCCACTAACGCCCAAGATGTGTGGTCTCTCAATCAGTTATATGTGTATGTTCTAAAGAGAATGAATGTAGTTTCTTCTACTAACACACAAACCATTTTATGTTCATAAAATTCTGTATGTTTCTCTTCACATAACTTATTATCTAATTGGGCTAGCCTTTTGGACCTTTCCAATTGGGCTTTAGTATGTGGCTTGGAGTGAGACCAAAAGAGAACAAATAAGACACTAGCTCCAATGAGCCTTAGGCTTTTCTGTCAACTTTTGACAAGTCCAAAGTTACTATTAATTATATTTAATATCACTATATAAATATAATTGCACTCTAGACCTTATTAATAAATTATATCCCAAGACTTTATTGTACATGCAACCCCTTCATAAAATATTCGTAGTAATACAAAGTCATGAATGTAGACTGCCACTTTGTGAATTACTACATCTTAATCCTTGAGTACCCGATTTAATCCTTTTAAGTTATTCACCATATATTTATGAAATCCAATTTCATAAATATATACTTTAATAATTTCTTACTAAAGTGGTTAAGCCTAATTCTCTGAATAACTAAACCTATTAAACTTATCTTAAGGAAATATTTTATATCTCCGTTAAGAGACTATGAATTCCATCTTGAGAATATATGTTCCATCAACACTAAATGTGGTTGCCTAACATACTGAGGTTTTGATCATATCTTTAGATCCCACTCCTGATATATCAAAACAACCTACACTTCATGATCAGGTCCATTATTCTCTTAGGATTAAGAGTTCATGCAAATAGAAGTCGTGAAATTTATTATTCAATTGACAGTCATTAGGAGAATAATAAATCTCACAGCGGTCCAGTTCAATATGTTTTAACTCTTAAACATACATATCAACTAGAAGTCACCACTTCAATGATCAAGACAAATCATCTTAGTTAATATGTTATAGTCTTCACAAATGAAATGCCCAATTTCATCACCGACTACAAACTAAATTCAGAGTTTACAAAGAACTTGTGATCTATATCTTTTGTGACTAAATCACATAAATCACATACTATGCATCTCATGGACTATATGATAATGTCCAAATATTCATGTTACCCATATTTCAGATAATAATAAAACAACTTTATTAATTACAATATTAAGTCTTGCATCATGTCATACATAATATCATATATAACATTATACAATAGGATTTAAGAGCACTAATTCTAACACACAACACATATTTTTACAACATTTTTTCACCTATATGTATTTTTACAACACTTAAATAACATTACTAGAACATTACTAGAACAACATTACTAAACGGACCCTATATTTCTTATGGTATATCTGTATATATGCTAACTATGAGTGGGAGTTTTTTTTTTTTTTTTTTTTTTGAGAGAAAAGCAGTAGAAGTATATATATTGATATATATATATATATATATATATATATATAACAAAGAGAGAGAGAGAGAGAGAGAGAGAGAGAGAGAGATTGATTTTGTATTATTACTATAATTGCTCTAATTTTTTTTTATTGAAATTTTATTTTCATCACCACCTATAGATGTAGGCTTAGCTTAGAATCAAATACACACACATCCCCTTTCTCTCTTAGCTTCCTTTTGTAAAACTAGGGTTCTTTCTACGTTTCTCGCTCTCTCTCTCCTAGGTCACACTTTGTAAACCCCCAAATTTCATCATAATTACACCCAAAAAAAAAAAAAAAGCTTAGAATCAAATTATGTAAATCTTTGGTATTCTTCTCTTTGTTTGTAATTGAGCCTTTTTTTATATATAATTTTTATAATTTTGTTCTGGTTCATATTATTTGTTTGTGATGTAGGCTTAAGATCAAACTATAAATCTTCTCAAAAGGTCAAACTATAAAAGTCATAGTTGTATTGAGATTTCAAGTAATCAATTAATTAAGCTCAATCCCCTTCAACCATTATGTAACCATCCTATTAAGAGAGTCCAATTTTTTACAGATGGTAACTTTATCTATAGGACTAATATTATATACGGATATTTTGTTACCAATTCATTGGCTAACCCACTCTTTTGCATTCCTTCATTTCAATTATTTTGTTTGTAAGTTTGGAAGGAGAAGAGAGGATATAACAGGGAAGTATGAGAAGAGAAGAGAAGAGGAAATGGGTGGAGAGAAGGGAAGATATCCCTCCTTTATTTTGACATTTTAAAAATTGTAATGGATGAGAAGGAAGTAGATACTAGATATCTCTCCCTCTATTTAATTAAGAGTGATGATAGGAATTAATTAGTATCATACATTTTATTATATATTTAACCTTTACAAATTGACGTGTGACCAATAAGTCAGCCACTAAAAAATAATTCTGGGATTCATTTGTTGCATTGGTGAAGTGACATCAATTATATTATTGTTACATCAATTTGTAAAAATTAATTGATTCTCAAAAAAAAAAAAAATTGTAAACATTAATTATGTAATAAAATTTGTAATAATTTTAACATTTTCCTTTAATTAGTTATGGGTGGAAATGAAAGAAAATAATAATATATAAATAAATGGATAAATATATTATTCCTCTATTAACTTCTATAATTAAAAAAATATTGTGGGTAAAATAGAAAGTATGTAAAAGTTAATTAAACTAAAATCCCTTGAAATCCAAACCCACTCAAATCCTTTATCCTCTCCTCGTTCGATTTGATTGATGTTCTCCTCCTCTTTTTTATTTTTTAATCTTCTTTGTTTTCTCCACCTACCATGTGAAAGCTTGGCCTTTTGTTTTTCTTTAGGCTTTTCCTTTTAAGTGTCAAAATTAACGTCACATGAGTTGCTTACTTAGAAGTTAACTTCTTTCTATCTCTCTTGTGTGTATATTTATTTTTCAAAAAAAAAAATTCTCCATTTTTGCTTCACATGTATGTTTTTTTCCCCTTCTCCTCATATATATATATATATATATATATATATATTGGGAAGATAGTGTGCAAGATTGCTCAAATTGATTAACAAAATTACAAAGAAATATCAATAATATATCAGTAAAACAAGATATACTCAAATTAATTTATAAATAAAATAGACAAGTGCAAAAACATATAAAATTAAGGATTAAGTAATTAAAACTTATCACTGAAGCATGGAACTAAATCTGCTGTCCTTAAGAAGCGATTTCATCCCACTAAATGAATCTGTTGGTATAAATGGCTCGGGCAGTCGCTCTCCAAGGTACAACAGCAACTTTGTTAATGTGTACTCACAAACAAAGTTTCAAACTCATCACAAATGCCCAAGAGAAAGTTTTTGATATAGAAACAAAGAAAAATATATGTGTCGTTTCTCTTTTTTCTTTTGGGAATCAATTATATGTATAAACCAGAACACGCACTTGGAATAAATGAGCTTACAGTGGTGAAAGAAGAAATTGGAGGAATTTGTTTTTCAATCAGTGCCGCAAGTCAATGTGTATTTTTTTAAGAATAAGGAAAGATGCAGCATACCTATTGCTAAGGAAAGAAGAGATAATTGGGGGATTTTTTTGCTGCCAATAATACCCACGCAAGCTAAGGAAGATTATTGTTGTAGATTGTTTGGGCTTTTTCCAACTAAAAGAATTAATGGGTTTAATTTTTAAAACATACCCAACAATATATATATATATATATATATAAATTTTTTGAGAAAAAAAAATTGCAAATTCCATTAAAGAAAAGTTAAATCAGCTTGAATTGCAGCGTTGAAATTTGAAGGAACATGTTTCATCTATATCAAAAGAATATGGGTTTGCATTTTCAAAATCTCTTAAATAAAATATGTGGGCAACTTTTAAAAAATTATATATATATATATATATATATATATAGAAAGAGAGAGAGAATCCAATTTTGATGAATCATACAAATATCTAGCCAATAATAATATTTGATTTATTTCTACATACTACTTAATCACACAGCTTTATTTAATTCCATATACAATGCATACCATATAGTATGAGAACAAATAAACTACTTCTTCCACAACAATTTCATTATTTTCCTCCACAAATTGACAATGACTGTCGTGGTAATAATTCCACAAATGATAATTATAAACAATAATGCAATAGACATATTGAACAAATCAAGAGCACAATGAAAACAAACAAACAAATATATGAATGGACTGGCCCAATTCATAATTGCTTATGTCTCCCCTATCATTTGATGTAACTTCTCATGAGGAATGAACCAACATGGAATTTGGAGCTTGCAGCTAACTTCAACAGGGTGGCATGTCTGGCGGTGGTGGTAAAATATGTGCTTTTTGACCTTTCCCATTTTTCACTACGAATACCATGTCCATGCCCCATGTCATATGCCGATCAAAATGGCAGTGCATAAACCAAACTCCTATCATCACAAAACATAAACAACATCATCATCATTGTAGTATTAAGTGTGAGGGGCAAAGGTTGCATCTTGAGCATTGGACAGAATACAAGACTGACAAGTGGATAGATATGTATTGTTTCTAATACTCTAATATACTAGACACAAGTTAAACTTAATATCTTGAATATTTAATGAAATCCAAAATTGACACATGTTCAATTTTGAACACGTTCACATTTAGTGTTCCAATGCATTGGACACAAATTAACCATAGATGCGAGTTATTAAAAAAAAAACAAAAAAACAAAGTAGAAAATAGTTTTAGTAGTTTGACAAACCAGGATTGTCGGCCCTGAATCTAATGGCAGTCCAGCCATATAAGGGAACAGCAATGGTGTTCATAAAAGGAGGGTCAACAAGATTATATCTCAATGGGTCCTTATCCTTGTCAAAGTTTCCAAGACCCATTCCAACCACATAGAAACTGTGTCCATGGAGATGCATTGGATGATCATTCCCACCCGCCAAAGTCGTGCCTTGAAAAACAAGTTCCACAGTCGTGTTATACTTCAGTATCTTAACCTTGGTCCCATGTCTAGGTGTATTTAGGTACAATGGCAAGTTCGGAGCAGTGAAATTAAATAAATATGGTGGGAAATCTGGAAAATTAGTCCCAAATACCCCATTGATATGACCATAATAAGCTTGTAAAATATCGATGTTTGGGTTCACAAAGCTTATGTTATTGACACTAGTGGCTAGTCGGGTCCCATTAGGCCCTGCACATGAATTGTTAGGACATGGGAACGTGTTGATTGAGATTACAAAAAATAAATGTTTGGTTATGTTTATTGGGACTCTGATTGGATGATTTTTATCGGCTAAGCTTCTGAGGCTACTTGTGAAACTAACTGAGGCATTGGTATTATTAGAGTAAGGAAGATTATTAGGTAGGGAAGGAGGTGAAGATGGGGTATAGTTTCCATTGTATTCAAGAATAGCAGTGGTGGTTGTGTTATCATAAGGAACAAGAGGTGCAGCAGAGTATGCTCTAGCAGCCATGTAATAGTGGTCAGATTTCTGGTTCGCTTTCAGCAAAACATCGATGGTTTGGCCAGGGGATATTGTGACATAACTTGATTCCAATGGCTTGGTGTAACTAGCATCTGTTCCCACAACAGTGACATTGTGTTTGGCAATGGCGAAAAAGAGAATATCCATCACGGCAGAGTTGATAAGGCGGAGGAGATAAGTCTTGCCATGATCAACCTTTATCTTGAATGTGTCTGCAAGTGGTAAATCGCATTAGTAGACTAACACTTTAGCCAAAAAGAGAAAACAGAAGAAGAGAGTTTATGGACACAACTTTTATACCATAATCTTTTTTGCTACTTAAAAACGTAAATTGTGATCATGATATATGGAATAATATTAAGGTATATGTGAAAGTAACTATTCACTATTCACAATTGACAATTTGTAACAAAAATTGTGATAAATAGTATAGTCCTAAAAAAATTGATAAAAAAGAGAGAGTATCATTTGATAAAAACTTTTAGTAACTTGACAATTGATTATTGCCTTTCTAAGAAGGATGAATTTTTTATTTTCTTTCCTAGGGCTAAGACGATGACTTTATTATTATAACCATCTTTAAGTATTACCGCCACTTGCATCTTATTGGGTTACAGTTAACTGAGTTTTGCTACTACTGTTTGAACTATGACATTTACCAATTGCAAGTAATTTCCTCAATAAGTCTAAGGGTCTGTTTGGATTGAACTTATTATTGCTGAAACTGAAACTGAAAACTGAAAACACTGTAGCAAAATAATTTTTAAATGTGTAAATAGTACCGTGGGACCCATTTTAAATATTTTTTAATATGTGAACAGTATATGCACAGTGGATAAACAGTACATACACTGTTCATAACAGTAAATTCTGTCTCCCAAAGTCAACAAATGAAAAAAAAAAAAAAAAAAAAAAAGGAAAACGTAAAACTTATAAAACACAGACGCCGGATTCAGTGGAATCCAAACGGCCTCTAAGGCTCATTGATTTATGATCCATATATTTTAAATTGATAAATAATAACATTTGATACGATACTTATAGTGTGTTTATCTTCTTACCGGTACTCTTCAATCTTCCTCCCTTTTCATTCTAATTAGTAACGTCAATCTTAGAAGCATTTGGCACAAAATAAATTTTATAAACATACTATTCATATAAAACTTTAGGAATCTTTGACCTGGTTTTGAGCACGGATAAAGAACACCAGGTTGGCCATTGATAGTGAAAGCATCAGAAACATTAGGGTCTGCTCCAGTAGAAATAGCTCTATTATAAACTGCCAATATTCCTTGCTTCCACCACTCTCCTGCATAATCAGAGATTTCCAGTCATTTCAAAAATATTTTTCTGGTCAAATTGTGTAACATTTTCTTTACTTTTAAGTTGCATATACAGCTTGACTCTTCAAATTTGAAAGACGACCAAAAAATTAAAAAAAAAATAGTCCCAATTATTGAGAAGGCTAATTTTATAATACCAAATATGATTGGAACCTCTTCATGAGGAAGAGGGAAAGGATATTTGGTTCCCTTCTTGGGATGAATGATTATAGGACCATGAACCGTTGCTCGCCACCACTCACTATGAGCATGCCACCATAAGGTCCCTTCTTCTGTGGAAAATATAATCTTCTGCCTAAACCTTCCACCCGGTTGTATGGGGCATTGTGTAATGTATTCAGGACCATCTGACCATGGATATCTTGGTTGTTTTACTCCATGCCTATAAAATTGTAAATTAATATTATCATATACAATGCATAGTTAATTAGCAGTTCCTTGTATATTTTGATTTCTTCCGTCAAAACAAAAGTTCACGGATCAGAATGATACCAATGAATAGTTATGTTATAATTGCCCTGGTTATGGACATCAACAAAGATAGTATCTCCATTGTGAACATGTAGTGCTGGTCCTGGAAACTGGCCATTTACTGTCAAGATGTTCTTTGTGCCGCACAGTCTCGTGTATGGAGTTTCTTTTATCTACAATCCAAAGTTTACACACAGATGCTATAACTCATAACAAAGCATGTGTACATATTAATAGGTATACAACTACGTACATGAATGCAGTGTGTGTACGTATCTATATCTCTATTCATAATGTAGAAAATCAAACAATTGCATTTCATGAAATGAATGGTGAAATTTTATCGTATTAGTTACTTACCACAAAAGTATATTGAACATAAGCTTGGCAATGAATGGCACCGACAATTAAGACTAGCCAACTCAAAAATTTATGGTTCAACCACATTTTTTGTTTTTTGGGAGCGGTGGGAGCGGTGGGTGATGGAAACTGGCCTTTTTATTTTTCTTTTCAGTCTTGTAGTTTTTTAGTGAATTCCTTAGCTAGGAACCGTTTATATAGAGACATGAGGCTAACAGGAAACATGATTAACTCTACTGGAGAAGGTGGCATGGGACCATTTAGATGCTTAACTAACTGTACAGGTTGATGATGACTTGTATTTCCCCATGAGATTTTCATTCTCTTCAAGATCAAGTTAAAGATATATAATACTGTTGACAACAACACAACGAGTATTTTTTTTTTTTTTATATGTTATCGAATCTTCTAAAAGAAATTTTTTTAGTCTTGTTTCAAATCCATCTGAACATAAAAGTATAATAATAATAATAACAATAACAACATTATTCAAACTTTATTCAAAATTCAATTTAGTCCTTAAATTTCAGCCTTTGTTATTCTCCTTTAAAAAAGCTCTATAAAGAAATAAGAACCCTCTAATGGAGCTTTTTTGATGAAAATTAACGGATAGTTTAAGTTGAATAAACTTAAAAGTTAAAATACTTAATTGAACGAATACAAAGTATTAAATTTCAAAAACAAAAATAGAAGTTGTACTTTATTAATTTAGGGTAAAATTTTTATTTCCCTTTGCCAATCAAAGGAAAGAAAAAATAATATTTCTTCTTTCTTCCAATTTCTATACATGCTGTTATCTTCCATCACCCGCAACCAGCCAGCGTAAATGTCTATTTCTAGGTTGAAGTTTGGCCTGCCGAAAGTCGAATGGGTTGGTGAGTTCCTAAGAAAATCAACCCACGCGCATGGAATATAATAATCAACTGCCTGGGAGGATGACCTTTTTACTCTTATCCTTGAATTGAAGTATGATATAATTGAATTATGCTAGGGCCAAAAGTTGTGTTCCTACCGTAATTCGATATAATTAATTAATTATCAGTGGTGGAAGACTGGCACTCACTCCACCAAGATCTCATAAGACTTCTTCTGCTTTTTCTTTTTCTTTTTTTCTTTTTGTAAGGAGAGTTTCATCCTATAAGGTCCGCTCCTGATGATAGTTCAAGACACTAATCAATTTTTGGTGTAAACAAGAATCGAACTCCAAATCTCTTATACAATTATCAAAGACTTTACCAGTTGAACTAACTAGAACTCACGCTTTTTCTTTTTTTTTTTTAATTGCTAAAAGGGTGTCATAAGATTTTTTTTTTTTTTTATAATATATGATGTCATAAGAGAACTAGCAATGGGGTGTAAAAACCCCCCGCAGTTGCTATTTTAGCAACTAAGACCCAAAAATACAGTTACATCCAAATTCTTAAGTATCTATGAACAGTGGGTGTTTATATTTACAACCTACTGTTCATCAGATTGCAAATTTTTTGACAATAATAATATATTGGCAAAAATGCAAAATTGACTTCCTAAATTTCAGTTTTTTTCATTTCAGTCCTCTAACTTTTATTTTTGTCATTTCAGTCCTTTAACTTTCAATTTTTGTCAATGCGGGACTCCGTTAGAACTTAGTTAGGGGCTACTGTTAATTGAGCCAAAACGACATCGTTTTGGTTTTTTTTTTTTTTAATAAATTTCAGAATTTAAAAAAAAATCTGTAAAAAAAATTAAAAAAATAAAAAAATAAAAAATAAAAAAATAAACCCAAACCAAAGAACTCAGCAGCAGCGAAGTCAGAAACCAAAAGAAGAAGAAGTAGCACACACAAATGTCTTCCTCAATCGTTATTCGAGAGCTACAACGCTATCTCAGCAAACGCCAAAAAGAATGGGCTATTGCAAAGCTCGAAGTTTCGAGTTTTTGGTGTTTTAAAGGTCTAATTGTGTGAGATCGGACCTTAAAGAGAGAAAGGAAAGAATGGCACCATCGTTTCAATTGTGGGCAAAAGAGAGCCACCATGGCACGCCGGTGGTGGTGAAGATGGAGAATCCGAATTGGTCAATGGTGGAGCTAGAAGGTCCAACGGAGGACGATTTTCTCATCACAACGGACTCGCCCGGGTCAGGTCGCACCAGAGACAAAGGCCACTGAGGACGCAAAAACGTCAAGCAGCTCACTTGGGTCCTAATGCTCAAAGCCCACTGTGCCGCTAGTTGCTTGACCTCCATCGCCTCCACAATGTTCGGCCTTACCGCCTTGATCCGCCGCCGTCTCGCTTCAAGCCGAACCGACTCCGACGAAATCGAAAACGAGAACGAGCACGAGAACGACGACCCTTCGGTAGAGGGAATGGGGAGAGAGAAAGAGAACCCAGCAATGAAAACCAGGTTCTATTTCTACATCAAAATGTTCTTGTGGGTGCCTGTAATTTTACTCGGGTTTGGTTTTTTTTTTTTTTTTTTACAGATTTTTCTTTTTTTCTTTAAATTCCGAAATTTATTAAAAAAAAAAATGACGTCGTTTTGGCTCGATTAACGACAGCCCCTAACAGAGTCCTATATTGATAAAAATTGAAAGTTAGAGGACTGAAATGACAAAAATGAAAGTTAGAAGACTGAAATGAAAAGGACTAAAAGTTAGAGGGTTAGTTTTGCATTTTTGCCTAATATATTTTATTCCTTTTTTTTTCTCTCTCTCTCTCTGTTCTGCGTTCTCTCTCCCTTCTCCCTTCTCCCTTCTCCCTCAGCCCCTTTCAGTCTCTGAATCTATCTCCTCTCTCAGCTCGTCTCCCTTGTAAATCATAGATTGCTCATTATAATAGAAATAGATAGTTATGGTTACAGGTTAATATCAATGCTACGAAAATATTAAAAACAGAAAATAAGTTTTAGTGACAAATTTTTTCGTCACAAATATGGCAACAAAAAATTGTTTTAGTGACGAAATATTTCGTCACTAAATGCAGCGGAATTTTGTAAGAAATGGTTTTAGTGACGAAAATTTTCGTCACTATATGTGTCTAAATTTTCTTAAAAACGAATTTTTTCGTCACTAAATGTACCCGAAAATAGTTTTAGTGACGAAATATTTCGTCACTAAATATGATTTAATAAACTGACATGGTTTTAGTGACGAAATATTTTTGTCACTAAATATTGTTTTTAGCGAGGAAAACATTTAGCGATGAAATGTTTTCGTCACTAAAAGTTTTTTTTTAAAAAACAAATCGGTACTTTTAGTGACGAAATTTTTCGTCGCCAGGACTTTTAGCGACGGGGCTACAGCGAAGAAACGAATTTCGTCACTAAAAGTCCAATTTCGTCACTAAAGGTTCTTAGTGATGAAAATCAAGATTTTTAGTGACAAATTTTTTCGTCACTAAAAATACATTTTCTTGTAGTGGTTGTTGTTTGGTGGTTTTGGGTCGGCATTTGGGTCAGCGTTTGGATCAGATTTGGGTGGCGTTTGGGGGGTGTTTAGGTTGCCATTTAAGTGGTTGGATTTAGGTCCGGTGGTTGTGATTTTTTCTGATAGGTTGGGGGATTTGTTCCGATGGGTTTGATGGTGGGTTTCGATGTTTGCTGGGTTTGTTTGGTAGTGAGTTTCAGTGAAGATGATGATGAGGAAGAGTTGGTGAGAATAGATGGGTTTGGGATGAATAGAGACGGCGACGGCAGAAGTAGAGGATGGCGATGGTGGCGGCAACAGCAGCTTGAAGACTAGGTCAGTGGCTGTTTGGATTGGTGTTTGGCCAAATCGGCCTTGGTTGGGTGGGTGGTTGTAGATCGGCTTGTCTATCTTGGATTTCGGGTTGTGGGTTGCCGGTTGGTGTGGGTTGGTCATATGGCTGTGTGTGACTGCTTTGGTGGCTTCAGATCGGCTATGAATGGCGACTTTGGGTGGGTGGATAAATGGTTTTTTTTTTTTTTTTTTGACTGGTAGAAGAGGAAAGAGATAGGACAGAAATAGATTTTTTATTTAATATTATTTTATTGTGTATTTATCTGTATATATTAAGAGGATTCAAAAAGTTAGTTATTAATTTTTTCCCTGTCAAAAATACCCCTAAATTAATTAACCTACAACTTAAAAATGAGGTTAAAATAATAAATTAGCAAAAGAAAGTTAGTTATTGTTTTTTTTAACTTTCAAAAATACCCTTACATAAAACTTAAAATTGGGGTTAAAATAGTAAATTGACAAAAATAATAAATTCCTACTTCTATGTTGAAATACCTTCCTACTTCTAATAAACTCTTACTTTTACGTTAATTTAAATTCCTACTTCTACTCTCTAACTCCCTACAAAATAGAATCACTCTTTTATTAGTTTTAAAACTCCTCCAATCTACAAAACTCACCCCACTGTTTTTTTTTTTTTTTTTTGTGATTGGAGAAAGTAGAAATCTCAAATTATAATAAATGTAAATTATTAATCTTTACCAAAAAATAGAAAAGCCTCTGAGCACGCGCTCTACTTTCTCAAATTATAATAAATGTAAATTATTAATCTTTACCAAAAAATAGAAAAGTCTCTGAGCACGCGCGTGAGCACGTGCTAAGAGGCTAGTATTATTTTAATAGGTTGTATGTAAAAATAAAAAATGAGATATATGATGTATTGTAAAGTGAGTTAACATAATAGATAAAGCAGGATTTTAGATGGAAGAAATGCCACTTTTTTTTTTCTTTTGAGAAGGGAAAAATGCGACTTTTATACCATCTCCATTACTAAAAGTCTCTAATAAGAGACTCATAAATCATGCGTCATATAATATCTTTGCATTGCCGTGGGGTCCTTTAAGTTCAAATGAAGTACGATCACATTATGCCAAATTTTGGATTTCTTTTTTTCTCTTCTTTTTGAATTGTCCACACACAAAAGATGATAATACAAAAGACAACGGACATTTGTCGTATTGCACCAAGAAGTATTTTCAAACGTCCCAAAAGTTATCCCTATGCCTCTCAATTTAATCCTTCAATTCTTCCCAATTTTTTTTAAACCCAATATTAGAATTTCGGTACATTATATTTTCTATGAATATATATAGATAGATAGATAGATAGCTAGTAGAATATATAACTCTATATATCAACACAATCAAAATAAATGCTCAATACTATATATATAGATATATATATATATATATAGAGAGAGAGAGAGAGATGAACAATCATCGTATTGTAGATATCTATTATCATAATTATTTGTAAAAAACATATAATTATCATATATTTAGACAAAAAATTGTGTATTTAAAAAAGAAAATTTGTATTAAACTTTTCTACAAATTGCAAGAGCTACCACTTATGTATATCATATTTTACCAAGAACTTTGTAACTTAATTGATATTTTTTCATATACAAAGTACTTATAAATCTAAGAAGAAAGTATTCAAACTATGAAATTAGCAATATATTGTAACTATTTTAGAAGAAGAAAAAAAATCATATTCAAAAACAATCACAACATTGTGACATACCAAGGAAGTATCAATGAGATTGAGAAATTTAAACATAAAAGTAACAATATCAATAAAAGTACAAAAACCATCACCCAAACTAGCCTAAGAATCTGTTTGGATACAGCTTATTTTGCTGAAAACTGAAAAATATTATAGCAAAATAATTTTTAAATGTATAAGAAGACGAAAAGTTTCTGAGAAGACGAAAAGTTTTTTACCACAAATTTCAAAGAGATAAGGAAAAAAAAAAAAAAAAAAAACAGACCAAAGTAGTCAATCTAATTAACTTCTTTGGTTGGATATTACTCCTTAAAAAAAAAAGGTTGACTATTACGTACTATGAAATTAAAAGAAAAATATTGTTATAACAAAATGCAAAACCAAAAACAAAACTAAGAAGTAGATATAGATCTTTTCTTGTTGAGTAAGACAAGTCATCCTGGAATTAATGTCTCGGTAGTTGGTAGCCAAAGTGCAAACAGATTATGATCCACAATAGCAATTCTAAGATTTTCACATGGTACTTCTCACAATGTTGATTAATGCTAGGTTTATATCGTTTTTATAATATTTTCACAATAAGTAATAAGTTGTTATTAGTTCTTATTTGGACTTACCACTTACATTACTTTTTTATTTATCAATAACAATTTATTACTTAAAATTTTTTATGAAATTATTATAAATACTAAAATAGACTTTACAGTCCCAGTCAAATAAATAAAATATATCAACCAGGATAATATGTATTCAACTATCCACGTCGAGATAGACCAAATGACGTGATTATACGGCAATCCATCAAGTAAGTTTTAAAAAGCTCAATGTTATTGGTACTAATATCATTATTATTATTATTACTGTTAGTCTGTTACTATTATCATGAGGATCATTTTCGCTCTTTTGAGTATTTATAAATGATATCTTGCCACAAGTGATGTAACGGACTCCCTAATTTTTATATTATAAATTTATAAATTTGTTGTGCTGTCAAGACTTCTTTTTTAGATCTCACAAAATATGTATTCAACTATCCACGTCGAGATAGACAAAATGACGTGATTATACGGCAATCCATCAAGTAAGTTTTAAAAAGCTCAATGTTATTGGTACTAATATCATTATTTTTATTACTGTTAGTCTGTTACTATTATCTTTTTTTTTTGGTAAACTTGATCATCATTTTGGCTTTTTTGTGTATTTATAAATGATATCTTGCCACAAGTGATGTAACGGACTCCCTAATTTTTATATTATAAATTTATAAATTTGTTGTGCTGTCAAGAATTCTTTTTTATATCTCACAAGACTTCTTCTTTTTTTTTTTTTTTTTTTTGGGTTCTAAAAAAAATAAAAAAAAATAAAAACATTTTTTTTATAAGATATGATGTCATAAGAGACTCATAAACCATGCATCATATAGGGCCTGTTTGGTGAGTGAAATCAAACTCACATTTCCACATTTTAAACAACATTACACATGTTTTCACATATTTTTTCACCTACACATATTTCAAAAAACTCCAAACAATAATTTTCAAACTACTCTACCAAACAATCCCATATCTTTGCATCGATGTGGGGTCCTTTTAAGTTCAAATGAAGTATCATCACATAAACATTGGATGCAAAATTTTGGATTTCTTTTCAAATGGTCCCACACACAGAAAAAAGATGATAGTACAAAAGATAACGGACATTTGCCCCCCCCCCCCCAAAAAAGTTATCCCTATGCCTCTCAATCTAATCCTTCAATTCTTTTCAATTTTTGTTTAAACCCTATATTAGAATTTCAGTACATTATATTTTCTATGAATATATATATATATATATATATATATATATAGTAGAATATATAACTCTATATATCAACAGAATCAAAATAAATGCTTAATGGATTCTCAAAAAAAGTAAATGCTTAATACTACATATATATATATATATATATATATATACACACACATATATATAAATATAGGAACAATCATAGATATCTATTATCATAATTATTTGTAAAAAAATAAAATTATCATATATTTAGACCAAAAAAGAACTTTGTATTTTTTTAAAAAAATTATGTTAAACTTTTCTATAAATTGCACGAGCTACTAATTATGTATATATCATAATCTGTCAAGAATCTTGTAGTTTAATTGACATCTTTCCATACACAAAATGCTTAAAGATTTAGAAAAAAAAAATTATTTGAATTAAAAAAATTGGCAACATATTGTAACTATTTTTAGAATAAAAAAATTATATCATGTTCCAAAACAATCACAACATACCAAGGAAGTATCACTTTGAGTGAAAAATTTAAACATAAAAAGTACTCATTCCGTCCCAATTTATTTGTCATGTTTGAAAATGTCAAATTTTTTAAGAGAATGTCATTTATTGTCTTGTCTACCTTATAAAAATGTATAAGTTTACAAAACTACCCTTAAATAAATTTATCAATTTTTTTAAAAAGAGTTATTACAACTAAAAAGATACCCTAACTAAATTGATTTTTTAAAATATTAGTTAGTTTTCTTTTCAAATAGTTTTGAAAATAAAATAGGCATATAATAGGAACATTAATAAACTAATAATTTCTTTTAAGAAAGAGGATAATATTTTAAGATATCACAAAATAAAATAAAGGATAATAAAATTGAGTTGAAACAGTAACAATTTCAATAAAAGTACAAAACCCATCACCCAAGCTAACCTAAGCCTTCCTTCTTCGTCATTTATAGCCCATTGCTAGGTCCTCCATTTCAAGTCAAAACCTACCTGCACAAAAGGTCTTGGCCTCCCTTCGAATTGTGGTCCCTAATAAGTAATAAGTCCACCTGCACAAAAAAGTCTTCGCCGCCCTTGGAATTACCACCGGTACAATTGCATAGTTTGCCCAAACTTAAGAAGGTTCCAATCCAAAATTTCAACAAATATAAATCCCTGATAGGGTCGAGAGCCTTCATATTTACTCAAATTTTTACAAACAAAACACACATAGCAAATTAAAGATTTTGCAAAAAGGGTATGGGACTTAATGAGATCACTTTGTAACGTTTTATCCATGAGTTGTTTAGATTAAATGCAATGATAAGGATATGTTGCCATCTTTCATGCTCTAACTCTCTATGATTACTACTTTATAATATTGTTATTATTGTGACTTATGAGTGAGTTTATTAGTTTAAAATATCTACATGTGAAAATTTTAATTGTAAAAATTTGTTTTTACGATTAAAACATTAGATTTAATCATAATTTTGATTTAATAATTAACAATTTCATCAATTAAATTTTCTCTAACGTTGATGCAATTTGTACTACTATGTATGTTATAAATAGAACCCTCATATGATCTTGGAAAAACCACTAGTACTATTGCATAGTTTGCCCAAACTTAGCTTAGGGAGGTTCCAATAAATCCAAGCTACAACCCCAATATTCTAAGTAGAGGAAAATATTCTTATAACAGAAAAGGTTGAATATTACTTACTATGAAATTAAAAAGGAAAATATTCTTATAACAAAATGCAAAACCAAAAACAAAACCAAGAAAGTACGTATGATATAGACCTTTTCTTGTTAGGTAAGGCAAGTCATATGTCTTGGTAGCCAAAGTCTAGACAGTTATGACAATATCAATTCTAAGATTCACATGGTGCTTTATCAATTCTAAGATTCACATGGTGCTTTACCACGTTTGATTAATCATAGGTTTATAACATTTTTTAATATTTTTACAATAATTTATAAGTAGGAAATTGTTATTGATTTTTATCTAAACCTATTGTACGGCACCGAGGTGCCTAGATCCAATTGGGCCTTGGATTCAGGCCCAGTAGCACGGCCCAGTTTTTCATATCCCTCTTTATTCTATCCTCATAAACTACAAGTCTAAATCTCGTCCCCTAACCAGTGCTCGGCGTAAAGTGCCCAAACAATAAAGAAAGACTAAAATCCGAACATACCATAGGATGCTCGGCAATTTCCAGGAAACATCACTACCGGGCATATTCGCTTGAGTTGGAACCAAGTTCCAAAGCCATAATCGCAGCATCCTACTCTCACCTAAACATCCACTTACAACAAATAATATTGGACCTTCAATTGCACTAACAATGGCAATAATCATGATTTCCCCACTAACTTAGAGCTATAAATAGGAGAAGTTGGGGAAGAAATAGGGGTTCAAAAAAAGGAGAGAAAAACAGTTATTCAGGAAGTGAGAGGAAGAATATTACTTTGAGTCTCTGTGCCGAGAACAACTCAAAGTAGGAAATCCTAAAGCCCATCTTATAAATAAGTTGTGAGTCCAAGTGAAGTTAAGCCCAATAACCTCATTTCCAGTGCACAAACCTATCATTTACATCACTTTTTTATTTATCAGTAATATTCTGCTACTTAAGATTTGTTATAAAATTATTATGAAAATATTATGATGTTGTATTACTCATATATATACTAAAATAGACTTTACAATCCCAACAAAATAAATAAAATATATCGACGTTGATAATAATATTGTATTCATAATATAATGTTGTTATCTTCGTTTTAATAAAAGTTACTATCTTCTTATCCACCAAAAAAAAAAAGAAAAAAACACACTATCCACGTTGAGATATAGACAAAATGATGTAATTATACGGCAATCCATCAAGTAGGTTTGAAAAAGCTCAATGTTTTTCATACTAGGTACAATTATTATTTTCATTAAAGAAAATAAAAGTACTATCATTTATATTACTATTATTATTATTATCTTTTTTCTTTTTTTGGTAAACCTATTATTATTATTATCACGATCATCATTTTGGTTCTTTTGAGTATTTTTATAAATGATATCTTGCCACAAGTTAGGTAACGGACTCCCTAATTTTTATATTATAAATTTATAATACTAGGATTTGTTGTGCTGTCAAGAAAATGATCTTAGCTTGTATTCAGATGAATTTATTCAGATCAACTTGTTTATCTTCATAGATGTTGTATATCATTTCATGCATCTAAACATGGCTTTGAGTCTCCTTTAATCATTACATTCTAGTGGTTTTCTTCCAAGACCAATTGAAGAACCCATGGTATAGCAGTTGCATCAGCTATCAAGGAACACACAGAGAAATGCTGTTGGCCCAAAGATGTTGCCATCAGAACTTCTAGCCACAACTGCAATGGTAATGCTTGAGGGATTAAGAGCTGCATTAACATTATATTTTAATAATACATTTTT
Organism: Quercus mongolica; assembly: GCA_011696235.1. Lineage (NCBI taxonomy): Eukaryota > Viridiplantae > Streptophyta > Magnoliopsida > Fagales > Fagaceae > Quercus > Quercus mongolica. The sequence goes on along the minus strand of CM022241.1, from coordinate 26,124,516 downwards.
TTGAGAAGAAAACAAAATTAGCCAAAATTGGCTGGGAGAACAGGATTAACATGTGGTGGAACACCCTCCATTTACACCATTAAATTTTAATAATACTTAGGTATGTATAAGACTGGATGTATTAAGTATGCCTCAATTTCAAAGCAAGAAAGTCTTGGCTTCAGTTCTTTTTCAAATGCAGTTTGCACAAACTGAGGAAGGGTCCAATAAAGTTATTAGGAAGGGATCCCTTCTAATTACCACCAGTACTTTTGCATAGTTTGCCCTTACTTAGGAAGGGTCTAATAAATCTAAGCTAGAACCCCAACTATCAAAGTGGAGGAAATTATATATATATATATATATATATATATATATTCCTACTGATAAATCATAAAACTCTAATGTATATATGTTGAAAATCCGCTACACTAAGAAGACGAAAAGTTTTTATCACAAATTTATGAGAAAAAGAGAAAAAACACAGACCAAAGAGGTCAAACTAATTGAAGCCACATAAATTGAGAACCAATAATTTTGGTGTACTTTTAGCTACTCATGTTGAATATTACTTACTATAATTTGGATTGCATTTATTCACGTTGCGTTTTTCTCCTTCACGTTTTTTCCTTTTTTTTCTTTTTTTTCTTTTTTTTTTTTACCTGAAGTTAGTTTCACGTGGGAGACAAACCTGCCAGTGGGTCCCGTGCACTTGGACAGCCACATATTGGTCTGAAATGGCACTGTTTGTGGGTCCCGTGCACTGTTTACGGGACCCACAAATATCTTTTTTTACCTAAATTTTAATTAAAAATAGGTCTCACGGTACTATTCACACATTTAAAAATTATTTTGCTACAGTGTTTTCAGTTTTCAATTTTCAGTTTCAGCAAAAATAAATTGTATCTAAACAGACCCTATATATTAAAATCATTTCTCTCTTCTAACTTTATTTTAAAATGTGGCCCCCAAAATAAAAATTCTGGTCCAGCCGGTAAACCTTAAATAAGTCAGCACCTAAAAAATTTGTGAAATGTAGATGTGAGATGTAAGCGAAAATTTTAGACTAAAGAATCCAGTTATGGTTGCTGAGAGACTTGCAGCTGCCTAAATGTGGTACTCATAGGTAGACGAGAGAGGGAATTGGCTGGAACGTACACTTGCATCTTCTTAATTAATTTCTTTTACGTGTACTACTCTTTTTTTTCATTATCAAAACCCAAAATTTATAATAAATTATTATAATGGTGTTTGGGTATTTTTGGTAGAGGAGTTTGAATAATATTGTTTGGGTATTTAATTTTGATATACGTATAGGTGAAAAAGTGTGTTGAAATGTGTGTAAAGTTGTTTAAAATATGAAAATGTGTGTTAAAACTTGCTCACCAAACAAGGCCTAGTAGTACTAAAAATTTGAAGAATTTTAAAAGAAATCGCATGTTTATTTTAAAATTTTATTCGGAAATATATTTTAAAATTTTCAAAAAATAGTAATTAATATTGTTTCATATATGTTAGTGATTTTAATGCATTTACAATGAGTCACATAGTAGAAGCATGTTATACAATTTCTTTTTTCTTTTTTCTTTTTTTGATAAGAGCATGTTATACAATTTCTAATATTTATATCGAGAAAACACATGCAAGCCATGTGTGATGATTACAAAAAAATCACATATCTTGAACACAAATTCAGGAATAATAAATATTTAATTTATTAGGTGTAACGAGTATTTTTTTTTAAAGAATATCATACTTATGGATAATTCATTTATTTTATTTGCGCTCGTAAATTGATTGTAATTATGTGTGTTTTCTTGATATTTATGAACCATTTGACTTTATTTTTTTCAAAAAATAATATTTTTATTTAATATAATATTATTGCTAGAATAAAATTCTATTTTAGATAAAACAAAAAACAAAAGTACCCATTCACTACATGGCTGTAGCGTGTGTGGTTATTTGTTGACAAAAACATTTTCATTAAATGATGTTTTTATATATTTTGGAAATAAAGAGGTCAAACAATGCATAAATATCACAAGGACACGTAAAATAAATTTGTGCAAGTGAATTAATGAATTATTGACAAACATATATATATATATATATATATATAACCACTAATCTAGACTCTAAATTTGAAAACTCAATTCCATGCGAACAAGGTTTTGGAAATGGGTTTGCTTGGGTCATTTTATGGAGAAGTAATTAAAAAGAAATCAACTGATAAAATGAAATTAGATAAGCATATACTAACGTTAAAAAATTCTTAAATTTTTTTTTTTTAATATCTTGTACGAAATAAAATAATGTTGGATTGTGTTTGTTTTCCCCTTTCTTCACAGGTTGCTTCTCTAGAATAACAATAAAAAGAAGAACAAATAATTGGGAAAATAGATTTTTTTTTTGGGGGCCGGGGGGGGGGAATAAACACATGCAATAAAGAAGGAAAATAGTTTTAACATAAAGACACACCGAAAAGGACTTTACATAGAAGTAGAGGAAGAAAGCTTTTGAATGTTTTGGTTTTGGAGAGTTCAATTGCAATAAGAAAATACACAGAAAAGGACTTTACGTAATTTTGTTTTTTCTTATAATGGAAAAGGATTCGTAGGTGGGATGTACTGTGAGGGGAGATAGGCATCATTCACGGTCGTTGTCTTTGAGAGGGACTGACTGACCTTGGCAATTAGGAAGGGTTGTTTCATGTTTGTTTGTCGTGGATTCTGATTCATTCTTGATGCATAGGACACATATGAGGTGGTGCGTGTTCAAACATGTAAGATTAAGAAGACAATGCAACACTGTAAGTCTGTAATCCATGTATTAACTCTTCATGCCTCCACAATTAGATAATAATGTACAATTGTAGCTTGAGGATATCCCCAAATGTTTTTTTTTTTTTTTTTTCAATTGAATTTGTTACATTAAATGGGGAAGAGAATTAGAACATTGATTTTTCTCATAAAGGAGACCAAAGAATAATATTTTTTTACCATAATGTATTATAAGAAAAGTGTAAAATGACATCATTCATGTCAAGGAATAAAATTATACTTTTAGATTCTTGAAAACATTAAAAAAAAAAAAAAGAAGAAGATGATCTCATTATATGTAATTTTATAAAATATGAGAGAGAGAGAGAGAGAGAGAGAGAGAGAGAGTTGTAGGGGCTTAATGGGGTTCGAACTTAGGGGAATGCATCTACAGTGTTTGTTGATTACACTCTTACTCTCAAACTTTATGTTTTGTAATGCATCCATTGAAAAATATTTGTAGAGGCCAAATCCTAAACTCACTCATTGTTAGAATACTTGCACTACTAGTAGATTATGATTACTTTGCTTGTACTCCAAATATGATTAGATACAATACACCTAGGTTAGAATTGTGTAACAAACTTGGGCCTTGATACCTTTAACACCCCTCTCAAACTTAAGGTGGACGCTTGAAGACAATTTGAATTGGGAAAGAGAGACTGAGATCTAGAAGGAAATTGATTTGAGTGTTGAGCATAGTACATATTTTATGTGTGGAGACTATTGATCATATGCGTAATTTGAAAAATGTAACTTAGGCCATTTTAGGATTAAGGCGATATAAATATTTTTGTTGTAGTTGATTTACTAGTTATTGAATAAAACTATGTTAAACTAATTCTCAAAAAAAAAAAAAATGTGTATTATAATAAACCTTTTTTTTTTTGTTATATAATATCAATATTATAGTTAAAACAATGGGAGGAGAGGACTTGAATCTTAATTCTTCTATTTAAGAAAATCAGGCTATGTCTATAAATTACAAAGTTTTTAGTCTTTCACACTAACTTTAAGTAGTAAAAATCCTAAACCTAACCAAATTTATAATACTTTGCTTACACTACAAATAGGATTATGATTACCTTTGTAGGGATAAGGGTCCAAAATTGTATATTAGGCCTGATTGGTCCGAGGATGAATAAACAATAGTGAGAGTGTTAAGTCCAGAATCCCCTAAGTAACATACAAGTGGAAAGGTTGGAAAAGGTGGTCTGAGGAGGAATACTTTCTTGGATAAGCCAAGCACAAATCAAATGCATATCCTATCACTCAAAGTGACCTTCCAGGAAACTCCACTGCTGGGGGCGTACGTTACGAACATACTGGAAGAATGGGAGCTAGAAAATATCTAAGATAAATCTACTGCCACCACATTGAATGCACTGCAGCTAATTTTCTAGCCACATTTATGTGGAGAAGACCCTTGAAGAGTGCTGCATTGACTATCCCAACTCATAGAGGGCCAAAAAGGATGTCCGATAGGACAAACACTCAGGTTGTGGTTTATTAAGAAGTGTAGGGTCAAGATCATCAAAAAGGAACTATATAATGTAAAAGACCCTCCATGGAGAAGGGATCGGAAATTTGTAAGAGAAAGCACTGTAACAGCTTGAACCATATCTGTAACCTTTTTCAATCAATATATACTGGAACAGACCTCCTTGGATTGGCTAAGGACAAATTTATTGAGAGAACTTCATTCCATCTTTGTTTGATTATCTTTTGAAATCCATCATAACTATTAAGTTATTCATTAGAGCTTAGTTCTCCAACCCACTTTCTACAAATTCATTGTACTAGGCCTATTGAGCTTGGATCCAATCACAACTTGGGCCAAGGACCAAATCAAGTCCTTACAACCTTAATTAGATTTCAACCTTTGATTAGGATTTGACATAAGATTTCAAACTTTTTATTAGGATTTGACCTTGATGTCTATTACAAAACAGAAGTAGAAATACAGATTAAAAATTTAAAAAAAAAAAAAAAAAAGATTTGTTTTATAGTCATTGAGGTGTGGGATCCCTCAGATATTCCAAATCAGAAGACACCTCCCATTCTGTGGATGAACATGAAGTTGTTTCATTCTTATCCACTACATCTCTCTTAGTAAGATCTGTTACAACGCAATGTAGTGGTAAATTGTATACGCATCTCTTACGGGAATGTCTTGGGAAACAAAGATATTTAAAAAAATAAAAAATAAAAAATAAAAAAATAAAAATAAAAACCTTATCTCAAATAAATAATAAACATAACGTCTAGCGAAAAGAACTTGACAAAAAACACATCTATCATTAGTCATTCTCTATGGGAAGATCACTGAAGTTAGCCTTGCAGTAGTAAGACAAAACATTGCCTATCCATGATTAATGGATAGGCAATGATTAATGGATATGATTAATGGATAGGCAATGATTAATGGATATGCCATATTATAATATGGCAAATTAATCATGGATAGGCAATGATTAATGGATATGCCATATTATAATATGGCAAATTTGTGGGCCAATACTCCTCTAGCTTTCTTAGTCGGTGCTCCATGTGCATAATACATGATTAGTAAAGGAAAAAAGTTGATCAACAAGAAAAGTTATTTTATGAGACCGTTTTGTAAGACATTTTTTTTTTCAATGAGTTTTATACATAAGTTTCATATATTGTGAGAAAGATGTTTCGTAAAAACCCGTCTTATGAGATATCTTCTCGGTTAATAAAAAATAGGTGGGATTTGGATTGGACATCTACGTTTACAAACGCGCGTTTTCTCTTTTTTTTTTTTTTAAGCCGTAGTTATTGACTTTCAAAGACAAAATTCACTGTTTATAAACAGTGCATACACTATTCACATACTGTGCATGCACTGTTCACACATTTAAAAATATTAAAAATGAGTCTCACGGCACTATTCAATTATTCATATATTTAAAAATTATTTTGCTACAGTATTTTCAGTTTTTAATTTCAACAACAATAAGTTCAATCCAAACAGACTCATAGTTTCATTTAAAAACACAATCCTAAATCCTAATAAATACCTATCAATAAGAACCATAAATAGCAAATTGCATATATATATAAAAAAAATAAAAAATAAATAAAAAAGATCAAAAAAATTTTTTGGTAAGAAACAATAGAGATAGAATATCATCTTTTATTGAACTTTCCCGTGTATGACCAGATAACTTATTAGCTATTTTATTAGTTAAATTTGGAAAAATTTCTTAACTTAATATTTATAAATTAGAATATTTGTTAACTATTTTAATCTTGCTCTCCCTAGTTTAGAAAGAAAAAATAAAAAAATAAAAATAAAAATCTTGTTCTCCCTAGAGTTAAATACAGTTCACCACTTCAACTGCTTAAAGCTATAACCAAAATACAAACACATTATCAGGAGTCTTGTAGTTCTAATATCACATCTGCCCTTCCCATTGTAACAATCAAATTACCATAAAAAATAATAATAATAATACAAACATTGTTGTTTATGGAGTTTGAAGACCTTAGGCCGACTCTCCAACATATATAGTCACTTAATAACAATAACAATCATGCTCTTTTTTCTTTTTCTCTTTCTTTTTCTTTTTGTAAATATCATTACCAAAGGAACGATTACCTACGTTATATTCCACATCAGCTGCTTTGAAATTTTCCTTATTTTTAAATTTGTGTGGATCATTTTTTTTTCTTAAAAAAAAAAACACATCATCATTAATATTCCAGTACTTATATAAATATATATATATATATATATATATATATATATATATTAAATTCAATCGTAGCTACTGAGCAAATGTGTATAAGATAGGGAAGTTAGTTAGGGAAAGAAAATAGAGGATAGGTTGTCAATTCCATTTTTTGTTTTGGTAAGTGAAAGGGAAATCAGACAGTACCGTCTGGTCTACAACCAAGCCGATCGCGACGAAACAACTCATGGACTGTGAGACGGTGACTACTCACCATGCATGCAGGAAATCATTGGACAACATGCCTAAGCTGTTTCAACTTTCAACGAATAAACAGATATACATGGCGATGGTATGGAAAATGACTGAACAAAATGTTGACTGAAATCGAGCTATTCTTTATCATGGTGGGGGTAGATATGGACTGATAAAAAATTGCAGTATGCAATGGATCAAGAGAAAAAGAAAGGTTCCTAATTGATCGCGGAAAGATCAAGCTATGGAGTATATGCGAGGGTAATTTCTTAGAGCACTAGTATTGGTAGTGCTAAAAAGCTATATTGCTATTTTTAGCACCACCAAATACCAAAATGTGGCTACATTGGTTATTTTTTGGCTCCACATCTACTTTTGGCTGGACACTATAGTTCATATGTAAATATATAAATATATATATATATATTATTAAACTATTGTGTTCACACTGTTTTTTAATTAAAAAAAATCTCTTTTGATTGTGTTTACATTACTTTTTAATGAATTTTTTATATTATTTTAATCAAATAGCTAAAAATAGATCATTGATGCTGGGTATATTGTAAAGTAAGAAGGTAAAATAGATAAAATAGCTTTTTGTGAAGCCATATTACTAAATTTATGGCTCCACAAGTTACAAGGCATGAAAATAAGGAAAAGGTTTGTAACTCCGAACTAGTTTGGAGTTATCTGTTCTAACTCACTAAGTGATAATTTATAAAATTGTTTGCGTGTATTATTTCAATAATTCACATAACTTGTTAAAAATATTATGTGAATAGTTTACACATGGATGGTCTTTTTAACCTTCACAAAATGAGTATAAGGAAGATAGTTCTAGCTAGTTCGGAGTTAAAATTTTTCCTAAAAATAAGATTGAGAAATGGATTTCTTTGCCTACAGAGGATATATAAAATTAACAAGGTGGGGTAAGAATGAAACATAAAATCCACTCATAAGGGGTAGATAAGCTTATCATTGAAAAACAAATTCCACAAAGAAATACAAAGTGATGAAAAAAATGTTCACTACTCTAAGAAATTTAATAAAAATATATAATTAGAAACTTGTTACCTATCCTAAATTCATAATCCATTGAAGAATAAAAGTTGAATAAAACTCAAGAATAAGTCTTTTTAAAACACAGAACCTAATTCTAATTCTAATTATCACTCTTCAATCCCTGCATGCCCAAGGATAACTTTTAAGTGAAATTTGTGATGTGTTTTTGTATTAGAATCTCATTCTCTCTCTATAGCATGTTGTTAAATTATCGACTGTCCTAAACCCTTAAGCTATTGGGTTAATATGTGAGGGTCAATAGGAAACAAGAATCAAACTTAGAACCTTCTGCTCTGATACCATGTTATATTACCGATTGTTTCAAATACTTAAGCTGTTGGGATATGATAAATTTAATTATTTAACTACACAATTCTAACACGTGTGTGTTTGTTTCTCAAAAAACAAAAAAGTAATAAGAACTTATTTTCTTAGACAAAATCTTGTGTAAACAAAATTTATATATAAAAAAATGCAATAATTTTTTTTTTAAAAGAAAAAAAACCCATATACATTCTATACTCACAAAAAAAATTCCTCTCTCTCTCTCTCTCTCTCTCTCTCTCTCTCTCTCTCTCTCTCTCTCTCTCTCTCTCTCTCTCTCTCTCTCTCTCTCTCTCTCTCTCTCTCTCTCTCTCTCTCTCTCTCTCTCTCTCTCTCTCTCTCTGAACAAAATTTGTTATTTTCAAAGTGTATTCTACCAATATAAATACTAGTATACAATAAAATGATCATAACTCACCCTAAAAAACTCAAAATATACCATTAATTCTGTAATATTTATTTTTTTAAAGAAAGTTATGGCCATAAATTTTTCCAATGGTAAATGATTTTCGAATAATTCTTTCGTAATAATTTCAAAGTTAATATTGAACATACCCAAAAAAATTCTAATCCTTTCAACTTCTTTGAACTTAGTAGTGTCTTGAATTATCAAGGATCAATATGATTAGTCTCACTTGTCTTTCAAAAAAGTGATACTTGGTGAGCGTTTGGTTTCAGCTGAAACCAATGTTTACGTTTTCATTTCACGTTTCCGTCCTTTTTTTTTTTTTTCTTTCTTTCTTTTCAGTGCATGAACAGTAAATTTACTGTGCAGAGACAAAAATCACTGTTCATCACTGTAGCAATACTGTTCACGTACTGTAGCAGTACTGTTCACGCATTAAAAATATTAAAAATAGGTCCTACGGTACTTTTCACACATTTAAAAATTATTTTACTACAGTATTTTCAGTTTTCAGTTTCAGTAACAATAAGTTCAACCCAAACGGACTTTGATATGTCTTAGAATTGTTTTAGATTTTCGGCATTTACGGATAGGGCCTATTTTGTAACATCAGGTTGGGTGGGTATCATCATTACATATGACAAAGGCACGGTAATCAAAGCTTCAAGCAAAATGAAAGAAATGAATTAACAATTCTATTGAAATAGAAGCAATAACTTTAACTCTGCATAATGATTGCTGAAGTATCAACGCAACCTATTAGGTCCCTATACATATACATATAGCTTATTATTAAAAATTAAAAACTAAAAAAATATTATAGTAAAATAATTTTTAAATGTGTAAATAGTACCGTAGGGTCTAGTTTTAACTTAATATTTGTTGAAATTTGTATTTGCGAGTCCCGTAAACAGTACACAAGACCAAACAAAAAAAAAATACAAACACACAAAACGCTGGATCTGCCGCTATCCAAACTCACACTTAGTGTTAGTTTGGATACAAAACGCATTTGTGTTTGTGAATAGGTCACGTTTTTTGTGCGGCTCTCATATACTGTTCACGAGACCCGTAAGTACAGATTTTAACAAATTTTTCTTTAAAATTGAGTCTCATGGTACTATTCACATAATTAAAAATTATTTTGTTACAGTATTTTCAGTTTTCAGGAATAAGCGGTATCCACTTTCGTTATGTAATTAATTCATGAGAAAAGTTAATTAGCAAACTATTTTTAGGAAAATTTTTATGAGAAAAAAATTAATATTTTGATAATTTTTTCAATTTTTCATAAATATAGTATAAATTTTTTTTAAGTGGTTTATTAACAATATTTTTTTAAAGACATTCATTAACATTACTTTTAATTTATTACGACTAGACAATTGTAATTTTAGTTATTAGTTGCCTGAGATTAGTGGGGCTAGTTATTTTCGTTACAGAGTTGTTAAGAGTTAGTCGTGAGGTTGTTATTGTAGTTGTCCTTTGTTTCTTGTTCACATGAGAAATTCTATTCAACTTTCTCACATCACAGCTCCTTAGTTGAGCACTTTGCTTTCTCATGTCCAAATTTAACATATATTAGTGAAGACAGCATGATTTGTCGTTATCCTCTAATTATATAGATTTCATAAGTTTCAAATTAAGGGACAAATTTAGTTCCTTATGGTTTTAGAAATCATCTAAGAGTTATCTAATGAATGTCATTGTATAAGATTCCTTAAAATAATAAGCTCATGCACACACAAATTCACAATGGTTTTTACAACTTGTTGAAATGTTATGTTAAATTTTAGAAGCTCACGTGAAAGTAATATCAGTGGTAAAAAGCTACGTACCTTGCTGCTGACATAATTTATTGAGATGATAAATTATAAATAGTAGATAATTAATTTTACATAAATCCACCAAAATTCCCTTTTTTTTTTTATTGCTCACTCATAATTTACTACTTGAACAATAGATTTCCATAATAAATTTGTCTAAAAAACTATTAATTCTAATTTTAATTTTGATTGATAGAGAAATGATGAGTAACATTTTTGGGCTTTGATTGAATTTTTATATTGTTAGATAGATAGACAAGACATTGTATTGGCCAATAGAGGAGGTTTTTTTTTTGCTAGGTGAAAGACCTTACTTTTTTATAATTGTTATTATTTTTGCAATACTTATTTTAAAACCTTTTTGCAATTCTATAATAAATATAATGTATTTATTTTAGGGGTCCTCTTCCAATTGAGGCCTTAGCCAGGCCATTGCCTAAATCGTCTAATTGTTGAGCTGCCCCTAGTTATGCGCCACGGAGGGTTTAGATTGTAAGGAACTCATTATGAGTAGACACTGAAGAATGTAGCCAAGAAGATTATTTCCTAAACCAAGCCAAGCATGGACATACAGGCTAGTCTGCTTCACAAGAATGGAAAAAAACAATGTCTAGTCGAGCTGCAGTAAATTCTAGATCTGTTTTCCTACAAGGAGAATCACACGCGGAGAGAGATCAAGAAATATATGAATTTGTCAGCACTAAACATGCAGATTTTTACATCAAAAGCAAAAAAAAATTCTTGCACAAATTGGTCATTTGTAAGGACACTTTAATATTCAAAACCTAAAAGTCAGCTTGATTAAGGAAAAAATAATTGATGGGACTTAGACAACATTGCTCACATCAACAGCTCTTACAGAAGCAACATTGTAACGTATCTCTATCTTTTTCTTTTCCCTGTATCCATATTCTGCAGTCTCGTTATAATGCATCTAATACTAATGCAAAGTTTTACATATGGATGGTCTGTTTAATCTTCACAAAATGAGTATAAGGAAGATAGTTCTAGCTGGTTCGGAGTTAAAATATTTCCTAAAAATAAGATTGAGAAATGGATTTCTTTGCCTACAGAGGATATATAAAATTAACAAGGTGGGTAAGAATGAAACATAAAATCCACTCATAAGGGATAGATAAGCTTATCATTCAAAAAAAAATTCCACAAAGAAACACAAGGTGAAGATAAAAATGTTCACTACTCTAAGAAATTTAACAAAAATATATAATTAGAAACTTGTTACCTATCATAAATTCATAATCCATTGAAGAATAAAAGTTAAATAATAACTCAAGAATAAGTCTTTTTAAATCACAAAACCTAATTCTAATTCAAATTATCACTCTTCAATCCCTGCATGCCTAAGGATTGCATCCAACTTGGAACAACCTTCTAAGTAACAGCAATTTGCTCCAACCACCCTTAAAAGTTATCATAACTTTTGAAAGAAATTTGTGATGTGTCTTTGTATTAGAATCTCATTATCAAATTTTTGATGTGTTTTTGTATTAGAATCTCATTCTCTCTCTATTGCATATTATTAAATTACCGATTGTCCCAAACGCTTATGGTGAGGCTCAACAGGAGACAATGATCGAACTTAAGATCTTCTGCTCTGATACCATATTAAATTACTAATTGTTCAAAACTCTTAAATTGTTGAGGTATAGTAAATTTAATCATTTAACCACACAATTCTAACATGTGTTTGTTTGTTTCTCAAAAAACAAAAAAGTAATAACAACTTATATTCTAAGACAAAATCTTGTGTACACAAAATTTATAATAATAAAAAAATGCAATAATTTGTTTTTTAAAAACCCATATACATTCTATACACTCAAAAAAAAATTCCTCTCTCTCTCTCTCTCTCTCTCTCTCTCTCTCTCTCTCTCTCTCTCTCTCTCTCTCTCTCTCTCTCTCTCTCTCTCTCTCAGAACCAAATTTGTTATTTTCAAAGTGTATTTTACCAATCTAAATACTAGTATACAATAAAATGATCATAACTCACCCTAAAAACTCAAAATATACCATTAATTCTATAATATTGATTTTTTTAAAGAAAGCTATGGTCATAAATTTTTCCAATGGTATATGATTTTCGGATAATTCTCTCGTAATAATTCCAAAGTTAATTTTGAACATACCCAAAAAATCTAATCCTTTCAACTTCTTTGAACTTAGGGTCCGTTTGGATAGAACTTATTTTGCTGAAACTGAAAATTGAAAACACTGTAGCAAAATAATTTTTAAATGTGTGAATAGTACCGCAGGATCCATTTTTAATGAAAAGGTTGCTGAAAAGTGAAGTTTGTGGGTCTCGTGCACTGTTCACGAGACCCACAAGACTGATAAAAGGGGCAAAAAAGTCAACAATATACGGCTACTGTTCATGAACAGTAGCTGTTTGTCCCCTAAACGCGTGCGCAGCAGCACCCAAAAAAAAAAGAAGAAAGAAACGTAAACGTAAAACGCAAAACGCAAAAATCAGATCCAAACCCACACTGCTGTTGCGCACGCGTTTAGGGGACAAACGGCTACTGTTCATGAACAGTAGCCGTATATTGTTAACTTTTCAGCCCCTTTTATCAGTCTTGTGGGTCTCGTGAACAATGCACGGGACCCACAAACTTCACTTTTCAGTAATTTTTTCATTAAAAATGAGTCACACGGTATTATTCACATATTTAAAAATTATTTTGCTACAGTATTTTCAATTTTCAGTTTCAACAAAATAAATTCTATCCAAACATTCCCTTAAATAGTGTCTTGGATGATAAAGGATCAATATGATTACTCTCACTTGTCTTTCGAAAAAATGATATTTGGTATGTTCTAGAATTGTTTCAAGGTGTTTCGGCATTTACGGATAGGGCCTATCTTGTAACATCAGGTTAGGTGTGTATCATCATTACACATGACAAAGGCACGGTAATCAAAGCTTCAAGCAAAAAGAAAGAAATGAATTAACAATTCCATTGAAATGGAAGCAATAGCTTTAATTCTGTCTCTTCAAAAAAAAAAAGCTTTAATTCTGCATAATGATTGCAGAAGCATCAATACAACATATCAGTTTCATTATGTCTTTCGTTATGTAATTAATTCATGAGAAAAGTTAATTAGCGAACTATTTTTAGGAGAATTTTTACGAGAAAAAAATATTAATATTTTGATAATTTTTTTAATTTTTTATAAAATATAGTATAAATTATTTTAAAGTAGTTTATTAACGATATTTTTAAAGACTTCGGTTGACATAACTCTTAATTCATTAGGACCAGACACTTGTAATTTTAGTTATTAGTTGCCTGAGATTAGTGGGGTTAATTATTTTCGTTACGAGTTGTTAAGAGTTAGTCGTGAGGTTGTTATTTCAGTTGTCCTTCTTTGTTTCAGGTTCACATGAGAAATTCTATTCAACTTTCTCACATCATAGCTCCTTAGTTGAGCACTTTGCTTTCTCTTATCCAAATCTAACATATATTAGTGAAGACAGCATGATTTCCCGTTTTCCTCTAATTATATAGATTTCATAAGTTTCAAATTAAGAGACAAATTTATTTCCTTATGGTTTAAGAAATCATCTAAGAGTTATCTAATGAATGTCATTATATAAGGTTCCTTAAAATAATAAACTCATGCACACACAAATTCACAATGGTTTTTACAACTGGTTGAAATGTTATGTTGCTTTTTAGAAGCTCATTTGAAAATGATATCATTGGTAGAAATCTATGTACTTCGTTACTGGCACAACTTATTGAGATGACAAATTATAAATAGTAGATAATTACTTTCACATAAATCCCTCAAAATTCCATATTTTTTTGCTCACTCATAATTTACTACTTGAACAATAGATTTCAATAATAAATTTGTCTAAAAAACTATTAATTCAAATTTTAATTTTGATAGAGTGAGAAATGATGAGTAACATTTTTGGGCATTGATTAAATTTTTATATTGTTAGACAGATAGACAAAACATTTTATTGACCATTAGAAGAGGGTTTTTTTTGCTAGGTGAAAGACCTTACTTTTTTATAATTGTTATTATTTTTGCAATACTTATTTTAAAACCTTTTTCAATTCTATAATAAATATAATGTATTTATTTTAGGGGGTCCTCTTCCAATTGAGGCCTTAGGCAGGCCATTGCCTAGATCGTCTAATTGTTGAGCTGCCCCTAGTTATGTGACACAGGATTTAGATTGTAAGGAACTCATTATGAGTTGAAACTGAAGCATGGAGCCAAGATTATTTCCTAATAACCAAGCCAAGTATGGACATACAGGCTAGTCTGCTTCACAAGAATGGAAAAAAGCAATGTCTAGTCGAGCTGCAGTAAATTCCAGATCTGTGTTCCTACAAGGAGAATCATACGCGGAGCAAGATCAAGAAATATATGTATTTGTCAGCACTAAACATGCACATTTTTACATCAAAGCAAAAATAATTCTTGCACAAATTGGTCATTTTTAAGGACACTTAATATTCAAAACCTAAAAGTCAGCTTGATTAAGGAAAAAATAATTGATGGGACTTAGAAAACATTGCTCACATCAACAGCTCTTACAGAAGCAACGTTGTAACGTATCTCTATCTTTTTCTTTTCCCTGTATCCATATTCTGCAGTCTCTTTATAATACATCTAATGCTAATGCAAAGTTATTTATCGACTTCAGTCTCCCCATGACGTCCACAGTCTGAAACAGATGAAGATGTAGATGCAGCAACATTTTTTCCTTTGCTATCTGATGATGATGTGGGACCAATGTCCAGGTTTTCCTCGACTTTTGGCTTCTGTAGAAGTCGGAGCTGATTTTGCATGACCTGCATGAGAGGGACATTGAGCCACAATATTACAACAGGATAAAGACATTTTATTTTCTTTTGATTGTTATGAAGCAAGTTATTCTATTTTCTTAAAATGCAAATAATAATTATAATAATAAAATAATAATTAAAATCTACAAAAAGTAAAGCAATCGAACTAGAATGAAGGCAATCAACTGATGCAACTAATACAAGGAAAATAGAATTCCTGGGACCCAAGTCTGTCAAAGTATGATAGGGATGTCATGCCCTGGTGCCCTTCCTATCAGAAGAGAACAACCCAACGAAAAAATAAAGTGCCCCTTCTAACAGGTACCCATATGATTGCTCAACCTCACTTCCCATCACCAGTTTCTTTTTTTTGCTGAATAAGACTTTCATTGAGAAAAAGAGGACTATAGTGTGCTATTTGGGCCCAGACCATCTCCTTCCCATTACCTTAATTACACATCAATAGCCAGCTGATATGAATCAAATATGTGACAACTGCATGACTTTTATGTTGACTGCAATGGCACATATTTACATCCCATGTTTTGAGATAAGGTTAACGATTCCTTGGATCTTCCAGCAAGAAACAAACAATCAAAAGTTAACTTATTATACCAGTTGCTGCAGGCTTTGCTGATAACTAGTACCAGGGTCCAAATGAAAGACTTCAAATATAAACACTGGTTGCTCATGAAGCATACATTTAGGAGAGAATTGATAATATTGGCCCAACCAAACAGTCCAAAGGAGCAAGAACAGACCTCAACCAAGTGTACATGCATAAGTTTACAAACGCATAATGCACATCTTCCTGTGAGGAAGGATAATATCGGTTTAGATGGTTTAACATTTTGCCTATTAGATCATATGAACACAATCTTCTCATGTAGTATCCACTAGAGTACAGTAAGATGATACATACACCTCATGAATCCACATATACAGAAGCAGAAATGGTAGCATCAATGGATAAACCACAATGATATATGTATCAGAATTCCAATTTATCGTACCTCAATTTGGTTACTAAGAAATTTTTTCTGAGCTTCCAGCTGCGAGTCTGGTATATTAAGATTGCTGCCAAACCTATCTCCATAGTTCACATTGGCTCCAGGTGTCTGGAAAGGAACAAAAATGCAGTGCGGTGATTGAGGAAAAGGCAAGTTTGAAGGTCCACCAGGGATTGCGAACTGTTGTTGTGGTTGTCCAATGAAAGCTGGTCCACTGGATTCTGTGTTAGTAGAGTCAGCTGAAGTTTTTTGAACCTGCGGAAGAACAGCATATCCAGGGGACCTGCAAAGGAGAGTACAAATTTGTAGAGGACTAGACCCACCAACTGGAATGTTGAAACAGTTGGTCCTAAAACTCAACTCAAATCAACTAAGCCTTAATTCCAAGTAAATTGGGATTGGCTTAATGAATCCCTTCTTTTTTCCAAAACTAATTGGGTAAGCCACATTTTTTTCCCCACCATTCTGTCCTATCTAAGATTGTACTCTATATCTCCTCCTTTAAAATATGTACTGGTGAAAACATCGGTCCTCATCAAACCAGAAGCCTGGGCTTTTCAAAGTAAATAAGCTCTAGGAAGGAGAAAATGAAGTGAGGGGTGTTCAACCTAAAACCTACAAAATCTAGTTGAACGTCTAAATCTTGGGCTAGCTTCAAGTCTTTGATATATATTTTACAGCTTTTAAATTAATCTGTTCTGCAACCCAGGTCAACTGAATCAAACAATGGTTGGAGTGACTTGGCTGACCTGTCGCAAAGCTTCAAGTACTATTAGAATATGATGCATCATTTCTTAAACCATCACACAAAAGGAGAATATGAAGACAGAAGAATGTTCTAGGGTGCCATATTTGTAGTTCAAGAGTGCAAGCAGCCTACCTCCACCCTGCACACACACGCTACACAAACGAAAGCATGCCAACAGACAAGATGATTAAAAATATAGCACAAAGGTGCATACCATACTAGCGAATTTGCAGAAGGATAAACATAAGATTTCTCATATATTGAAGCTGCTGCAGCAGCAGCTTGGAGTCTGGCTTGATGCTGGCTCAAATTATCACCCACCGGACCATTACCAACAGAACCCTGAGCAGACGTACTTCCCATCGCTGTCCCTGCACCCAGTTAAAATAGTTTGTCAGTCCTATACCATAACAAGTGTAAAACAATTAAGTGAAGAAAAATAACTTCTTTTTTTCCCTTTTTAAAGTAGTAAAAAGCATATCACAATAAAGAACTCCATTTCCCTGAGATTAAACAACTGACATGATGAATGAAACCACTGAACATAAAACATTGAAACCCAAGAAACTGTTATAACCACAAATGAGAAACTGAAAGAGTATATTAGAGAACCACCAATTTATGACACTAAAATAACAGCAATCGTATGAATCTTGGAGTTCTACACTAGCCATATTTCATTACCCTTTCATACATTATGAACTATGACCTAGACTGTTGTTTTAAAGTATAAACTAAGCTTTTCTTTTTCTTTTTTTAATCTCCTCTTAATAGGAACATTCAGGGGAATAATATTCGGCAGAAACGCAACCAAAATAGATTTACTAAACAAATACATCAGGATAGCTCAAATAAAATCAGGTATTACATATTCAATACATGATTTCCTACTAAATCGTTAACCCTTAAGTTTTTCCTTTGAAAATAGATTTAACCAGGGTCAAAACAAAATTTTCAGCAACATCTAAAAATTAATGTTCATATTTTTTTTTTCAAAAATCAAAATCCATAAACATGAACAATTGCAATAGACTCCCTAGCAGGCAGCTGCGTCTAAGGCCGCTATAAAGGTGTAAGGCAGATAAGCAAAGCTATATTACACTTAGCCTTCTATTAGCAAATATCCATGAAAGGGGCACTGTACTGTGGCAAGCTTAATTCACTGGGCCCAAGCATTCCATACAGGCCATACCCAGTGCACAAAGGTCCTTTTGCAACCTTTGGAGGGCACTTGCCATCCCACCAAGGTACAACCTCTGAGCCCAAGCAACATATGTGTGATAAAGATTATATGAAAGCTAAGAATTTGATGCAGAAACACAATTTGCATGACCTAATCCACTTGATTACACTCTTCCAGCAGTAGAAAGTTTTTAGCTAAAAAACTGGGAAGAATCAACAAAAATCTGATAATCCAGTACAGTATAACTGATTTCTCTGCTACACATGATGCATACAATATCTACCTTCGATCCACTATTGGAGTCCAGAAACTGATCCTGAGGACTAAGACAGAAGATATGTTTGAATTGACAGATTAAAAGTAAAATATGACAGATTTTTTTAGGGAAAATTGCAAAAACACTCCCCGGGGTTTGGGTCATTTTCAAACTTACCCCTTGTACTATCAATTTAAACTTTTAAACCCTTGACGTATTGCGATTGATCAAATTAACCCCTCTATTAAACTTCCAGCAATTTTTTTTTTTTTTTTTTTTGATAAATAACATAAGAATATTATTAATAATAGAAAGATTGCCAAGCCAAGTACATTGGGGATGTACTATGGGGGCACAAATCAAGAAACAAAAGAACAATGGTCAAGAAAAATAGAAAAGGAAGAACAAGAAAAATGAGAAAAAACCACACTCCATTCAAAGAGAGCGTGTAAAAAAAAGACTTAATCTCCAGCAAGAACGTTCACAACCCTCAAAGCTTCTAGCATTCCTTTCACGCCAAATGCACCAAATCAAGCAATGAGGCACTAATTTCCAAACATCAATGTGACGATGTCGCGCAAACTTTCCTTGCCAAGTCTCAAACAAGTCAAGAACAATATGAGGCATAACCCATTGAATACCAAACAAGCAGAAAACCAAAGACCACAACTCCCAAGCTATGGAGCAATGAAGTATAAGATGATTCACCGACTCCCCACACCTCTTACACATATAGCACTAGTCAAGCACTATCACTCGTCTTTTACGAAGGTTGTCTATTGTTAAGATCTTACCTAAGGAAGCAGACAAAGAAAAGAAAGCTACCCTTGGAGGAACCTTCAATTGCCACATCATTCTCCATGGAAAGGAAACAAGAGTAGAAGGGTAGAAGGAGCTATAATAACCTCTAACCTCAAAACCTCTATTCCTTGTAGGCTTCCAACAAACCTTATCTGGGCCAAACCCCCGCAATGTTGAAGAATAGACCAACCCCATAAACCGGTCAAAGGCTTCTTCTTCCCAATCTTGTGGTGGACGACGAAATTGCACATTCCAGTGAAACCTCCCAGCAAACCAACCCATAACTTCAGCCACTGAGGAATCCTTTGACCTACTAAGACAGTAAAACTCCAGAAAGGCCTCTTGGAGAGTACAATCCCCACACCACACATGCTTCCAAAATTTCACTCTAGTACCATCCCCCGCATCATAAACAAGGAGTTTAGAGAAGTTCGACCAGCCACTTCTAATGTATCTCCACAAGCTGACCCCATAAGGACTTGTCACATTTTTCGTACACCAACCATCCCAAATGTTCCCCATATTTTGCCTATATAACCCTCCTCCATAAAGCATCAATCTCTATGCCATTCCTCCACAACCATTTTCCTAGCAAGGCAGAATTAAAGTTTCCCAACCGTCTTATACCCAACCCCCCAACTTGCAAAGGCTTACATACCTTGGCCCAATTAACTAAATGTATTTTAGGTTCACCACCAATCCCATTCCACGAAAAATCTCTCTATAATTTCTCCATACACTTTGCCACCTTACCCGGTAAAGGAAGAAGGGAAAGAAAGTATGTAGGTAAAGACAAGAGTGAGTTTTTAATGAGTGTCACCTTACACCCTTTAGATAAATACATTCTCTTCCAACAATTTAAGTGACCGAAAGTGGTCACGTGCATTTTATTGTAGACAACATTTTTTGATAAAATTCTTTTTAAAAAATTCTTTTCTTTTTTCTTATTTTCTTTCCCTTTATTTTCTTTTCCTTTTACCAATTCTCTCTCACAGCCTACCTCATCATGGCCGAATCCTTGCTCTCTCCTACCCTTCTTCTATTTTTCATCTCTTAAGCCCTCCCCTTGCTCCTTGAGTGGCAATGGAGCCTAGGCCACCAATTTCAAGCCAGCTGAAGCCGAGGAAAATGCACCAACATCACCATGCCACATTAACAGAGTTGTCCCAAGAACACCAAGCCCAAGATGTGAGCACCAGTCAAGTTGTCCTGACCGGCTCCAAGGAGTGCTCCGCAAACAAAATGCAGTATGCTCAGCTTGGTGGCAGGTTCTCGTCATACAGATGGTTCGGTTCATTGTCAGGTTGGGGCAAATTGCTGAGGTTAGAGGGTTTTTTTATTTGTGGAGGTGTTGGATTTTGTGGGTATTGTTTAGATTTGTGGTTGAAGACTTTTTGAAATTGGGGTTTGATGGTTTGGTTTGTTCTAGTAGTGGCCATTTACTTGAATTGGAGATTGATCATTTGTTTGAGAAGTGGGCAACTGGGCATGAAAGTAGTAAAATTGGGGATTGATGTTTTTGGTAATACTAGATCTGAAGTTTTCATGTTAACAATACTTCCATTTTTTCTTTCCAATTTTAATTTTAGAAGAGTTCTTTTTTTAAAAAAAATAATAACTATATTTTAACTAATTTTAATTTTATTTAAAAAACGAATTTCAAACACTCAAATTGAAAGAAGTTGAACAGAGGGATCAATTTGATCAATTACAATACCTTGCGTGCTTAAAATTTTTAATTGATAATACAATGGGTGTTTGAAAATGACCCAAACCTCAAGAGGTGGTTTTGCAATTTGCCATTTTTTTATTGAGAGATAAATAATCAAAACTTTGCCTGTGGCAGTGCTTAGTGTGGTATATTTTGCACATAGCTGATCCCAAACTCAAAAAAAAAGAAGGAGAGTTGCAACAGGTTAATGGCTAGTGTAATTTATTCACTTTTATTATGAATGCCACTTATGCTAGGTAAATACTCACACAGCTGAGGAGATCTGAACCCCCACCCTCACTAACCACAGAATACTTATGGGGTTGGAAGTGCCATGTGGCCCAAAGGCCATTGGCAGTTGCGGCCTAACTTATTGCTTCTGATAAATGCTTTATCTTTTTCTCTTAAGTTGATAAGATATTGCTCCTCAATAAATTCCAATGATACCACAATGTCAAAATACGCAGGAAAGGGAATGACTTGCTCATAAGTCATAACATAACATGGGAAAAATGCACATTCATAGTTTTCATTAGTAATTTGAAGTTGTGCACAAAAAAACTGTGTATCAGAAATAATTCACCCCAATCACATAAGTGATGATTATGTAATTACCTTGCTGATTAACGTCTGCCCGTGATCCATGCCCTCCAGCTGTAGTTGTCCCATTTTCAGGTGGTACAACCAGGGCTCTGCAAGTAGGACAGGTATGCTGTCGCTCTAACCATGACCGGAGGCAATGCACATGAAACAGATGTCCACAAATAAGTTTCTTGGCTGTCGTCATCTCTTCACGACAAATTATGCATGTTGCATCACTTCTGCATATCCACCAGAAATAATTATTAAAAAAAAAAAAAAAAAAAAGGTAAAAGTGTGTGTGTGTGTGTGTATCCAAAACATAATAATAGCAAAGCAAAGAACTCACGCATTAAGTTCTTCAGGTGTTGCATCTGGAAATCGATCATTCATGTTTGAAGTGATCTTCCGATAGCGAATGTAATCCGCAATACGAATCTTAAAATTTCTAAATGTCTCATAGAGCTCTCTTATTAAGTGCAAAGGTACACCATAGTGCCTAAGGAAACCAACTCAAAGTCAGTATCATAGGATATATCAAAAACAATTAAAATAATAATAATAATAATAATAATAATAAGGTAACAGTTTAAAATGAAAAGGAAACAATATAAACCATACCAACCCCCCCCCCCCAACCCCCCAGAAAAAAGTTCTGATTTTAATATAAATATTGAAGTATATGACCTAGACATGGAATCATGATTGAAAGCAAGAGGAACAACAAAACAGGCATAGCTAGTTTACCCTACTTTCATGTTGACACACTTAACAAGTAGAACTGACTAGACAAGCCAAAACTAAATAGCAGTTTGAACCCTCTGAGGAGAAATTGGACAACCTATGTTGGGATTAAGTTGTAACTAGAGCAAATTCTTAGTAAACAAATTGGAACCTTACCCCATTATTTACAGTTTTTTTTTTTTAATTGGTAACTTACAAGCGCCTAATGGGCTTTGAACCCATGACCTCACACCCTCCACCAAGCAATAGCAAGGGAAGAGGTGTCAATTGAGCTAGAGCTCATTAGCTACCCTGTTATTCACACCTACCTTTGTTACACTATATTTGGGAGCTTATAAATGAATGAAATGAAATAGAATTGATAGATCATAAAGAATGGAATCAAATATGGTGTATTTCATCTTTAAGCATAATATAAGATTCAAAAAGGAGGCCAAACAAAAAAAGGTAGGTGTTATTTTTCATAAGTGAAAGGTGGAGTTACTGCTAATTTTTTTTTTTGATAGGTGAGTTACTGCTAATTTAAATGTTATGAAAACACACTGCTTCGTAGTTCAGTAGGTAAAGTTAAACAAAAATATAATTGCTCTTCATACTACGCAAAAGAAACCATATTGCATAACTGTTCATGGTTGAATGCTCATCTTTGTGTACTTGGGTAGCCAAATAATAGTCAGTAAGTGGAGATACATGTGACTTTGTGCATAGTCCAATAGAACAACCATGGTTTATGTGATGTGTGAGCACAATTAATCCAGGTACGCTTATGTACATACATGAGTAACCTGTGAAGCATTGAGAGTGAATTGATTTCTTTTTCTTCTTTTATTTTTTTTTAAGGTTGGGCAAGAGGATGAATATATCACTTACATGAAAATCACAAGGAAGAAACACAGATACATGGACAAGTGAAGCAAGTCCCGGATAAGTTCCAAGTAAAATGTGTACACAGGCTTTTTTTCCCATTGTCCCTCCATTAGCATGTCACTAACATAGAACACATACTTTACAAATGTTGACACTGTTGTTGTTGCCAGTATCATGTACCTGAGGCAAAAGGTAAAAGACATTACTATAGTAACACCTATGAGAATAGGACTTCAAAACTACATATTATATATCCAAAGACCTGGCCATAAAAAAGCCAATGAGTATTTGCAAATAAATAATACACATCAGAAAATTATTCATGTCAAAACTAAATGCAAATGGATATCCCAAGCATTCCCATAGTCATAAAACTGTAATGACTAATTTAAGTGATACACATGAAAATACAAAATAGTGTTAACATTTTGAGGCCGTGGAGCATTTAGTTAAGTACATAATTTGTTATAGAAAATGGAATTTTGACATTTTTGCCTCAATAGAGCTACTACTTAACAGACATAATTTACCAATCCTAATTATCTTCTTTTGTAATTGAAAAGAAAATATCATCTCTTCATTACTTCTAAAATTTCCAAGTGTTATTTGACTGCAAGTTAACGCACCAAGGTTCAACAAGTACTCATTTAGAGAAATTCTGAAGTTTGTTTGAAGAGAATACAAGTAGTTAAAAGCCATATTTTGATGGTTGTAAGATAAGATGACATAAACCTTTATATCTTCTACGAAACGTTTTGCATCCATGTTGAATAAGCACTAATATTCTTCTTGGCACAAGCAAGGCAAATCACATTCAAAAATATGTGCCTTGGTTTGCTTTCTTGTATCTGCCTTCAATTGCTGGCCAAACTCCAATAACTGTTAATTCCTTGTCCATCTAAATTGGTATTTTTCAAGTTTTCGCATCAAATTTCCGAAACTAAGGATAAGTCCAAAAGGTCTCTCTCTCTTCAACTTCAGTGCTTCTTCTTAATCACATGTATTTATTGCCTTTCCCTCTTGGATCATAACTCCTTATATTTCAAACCCAACCACTTTAGTCACCTCCCTACCAAACAATTTATGTTAAGAGGGCACATGCCATTTCTAAGCCTTTGGTAAAAGTGTATGCATAAACAAAACTTATCTTTACATTTAAGACACATTTGCAACAAGCCGAGCCAGTGATGCAAACTCCGGTTTAAGCTTATATACATGGGCATTTGCATGTGAAATAATGGCCAAAAACAAAAAGGCTCATGAAGAGCATATTTAAATGCAACTGAAAATAATAAAAACAGGAACATGTAGATAGAAATCTTACTCAAATGAAAAGAAGAGCGAAACTGAAGCATGCCTTGTCTCTATCAAGTACTTAATATTGCTGTATAAAAAGAGACTATCAAGAAGAAGGAGGAATCCCAAAAAAGACACAATCCGAATATGAGACAACATGGGTACTGAAGGAGTGGTCTCAATGTACTCAACCCTCTTCTGAGCCAACCAATGCAAAGCCTTGATTAACAACAACGCTGTGACCATAGCCAGAAAAGTAACCGAAAAGTCCTGCCGGAATATAGTGATCGCAAATAGGATTTCCATTACCTCCCTCCACGACTGCTCATTTAGCCTCTCAACCTCCGCTTCCCGGAGGGAACCAAGGAATACCCGTTTGGTCAATTGCCACAAGATGCACATAATGACCAAACCCATGTTGAGAAGGAGCACCAAACTGATCTTTGAGGTCGATAAATAAACCATTGCCGGGTAAAACTGACCTCTACTGTTAAATGCATGATAAATAACAGCTAGAGTTGCAATTAAACTAAGCCCAGCATACGTATGCAGCTTCATCATTTTCCTCCAGACACTGTTACACCATACCATTCAATTAACAAGTAAACCAATCCACAATATCATATTTTTTTAAATGTATAAGATCAAATTCATAAAAGGGCCATTACAAAAGCAAATCAAATTCCCAGACACGTAAACCACATCTTTTTTCTTCACATGATTTCCCATGATCCATGCACCAAAAAAAAAACCCCAAATGAGGAAAAAAGAAAACATATTTCAAAAAGAAAAAGAACAGTCAACTATGCAAAATAAGACCTAATATTCCACATTTTTTTTTCCTCATCATATATTTTCCTTGCGTTTCTCAGCTACCAAATAATCAACAATTACAAGCAAGTTAAGCAAAACAAAACAATGATAAGGATAATTCAAAATGGAAACAAATTCTAATCTCATGTACATGATTCGAGACCCAACATAATACAGAATTCCAATGGCATCAATACGAGGCAGAAAGCCCCAAAATTTACTATAATTTGTTTCGATTTCTCTTCCCTCATTTTCTCAGCAACCAAACACACATAAAATTTAGTTGATGCAAGCTAATTTCTAAGAATACGAGCCCCAAACAGAAAGATATAACTCCAATCCAATGCCTATAGAAACAAAAGTAATTGAATTTTAACAACCAAATATATATATAATCGATTTTTTTTTCTTCTAAATAAGATACATGAAATTGATATATTGAGTTACCTTCTCCGTGTTCCTGTTCCTGTTACTGTGAACCAAAGCTTCTGTCACGACTCACGAACAAATTTGCTTTGGCTTTGCTTTCTCTCTCTCCTGTTTATTATTGAGGTGGACCGTGATGTATGCCGGGCCAATCAATTATTGCCACGTAGAAACTGTATTCTAGCCCGGATCCGGATTCGTTTTCTGCGGCAGGCCGGCCCGCTTCTGGACTAGACCTTTTTTATATATATAAAAAATTAATTTTATCTTTTTATTATCATCTGGGTGGACTTGATTCTGATTGGTGTATTTGGTTCTGTATTGTTCTTCTTCTTTTAAATTATATATATTTTTATACATATTTATATGTTGTGTAAAACGTAAATGATATGACTAAGCTCCAGTGCACTAAAATTGATAGAGTATGAATACATGTTTGAATTTTGCCAAGTGTCTGCATCGTGTTGGTTTCAGTGAACAACCAAGTTAAGTCTTTTTTTTTTAGATTGAACCAAGTTAAGTCTTACTCAAAACATAAAAACCACATTGAGGCCTGAGATTTTCGGGTTAGCCCAATGCTACGGACAAAATTGGCTTCTGTCTTTTTTGGGCAAAATAAATAGCATTCTACCACATTTTCTAAACTAATTAGGGAAATACCTTTCTTTTGAAAATCGACTTTTTCAAAATCAAATTAAGTCTTATAGTAACGTTTTTAAGGACCTATAGTGGCGTTTTTTAACTCAAGCTCCATGAAATCGAGTTATAGGTAAAAAAATTACATGTAACTCGATTTCATGGAAATCAAGTTACAAAACGCCACTATAGGTCATTAAAACGTCACTATAGGCTTCTTAAAACGCCACTATATGTCATTAAAACGTCATTATATACTCCTTAAAACGTCACTATAAAACTTCAAAAAAAAAAAATTTAACTCGATTTTGAGAAAGTCGATTTTCAAAAAAGGGACATTTTCCTAATTAATTTGGGAAGGGGGGTAGAATGCTATTTATTTTGTCTGAAAAGGGCAGAGGCCAATTTTGTCCCCAATGCTACCCTAACTTTTTAGAAATATCCAAGTTGCACTATAACACTATTAGCATAATCTCCGCTTAATATTGTTTGTGCTCATTTTCCTAAAAACTAATTTGTGATTAGTTTAATTAACATGATAATGCAGTCCTCTAATGACTATGTTGTGGTAATTATAACACGAATGAGTACTTGGATAGTAAATAGAAGATAGATAACAATCATAGAAGAGAGTAGAAAAAGACTTTGAGGAGAAATTAAACTTTTAAACATTGTTGTGTGCTTAGAGGACAAAATAGATATTTTTGAAAGAGCAAGACTTAGGTACATCACTTATGTGTTATTTTTTAGGTTTCCCTTTTAATATTCTGCCATATGGATTTTTTTTTATGGGATGAAAGTGTATTTTTTAGTTAAGTAGTCATATGGCTGAATTTTAAGAAGGGAACCTGAGGAACAATATTTAAGGTATTGTACCTAAGTTTTATCATTTTTGAAAATCTTTGATAATACTTGGCAATAACCCAAACTATATATATATATATATATATATATTGTTATGTTTCAAATAACTTTTCACTAACAAAACCTACACTTTTATTCTTGTGATAGATTAAACCATGTGTACTTTTATATGATATGGTTCTTTTTATTGAGGTTTTAAGCGGCCTTTTTTATAAAATAATTCAATAATTAATTAATTATATCATTGGGGGAATAGGGATTCTATTCCATTTGGAAGCCCAAGATGAAAAGTTAAAAACCTGACCAATTAGGTAAAAAAAAAAAAAATTTAATTTACTCTTTTAATTTTATTAGATGACTAATTAACTTTTCATTTCAATCATTCATAAATAATTAATATTATAATGATAAAGTAATTCTATAACTAAATTAATTTTGTAAGGACCTAATTTGAGTCCTAAGCCCAAGAATCAAAAGGATTTTGGCCCAAAAAGTCTAATACAATGAATTTGTAAAGAGTAAGTCAGAAAACTAGGTTCTAATGAATTGGACAACAATTATTGTGAGTTAAGATCACCTAAAAGAAAAGATAAACAAGTTTTGTCCAAAGAAAATCGTTCTCGGCACAATCCTGAAGTATCTGGGAGTAGTCATAGCCTATAAAGTTGAAAATTACTGTTCAGATATCACTTCTACATTAATGTGATCAGAAGGTTAGTTACAGAGCATTCAATGCGGTGGTAGCAACTTTCTCTTAGATATTTCATAGTTTCCATTTGTCATGTGCTTCCATGATGTGTATCCATATCAATAGAATCTCCCGAAATGTTGCTTTGGATGGCAAGCCACACCTTTTGACCTCTACTTTACTTAGCCAAGGAAACATTCCTCCTCGGACCACCTTCCTGGACCCTCATGATCAGACCCCATGTTTTCATTCACTAATGCGGACTTCTATGATAGTTTTTACCTGTCCTCGGACTACTAGAAGTCCTCGGATTGGGCCACAGCCCAACATATATACAGATACACATTACTAGGCCTATCATACCTACAAATTTAATTTTTAAAGTTAAGCAACTAAATTTATTCAATTGATATTTAGGGGACGAAATTAAACTTAAGTCTATAGTGGGAGAATAAAATTAAAATAATTAAAAAAAAAACTAATCTAACGCATATATTTTTGAAAAGTCTACCTTTATCATATTATAGATAGTATATGAAACCTAAATGCACCCTATAATAAAAGGAAGAAAAAAAACACCGATTTATAGTTAAATCGGTTTTTTTTTTTTTTTTTTGAGAATTGATAAAAGTAAACAAATAGGTTAACTAGGTTTACATAAAAAAAGGAAATAACATTTTTACCTAAAAATATATTGAAAATTTGGTTAGAGATTATAAATGGTTTATTAAGTTTTAACATATAATCGATTTTGTTTGTGTTTAATTAATTAATTTTGTTTCTATTAGAACATAATTTTTTAAAGGATAAAATGCAAAATTCAGCTTAAATTTCTTCAAAATTCATTTAAGTTATTTAATTGTGTTTTCCTTAATTTAAGTCCTCCAAGTTTAAAATTTATTCAATTAAAGCATTTTCATAAAATTTTGTTAAAATTTATTGAAAAAAGAGAATTTGGATACTTTTCAATCATTAATTGAATTTTTTTAATTTAAAAAATTTAAAGAAAAAATTAAAAAATTAAAAAATTAACCTTATCATATAACAAAAGTCGATGAAAATGTCTTAATTGAATAAATTTTAAAGTTAGAAAACTAAAATAAATTTTGGTAAAACATAGAAGATAAGTTTTACATTTTAGCTTTTTTTTTTTTTTTTTTTTAGCCTATTTCTACATTATTTAATAATAATTATTTTTCTTAACAAAATAAAATCATGATAATTAAGTTAATCCAAACACAAAATAAGGAAAACAAAATACTCCATTAAATAGAGAGATAGATAGAGAGAACGAGGGAGGAGACTGGACACAGAGAGAGAGAGAGAGAGAGAGAGATGGCATCGAAGGTGGTGAAGTACGTGTTGCAGTCGATCAAAGAGAAAGGCCTCCGTGGCTTCTATAGAGAGCTCAAGGACGAAGGCTACGTGTAAATTCCTCACTTGATTCTCTCTCTCTTTTCCTATTCCTATTTCACCTCAATCTCTCATTTCTGTATATATATATATATATATATATTTTTTTTTTTTTCCAATATGTGAAAGATCTCAATCTTCCTCAGCTTTCTCTACTTTCCATTTTTTGAGCTAGCGGAACGGATCGAAT
Organism: Quercus mongolica; assembly: GCA_011696235.1. Lineage (NCBI taxonomy): Eukaryota > Viridiplantae > Streptophyta > Magnoliopsida > Fagales > Fagaceae > Quercus > Quercus mongolica. The sequence goes on along the minus strand of CM022241.1, from coordinate 26,095,093 downwards.
ATAAGAAATAAAAAAAAAAAAATTTTAAAATTTATCGAGTTTCATATCTGTCTCATACGATGTTTGGTTGCTGAGAAAATGTAGGAAAGGAAATGAAACTAATATTTGATACATTGTATAGCATTTTGTTGGGAATTATAGGGCTAAGCATTTCATTTCAGTTCCTGGAATTCGTGTCAATTTTAGGAGCAACCAAACAGAGACTATCCGAATGGCTATGGTTATCTTTATTTGCTTGTAAACAAGAATTTACTTGAAGGATCAATAAAATTGATTAGCAAATCGTGTTCGGCACTTGCTTCGGCGAAATGTGTATTGAAATTATTAGTTTGGCTCTCACTTTGATGGGTTTCCATGTAGTTTTTTTTTTTTTTTTTTTTTTTTTTTTTTTTTAATCTTTGAGCTGTACTGACTGCTTTCTTCTTCTTTTTTCATTTTACAGGAAATGCCTTTCTGATGGGAACCTTTTGTAAGTCAAATTAATGCTTAATACTTTACAAATTTTGTTGACTATTTAAAGGATTTAGGAATGAACATGATGACATAATTGAATTGTTTTTGGAGTTTATCTCTCTGTGCACTTTGTTGATATTATTAGTATTGCTAGATATATGGGTTTGGTGAATAGGAGACCCATCAATTGAATTTTCTTTGCATATAGTTTTCAATGATGTTGTGTTATCTAAAGTAATTAACATTGAGGGGGGAGTATTATGGGTCAGTTTAATACTCTTAAGGAAAGCAGAAAACATTCCAAGCTGCCGGGTAAGAAACCGGTAGTATTTTGCTTCCTTTGAATGATCATTTTACAAATTTCCCCCCTTTCATTGACATTTATTTTTGATAAGTAATACACTTGCACACAGGACGTGTACTAAGGTAGGCAAAAGAACAAAAACAGAACTAAGAAATATGAAGACTACATTTATCAAGCAAATCAGAGAAAGAACAAAAAAGAAAATTCCCCGTAGCATTTGTCCGCCCAAACAAGGTTTGGATGAAAGACATCTTTAAGTCTTGAATTGACCTCTCGGTTCCTTCAAATGTCAGCACATTCCTCTCCCTCCAACTACCACACATCAGACAACGAGGGATCATATTCCAAATCGCCCCATTTCTATTTTTACTAAACTTGCCTGGCCAGCTAGCTAGGAGCTCCACTACATAATTGGGCATGGCCCAAGATTACCCGAAAAGTGTAAACACCATATTCCACAGCTCTCTGGCTATCGGGCAATGCAAGAGTAAATGATTTATAGACTCCCCTGCCTTCTTACACATACAACACCAATCAATAACGACCAGCCGATGATTCCTCAAATTGTCAAGATTCTCCCCAACACTGCTGTCCAAACAAAGAAATTGATCTTTGAAGGCACTTTGGAGCTCCACACAATCTTCCAGGGAAAAGACACCTGGGATGGGGATTGTAAAACTTTATAGTAAGTTCTCACATAAAAAATTCCCCAAGAAGCCAGTTTCCACCACATCTCATCTGCACCTTCTCCTTTCCACACACCATAATACAGTAAGTCCATAAAGGAGGCAGCAGACTCTAATTCCCAATTTTGAACCGATCGAATGAAGATAATATTCCAGAAGTAGGTTGGATCACCACTACTGGCCACCCTTCCTTACCCTATCATTGACATTTATAAGGTGCCCATAGGCCCTCACGCACTGATTCCTCAGTGGGTAAAGGTTACTATGGTCATGTCTAGGTTGGATCACCATGACTGGCCTCCAATCCTTGTGGGTAAATTTGTGTCCTTCCTCTATGAAAATTTGATTGATCAGAAAAAGACTCCCTTGAGAGTATTCTGGAGCGACTTTATAAGGTTGAATTAGAGAACTGAATATGTTCCTGAATTACTAGTTATACTGGTTGAACTTGTTGATGTTGATGTTTTTAACATATCAGAGAAAAAAGATGTGCAATTTTTCTTCACCACTAATTTAAGCTTAAACCAAGATGGAGGGGGGAAAAAGAAGGGAGAAAGCATCTCATTGAAGAGCATCTATTATCACCTTTTGGAAATCAGATGCCATACTGAAATTTACATCTTATTCCAACTTAGGCAAAGTTCTCGTAACTGGAGTTTTGACATATATGTTGATGATAAAACCTTGTTTTTGATAATTGTCTTCCACCCTACACATATGATCCAATATTTTTAGGTTTCCAAAGGACGTAAGAATCCCAATCCCATGTTATTTTTTCCTTAAGATTCTTCTATCCACATTGTGTCCCGTTTAATAGGTAGGCAATAGCATCTTGTTCATTTTATGAAAGGATTTCATAGGTGTTTGACACATTGTCAGACATGTACTCATGTCAGCAGCTATATATATATACCTACTTTTACATTTGTGCTTTATCTTTTGATAATTTTATGTTTATATTTCTTACACTTTTATTTATTTATTTATATCTCCATATGAACTCTGAGCAGGCATTTATCAGTTATTGTCTCTAACTAAATGATATCTCTATATTGCCTGCTTCCTCAATCTTCATATGTCAAATGATATAATTGTATTACAAAATCTGTCTTTTTATTCAGCGGTTCTAATGTGTTTTTGTTTGGCTCATTCAGGCAGACCAAGATCCAAAATTTAAAGGGGAATCTTGTGGGTATTGATAAATTTGGTAACAAGTATTATGAGAACCGTAACCTTCAGTCTGGTTAGTGTTTCTCTCTGTGTTTCAGCTACATGCTTGCTTACTATTGCAATGGCATTACGTGGAGATCAAGTGCAAGAAAGATCCTTGCATTTTATAATTTTTTTATTTGTTGCTGATTTAAACTTGAGCAGAACAAGAAAAAGTTTTTTTCCCCTTCTCTTGCACGAGAATGATTACACTGTAGTTGGCTATGCCTTGGATATGGATTCTTTCATAGTGTTATTCGGGGTGTTTGGAAGTCATTTAAAAATGAGGCCATTAATATTTTGAATGATGATGATGAATATTTGAGTCTTCATAATGTCATGGAGTTTTAAAATAACCATGATTCATGTGGCCAGGTAGATTCCATGAATGTTGTTTCAGAAGATAAAATAAAAAGAAAGAAGAAGAAAAATGTGGATTTTGTTTTAATTGGGTGTCAAAATGATCTAATTGATTGTCCATCCATGCACAAGCATGTTTTGATGTTAGAATATGGGCCCAGAAGAGCCCATGATCTCTATGCTTTGGTGTTAGAAGCACACGAAGTTGATAGCTTTCTTTTTCTTTTTCTTTTTTCAAAATATTTTTGTCTTCCATTATTCCTGTATTATGATGGAAATTTGATTTTCTTCCTGTTCGGTGGGAATATGCTGGTTATTATGTGCTATTCTATTCATCTATCATAATACGGTGGGAATTCTATGGCCAGTTTAAGATGTTTGTAGCTTTATAATAGTGCCGTATTTGCATCATCATTCTAATGGCAACACCTCTTTCATCAGCATGGACACATTGCTTTCCCAGTGTTCTTTTAAGACTAAACCTTTTTTGACCTCTTTTAAAGAAAAGAAGAAAAAACTGCTTGGTTAAGTATTGGTTGCCTGTAAACTTGAGCAGTGCTCTGTAGTTCAGCATTATCCAATTAAATCATGCCTTAATCCATAAGATCCATCACTGTCAACAAGAGTTAATTTAATGCTGTAAAATCTAGAAATTTTGCATCTTTTTACTCAAGTTTAGAGGATACCATCTTTTATAGGTTACCATTGCTTGATGTATTTCTACAGCTTGTGATTTTCTGGGGGGTTTGTAGGGCGGCACAGGTGGGTGGAATATGCAGAGAAGGGTCGCTACAATGCTTCTCAGGTGCCAGCAGAATGGCATGGTTGGCTCCATGTCATAACTGATCGCACTGGAGATGAGGCAAGATCTTTTTCTTACTTTATGTGATACCATATTTTGAGAAAACATGTAGTTAACAAAGAATGCATTTTTTCAGCTTCTGATGCTGAAACCAAAGAGGTATGGGTTAGAGCACAAGGAAAACTTTTCTGGAGAGGGTGAGGAGTTAATCTATCATTCCAAGGGACATGCCCTTAATAAAGGGCAGAGAGACTGGACCAGGTACCAACCATGGGAACCCACCAAGCCCTAAAAAGCTATTCCTTTGACAAAATTTCCCAGTAAAACTTGAAAATCTTCTGGATATTTGTCTCCCATTTTCTCGAATAAATGTATTGTACCATTTTGAAGCTTTTGAATTTTTGGCACATGTTTCACTAGAAGAGAACAGTGAATCATTTGTCTTTTTCATCTGATTAATGAAACCTATCGTGAAATGTTCTCTAATGTCATTGATTAGCAAAAAGTACATATAAATATGTCGTTTTATGATCCCTCATCGGGTCATCATTGATGTAAGGCTGCTGGTGCTGGACTTCCCCACTTTTGGATCAATGAGGGCTGAACTTTTATGTTTAATATTAACAATAAATTGTTGTCAACTCAAATGATAGTGGTCTCAAAGGTGATCCTTCATTAAGGGAAAGTGTATAGGCTGAGCCGCAGGGGTTGAGGATTAACTGACAGCAAAATTGTTGATACTAATATTTGCTCCAAATTCCATCCGATACTGGATCAAATTATTGATGAGTTATATCTTGAATAAGATTGATAGTTTGTTTATATGTGGAATGTTTTTTTACTTTTTTTTGGGTCAAGGCCGCTGCTGTCTAGATATGGGTTTTGTTTTTTTAACAGAGGCATCGAATGTTTGTTGGTCTATTTAGTCAAAACTCAAAACAATGGGATGTTCATTGAATTTCAGTAGAACTTAATGATGGTTGTCAAACTTTCAAGAGTTAGTGAAGTAGATGTTTGAACCTTGAACTCAAATTATTTGGTATTATGAGGATATCAGTTAATGGCTTAATGCTTGATAACAAAAAATTCCAGCCCAGGTTTCTCTTTTGGTCTCCTAGAAAGCGCCCACGTGGAATGGGCCATGCAATCCTTTCGTTTCTCGTTTGACTATGAAATGAGATTAAAGACCAGGAAAAATGTTGAAAAAAAAAAAACTTTCTTAATCCAAAGACACAGGTTCATGGGAGAAGTATGGATAAGAACAAATCTCAGCAAGCACTCTTTGCGAAAGAAAACACATGCCTTAATTGTAAATCCCAAATAGAGGACTTTTCCCATAATTATTTTTTTGAGAAAACTTTTCCCATAATTAGACTCAAGTAAAATCATTTGCATATTATTAGGCTACCAAACCATACTTTTACCAGTTTACTATTGTGTTGAATGGTAAGGTGTAAACAATTATAATGTTTAACAGTATGTTGTTGGGCATCCGATTGTCTGAGTCCAACTGGTACTAAACGAAAAGGGTCGAGACTTGTGAGTCTTGAGACATGAGACGTTAGAAGATCAACTAAACAACAAAAGTATCTCTCTTTAACACAAAATAAAAAGTAGGTCCAGCGGCAGCACCATGCTAACTTTCAAAGCAGATTTGATTTCAGCTCGGTACACTGTTGACTCAAAGACGGACATTTTAAATTTTTTTGGGGATATTTCTGATTTAATTTTATAATTAATAGTTGGGGTGGAATTGGAAACTTATGGGGTGTTTGGTATATACACTTAAAAATTGAAAACATGTGTTTTGAAACATGTGTGGAAATACGTATGAGTGAAAAAATGTATGAAAATACGTGTAATGTTGTTTAAAAACTAAAAACATGTGTTTGAGTAGATGTAGGATCTTGACAGTTGCTTCTAGATTACTGCACCATTGGCCCATGGGGTTTCGAAAGTGTATGTATTTAAGAAGTGGAATAGTATGGTAAAAAACTAAAACACCACTTATTTATATTTAAAAAAATTGAGACTCTTCACTGAGACTCATGTTTTCAACTTTTGCACCTAGAGATGGTGTGAGAAAAAGGAATCAACTTTTAGGCTTTGGAAGTTCCACCAGAATTTATTTATTTATTTACCTGGCTGAAATTTTTGAGAAATATTAGTATAGGTTTACATTGCTTTATTTGTAACTAGTATGCCTTTACGAAATCATTATGTAAAGTGTGATAATATTTTGATAATAAAAATGGATAAACAAAAATTATTTCAAGTTACAGGACGAAAAAACATTATTTAAGACCAAATTTATGCTAAATAAATAATTATAAATTATTGTTACAATAAATAATGAAAGTTTTTACTCAAAAAAAAAAAAAATGAAAGTTAGATATTTAGTTTTAATTGGAGCAGTGTTTTAACTACTCTTTCTAAAATTTATTATTTAACTTTTTTTTTTTTTTTTTGGTTGAGAAGATAGTATTTAACTTGAGACCAATAAAAAAAAGGGAATTATGTCAGTTTCCCAATTTTTCAATCAATGGTAGTCATTTGGTATAAGAAAAATATAATCACTTGACTCAACCATAATTTCTTAGATCAAACTTTTTATGCGGTATATGATTATGATGCCTCTCAACAAATCGAGTTCCTGTTTTTATCCCCCCCCCCCCCCCCCCCAAAAAAAAAAAAAAAGGTCCTGTTTCTCACGTTGAGGAGGGGATTTTCTTCTTAATAATAATGATTTTATTTGACAAAATAAAATTGTATTAAAACTTTTTTCTGAAATAACCTTTCAGTGAACTCATCTATTGAAGAGATGATTCCCAACATGAAACTCATATATTCAAAAGATGAGTTGCACATTCTATATGAGGATCTGGCTACTTATCAAAAAAAAAAAAAAATTTGAGGATCTAGCTACTCTAATGTAGATGTTTTAAATAATTTAGTTTATAACCCTTGTCTACAACTACAAATGTTAGATCTTTTTGAAATTTTACTTTGGTTATGTAATGTATTATAAACCCAATTTAAAACACTATTATTGCTATTTTTGTGTGTGTGTTCTAATAAGCATTACTATTTACTCAAAAAAGAAAAAAACCATTGCTCAAATCTCATAAATGCCTAAATGGTTGAGAGAGAGAGAGAGAGAGAGAGAGAGAGAGAGAATTTTGGGTAAGGTAACGTATGCATCTCGTCTCTTCATCATCCACAGCAATGCTCTTAAAATAGCTTTTTAGTTTTTTTATAGCTCCAAACAAACAAAAACACCTCACAACAATGTTGTTAAACTTAAAATATTTTACCAACTTGCTATAGTGAGTTGTTAGCAGTAACAGGTCACTGTAGCAAGTTGCTACAAATATTAAATTATTCTCTCTCTCTCTCTCTCTCTCTCTCTCTCTCTCTCTCTCTCTCTCTCTCTCTCTCTCTCTCTCTCTCTCTCTCTCTCTCTCTCTCTCTCTCTCTCAATGTGTTGCGTCTATTTTACATGGTCTGGAAATTACCATGTATGTTCTCACATTACTTCTCACATCCCGTCCTTTTACAAGTGTAATTTTCTTATTTTGTCATCTATCACATTTATAATAACTGAAGGAAATTTTAATTAAAATACCAATAAATGCCAAGAAATAAGGCTAATTTTCACCTCATGCTCAATCATCACCCAAAAATTTTTAAATAGTTATAATTAACTCGTAACAAAGCTCAAAATTGGGTGAATGATAGATGGATTGAATTGAATTTGAATGCCCTAATTGAGATAATGTTAATTTTTTGGTTTAGCCAATGCATTGGTTTTTAGACTTGGCTAACCTTGTCAAACGAAGAGGATTTAAATATAAAGAAATCAAGATTTCTGCGCTTCAATCCTATTTTATTTTAATTCAATTTTGTACTTTAATGCATTTGGCAAACGATCAGTGTCACTGAAATTACAATCTTAGAAGTTTTGTGAATTATTGAAATAGTGACAAGTGATCAGTGTCACTGAAATTTCATGTACTCAAACTTTTCTCCATAAAGAAGATAGTGAATGGACTGAAAGGATTATAATCACCACTATGTAGTAGAAGACAAGCATTGGGTCATGTTGTTCAAATTGCAGCCGTTTGTTGTATGTGTGATAGAAATAGAATCGGCTTTTCTCTAGTAAGATCTACACACTACTTTCTTGTCACCTAGCATTAAGTGTGAGCATGGTTCGAGTTAATTAAATTGGATTTTAGGAAAAATTTAAAATCTAGTCCTCATTAACTGGTTTAATATAATTGGAACTCAAACTGAATATTGAGAGTAAAAAACTTAAGCTAGCTACAAGAATACCACTAACCAATAAAGCCATATTGGCCTGAATTGGCAAAGTACAAATAAGATGGTGTGATGCATATTCATAAGAATAATCAACTTCTTAAGTATTGCTAACAAGGTTTAACATTTGGTTAAAAAAAAAAAAATCAAATGTAGGAACTATTCTCCAATTTTGACCACTTTTTACCATATTCACTCAATTTTAACTCATTTTAATTAATCACACGCTTTGCCTCATAATTGCTCTAGTTACATTCCTTTATTTATTTATTGATAATTACAATATTAGGAGAGAGAAAATTTGAACCCTTAATTTCAATTTTATGGACATATTAAGAGATGCCAACGAGTTAAACTACAAACCTACAAGAGTCTTGGTGTTTTAATTACATTCTTTGTGTCCATTAATTGTTAATGGAAGTATATAACGTTAAATTCATTTAACTTGTAGCACATTGACTTACAAAGAATTTTACACTATTATTTATTATTTTTTTTTCGACAATTTAAAGAATCTTCCTATATTCTATGATTCTATTTTTTGAAATAAAAAATATTGTAGATGCAAAGATAATAAAATAGTATTGATAGGTTCCCCCTTAAGTCATGTATCATGTGCTCATTGATTAATAGATTAGGTCAATACATCTTTTAGTAAAAAACAATTAGGTTATGTTTGGTAATAGTTTTTGTTTTCTATTTTCAAAAACTTGTTTTTGGGAATATAAAAAAAAAAAAATTTCTTGTATTTTTGAAATAAAAAAACATGTTTGGTTAGTTGAAATTAAAAAAATAGCTTTTTGAAGAAAAAAATAGAAAATATTAAAATATATTGCTACTAGGATTTAAACTTTAATGCAAACTCATTAAATAAGACAGATTCATTAAATTAAATGCATATTTTCATTGACTTTTGACAATTAGAAATTGAAAATAGTCTTTTGCATATTTTCAGTTTTCTTCACAAATTGAGTTTTGAGAACGGTTTTTGTTTTCTATCTATTTTAGGTTGCCAAACAAGTTTTTTAGTCTCAAAAATTGAAAATTATTTTTTAAAACAAAAAATAAAAGAAAAAACAGTTACTAAACATACTTTTAAATTCAATGGGTGAATGCAACTCTTAAAATTCCCATTTGAACAGTCAAGTGCAACTCTTAAAATTCCCATTTGAACAGTCAAGAGCCCTTGCCCAACTTCACCCCCCCCCCCCCCCCTTCTTCACCCTTGGATGTAATAACAAGGACAAGCGTTTTTATATATTGTTCTTATGCTCTGGATGGGATACGAGGCCGACATGTGTATGTTATTTACATATTGTGTCCACTGTCCAATACATAGGAGCACACGAGCAAGAACCTTACAATAAATTAAAATATAAAAAGAGAAATGGATGTAATCAGGATAGGGTCAAAAGTTGGGGGATGTGTTTTCAATTATACACCTCTATATAAATTCTATTCATTTTGTCTTCCACCTTTTATTTTTGTTTTGAGATGCATGGGTCCGACGTTGCTTGTTGACGCAAAGAGAAGGAACAACCGAACTAGTAAATAAGACGAAGAGTACGGTCCCTGTAGGCTGTACATCCTGCGAATCTTACTTCTTGGCATAAATCTAGGTTATAGTTAACTGTTCCTGTTTTGGAAAGGGAATATGATAGAACAAATTATAGGTTGTTAGTTATTATTAGTTCAAATTTAAACTTAATGATAAAATTATTTTTTTCTCCAATAATAGTAACCAGTAACAATCTATTACTTAAGATTTGTTATAAAGATGTTGTGAAAATATTAATGACATATCATTTTTTTTTTTTTTTTTTATAACTGGTTAAATGAGTGTTCTTAAGTCTTTTGTTAATATATAATTTTTAAAAAATTTAATATTACTTTTATTAAAAAAATTAATTTTTTTATTATGTATAAAATTTATAAAAATATTTTCTAAACCAATCATCCATTATTTTTTTTTTTTTAATTGATGAGGCGGGACAAAGCAAGCAACCATAGAAAAATTTATTGAACAACCTTCATCCACGTAATTCATTGAACGGTAACGGCACCATTTACTAAGCTAGGCATGATGGTACTGGAAAGAGTGTCAATGAATTACGTGGATGAAGGTTGTTCGATAAATAATTTGGAAGACTTTTAAACTTTAAATTTTGAACGGTAACGGCACCATTTACTAAGGGTCTGTTTGGATAGAACTTATTTGCTGAAATTGAAAACTGAAAACTAAAAACACTGTATCAAAATAATTTTTAAATGTGTAAATAGTACTGTGGGACCAATTTTTAATGAAAAAGTTGATAAAAAGTGGAGTTTGTGGGATCCGTAAACAGTGCACAAATGCACTGTTCACAAAAGAATGGGTCAACCATTGCGGCTGAAAAAACAAAACAAAAAAAAAAAAAAAAAGAAGAAAAAAGAAGAGGAAACGCAGACGCAGCATAAGTGCTATCCAAACGAGCACTTAAAAGTCTTCCAAATTATTTATCGAGATCCTTCTTAGCACTTATCTTGATTTTTTAATCAAGATTTGAAGCATCAATTAATTATTAAGTCCAGTGACTATAAAATATAAAGTCTTTTATATTTTAATAAAAATTTAAGCTTGAACTTGCTTATATGAAGATTTTTTTAAAAAAAATATAATCATAAAAATTTATTATTATAGAATGGATGCCTTAGTCCATGATGTCTTTTAATTCTTAGTCCATGAGTTATGTGACAAGGATTAATGTCATTTTTCTATTAGTAGTTGAAATCTAAGGCTCCAAATATGTTTAGAGCCAAACTTTGTCCATAAGTTAAAATTTTTTTCTTAAATAAATAATCTTATTGTTTTTTGAACAATCTTATTTACTTAAAGCTACTTTTTATCTCATCCTTAAGTTAATAAGTTAACAAAAGATAGAAAATTATTGATTTGTTTAGAAGTTTATTTTAATTACATTTTTTTTTAATGAACAAGCTTGGGTTCATTACTTTTGTGTGTGTGTTTGTTTCTCAAAATAAAAAAAGCAAATATGATAAAAAAAAGGTTAGATATTTTAAAAAAAAAAAAAAAAAAACTCATCCAAACTCCCAAAATTTAGAACCACATTGTGTATTATACTTTTTTTTTTTTTTTTTTTTCGTATGACTATTTTATGTGTTTGCTAAATTGTTTGCTACTTTCACATAGATTTACTTATACATTATTTATAGTCTTTCACATCAGAATTGTGACAAAATTGAGAATGTAGTATGCGTTTGGATTGGCATCCACGGTGCTGCGTTTGTGTTTACGTACGCATTTCATGTGGGATTGTTTGTTAGTGGAATGGCACTGTTCAATGGGTCCCGTGTACTGTTCACGGGACCCACAAACCTCATTATTCAGCAACTTTTTTATTAAAAATGGATCTCACGGTATTATTCATATATTTAAAAATATTTTACTACAGTATTTTCAGTTTTCAATTTTCAGCAAGATAAACGGTATCCAAACATAACCGTATTACTAGATTTTTTTTCAAACTATATAATGTACATGGATAAGGATAACAGAGGAAAGCATTAAAATATTTTTTCTTTCTCTCCCCCTCTAAGCTTCCAATATTTGTTAGAAATTTAATTGGTCAGCATAAATCTGACGTCAAAGAATAAATAAAAAAAAAAAAATTTGTCGCATACTTTCGTGTACTCATCAGTATCACCACCTCAACCAAACTTCCTTGACTGTCTGTCTATACTCTATACTCTAACCCCCATTCTCTTCTTTCTCATTACACTTTACATTCTCCTCCCACCCCTCTCACACCTAACCATCCCAAACCATCTCTCAACTTTTCTATTTACCGCTCCTAAATTACTATTTACCATTCACCCTTTTTTTCTAAATTAATTTTATATTATATATATATATACGTATAATATAAAACTATAATATAGTAATTCGCTTAAAATTATCTCTCTCAGACAGAGCTTCATTCAAAAATGGCTTCCGATCCTCGGCAACCCACGTTATCGTCTCTCGGCAAGGTTTTCACTATTTCATGCTCCCCAAAAAAAAAAAAACTGTATATGTTAATTTCATTCCTTTGTGGTTAATATTATTTATGCTCTGTTTGGATGCTGAGAAAAGAAAAAAAGCAAAAGCAAAAGCGTAAAGGAAATTGAGGAACTGGAAGTTGTATGAATTTGAACAAGTTGTTTCATTGTATAGAATTATGAGACGAGAAGTTAAAATTTCTGTTGAAATTAAATGTTAAATGTCAAACTTTTCACTTTGAGATCATCATCACAGTGGATTACTGGAAAGTTTGTGTTTCTATTTTTTTTTTTTTATTATAGAAAATTACACTGCTTTATTGGAAACCTAATGTTGTTTGGTTTTAGTGTTTCGAGATTATTTGTGAAAATTTCTGAAAAAAATGTTTGTACATAACATATGATATGTGTGTTGTTTTGCATTTCATCCTTGTTTGGATGCATAGAAAGTGCACAAGAAAAAAAATTAAAAGAGAGAGATAGGAGAGAGAGAATTTTGAATGCTATACTCTGTTTTGGTGTTTAAGATTTATTTTTTCAAGTAGTTGATTACGTTGTTGTTTTTATTTAGGTAGGAAAGTCTTCTGGTGAGATTGGCAGTGTAGAGGAGCCTCTTATTAATGGGGGGGTTCATGGTTCTGAAAACTATTCTGTTGTCGCTGCAATCCTACCGTGAGTATTCAAATTTCTGTTATAAATTTCACCCTTTTGACCTGATTTAACTGAAAATTTTGTGGTGCCTTATGCTATGATAATGATGTTTGGCAAATGGTTGCGACATTAGTATGTTTAGCAGTTTTCCCAGATAGGAATGTGTTATGAATTATGTTTTTTGTATCAATATATGTATATAGCTAATTAGTTACAGCTTTAAATTTACAATTTTTACTAAAAGTATGATGCTTCATATTTTTATTTGTATCTTTGTTCGGCCATTTGAGGCAAGACAAGGTTAAAAGTGAGGCGAATTTTGAAAACTTCTTATCCTGGTTAGGTGCCACCAGCTTGGTGCTGTTCATGTCCCACTAAGACCAAGGGTTCAATCTGATAATGTGATTGCTCTTAAAAATTTAAACAATAAATTTGCACCTAATTATTTGTAGCCTTACCCATAAGGAGTGTCTTGTTATTTCCAGATTTCTCTTCCCAGCTCTTGGAGGACTACTGTATGGCTATGACATTGGTGCTACATCTTGTGCCACAATATCTATAGTGGTATGCTTTTAATGTAATTTTGAAATGTAGTGGCATTATATTCATCTGACTTAGCTTGTTTTCATTCTTTTAAATGAAAATTCTCATTTAAGAGCCAAAAAAGTATATTTGTATTTCCTTGCTTGAAGGACTCACTCTAAAACTGCAGCTTATATAAGATAATTTATTATTTTTTGACCCCATACTACTGTTAACAGCATGTAGTTTACTTAAATAACTAAGTCAAGTTAATGACATTCTTTCTTAATAACCTTTGTCTTTTCTTGCAGTCAGCGACACTAAGTGGAATATCATGGTACGACTTATCTTCTGTGGAGATTGGTCTCATAGTGAGTTTACAACTGACTCTTTCTTGTTTTATGGATTGATATTTTACACTGATGGGGAAAACAAATACATGCTTTTGTTTCTAATTTCATGGATGCTACCTATTGCAGACTAGTGGCTCATTATATGGTGCATTGATTGGCTCTGTCTTGGCCTTTAATGTTGCTGATTTCCTCGGTTAGTTTTCCTGTTACATAGAGAGCTATACATTAAATATTTGTGATATTTTCCATGTCTTGATGAAGTTTAAATGGTGAATATGAACCAAAGGAAGAAGAAGGGAGTTGCTTGTGGCTGCTCTATTGTATTTTGTTGGAGCGCTTATAACAGCATTAGCACCTGACTTCCCTATAATGGTCATTGGGCGCATTGTGTATGGCATAGGAATTGGACTGGTAATAAACATCATGTGTTGTTCACTCTATACATATCTACAGATATGGACACACCCACACACACACACATCTATGTGGTACCATGTCCATGTTAATATAATGCACATATCTAGGCACTATTATCTCCATATTAACATGCATATGCATATACCTCTATTTTCCTTAAACAGTTTGTATAAAGTAAAATTAAACCACTAGGTAATATAACTTGGCACATATATTGAAATTATAAATCCATTATATTTATGTGAGGTATTTATCTTAAAGGTCTTCATAATTTTTTATCCCTTTTCAATTCTAAGTGCACTTGTGGTTTTCTTACTTCTGGAGAGGTTAATGTGGGAATAGATTTGCAAAGGAAAGAGCAAAAAGAAATGATGCAGGAGGCAGGAAGACAAATTTATTTTAATTTAGGAGTCAATTATGTTGTTGTTATTTTGTATTATTATTTTATATTGCTCTATTGGATTTTATTAGCTAAATAGGTTACTGGTATTTTACTCTTAAGTTTTATTTAATTTCCTAGAGTCAAAGTTATTTTCATAATTTAATCCAAGTCAGTTAGGGTTAGGATCTAGTCCAAGTAGTCTATATAAGCGTGCTATTCTATTTTCTATGGAGACAAGTTTAGGATGAGTACAATTTCAGTTGATATTTTTCCAATGGATAGGTGTTGATATCTAGGTTTTCTATCCTGCTTGGTGCTGACTCCAAACAATTCTTGGTGCTGATTTTTTTTTCTTCTGTTCTTGGTGATTTTCAATCCCCTTTCAGAATATGTGCTGCATTAATTTAGGCATCAGATATCATCGGTCTACATCACGGAAAAGCAAATATCGCCTGCTTATGATATATGACTTAACTATGCATTCTTGAAGAATATAGATGTTAAAAAAAATGTAGTTTTGTCTTTTTATTTTTATGTGAGATATGATTTTTTTTTTTGTTTGATAAGTATGAGACGTGATTTTTAGTTTCTTCACTTTTAGGCAATGCATGCAGCTCCTATGTACATTGCTGAGACAGCTCCAAGTAAGATACGTGGTCGACTAATCTCTTTGAAAGAGTTCTTTATAGTCCTTGGGATGGTTGTAAGTGCTTCAACTTTGAACTGAGGGTAATTTATTTTAGGGTATGCAGTAAGCTTCTGTTTGGTTGGGGTGAAAAGTGGGTGGATGGAAAATGGGTGAGAGAAAAGTGAAAGAAAAAGAGGATCTTTCCTCCGTTTGGTTCGCAAAAGAAAATAGAGAGGAAGAGTAGGTGTCCAGGTGTTTTTCCACCTGGGCCCACCAAAACCACATCTCCCCGAAATGGGGAGAAAACTGTGTTTACAATTTTACCCTCTCACCAGCATTCAACCACCCAGGTACCAGCCAGCCAAATTCAATCTTTCCTATCTTCTTCTACTTTTTGGGCTTGCTTTTTACTAGCTACCAGCCAGCCAAAATGTTAAAATAACATTGTTTGTCTTTTTCTCCAGCATGTGTGTTAAAATAAATTAGCCAAAATGTTGAGTTAAGAAAATGGCTGAGTAAAAAAAATTAAAAAAAAAAAAAAAAGTAAATGTGATGTGTTGACTTTTATAAGATGTTATCTTTATTAATTTTATTAATAATAAGTAATGTTTTTCTTATATAATAATTTTAAAATTACTTCTTATGTTCTATGTAGTTGCGTTATGATAGTTAATTCTTACCAAACTATTTTTTCTATCCTCTCATTTTTCTTGTCAACCAAACAAGGGAAATTTTTATTTGTTTTCCATCCTTCCACTTTTCCATTCTCTAATTTTTTTTTTTTTTTTATTATTTTTTTTTTATGACATAGGAGAACTTCACTCAAATAACTTTTCCATCCTCTATACCACACATGGTGGAAAACTATTTTTTTTATCCTCCCAACCAAACAGAGCCTAAATAAATTGCAGTTAGTAAGAATTGTCTTGGACTTACATGTCTCTTTTCTAGCTTCCTCAACAAAATTATCATTAGTATATTTATTTAATGTATTTGCATATAGTCTACAAATTGTAAGCACTTGCAATCTTGTGCAGGGAGGTTATGGAATTGGTAGCCTTTTAGTTGACACAGTTGCTGGTTGGCGCTACATGTATGGAGCTAGTACCCCTTTGGCAGTGATTATGGGGATTGGAATGTGGTGGCTACCAGCATCACCTAGATGGCTACTTTTACGTGCCATTCAGGGAAAAGGCAACATGCAGGAATTAAGAGAAACTGCAGTAGGTTGCTTGTACCGGCTCAGGGGTCCAGCCTTTGGTGACTCAGCTTCTGAACAAGTAGATGAGATACTGACTGAGCTTGCTTATGTTGGTGACGAAAAAGAAGCTACGTTAAGTGAAATGTTCAAAGGAAAATGCTTGAAAGCTCTTACAATTGGTGCAGGATTAGTCTTGTTTCAACAGGTATTTTTGGTTGAAGCAATAGATCAGAATTAGTAATTAACAACACTGGTTGATATGCACCATTAACTTTGATGACAGATCACCGGGCAACCAAGTGTACTATACTATGCTGGATCAATCCTTCAGGTACCTTTTTGATTTAGAACTAGGGTTCTAATTGGGTATTGACAGTAACTGTACTTCTTACTGGGTCAAATAGACTTACATCCTAAGCCAATATAGTCTGGTAGAGTGCAGGATTCTCTGCAGCATCCGATGCAACACGGGTCTCAATTTTACTAGGTTTATTGAAGGTAACATTTCCTTTTTCCTTTGAATAATTGGATTTATATTAGATTCTTAGTAGGTGTTTATCTCATTATCCATTTATCCTCAGACACCTCATAGCATTTGAAATCGATGAATGGAAATTCTTGTGTAAATCCACAAAATATTTGGGGTATGTTGGGAATTTGGGGCTAGGAAAAGTGCATTATGTAAACAAGAAATTAAAAACATCTACACAAGATACAAAATTTAGCTCAGTTCGGCCAATTCCATACCTATATCTACGGGAAACGCTAACCAAAATTCATTGTCAACAATATGGATTACAACTTCTAAAAAAAAAAAAATATGAATTACAACTGCACTCAACAAAACCTCACATTTCATATTCAGATTCTCACCAGCACAAAACCCAAATCACAATACACCCATAACAAACATTGAATACTAACTCCCAAATCTAAAATTCTAGTACACCCATTGATGCTCTCATAATAATACAACAAGCGAACTCTTAACTCACATGTGGGTATCTTTTAACCTCAAAAGAACTACCAAGCTACTTTTCAAAGAAACCCATTACTTATTCTTTTAAGAGTCTTCTCATTTTAAATAAATATATATATATATATATATATATATATAAAACTTCAACTCCTATTCCTTGGTAGACAAGAAATACGATAATACTTATTTGACAAGACAAGGAATATACTTTCCTTTCGCATCCAGAAAACCCAAATAGGTAACCAAGTCAAAATAGGAATTTAAGGCAATTTCCAAAAAGGTAAAATACTTCAACTTCCCCTAGTTGTTATTGAAAATACATGGATCTCCCTCATATTCCTAAGAAATACTCAGACCTGATATATATCTGGCATGCGCTTAAATGCAATATGTTAGTAATGCAGGAGAAAAAATTGTTAATTGCACCATTTAAAAAATGTGAAATGCTTAAAATACCCTTGGTTTTGTTATTATAAGATTACCATAAATCTTTTGCCCTGGACCTATACCCTCAATGTGTTCATGTTATATTTTGACTTTTTCTGAAAATGAAGGATAATTCCTAATTTCTTGTCAAAAGTTTCATCTTAACCACGTCTCTTCTCCCACTCATGAAATTTTTTATTATATTTAATCTATGACAGCATTAATTGAATTTATGACATATTTATCTGTTTATGTACATGTATGCATGTGATAACATTTGTTTTATGCTTTTAATATTTACACTGGCATGCATGTGTAAGAATGTAGGCTTTGAAGGAAACAAATTGGTCCCTGCATAAAAAGGATGAATATTGTTGATTACTTCTCTGAATAATATATAAGTGTGGTGTGCATATGTCTCATCACCTGTGTACTGCAGAGTAGGTGGTTTATTTCAAAGATTTATGCAATCCCTAGTACTCATCATTTTGTGTTTGGTGTTTGCCATTGAAATTAATCATGTAAATGGTGATAGATGTTATTATACATTTTTCTTCCATCATATAAAATCTGTAAAATTTCTCCTACACTTCTCTCCTAAATAGACATCACCTCTGAGAGAGAAATTTGATAATAGTTATATATATAGGGACAAGATCAAGTTGCACCTGGGGTAACTTTTAGTAATATTACACTACCGAATAATTTTATATTGGGTTAATATTTGGAAAATCCCACTGTTGGATTACATGTTCTTTATGTTCTTAACTTGCATGTCAATTTTCATACCAATCGAATGTTATTTTCTATTTGATCCGTAAACTCATCTTTTATGCATAATTTTAAAATATAAAAACTTGAAATTAAACATTTAATAGATAAGATAGTTATTGATCTCTGATCATCGTGAATGTGTAACTTGAACTTAGCCTGTATATATATAGGAAGTTAATGTCCGAGCAAAGAACTTGGCAACTTTTTTTTTGCAAAATCAAAGAACTTTGCAACTGTTTCATAAGAAATGTGTTGTTTTATTTTTTGTAGTTGATCATGACTGGTGTAGCTGTTCTTGTAGTTGATAAACTTGGAAGGAGACCTTTATTACTTGGAGGTGTTTCTGGGATGGTAAGTCCCACTTTTATTCATGAATGTTTGGTTGTTTGATTTTAAAATTCCAAAATCTTTACTGTATATACTAAAAAAGTGAGAGGTCAATTTACCGATATTGATCCTTGTTTGAACTTGCTTGTTCTTAAACCTACAAAGGGGATTGATTGAGGCATGGGAGTTCCAATTATCTGAAAAAATGGACTTCTGAGCTACTTATTTGTAAGATAAATAATAAATACACTTTGTGTAACAGGTTATCTCTTTATTCCTTCTGGGGTCATATTACCTTTTCCTGGATGATGTACCTGTTGTGGCTGTAGTTGCACTGCTGTTGTATGTTGGGTGTTACCAGGTAATTAACAATTTCAATTTCATTCTTTATTGAAGTTCTTATCCCAGAATTTGTGTCTTGATATGGTGAAACATTTTTGTTCCATCATGCAGTTTTTAAATTTATTTATGTGTGGTGTTTGTTGAAGGCAGCATCTATTAGTTAAATAGTAGTGGCCCTCATTATAGTTCACCAGTAGAAAGAACTGTTAGATTATTGATAGAATTTCCACATACTATTATCATAGTACAAAAAGATAGATCTTTCCTAAACTTCCATGTAAGTCATGACAACTCTTTACAGGAAACAGGATCTGCATATCAGCCATAATTAGATCTTTACTAAACTTCCATTAAGGTCATGACATGTTAATTCATTGTTGTTTTGTTTTATTTTTTTTTAATCATTATTATTTTTAAAATTTTCTTTCCTGGAAGCAGGATCTAAATATCAACTTTTGTTATCCCATTTTATGCAAATTCTTTAATGTTGTAGCTTAAAATATTAGGTAGATGATGTCAGGGCTGACTTGATAGAGTTTGGGGTTAAGGCAATAAATTTAAACATCAATTAAATAAATTTATTTAATACTAACCAAACCAAGGTTAATTCATATAGAAAATCAAATATCATGATTCAAGCATAAAATTTAACAAAAATAAATGAAAATTTGTTTTTATTATTATTTTTATTTTTAATACGGAGGTTTATAGGTTTAATTTATCTCGTGTAAGGCAATGCTAAGTAATATTGTAATATAATTTTCAATTTGATTTTGGTGTTGGGAGAGAGATGGAGATTGTTTGGTGTTTGGCCATGTGGGAGATTAGGTGGTTAGTGTTGACAACCTACGATGTAGTTACAAAAATTAAAATCTCTTTTTGTTAGGGGAAATTTATTGTCATTGATGATTTGATACATTTACGACTTTTTTTTTTTTTTTTTTTGTCAAACAGTTTGGGGTTTCAATTGGGTGGGTTTTCATTGGTCATAGTTTGGAGGCTTGTTGGAGATAGGAAAAATAGTGCACATTTTTTTTTTAAAATTAATTATTCTCAAAAAATTTTGGGCATTTTTGTAATGGGGGCCTGAGGCCTAGTCCTAAAGCCGGCCTTGGATGATGTGCTCTCCCATTTAATTCTAATAGATCTGCTGAGTTGGCTTTTCCATATAGACAAGCTATAAAATTTGTAAATTTGTAATTTTACTGTAAATGAGGAAGCTTCACACACATACACTTAGATTAGGCTAGAGAATGACTTAAATCTCTATTTAAAAAAAATTATGTGGAATATGAATTTTGTAATGATTATCAGTCAGACTAATTATAGTATTATAGTACGGTCAATACTTTTTAGGAGACTTAGCCACCCAAGAGAGATGGAGGACCTTTTTTCCCTTTCTGATCATCTGTCTGTTGTTATGTACTCACCTATTTCACCATATGAACTCTACTTTGTTCACAAAATTAATGGAATAAGAATTTATTTAAGAAATGGAATAAAGACTCTCTGCTCTCTTGAACACTTAAATGATCCTTGAGTGGACCTGCAACCTATGAGCTGGCTGCAGGGTGTTGATGCCTTCTTCTTTCTCCTTGTCCTAGTAAATCAATGGCCTGTGCCGGGTGGAGTGAAACATATAAATGCTTATTTAGCAAAATATATGCATTACTCAAATAGACAATATTTCAAATAATTTTTGGTAAGCAAGCAATAGAGACAAAATTGCAAACATTAATAATACCCCCAAGCCCAAGGTTCAAAAACATTTCTTAACTAGGAAATCCTAATTTTATAGTTAAGTGCATCAAAGAATGATCTTTAGTCCTCTAGAGTAAGACGTCTTTTCCTATGGTCTAAATTGCATTCTTCCTCCTTGTGCATTTGTGGGATTAGTCAACGTTTGCCAAGATAATAGCAAAAAGATATATTTGAACAAGGATGTGGTCTGCAACATTAAAACACAGCACCAGGATTTGTATTTATGATTTTCTACTTCAACATTTATTTCAGCACAAGAGTTATTGAAAAGTGGGTGTGACAATGAATTGAAATTAAAAGGACTAATATAATAAATAATAAAACATATATAGGGAGGAAAATTTGGATGGCTTTAAAAAATCTGGGTTTGCTTACTGTAGTCAAAAGCATATTTGAGGGTGGACTAGTGTTCACAGGCACTTGAAGCATCTTTCTCTAATATGGTAAAGCTCATCGGAAGCCTTTTGGTGAATGATTGATCCTTCCTCAAAAGAGATTTTTTCCTTCAGTAAGATACAACTTAGTACCACTTCTAAAAGTAGATGAATGAGCATAAAACTTATTTATAATAGGGGTTATAGATAACTTTGGTAGAAGCCATTTATTTTTTACTCTTGTTAAAGTGCATTGTTCTTAATGGTTTCCATTGTACTTTCTAGAGATGATTCTTGCAATGTCAACGTAATAGTAGAATGTCTTAAGAATGTACCAAAATAAAAAAGAATTTTTCTTGAGAAACTGACCACATATGTGAGGGTGAAAACACTTATTATTTGACAATGTACTGGGGATATTTTCTTCTCACATGTATGGCAAAGCAAGAATAATTTCTGTAGATTTTGTTAATCAACTTGTTCTGCCGAATTTGAATCTTGTTTTTTAGCTATCTCGTAACATTCCATTTTAATTAGCTTCTGTTCTCTTGGTTTAGACGTTTTCTTGCAAATATGTTTCATTTTGTACACATAACAATGCAATTTTTAAAATTGGTCTTGCAGTTATCCTTTGGTCCTATTGGTTGGTTGATGATTTCGGAGATTTTCCCCTTACGTCTTAGAGGGCGAGGACTCAGTATTGCAGTGCTTGTGAATTTTGGAGCAAATGCACTGGTGACATTTGCATTTTCCCCATTGAAGGTGCTGAACTCTTTCAATACTTTATTATCACAACACTATGTCCTTTGACTTTCTGGAGTAGAGATTGATGCTATAATTAGTTAGAAAATTATCAAAATCACTGGATGACACTAAACCACATGCTATAACCATGACTTGTGAGTACTTACTTGTCAGCTTGTGTTGGTGTCCATCTGCTGCATTACAGTGAGATGTGATCAAGTTTTTGATACCTTTAGCTGATTTATCCAGTAGCACCAAGAGAATCTGTTTTTATTTTCATCTTCGCCCATTCCATGCTCTGTTAGTGGGATTATCATAGAAAATGTTTTCCATAAATAATTAACTTTATAAATAGAAAAAAGGGCATGATTATCATAGAAACTGGATGTGCTACAGAAACACAAACACATGAATACATACAAGCACGTATGTATGCATAGAGGTACTGTTTCCTATGCGTATTAGTAAATTAATTTCTTTGTATTTGCATGATCATCTGGAAGTTCTTTTTTTTTTCTTTCACATTAAATTACAGGCTTTGCTTGGAGCTGCAATATTGTTTTATATATTCGGGGCAATTGCTGTGGCGTCCCTTCTTTTCATATTCTTCGTGGTACCTGAGACAAAGGGGCTTACTCTTGAGGAAATAGAAGCCAAATGCCTTTAAGATTATTTGCCTCCATTTCCTCATACTGAGTTTTAGTTTTGACTTAAGGTTGGGATATTGTTACATAATTTCAGGTAGGGAGAAACCTATGTTGTATGCAATTAAGTTGTGTCTGTAATCACACAAGTCATAAGTTGAACTGCTGTTTCTGTGGTCTCTTCTTATTAGAGTGTAGAGGCACCGTAGAATCTTCATGTCTATTATATTCTCTCTATACATGTGTTATTGATTATTTTTTCCCCCTGATCTATTAAAGAAATAGATGTAATTCCCATCCCCACCTCTGTGTGTGTGTTAAATAAACTTATTCTTGTAATTCTTTTTTGTCCAAAAGAATATATATAAAAAAAGAGGTTATGACTTAAGGTTACATGGTTAAAGTCATTGTTGTCAATCCACTTATATTAAGATTAAGATATTGAAGGGTTCCAGTTAGTTCAACTGATAAAGTCTTTGATGGTTGAATAAAAGATTTAGGGTTCAATCTCTGCCTACACCAAAAATCGATTAGTGTCTTAATCTGATGATAATAAGTTATCATCAGGAGCGGACGCTATAAATTGAAACTGGCTAACTCTATATTATTTAATCATTGATGATGTGACAAATTCTAATCACTAATTTTGTAAAGAATGGTTGTATTCTAAGAATTTTAAGATGGAATTATCTTAAAAGATTCACAATAAAAAATTAACTATTAATTAATCACATGTCTACGTTGAGTTTGAATTTCAAGATGAATATCAATTCACTTTCAACCTTGTGACTTACTTATTACTGTCAAAAAATAAAAAAGATTAAGATATTGAATAAAAAAAATCTTCTAAGGGAATATTGTTTTTATTTTTTAACTTGGGTACGAATATTGTTTCTAAATCTAATAGCCATTAAGTAGGAATTTTGGACAAGAATTGTCAATATCGGTAATTCATTAAAGTTTGCTAATAAAATCTTCTAGAAATATAATTCTAATAACCATCTTAATTTTTCAAAATGCGAAAATTTCAACTCATATTTTACTTTAGAAATGTCTTTATTTTATTTTGAAAATGGAATTGTTAATTCTCAAATGTGTTGCTTTACTAAAAAACTGCTAGTATAGCTTGAAAAAGAAAAAGAAAATGCTATAGCACTTAGGTGCGACTTTAAAAAAGAAATTACATGAAGATGATATTAATTTTTTTTACAGCAAGAAGACAATATTAATTAAAGATATATATTTTTATTACATTTATAATTTTAAATTTATGGGTTTTTTAATTTAAAGGTGTGGGGCCCAATAATTTATGGGCCAGACCCACTTGCTCATGGGGAGTCTAAAGGCCCAAGCTGAAGAAGGCTATGACCCAAGCTCAAAAATATAAAGCACAAAATGGCCCGGAGATGCCGCCGAGGACAATTCAGTCCTCGGCAGACCCAAAGTTTCATTGATAAAAGGGGTACAAAAAAAAAGGGTATAGGAACAAACTTGAAAGAAGATCTAAAATATATCGGGAAAGCTGCTCTTACTACCCTTCCCAGATAAGACTCTGCACCCAACAGAATCGGATTCTTAGGCTTTATCAACCACCCCCAACGATTCCGGGATTAGACTGACGGGACAAATATCAGTCTTGGAAAGGTTGACCCTACACGTGGACGAAGGACAGCGAACGTAGGCTGGTATAAAAGAAAATGTAAAATAATCAGGAAGGGAGGATGGCAAAAAAGGAGAGCCTCCCATCTCACCTCCAGGAGAAGGACTCTAGGGGTGAGAACACCTTAACTATGTATGCACACCACTACAAAAAACCCACCGCCGGGTAACTGGGGGAAGACCTAAATACTCCTCGGACCGAATCCGAGGAGCCCAATCCCTCAGGCTACGAAGCTGTAGGGCTTGGATGTCCAGACTGAAACCCTTTTTTACATGAGTTCCTCTAAAATCAGGTCCGGATCATCGCCCCGTGATCAAAAGCCAGCCTTTTAAGCTCACTCTCTACAAATCATATTGTGAGGGATCTTTCATGTGCGAGCCCAACGTCATTCTTGGGCCATTAAATAATCGTGTCCCTACAATTGGCGCCGTCTGGAAGGCTTGCGCATTGGCACAGGTGGCGTTTCAGTCAACTCTCTAACAAGCAGAGATTCGCGGGTTTTCCCCCGTCTTCGGTGACATGCAGTTGTTTTTCCAACATAAACTTATGCCAGGGGCTACGTCCTGCAGCGCCAACGGCACGGGCAGCTCTAGGGGCTTCCGACCTCAAGCCAACTCTCCCCGCCATGGTCAAGGGGCTGACCTGCGAAAAAAGCAAATAAGTACAAAAAAGTACTCAAAAAAGTTTTGGACAGAACCAAGGCCTTGCATGGTCCTCGGACTCAAGCCTATGGGGAAACCAAGTACACAAAAGAAAAAACACAAGTTTTGGACAAAACCAAGGCCTTGCATGGTCCTCGGACTCAAGCCTATGGGGAAACCAAGTACACAAAAGAAAAAAAAAAACATAAGTTTTGGACAGAACGAAGGTCTTGCATGGTCCTCGGACTCAAGCCTATGGGGAAACCAAGTACACAAAAGAAAAAACACAAGTTTTAGACAGAACCAAGGCCTTGCATGGTCCTCGGACTCAAGCCTATGGGGAAACCAAGTACACAAAAGAAAAAACACAAGTTTTGGACAGAACCAAGGCCTTGCATGGTCCTCAGACTCAAGCCTATGGGGAAACCAAGTACACAAAAGAAAAAACACAAGTTTTGGACAGAACCAAGGTCTTGCATGGTCCTCGGACTCAAGCCTATGGGGAAACCAAGTACACAAAAGAAAAAACACAAGTTTTGGACAGAACCAAGGCCTTGCATGGTCCTCGGACTCAAGCCTATGGGGAAACCAACTACGTGGATGGGGAAAGTCCTCGGCTCAAATACTGTAAAAGGTTAAGGCCAGTAAGTGTGTTAAGAAGATGGCGAAACGCCCCACTGTTCAGTAGCCTAAGGAGGCTGTTCATTTTGCGGGTGATATGTCTTCGGATGGTTACTTCCTACACCGCATCGAGCACTCAGTTCTCATCTCGGCTAGTTTTGGGTTAAGTATCGTTCCTCACAGGTCGGCATTATTGTGCCAAACAACTCTATTAAAGTTATGGTTACACCTATTTCTTAGCAAGTATTTTGGCCCTAGTTGTCATTGATTCAAATGCTATATATTTTTGTGCCGAACAGCACATACAAATTCGTAAAACGCCTTTCTCTTTGATAAGGGGTTAAAGACCCAAATATTGTACTCTGAGGTCGGCAGTATTGTGCTCGGCCGATTTAGTAAGCTCATCATAATATCCTTTCTGTTCCTGCCTCATGAGAGTTTCAGCCCTAAGTATCATTTGCTCGATTCAATATTATTGAGCAGGATTATTTTTATAAACACCGAGCAAGATCTTTTTATTAACTGGAACTTTGGTCCTAGACGTCGGTCACGGTTTAAAAATAAAAAGAATTTACAAGACTGTATGTCTATGCATTGCGCTATCATTTTAGAAACATAGAGATATAACATACGAAGTAAAATGGTAACAATTTTTATTAATATAAAGATGTATTACAACGTACAAAGAGGGGCTTAAACAAGCCTATACAAAAGGTGAACTGCCGAAACAACGATAACATCAGCAATACAGATAAGTAAACAGTCAGGTGTCTTTTAAACTCGTCTTCAAAGTCTCTCCAATCTCTGCCTCAGTATCGCCCATATTGAGAGAAGAACCTTCTTTAGAAAAAGATGGAGGAGATGGAAGAAGAAGATGGAGGAGATGAATGAGGAAGATGGAGGAGATGAATGAAAAGAAGGAGGAGAAGAAGAGAGAAGAGATGAAAAGGAAGAAAAATGAGCAAAAGAGGGAGAAGGAAAAGCACCAGGATGGATCTGGTGGTGGAAAGAAGAAGAAAGAGAGGCAAAAGGAGGCGCCAGTGAATGAAGAGAGGAAGAAGCAGGGGCACTTAGTCCCTGCCCCAGTCCTGACTCCTAACGCACTGGTGCCATGTTAGATATGCTCATGAGAGGGCGGGTGGTACTGATAATGGGTGTCCTCGACTCAGTCATGCCAAAAGTGAGACGTGACGAGTCCCTGCTTCGGATTTTGGCTGAAAGGAAGGTGAGACAAATCTTGAGTCTCCGCCATCCTTGCCCTGACCGAGCCATTTCGAGCTTTATTAAAACATGGTGTTTTTGGGAGTGGAATGGCTTCTTCATTGCTTATTACTATGGTGAACGTATTACCGATTAAGGTATAACCAGAGGGTAAAAGTAAACTCTGGGAGGAATCTAAGGGATTCAGGTATGAGAGAACCAGCTCTTGTTTTTTCTCTTTATATGAGGGACGAAGAGGAGGGTACTTAATGTGTTCAGATCTCCAAGGAAATCCGCCAACAAGAATATGCCCGTTCCGCTCCCCCACGCCATCGGTAACCATTAAATCTGAGAGGTCTCGTGAAGGGAAACTATTAAAGACACGCTTCGGATAACCAAACGGTATGAGAGCATCGTGAACAAATTAAGAGGAACATCTCGTAGACCGGTACATTTCCTGGGCAGGTGAAGAATCGCCAACGTCAGTCAAAGGCTAAATTAAATAAGTCATAATAAAGGCTCGGTATTACCAAAACCCCCCTCTCCAACCAGGAGGTCTGACAACAGGGTTTTGAGGGGCTATTGTGGGGCCCAATAATTTATGGGCCAGGCCCACTTGCTCATGGGGAGTCTAAAGGCCCAAGCCGAAGAAGGCTATGGCCCAAGCTCAAAAATATAAAACACAAAATGGCCCGGAGATGCTGCCGAGGACAGTTCAGTCCTCGGCAGACCCAAAGTTTCATTGATAAAAGGGGTACAAAAAAAAAAAAAGGGTATAGGAACAAACTTGAAAGAAGATTTAAAATATCTCAGGAAAGCTGCCCTTACTACCATTCCCAGATAAGACTCTGCACCCAACAGAACCGGATTCTTAGGCTTTATCAACCACCCCCAACGATTCCGGGATTAGACTGACGGGACAAATATCAGTCCTGGAAATGTTGACCCTACACGTGGACGAAGGACAGCAAACGTAGGCTGGTATAAAAGAAAGGTAAAATAATCAGGAAGGGAGGATGGCCAAAAAGGAGAGCCTCCCATCTCACCTCCAGGAGAAGGACTCCAGGGGTGAGAACACCTTAACTATGTATGCACACCACTAGAAAAAACCCACCGCCGGGTAACCGGGGGAAGACCTGAATGCTCCTCGGACCGAATCCGAGGAGCCCAATCCCTCAGGCTACGAAGCTGTAGGGCTTGGATGTCCAGACTGAAACCCTTTTTTACATGAGTTCCCCTAAAATCAGGTCCGGATCATCGCCCCGTGATCAAAAGCCAGCCTTTTAAGCCCACTCTCTACAAATCATATTGTGAGGGATCTTTCATGTGCGAGCCCAACGTCACTCTTGGGCCGTTAAATAATCGTGTCCCTACAAAAGGCATTTTAAAAAAATATCTATAAATGTTTAAATATTAATTCTACTTTACAAGATATAAACAAAATATTTACGAAATTATGTTGACACCTTTTATTTATTTTTAGAAACAACCACATACAAGAAAGAGAGAATGAGATTCTAACATAAAGACATACTAGTCACTAACCTATGCTATGCACGGGAACTTACCTAATTGTGAAGTAGACTAAAATAATTTAATAAAATCTTAAATTGATTAAGAAACTACACCGTTACATGATTTGTTCTTGTATGACTTCAATTTGTGTTACAATTTGATAAAGAAGCCAATTTAAGAGAAAGATGGGTTATATTCAAAAGAATAATCCATTGTTATAACCATTGAAAGGAATAAAAAGATTCAGTGCCTACAAATTATAGAAATATATATATATATATATATATATGTGTGTGTGTGTGTGTGTGTGTGTGCGCGCGCGCGCGTGCGCGCGTGTGTGATTACACAATAGAGAAATATAAGAAAAAGATGTGTTACTATCAAAAGAATAATTCAAATATTAAAACTTATGAAAGACCAAAAAATATTAAAGAATCATAAGATTTACTTTCTATAAATTTCTGAAACAAAACAAAATGTATATGATTACACAATAGCAAAATATATATAAAAAAAAAAAAAATGATTACCTTCAAAAGAATAATGCATGGTATAATTATTGAAATTTGCTAAACATGTTCAAATATAATTAAAGAATAAGTTATTGAATTTTTTTTTTTTAAAAATATGACTATTCAAAAGAGAAATATAAGAAAAAGAAAAAAGTACATGAACCCATGAAGCAATAAACTTTAAATTTTAACGGGTCTAAAAAAAAAAAAAAGAAAGAAAAGAGTTTGTTGCAAACCTGTTTGTTATATTAGCTTATCGCTTTACGTGAAGAGAACTACATTCACCCAAACCTGTTGTAACCATCTTAGGCTTCTTAGCATTTTTGGTGATGTGTTTGTCCATGAGATGTTCTCTGTAGGTTCCTATGGTGGTATTATGACATAAAGGCAATCTCCTTGAAAGAAAAAACAAAATAACATAGGGTTTCAAAAAGAAAGGAGGCGGCTACAAATAGTTTGAGAACTATTGAGTGTTTACAATTTGGTGTTTTCTCCTTTAAAAAGAAATCGGTTTGTAAATTTTAAGAAAATAAATTAATTCTTAAATGAAATCTTGCAAATTTAGAGATAAATTACCAACATTTGAATTTGAGTTTAAGTTAGACTTGTTAGAAAAATAGAGTTTTACTCCTTATTAAGTTTGTTTTAAAAAAATAATTTTAAAAAATAAAAATAATTTTAAAAATAATTATTTTTTATAAAATTTTATAATTTTATTTAAATATTTTGCTAAAGTGGAAAATTGTGAGAGCTTCAAAAGCTCTGGTTTTATATATATATATATATATATATATTTATAGATTATAATATGAGTACAAATTATAAGTATATCCATAAAATTATCTCAAGAATTATATTTTTATGAATTTAAATTTTCCAGAGTTAGTAGTTCTTGAGTTTTTATCTTTAGCTCTTTAGTTTTAGATTTCTTAATTACCGATAGCTAAGACAGTTTAACCATATTGCCACTTGGAGTGTGTTCAATGTTCATGGGTAAGAATTTAAGACGAGATTTCAAAACTAGAGAGAAAAGGAGAAATAAAGGAGGAAGAAATTGATTGAAAAATTATTATCAGAGTGCCCCACGAGGAAGGAGAAATTGATTGAATAATTATTCTCTGATTACCCCACAAGAAAGGAAAAATTGAATGAAAAATGATCGGGTAAATTACAAGTTTGATCCTTTATCTTTACATTGTTTTTCAATTTGGTCCCTAACATTTCAAATGTTTCAATTTAGTCCTTGAACTTTTTGATATTGTATCAAAATAGTCCCTACTATTAAGTAGTGAATGGAAAAAACTGATGTGACTAACAATAAGATTAAAATATTATTTTTATGCCACATAAGATGCCATGTGTCCTTAATTTAAAAATAGGATATTTAGAATTAGTTTATATTCATATTTGAAAGTTTTCTTTTCTTTTCTTTTCTTTTCCTTTGCTTTCTTGGTAACCAAATAGCCTAAAAACCCAGAATTCAAAACCCAATTTCCATCCTTTTCCCACATTTTCCCAAGGTTTTCATAATTTCTCTGGCCATAAAAAACCTCTAGTAGAGGAACACTAAACAATAAATGAATTTCTCTAATCTTTTTTCTCTCACCTCTTCTTCCTCTCACATGGATTTGGTGATGCCAAAACTAAAGTGTATAATGGGAATGGGAAGACATGCCTAGTGGAAAGCTATAGTGGAGTACGCAAATGACATGCCTGGTTTGGCTTTCATGCAATTTAGCTCTTAGAAGAAGTGTAAGGAAAGTATTGGTGACAGTGAGGGTGTGAATTCGGGAGGGATTGCTTGGAATATAAGGGGGTGTTGAGGTCAAATGGGTCATTGTCAAAGTTCATAAAGGAGGAGATTCAGGGGGTTATGTCGCTAATGGTGTATGTGACGATGATGTTTAGTTGATTTGCTTGGCATTTGGAGGATCATGATTTGCATCATTAGGCAACTTGAATTACTTGCATATTATGGGGGCTCGGAGGACATGCCGAGAGAGTTCATGGTCATCACACGATGAGGTCAATCTCTTGGTGACTTTTTGATAAGTGGGTGTGGGTCCTGCTTAATTGGGTTTCCTCTATTTTTTCTAAGTTTATAACATGTGTTTGTGTTTGATTACCAAGAAATCAAAGGAAAAGAAAAGAAAAATTTTCAAATCTAAAAATAAACTAATTTTAAATTTTTTATAAATTAAGGACTTATGGCATCCTACGTGGCAACTTATATGGCATAAAAAATAATATTTTAATATCATTGCTAGTCATGTTAGTATTTTCCATCCATTACTTAATGGTATGGACTATTTTAATATGATACCAAAAGGTTAAGGATTAAATTGACACATTTGAAATGATAAGGACCAAATTGAAAAACAATGTAAAGGTTAGGGACAAAACTTATACTTTACCCAAAATGATTCCATGCAAGCCCTACAATTTTAGGTGATGAAAATTGTAGGGACTGGGTTTGAGCACTATTCCTAAGGGATAAGTGAATCCAAGCCCAACGAGCCAAATACAATAAATTTGTAGACAGTGGATAGAAAAACTGGGCTTTAATGAGTGTAACAACAGTTGAAGATGATTTAAAAAATGAATAAGTAAAACAAATATGGACTTGAGCAAGCAATTCAATCTTCGGCACTAGTCCGAGGAGCTTCAACTTATTGCTTCTTGAGTGACAATGACAATCGTTACAAAGTTAGTTCAGATTGCTACAGTGTTTTCTCTGGTAAAATCTCCCATCCCTTTTTCTCAGAGCTCCTTCTTCCTTATATACTACTTTCCTCCTTCATCTCCACCATACACGTGCAGGTCAGATCTGCTGTTGTTGGTCTTTGTCACATCAATCTCCTCCCAAAGCTCTTAGGTAGTAGCTGTGAGTCTGAAAAAGTCATTGCTCAGGTATCATTTCCACATTAATGCGGCCAGAGTGTTAGTTGCAGAGCATTTAATGTGGAGGCAGCAACTTTTCCTGGAATTGCTTTACCGCCATGCTCCAGTGTGCTTACTTGCTGTACTTATCTTTTTCTTTGGAGTGCTTTGGAAGATTGCTTTGTCGGTAAATCACTTTTCTTCCACCTCGGATTTGGCTAGCCGAGGATAGAGTTGTCCTCGGCATGGTTTCTTGGGTTGCCATGACCACCACTGTCTTCTTCATATGCTATTGTGGGCCTCGATATGGGCCTCAGGCCCAGTACAAAAGGTGGATGTATATCATTGGACTCTATGACCCCACAAAAATATATAACAAAATTTAAGAATTGATGCATTGGATTGCTTCTTATTTGATTTTTTTTTGGATAGTTGATTAAAGTATGGTTGTACTAAAAGAAAAGTGAGGCAAATAAGGATTATTTTATTTTATTTTTAACTAAACATGAGCAAAAAGCTAAAAACATAACTAGAAAAGTTGAAAGAAAATTTTATCCCATTGTGTTTTACACTAGAAATGTAAGCTCAATCAGTTTAGGGACAAAATTTCTCAATCGTTGAAGTGGCAAATTGTCATTATTAGGTAAAAAAATGATATCAATAATGAGGCTAGATGAGAATCGATATAAACTTGCGAACTCAATTGTTGTAAAAAACTGTTATGAAAATTTTTATGATTGTAACATTATTTATGTAATTTAGTATGTCTTTTTGTCACTACTTTATCTAACACTTCATTCAAGGCTGGGTCAAAGTATGATTGTAAGTAAAAGAAAAAAAAGCTAATACACTTCTGCATAAACAAATAAGGTAAAAAAAAGTTGAACATAAAAGCTGGAAATTTATCCCATTGTAATTACAGTCATCGAAAAAAACAAAGAGATAAAAAGAAGGTTAAAAATGAGTGGCCCAAGCAGAGAGCCCAATCTAGATGCGAATATATTGGGCTAAAACTGTAGTAAATACAAACAAAGAAGCCTGACCCGAGTTCAATGTGTTTGGTAGCATCATATTTGAGAAGAAATATGGGCTTAACTAAATGGACGGCCAAGGCCCAATGAGGAAACAAGAGCAACCCTAGAATAATAGACAGAGAATAATAAAGAGGTAGCGGCAGAGAAAGAGATATTCTCAGATTAGGGTTTTAGGAAAAGAGGAAAAAGAAAAAGAAAAATGGCGAAATTCAATGTGATGCAGAGGAGGAGGAGAGCTCAAATAGCAGAGAGAAAGAGAGCGATTCATGGAGACCCTACCACTGGTAAGCTCAAGAACAGGCCTCAACCTCTCTCTATCTCCGGCAAACGCAAGCGCAAGCTTTTGAAGAAATTGCGCAGAGTACATCTCTCTCTCTCTGTAATTTTATGTTTAGACTTTGCTTTCTTTTCATTCTATTAAAAATTAATTTTTTTTTAAAAAAAGCTTGTACCTTGGTGTCTTTTATTGGTTTTTAAGATTTTTTTGAAAAAATCAGGAGCAGAAGGATGCTATAGAGAAGGGTCTAGTTAGCATGGAAGATGTTGAAATGGCAGCATCTCAAGGTACTTCCCAAAACCCTTTTACTGTTTGTTTTTTTCCTTTGTATGATGTATTTAAAATTTTATTAGCATGTTAATTACCAACCGATAACTGATTAGTATGGACTTTTCCCATGTCGAATAATCTAAATGGCCTTTAGAATTATAAATAAAAGAGCTGCAAACAATGAGAAAGCTGCATTTGGTAAGGCTGGATAAGATTCTAGTGTTGGGTAATACTTTCTTTGAGAATTAGTAGCAAACACTAAGTAGGTGTATGTGCTTAATAAAACTAGCACCCATATCATGCTTGATGGTTTGTTGCCCTTTGTAAAACATGGTTGATGGTGAATGTAGTCAGGTCAGGTGATGGTTTTGGTTCTCTGCAACAGGGCGTGGTTGGTTATGGTTTATGATATGGAATGGTGATCTTAGTTGAAAATCGCTATGTTAATACACTTAAGGATACACACCCGTGCCTGTGTTTTAAACTCGGTTAGAGACTTGTAAAAGAATATGGTTTCACTTGCCTAATGGTTTTTATTTATTTATGTATTTATTTTTTTTTTGGGGGGGGGGGGGTGTTGTTTAGTAGTACTTCATGAGTGAATCAAAGTATATTAGGATAGTCATTATATGCTGCATCCAGGTTGAGCAGTCCTATCCTAAGCATTGCCTTATTAAGTGGCAAATGATGGCCTTTTTATTTTATTTTTTATAGGTAAATTACACACCCAACGAGTGGGTCTTGAACCCAAGACCTCACCTTCAATCTTGCACTTGCAAGGGGACCTAATTGAATAATGTGGGGAACACAATCGATTGTGCTTGAGTTGGGTCATGGGTGAATGGTGTTGGGAAATTTCATAGAATTTATTTTAGAGGTTGAATTGTTACCAGTTCATTTTTGTTTTTCTGCACACTTTGAAATTATTTTTCTAGTCATGACCTATATTTTTAAATCAAAAATTGCATTAGTGTTTGGATTGCCCATGGATGTTAATGAATTAGACGCAAATTGGGTGGATGTGAATCAACATGTGATTGAACTAGATTTAACTACTTGGTATTATTTGAGACGCCTTTTAATTTTTCTGAAATTGAAGTGCTATAGCACATATGGTTATAAATTTCTATTTTTTATTTCTAAAGTTGCATTGGTGAGTTGAGACCAACTCCCCTTACATTTAGTTTAGAGTAATTGCTTAAGAAACACAGGAAACTTGCTTTCTTCATCTATATGCATCTTAGAAAAGTGTTACAATATGTAGGTCATTCTTATCCACATTGCATTGAATCATTGTAGAGCCTGGGCGAGGCAAGGCGCCACTAAAGTGCCTTAAAGGCTCTAAGGCGAGGCCACCTTTAGAGCCCAGGCGAGTAAGGTGACTGCTTTAAGCCTATTGTTAGATAAATTAATTTACAAAAGTTTGTTGTAAAACTTATTGTTAGATTAATTAAATTATAGTAGAAACTTGTTGTAAACCCTATTTTTAGAATAACTAATAGAGCCTAACCATGTTAATCTTATTTTGAAATCGTTTGATAGTCCTAATTTTCTTTGTGCAACACATTTAAATTTTTTTTGTTATAATATTTCAGTTGACTTGGGCTAGTGCCCTTTTGTTGACTCATGACTTGGGCAATACAAGGCCTTGGCAAGGTCGCCTTTTGCCTTTGACCTTGCATTGAATGTTAAATTCAAGTTGTTCTAAGTTTACTTCTGGTAGCAGGCACATCGCAAGACACTGACAAAACGCCAACCGCCTTTCACATGAAGAAGAGTCTGAAGCTTAAACAACTAAAGCGTAGAGGTAGATCTTCTGATATAATGCCATATCCTTGCTGCCATTCCAAGTTATTTGATTATTTATTTGATATGGACCATTTTTAGGTAAATTTTTAACTAATATCAGGTGCACATGTTTCAGGCAAGAACAAAAGAAAATCTTCTATGCCAGCTACTGAAGCTTCAGTGGATGCAATGGTAGAATAAAATGATGAGAAAGCAAAGCTCAAGTAACTCAATCCTTGTACTATTTTTGAGAGGACACGCTGTAGAGATGCTTAGATTAAAATTGCTTCCTTTCAAACTCAAGATGCTTGTAACATGGTAGCTCACATTTTATTGTCTCCTGTTTATTTAGTCAATAAATTTTTACAATATCTGAAGAAAAATAAAAGTGCAAGTTGCAAAAAGACCCCTTATGTCCTTTTTGGATTGAGGGGGGGAGGGAGGGAGGGAGGGGAGCAAGGGAGAGTAGAGTAGAGTTGGCGGAAAATTGGGCTTATTTCCGACAACTCTACATTGCTCTTTCTCAATCCAAATGAACCATGGGTCAATTTCAAACAGTCCTACATTTAATTTAAAATTGAATTTTTTTTTTTACTTTACACCCTATAGTTTATTGTATGATTTTAAAATTTAAAAAAGAAAAAAAGAAAGAAAATTACACGATCACTTCAATATTTGAGCCTGTAGTTTGGTAATACTATGGTGTGGGACAATAAACTTTTACAAAGGGGGGACTTGTGTTTTTGGAATAAAAATATGAATAAAGCAAAATGGATGGCATCTCATAATAGTTGTTAGGAATC
This sequence comes from Quercus mongolica, assembly GCA_011696235.1. NCBI lineage: Eukaryota > Viridiplantae > Streptophyta > Magnoliopsida > Fagales > Fagaceae > Quercus > Quercus mongolica. The sequence goes on along the minus strand of CM022241.1, from coordinate 26,059,195 downwards.
AAAATTAAATGGTGAAATTAGAAAAATAGAATTGAGAATCGGCATATAGGTTACTTGCACTCAGCAACAAACATCCTAAGAATCAATACAACATGGCTTAAATAAGTTACGTTTTTTAAATTCACATCTTTTTTCCTTGACACCTAGGCGGAAGCTGGCCAATTGCTTAATAAAATCCATTTTGTTCTCACGAAAATAAGGTAAAAAAATACCGATTGGCCCATTTAAAAAAATAATGAGAATAAGCAAACTTTGTTAATAAAAATCATAGAAGAAACAGACACAATGGAGGAAGGAAGGAATCAAAGTCACAAGTTTCTTCTTGTATTTATTTTCGTATATTAAATGAAAGCTCGTATTGATATTTGGCGATTTCGGAAGGAAAATAATGGAGATGGAGAAGATAAAACATTTCGATCACCCTTATCATGTGTTATCGCTGAGTAACAAAAAGAGAGGTGATCAAATCTTATGCGAGGCATGCAGAGAATACTGCGATGGTCAGGCCTACGTTTGCAGCAGAGAATACTGCGATGGTCTGATACACAGTTGCAGCGAGGGATGTAGATACAGCCTACACGTATCATGTGCAAAGCTTCCGCAACATGTTCAAAGCCCCTTTCACCCACCACACCCACTTACCCTAAAGCCACATGACCCTTATCACCATGGTGATTTATTTAAGTGCGATGGTTGTACTAAGCACTACAAGGGGTTCGTCTATCGCTGCGAAGATTGCAATTTCCAACTTGATCGTGAATGCGCTTTTATGACGGTAAAGGTAATAGAAGAAGGAGGGCAATGGAAAGAGCAACTTCTCACACATCCTTACCACCACCATCCATTGCTACTCCTTGACAAGGTGCCTGCCAATGAGCGTTATAAGTGCACCGTATGCCTATCACACTGCTCAGATCATCATCATTCAACCTATGGTTGCATCCCATGTCGTTTAATTATCCATGATGGTTCATGTTTTGAGAGGAAGTTGCCGCCACAGATCCAACACTTCTATCATCCCCATCCTCTCACCCTTTCTACCGCACTATCAGATCAAGAAGATAATACTTGCAAAGCTTGTTACGAAAAGTTCACCCGGGTCTGGTACTATAGCTGTGAACAATGCAACGATTTTGTGATGGATATTCCTTGCACTTTACTGTTGCCCACCACCATCGATTGCATCAAACCTGAAAGTGATCAGATTCAGCATTTCCTTCACGGACATCCTTTGTCACTCCGTAAGGCCGATGATCAAGAACAGGTTATGCATTGCCGTGTATGTGACAAACGCTGCACAGGTCCTACTTATGTTTGTGACAGTGGCAGAGCTTCCTCGTTATTCTGCAAGAAGATTTACTTTCATAAATCATGCCTGGAGTTCCCGCAACAGATCTGCCATCCCTTCCATCCATACCACCCTCTCACCCTGCTGGATGGTCAGAGATGATAGATGCAATGCCTGTCGCAAGTCTACCACCGATTATTTCCTCTACATTTGTCTCTATTGTGATTTCATCATATCAAATAACAAACCGCGCCATTTTTGTTTGCATGTTGAATGCAGTACTATGATGATGCCTGCCATAACATACGAAGGTCACACTCACCTTCTACAATTCCGGGACGACAATATAGAGAGCAATAAACTTCAGTGCAGCGCTTGCAAATCCAATATTTGTGAATCATATGACTTCAATTGTCTCTATTGTGATCTCAATCTGCATCTTTCTTGTGGTCCCTTACCATATACCGTTAAACACAAAGATCATAATATACATTCCCTCTTCCTTACAAATTCACCGCTTCAAGAGGAAGTGGAAGATGAGACAGATGAATTCTATTGTCATGCTTGTGAGGAAGAAAGAGATCCACAATTACCCGTTTATTATTGTGCAGAATGTCATTATGTTGCTGAAATTCAATGCGTCTTCTCACAGGTAACTTGATATACAATCTTTTGTTTTCGAAGATCTCAAAGTTAAAACCATAACCTATTAGCTACTAGCTAAGACCTAATGGAAGTCATTCCAATATTACATTTTTTATGGTCTTAATTTATTATATATTTGTTAAACTACTTATTCTTCTAAAAGCTTAAATTAGAGATAAGGTGGTAACAAATGATGCTATGTTAAATTAATAATTCTTCCAGAAATTTAAGTTGTTAAGAGATGGTGAATTTATTCATTTAATCTAATAATACTCTTGACTTAATCTCTGGTTGGTGTCTAGATAATATCATCACTAAAGGGAGAGTATGGAGATTTAGAATTAAGGAGTTCTCTTGGACATTCTGGTAAGTTGATTTGCAAAAACAAGGCAAAGGAGATGGTACAAAAGAAAGAACAAGTCAAAGCGACTGTGACTTTGTATGATATTTTGAAGTCTTGGAGTAAAGATGAGATTGAGCAATTGAATGGTGTTTTGAGGATTGCAGAAACGAAAAAAGATACTGCTAAAAAAGACGACCACGATGAAGATAGTGAATTCGAATTTTTCCTTCTTTTTAACAAGAATTACACACAAGTCATGAAGTTTCTTGATCGTGGTGCAAAGATTCCTACACCATTTAAGAGTGTAGAAAAGGTTCCCGAGGATAACTTTGAGTGGGCTCCTATAGAAGAGGTAGTTAGTGTTGGGGATTACATGATTATCCAGAGGTTGGCCCCTATCCTTGAGCCCTTGCTCTCCAAACACGGGGATATTAGTGCCATGTCCCCGTTAAGGCCAAGGGTAAGAATGTATTTATATAACATGTTATGTGAAAGTATATATAGCATGATAAACACTATGGTTGAGGATATCACAAAAGATTTGCTTCTCAAGTGGTGGACAACCTTGAGGATATTACAAGGCACTGCATGTGTTTCCCGTTAAAGGCAATTCATGGTCGCTACTGTCGGACAATAGGAGCTATATCAACAATTGCAAATACAGAAAGGTTTAGCAGAAGCTGCAGAAAAATATTAAAGGGGAAAAAAAGAATCAACACTCTGATTTTCAATGTCCAAACCACCATCCAAAATTATTGTCAACATTATTAAATTATTAGGCTGGAGGGTTGATTGGGTTCGCTAATATGTCACAATTATTGAATTAGTGGGTTAGTCAGGTGATAGGGTTCACTATTATGTCAAATTAATGGATTAGTTCCCATTAATTTACAATATCCATTCCAATTAGCTTACTAATTTGTTATTTTTAACATTAATCTCAAATTGGAGTGTATTGTAGAAATTTGTAGTTTAAGGTGGACATCATAGATTGAATGCACAACTACCCTACAATTTTTTTATTTTTTATTTTTTATTTTATATATATTTTAAATCGGTATAATATAAGTAAATGTTTAAAATTTAGCTGCTTTACAACTGCCCTACAATCTAATATCAGATAAGCTTGAAAGCCACATCTGAATGCCAGAACCACATTCAAACATGTATGGGAAAGTTATGAAACACGACCTCATAGTTTTGGGTAGATAGTTACAACTACCCTAAAATCTATCATCATATAAGCCCGAGAACCACAATTGAACGCAAGAAGCACATTCAAACATGTGAGGAAAAGAATTTTGAAACATTAATTTCAATAGAAATCTTAAGCATGTAACAAATAAATGAAAAAGAAAAAAAAATTAAAAAAAAGGAGATACAACATGCTTGTACATAAGTTACTCTTAGGTTTTTTTATTGGTAAGTTGCACACACAATACGCGGGTCTTGAACAATGAATCCATTAGTGTAGGAGGAAAAGAATTTTTAAACATTAATTTCAATAGAAATCTTAAGCATAAAATAAATAAATAAAATTAAAAAAAAAAAGAAAAGGAAAAAAAAGAAAAAAAGAAAGAAAAGGAGATACGATGTGCTTGTACGTAAGTTACTCTTAAGTTTTTCATTGGTAAGTTGTACACACAATAAGCGGGTCTTGAATGATGAATCCATTAGTGTAGGAGGAGAAAAAGCAATTTGAGCAAGGCTTTATTGGCTAAGTTACTCATGTAAAACATATGACAAGCAGTAATCAAGAAGAGAATCTTACAGTCAACATCAAACGCCACATGTTGTTATCATGAACTCCATCTGATACCACAAGCAATATGTTACAAATAGATGCCAAGAGAACACCTAGCTAGAAGGATTCCTTGCAGCATGGCAGAAAAAGACAAGTTCATATATAAGACCTTCAAACTTCAACAGTTGTAAATATGTGCTCAATTGCACAACACTAAAGATAATTGATAAATCAATGATAAAAGCGAAAATCAGGAAACATGAAATGTATTTAGAAGACTGTCTTTTATCTTAAGAAAACAAATAAATTAATAAACACACTTAGTCTTAAAGTTTACCTGAATACTCATAAGCTCATGAGCCAATTCAGCAGATAGAGACTCACCACTTAGAACTGAAATTGTGGATGAGCCATCAGGTCTCATAATCTCAGATAAAACAGAAGGACTAAATACGGGCTGCAATTCAAGAAGAATATATTATAAATGAATAAAGATACCTCAAGATATAGAGAATGCCTGAAAACATTGAAACCACAAACACAGAAAAAGGGGAGTAACTTTCAAATCCTCATGTAATGTATCAGACATGCTACTGATACTATGAGCGTTGACTTGTTTTCCACTGAGAGAGTGAAAAAATGAAAGATATATATGATGATACCCATGCCTCTTCAAACACCTAAAAGAAAAGCTAACTTGTCAAGAAGAAAACACTAAATAGAACTCTTGCCAACCCAACTCCCCTCCCTCCACGAAGGATTCAGATATAAATAATTTACCCTCAAGTAAGCATTCACCAGTTTCTTATACTTGTCCATGAGAACCATGACAAATATTTACTTACAAATGTCTTTCTATAGTGTTTATTAAAGACAAACCACATGGGAATATTAAATTCATGATTAAAGTTTATTTGTATGGCATGACAGATGTTAAATATATAACACAGTCACCATGGTCAATAGAAAGGCACATGAAAAATTATGAAGTGAAACATGTACACACAAAGTGCCTTACTGTCCCATTAGTCATTTAGCCACATAAAGCATCCTTTCTTCCTTGACAAGTAATTAGTCACATAAAGATTTCTTTCATTCTTCCCAGCTCCCAAGTTTTTGCTTCCCAAACTTGCTTCAACTCTAGAAGATCTCTATGATTCTCAACTCGTGACTTAATGTGTGAAATTCAATAGCACAGAGGAATACATGATACAGACATATTCTTGACGAAATTAATTAACATTTTGACCATTAATATTGGAGTAGACAAAGAAAACTTACAAAAGAACACGTTAGTCTAGATCTCTCTCTCTGGACATATAAGAAGAGGCTGTGACAAATTTTTTTTTTTTTTTTCCTTCTTATATTTAGAGTGTGGAAGTTTCAGCCTTTCAGGTATAGTTAAAAGGGTCCATTTTCTTGGGCGGGGCAACCCAGATGGCCTCTTTGTGAATTATCACCCTCTCTCTTTTCTTTTCTTTCTTTTTTATTTTATTTTATTTTTGTTCTTTCCTGTTTGGGTACTGAGAAAATTAGGGAAGAGCTAGTAAGAAAAATAGAATACTTTCACATTGCATTCAAGAAAATGATGGAGCACTTTGACTGAAGTGGAAATTATATTATGTTTGTGTCTATGTGTCTATAGCTTCTACATTTTCAATTTTTCTTTACTATTTTTTATTAGTGGTTTTTTGCATTTGAAATTTTTAATTGAAACAAAGAATATGTACTTCAAACAAAAGAGCAACAAAATCATAAATAATAAAACCTTTACCTGGGTATCGAGAAGTATAATGCGTTCGGAAGAAATCCTAGGTTCAATGCCCATGCCCATACTACAATGTCTTGCCATTGCTCTACTTTCTTCTGTCTCTATCACGAATGGCGGTAGCATTCCTTGCCTTGCAAGTAAAAACAAAAAAAAAAAAAACTATCTTATTCTTATCCCAACCACCACAAATTTCAACTAAAAAAAAAACGAAAGAATTGGAAGCATTAGTATATACTAACCAGGTGAGGTAGCATCAAAACCATAAAGCTCGTTCATAATGGTGGACTTGCCAACCCCAGGTGGACCAAACACTCCCACCACAGTAAAACCAGTATTCTCTGTTAGAAACTGCATTTTATTAAACCCTAAACATCATTAGTAGCTACCTTTACTTTTGGGGCTTTGTTTTGTTTGGTTGCACACAGAGAGAGAGAGAGAGAGAGAGAGATGTGGAACTTCTAAGGTTTTAAAACAAGAAACACTTACATCAATGTAAGGAATAGGTACCTTTTCAAATTGCAGGGTTACGCTTTTCCATTGCCATTGCAAGAAGTATAACTTCTAGGGTTTTAAAGCAAGAGTTGAAATGATCTGTTTCTATTACTTGTCTTCTCTTTTTAGCCTCCTTGTTTAAATTCTCTTTTTAGCTTCCTTGGTGAAATTGTGATTTATGATTGTACATCTTTGTTTTGAACGCAAATTGTTCCACAACTTTTATCATGCCTTGTTGCGATAACAAGTTGTGGGTGGTAAACAATCATTTTCATAAGAACCCATCACTAACATCACTTTTAATTTTACATCATTTACAACCTACCACTTTAGTAAATTACGGAACAAGTTGTATCCCTAGAAACTTTCTCATGATAGTGGGGCAAATTGGCAATAACATAATTGAACAAGTGGAGACAGAAAATGCAATATACAATACAAGTCCAATTGTAGAACTGATTTTATAATTTCCTATGGAGCTGGACAATCCTCTAGAGTCATTTCTACTACATTTGGAGGCCAAAAAGCAGCAAAAGAATATGACAAGTGATTACAATGGTGAATAATGGACGTGCAACTTGCCAGAAGCACAACCCCAAGAAGTTTCTAAAGACGGCAATCTAATGAGGTAAGGATGATCATTAGGGGCCTAACCAACTCCTAGCAAATTACTTTACAAAAATATACAGACATGCTGAGAGTATTGTTCATGGAGAGATGTTCAAACTTCTTGTTGTTGATCAATGCTCATGCTTGACACGTGCTTTTAGTATTCCAGGAAGAGGCGGTGAGGTGGGAGGCCTAATTGTTGTGTTTGACATTGGAGGAAGAGGTATCTGCGTTTGATACATATTTGACACGCTAGAACCTTCACTTCCATCTGCAGTAAAATTGGGTGCCATATCATCAACCTGTGGTCTTTCACAAAATTTCATTGCCTTCAGAACATATTTGTCATCATGGAGCTCAAACGGGGTGCTGCAAATGGGACCAAATAAAATGATAGTTAGTGACCCTTAAGTACAATAAATCAAATACTTGGAAAAAAATTATAGTCTAGAAGATGCAATTGGTTGGTTCCCTCTGCTTTTCTTGTAGCAATTTTGAGAGTCACTAAAGCAGGGGACAACATCGTATTTCTCACTATATCAATACCATGCTAGTGAGGACTGTCTCAGCAGTCAACATCCCCTTTACAAAATGGTGTATAGATGTTTGAAGAAGATCAGTCGATTAATGGGAGTTGAAATTTGAGAAATATAGCATGCTCAAAGGCTTGTTTACCTGTTGAAGTCAAAATGCACCAGCTGCATATCTTCTGATATTTCCACCTCAACAGTTGCATGTGGCCGTGTCTAAAAGATTTGAGCTAAGCTTGTAAAGGCTATAACAATGGAGTTTACACAGAGAATACTCAGTGAGAAATAAGAGAAAGCTAGAGAGAAAGATCTGAAAGAGAGACGAAGAAAGAATGGAAAATTATGGAAGAATACTCACTTACTTTTCATTACACTTTGAATGTTCAATAAGTGTATAAAATACTATGAACGTTTAGACCCTCAATTTCCAAATTATCAATTCAAGCTTATTATTAAACAATTAATGTGCAGAATATGAACATAAGTATATAACAGAATTGATAAACAATCTCAACCAAATAAAATCACATCCACAGCAGAAATTAAATGGCAAAGATTAAGGGAAGAGAGATGCAAACACAAGGACAACACAAAGATGTGTTATCGAAGAGGAAACCGAAGCCCTCGGCGTAAAACCTTTCCGCTGCCCTCTAAGCGGTAAATAATTCACTACAGAATGTAGTTGGGATACATGAACAGAAGAAGACCCTCCAAGCCTAATCTACCCAGTGTACCTAAGCCCTCCAAGCTACTACTCCAACGAGGTTGCGCCGAACCTATTTCTTCTTTAGCTTACCGGATTCCGTTATAACCCATAGCATCAACCAATATGAAATTGGTCTCTTCCTAACTGCTTCCTAAACACCAAATGGCCTTCTCACATATGTTAGTATGGTGAGAAAAGGTTTTGGTAATGTACCTCTCAAGGATGTAACAATGGAGAGGGTGAGAGTAGAGGAATTTGAAGAGTCACTATGTGAAGATTGGGGATGAGTCAATCTTGTTTTTCTCTAGGGTTTCTCTCTCAATATTCTCTCTGGAAGCTCTACTCATTTCATGGGTATAAGTGGTATATATACTAGAGTGAGAATGGAATGCGAAGAGTCAGTTTTTTCGAAACAGAGCTGGCTAGCAGCTTGGCCTCATGACTTGACTGAGCCGCGAGTTCCAGCCACGAGGTAACTGAATGGCCAAACTGGATTTTTTGTCCTGTAGTGCTACAGCTGGCATGACGGTTCAGCTTCTTTGCATGCTTGGCATGTGTGCAACTTCTAGCGGCTTGTAAGCCGCGAGTTACCCACGAGATCCAGTCGCGAGTCCCTGCTTCTTTGCACAATCTTGAGCATTTCTTCATACTCTTTCACACACTACCCTTACATGATTCCCACCTAAATACAAGATTACTAATTGCTAAAATACAAGCAAATTTGGCACAGAATAAAGCCAACAAGATGGTTGATAAAATTCAACCTTACACACTTGATGCTTTATATATACAGTCTAAGATGTTCACTAACTGCTTAACTAACTACCCTTAAATCTCGGGATTGATCCGTAAAGATTGGAGAAAAATCCAGAATAAAATAATTGAAATAACTGCCTAATTAAGCTAAGAATCTGTTTAACAAAACTAAGTAAAAACGACAACGTTTCACTTAATTACAAACTCAACAATATTTAAATAGAACAACACTGTTTAGCTTAAACACAATAAATGCTATTCTAGCTGTTGGATGAGAAACTAGCCGTTACTAGTCTTTGCTTTGGAACTTTAATTGCTCTACTTTGATTGTTCTGTTCTGTGCTCTTACTCTTAACATCCCCCCTCAAACATGTGGCGGTATCAGCCAAGAGTTTGCCACGAAGAAGCAAGAAATGAGGACTAGATAATGGCTTAGTGAAAATATCAGTGAAATTGTCAAGGCCAGAGATGAATTTGATGCCCAAATAATGACGAAGCACATAACCCCTCACATAGTGATAATCCACTTTAATATGTTTGGTCTTGGAATGGAAGACAGGATTGGAAGCCAAAGCAATAACAGAGTTGTTGTTGCACCATAGAATTGGAATGTGAGGAAGAAAAAATTTAAGCTCTTTAAAGAGAGTGTGAAGCCAAGCCAACTCTGCTGCTGTGAAAGCCAAGGCACGGTACTCAACCTCTGTGGAAGAGCATCAAATAGTGGATTGCTTCTTTGAAGACTAAGAAATTGGGCTTGAACCAAGGAAGACTAACTTACTAGTAGTAGATTTCCGTTCTGTTGGGTCACTAGCCCAATCTGTGTCAGAAAAGGCAGAGAAAGTAAGGGGGCCAGGAGCAAGATGAATGCCAAAGTGCAAGGTCCCTCTCGCATAGCAAAGAATTTGCTTAGCTGCCTCTAAATGAGAAGTAGTAGGATGTTGCATAAACTAGCAAAGCTGGTGTACACTAAATGCTAAATCTGGGTGTGTGAATGTCAAATACTGGAGGGCACCCACCATACTCCTGTACTTAGAAGGATCAGGTAAAGCAGACCCATCAAAAGGAGTAAGACGAGTGTTGGGGCAGCATGGAGTTTTAGTGGGCTTAGAATTCTCCATCTTGAATCTATGAAGAACATCAGATGCATATTTGGATTGGCACAAAGTGACACCAAATTTGGTAGGCAAAATTTGAATGCCCAAAAAATAAGAGGAAGCTCCCAAATCCTTGAGTTCAAAAGCTTTGTTGAGAGCAGTGACAAGATGAGAAACTTGAGAAGGGGAATTGCTAGTGATGATGATGTCATCAACATATAGAAGAAGATAGATTATGGTCTAATGAGAGTGAAATACAAATAGTGAGGAATTAGCCAGGGAAGCTTCAAAACCAAGATGCAGGAGTTGAGAAGTAAACCTGTCAAACCAATCCCTTAGGGCTTGTTTCAAGCCATACAAGGATTTGTGTAACCTACATACATGGTTAGGAAATTGATGATCCACATATCTTGCAGGTTGCTGCATATAAACCTCCTCCTTTAGAAAACCATGGAGGAAGGCATTAAAGACATCTAGTTGCTTGAGAGACCAATTAAAGCTCACTGCTATAGAAAGAACAAGCCTCATTGTGGCTGGTTTAACAACTGGACTAAATGTCTTAGTATAGTCTATACCAACCTGTTGATGAAATCCCTTGGCCACTAACCTTCCTTTATAATGAGCAATGGTTCCATCACTATGTAATTTCAACTTGTAAACCCATTTACACCCTACCAAATTGATACCAGGTACTGCAGGAACAAGAGACCAAGTTTTCTGCCTTTGCAAAGCCTAAAACTCCTCATCCATGGCCTTAACCCATTGAGGAAACTTAGAGGCAATCTTGTATGATGGGGGTTCAGTATAAGTGTAATCATCCACAGCCTTGTAACATATTTTAGGCTTTGAGATACCATTCTTTGATCTGGTGATCATAGGATGGGTATTGACAGGAGCAAGAACAGATGAAGTTGTGTTTGGTTGAGATGAACGAATTGAAATAGGTAGAAGAGGTGGTGATGGTTTTGGAGGAGTAGAAGTAGGATCAAATAGTGATGGTGACGTAGAGTAGGAAATAGAGGTTGAATTGTTAAGAGGAGCAGATGGAGTAGGATTAACAACAGGTGTAGATAGAGTAGGACTAGTGACAAGAGCAGATGGAGTTGGTATTGTGGAAGTGACAGTTTGGGAAGAGGAAAGAAGGAGACTGAGAGTTAGATGGAGGTGTATGTCTAGAATAAGGACCTAGGATAGAGGGCTCATTGGAAGAGTGTAAGTACAACAGATTGGACAACCAAGCATCTGGATTAGGTGGATTAGGAGCTGAAACAGAAGAAGTAGCAAAAGAAAATGGAAACCTGGTTTCATTGGACAATACATGCCTGCAAGTATACAATTTGTTAGTGAGTAAATCAAGATATAAGTATCCTTTAGAGACTGTGGAATAGCCTAAGAAAATACATTCTGTGGTCCTGTGATTTAGCTTGTGTTTATTGTATGGTTTGAGGAAAGGGTAACAAGTACAGCCAAAAATTTTGAGGGAAGATAAATCAAGATGTTGGCCATAAAGTTTATACCAAGGGGATAATAAACCTAAAGTAGTAGTGGGAAGGAGATTGATGAGAGTCATAGCAGATTGAACAGCAAAGGCCCAGTATGTGGAAGGTAAAGAAGCTTGAGAAAGAAGGGTAATAGTTGTCTCAATTAAGTGTCTATGCTATCTCTCTACTAAACCATTCTGTTGGGGTGTATAAGGACAAGAAATCTGGTGATGAATTCCATTTGAAGACAGAAAAAACTCAAAGGATTTAGAAGTATACTCATATCCTCCATCTGATCTAAGAGTTTTAATGTTTGAAGAAAATTGTGTTTTAACCATAGCATGGAACTTGACAAACTTAGAATACACTTCTGACTTGTTAGTGAGCAAGTGTAGACATGTAAACAAGTGAAATGATCAACAAAAATGACATAATATTTGTAGCCATTTATTGAATTAAGAGGTGTTGGACCCCACAAATCAGTATGTACAAGTTCAAAAAGAGAATTAGCTACAAATCTAGAACTAGGAAATGGAAGTCTGTGCATTTTGCCATGAAGATAGTGAATACATGAGTTGACAAAATTAGCACTATTATTAGAAGACAAACCATTATTTTGTAACAAAAGCCAAAGAACTTGAGAATTAGGATGGCCAAGCCTGCTGTGCCACAAATGCCATCTAGAGGAAGAAAGCTTGACAGAATTGCACAGTTTATTAGGAAGAAGAAGCTTAGTGGCCTTGTGAGGATAAATGGGATAAACACGACATTCACTCTTGCCCTTGTAAAGTACTATCCCTGTGGCCAAGGCCTGAATTAATAGGGTGTTTTCATCAAAATAACACCAACAGTTATTATCATGGCAAATTTTGTGAACTAAAGCAAGATTAGAAGCAATAGAAGGGACTCTTAACACATTTCTTAGCTGAATAGTAGAATTAGAAGAAGGGATTAGAGAGTTACCTATATGAGTGATAGGTAAATTTTGTCCATTGCCTACTGTAAGGTGCTCTTAGCCAGTGTAAGGCTTAGGAAAGCTTAAGTGGTTGAGGCTAGAAGTGACATGGTCAGTGTTTGCACTGTCTGCCAGCCAAGGTTGCTCCTAAGTCATCATAGTGTTGGAAGAAGTAGCCATAGGAGCCAAATTTGTGGGTGGATGTTTGCCTTGATAGGCACAATCCATCTTGTGGTAGCAGTCTATGACAAGATGACCTGCTTTACCACAAATCTGGCAAATTGGCCTTTCTGTTCTTGCATTAGAACCTTGAGAGTGTGAAAATTGATTGAACTGATTAGGTGATGAACCTTTGCCTCTGCCTCTTGCATTGTTGCCTCTTCCTTTTCCTCTATTATTAGATTGATTGTGATTATTATGACCACCGGTGTTGTTAAATCTTGGTGTGGTGTTATCTGCCATTACAAAGGTGGAGACTTTGACCTCCATACCTTCATTCAATGACTCTTCTTCTGCATTCAACAAAGTAGCTAACTCATCAAAACTTAATTTTGTGCTTCTGGTTTTGATTGCAGACTTGAATGCACTAAACTCTTTTGGAAGACCTTTGATTGCTACATGGAGTAACTCTTCATCATCCAAGAGAACACCTATTGCCATAAGCTTGTCTCTTATCACTTTAATTTTCTGCAGATATGTATCCACATATTCAGATCCTTTCTTCACATTATGCAACTCTCCCTTGAGATTCATCACATGTGATCTTGAAATTGAAGAAAATATTCTTTCAAGAACCTTCCAGACTTCTTGAGCAAATGAACATCCAATAGTTATAGCTAAAATTGAAGGAGTGAGGGTAGAGCTAATAAAGGTGAGAAGTGCCTTTTCCTTTGATTTCTAGATGAGATAATTTGGATTAAGCACTAAACTAACAGTACCAGAGAGATCCTTGAGAAATTTCTTAGGAACGAGTGGAACTTCATCAAGAAGCTCAAACATAGAGTATGTTTCTAATACCATGGAAATTTGATGCTTCCAAACAATGTAATTGGAAGAATCAAGTTTGATTGTCATCATATTTGACATATTTGACAGTAATAGCAGAGGTTGATTAGTGAGATTGATTGAAGTGGATGTAGAGGTTGAAGGCACGGTTGTGGAGGTTGAAGGCACAGTTGTAGAAGTTGATGTTGAAGTGGGTTCTACCATTGTTGGATCTATATAAACTGGGATCGATTACTGCTCTGATACCATAAAAGATTTGAGCTAAGCTTGTAAAGACTATAATAATGGAGTTTACATAGAGAATACTTAGTGAGAAATAAGAGAAAGCCAGAGAAAGATCTGAGAGAGAGATGAAGAGAGAATGGAAAATTCTAGAAGAATACTCACTTACTTTTCATTACACTTAATGCTCTATATATACAGTCTAAGATGATCACTAACTGCTTAACTATAACTGCCCTTAAATCTTGGGATTGATCCGGAAAGATTGGAGAAAAATCCGGAATAAAATAACTGAAACAACTGTCTAAGAGCATCCATAGCAGTGGAGCTAAAACTTTAGCAATTTAACTTCACCAAAAGTTACTTTATCTATTTTACCTAAACACATGCTTCAACAGTGGATCTATTTTAGCTTTTAACACAATAAAATAATATAAACATCATAATAAAATAATATATCCCCTACATTAAAATAATATATCCCACTATTCAAAAAACATCCACAACACCAACCACAACCACCTCTACCATCAGCCACAGCCACAATCACACCCACAACCACCACCACCACTAGCAGCAGCAGTAGTAGTCCACAACAGGAAAAAAAAAATAAAACCACCAACCGAAATCTCCAATCTCTTTCCTCAACCCAGACCAAACAAAATCACCAATCACAAACAAAATAAAAAATCACCAATCATAGAGTTGGGCTTTGGTGAGGAGGACAGTGTCGGCGTGGGTTTGATCGGCGGAAGAGAAGTGGGTCTGAGGCAATCGGCGGTGTGGGTTTGAGGCGATCGGTGGCTTGGGACGGCTAGGTCGGGCCGACGGCTGTGAATGATGGAGTTTGAGAGAGTGACGGTGAGAAAGGAGAGTGACGGTGAGAGAGTTTGCTTGAGAGAGTTTTGAGAGTGGCTTGGGACAGTTGGGTCAAGCCGGTGGTAGTGAATGAGGGAGTTTGAGAGAGTGACGGTGAGAGAGGAGAGTGATTGAGAGAGGATGAGAGATTGAGAGAGTTTGCTTGAGAGAGTTTTGAGAGAAGATGAGAGCTTTAGTGACTGGGAGAGAGAGAGAGAGGCACGAAGTGACTAAGAGAGAGAACACTTTTTATTATTTTAATCCGGTTGGGAGTAAAAAGTTATTATTTTTGTTTAGCTCTTAGCTATAGTGCACATCTATCTATAGATGTGATAAGTTTGGCTCCACTACTGCATGGTTCTTTTTGGTGTTTTGATGGAGCTAAATAGCTATTTAGCTCCACTGCTGCAAGTGCTCTAATTAAGCTAAGAATCTGTTTAACAAAACTAAGTAACAAGGACAGTGTTTCACTTAATTACAAACTCAACAATATTTAAATAGAACGACACCGTTTAGCTTCAACACAATAAATGCTGTTTTAGCCGTTGGATGAGAAACTAGCCGTTACTGCTCTTTGCTCTGGAACTTTGATTGCTCTGTTCTGTGCTCTTACTCTTAACAGTGTCTTCAGTTTCAAATGTCAGGAAAAAAAGAGATGAGGCATGTGAAAGCAACTTGAATATCTAAGGTCGTTTAAAATTTTTACAATGACAAGGCACTTCGCAAAGATAAGCGTGAACAAATTTAAAACACTCTGCAGTTCATAGAACATACAAATAACAAAGAGATTAAAAATGGCAAATACAAACCAGTAAACATTTCTGAGTATTTGTATTACTAAAAGATAGCCTGGGTTAAAATAACAGATCAATTTGAACGTCTCTGCTCGTACACTAATCTTTTTTAACTCACTCTTCCACCTTTCATTTCAAATCTAAATGGACATAGAAAACTGCCATCACTTTGCTTGTCTAATTCATGGCGTGCATAAGGAATGGAAGGGGGAACAAATCAAATAAAAGAGGCGAAAACTTTCCAGTATCTCACAGCATGTAAAAAAACACTATCTAAAAAAACTTCTAATTATCCCCTTTTTAAAAAAAATAAAATAAAAAACACTATCTAATCTTAATTTAGAGAATTATTATTCTTATCATTAAATTCTAATTAATTTTTCTTTTAAAAACACATACCATTACTCCATTAGTATTTTTTAGTAAAAGCTTATCATTAATTTTTATTAAAAGACAAATTTATCATTTAAACTTTAAAGGCCACACCCACAAGTGTAGATCATTCAATATTCAAATCTAAAATTGGACTAGTGTTTGAATTGTTTGCTAAATAAGCAAGTATAAACATTTTCTCTAGTCAAATCTAAGTTGTAAAGCTATTCATAAATAACTCGATTTATTTACAACTTTATAATTAGAGGAGATCATGGTATCTCTTCTTACTCAACTGTTGGTTATTTTAAGGGTATCTTTGCCATGCAAGGTTGCTTCTACCCAAATATTGGCTAATATTTTTCATATTGATAGGCACATGAGAACCAAATTTCTTTTATTGTCTTTTAGAAAAAGTAGTTTATTCACTTTTTTTTTTTTTTTTTTTGAGAAACAAACACACATACACAAAAGAGAGAGGAAAATGAGTTCTAACACAACGGCACATTACAAACTCCACTTTATTGTATAATTTCTAAAATCTCAAAGAAAAAAGAAAAAGAAAATTATATATGACTTCAATTAGAAAAACAGAATCTAGAATCAGCATATAAATTTACTTGGACTTGGCAACAAGCATGAGATAAAAGATAACAACCTAAGAATCAGTACCACATGGCTTAAATAAACTTGTTTCTTTTATCTCTTTTTATTTTTATTTTTATTTTTTATTTTTTATAGGAGTTTCTTTTATCTGTTAAATTCACATTTTGTTTATGATAAAAGAAACAGACACAAGGAAAGAATCCAACTTGCACCATTTAGCACTCAACTCATTATTCTTCTTTATATATGAGTTAATATTGATATTTGGTGATTTGGGAGGAAAATAGTATACTCTAGAGAGAGAGAGAGATATCATCATATGGAGATAAAATATTTCGATCATCCTCATCATCTGTTATCGCTGAGTAAGACGAAGTATGATTTGATCGATTGCCCGATATGCTTAGAGAAGTTGGGCTCCATTGGTACTCAGAACTACAATTGCAGTACTGAGGGTTGTAAGTACGGAGTGCACGAATCATGTGCAAAGCTTCCGCGAGAGGTGCAAAACCCCTATCATCCACACTCACTTACCCTTCGGCGACCTCTGATCCTCGGCCGCCTCGACTTTTATAGCTCTAAGTGCAATGGTTGTCGTAAGTATGACAAGGGCTTCGTCTACAACTGTGACGATTGCGATTTCAAACTTGGTCTTGAATGCGCCTTTATGGGGCCGGTAAAGGTAATAGAAGGTGAAGGTGGATGCCAAGGACAACTTCGTAAACATCCTAACCACCAACAACATCCATTGCTGCTCTTTGAAATGGTCCCCAACAAGCATTATAAGTGCCCTGTATGTTTAAAATACTGCTCAGATCCTGATCCAACCTATGGTTGCTGGGAATGTTGCTTATATCTCCATGATGGATCATGTTTTGAGACGAAGTTGCCACCACAGATCCAACACTTCTATCATCCTCATCCTCTCACCCTCTCTACTACACCTCGAAATGTTAAATGCAGAGCTTGTTACGAGTGGAGTTGGAATATAATTTGGTACTATAGCTGTAAACAATGCGAAGATTTTGGGATGGATATTCCTTGCGCTCTTTCGGTATTGGCCACCAGTACCACTACCAAATCTGAAAGTCAGATTCAGCATTTCCTCCACGGACATACATTGTCACTCAATAAGAACAAGCTTGATGATCAAAAAGTAGCTGATTGCTGTGTATGTGGGAAAGGCTGCACAGGTCCTACAATCTATGTTTGTGGCAGAGATGGAAATTGTAAGAATATTTACTTTCACAAATCATGCCTTGAGTTCCCGCAACAGATCTGTCATCCCTTTCATCCATACCACCCTCTCACTCTCACCCTGGTAGAGCAAAATTTTTATCATTTAAAAATATGCAATGCTTGTCGCAAGTCAATCCATACTTTCATATTATATGGCCATTGCAGCTTCGCCTACATTTGTGAGGGTCACAAGTGCGATTTTCTCTTGCATGCTGAATGCAGTACTGTGATGATGCCTGTCATAACATATGAAGGTCACGCTCACCTTCTACAATTCAGAGACCACAATGTAGAGAATAATAAACTTAACTGCAGTGCTTGCAAATCCAATATTTGTGAATCACGTGCCTTCACTTGTCTCGATTGTGATCTCAATCTCCATCTTCTCTGTGGTCCCTTACCACATTCCATTAAACACGAAGATCATAATGTACATTCCCTCCTCCTTACAAATTCACCTGTGCAAGAGGAACTGGAAGATGAGACAGATGAATTCTATTGTCATGCTTGTGAGGAAGAAAGAGATCCACAATTACCAGTTTATTATTGTGCAGAATGTCAATTTGTTGCTGAAATCAAATGTGTCTTCTCTGAGGTAAGGTAGTATACAATCTTAATATTTTAAGAATCTAATCCAATTATCCAATTACTAAAGTAAAAAATACATTGGAGGTCTTGTTATCATTTTACTAGTTGCAGACACGTGTAGTGCACAAGAATATGTAATTATTTATAATGTGGTGTAATGTATAATATGTTTTCTGAAATTTTCCAAATATAATAGATTAGGATTAGTCATCTTTAGAGATTCTAACACTCAAAAATTTTCTCTGAGCTCCCTAAATATTTTCCCTATTTTTTGATTGCATACAATACAAGCATCACCCATTAATATTCATTATGTATCTCTCTCTACCAATGCAAGAACTTCTTCAAGTATTCTCTCTCTCTCTACAAATACATCTTTTAATTTGCTCTTTTTATCTCAATTACTCTTTATTTGCATAATTTGAGTGAGTTTTATTACTATTATTATTCTTTTTGAGATAACTTGCGTCATAGTAGACTAAACTTTCTCAAACTTCAAAATTATTATTTTGGTCGATTTCAAATTTCTCCTCTCAAGGAGATCACCATCTCCATGCATGTCCAAACTTGATGATAGCAGACAAAATTCATCATCAGATTATAGGATTATCTTAATCAATATTAAAATGAAATCAAAGGCATAAGATAAAGATTTTGTAATAATCGATTTGTCAAACTATTGGTAGAAATATACAAATACATAGCCAAGTAGATTGTGTTTTGATATAAACTCAAATTTCAACGTCCAAAAACACTAAATATTAACCCAAATTAAATTAAATCAAACACTAAAATGCATAAACCCAAAGCAAAGTTGCTAAAAACACAAAAACTCATTAACTCAAAGCAGAGTTAATAAAAAATAAAATATCCACCAAAAGAAAGAAGAAAATCGAAAAGAGAGAGAATGAAAAAGTAATCACATTTTTTTATGGCCAGAACATGGACTGAATGGGAGAGAGGTGTAAAGGGAGTAATAGCAAATTTATGAATAAAAAAAATGGAGAGAATAGGATTAAGAGAGAGAGAGAGAGAGAGAGAGAGAGAGAGAGAGAGAGAGAGGGGGTTGGAATAAAATTTGGAATGGGTACACTTGACGATATAAACCATTTAAAAAATCAACATCTTAGTTCTACAAGATCAATTCGGAGTGGCTTGTTATGTTTATAAAATATGATCAGAGGAACTATAGATGGAGCAATTAGGCATACATTGATACCAACTCAAAATGTTTTTAAGTTCAACTCCATTGACAATTATGAATCTTTTCTCGGATTACACCATTTATCTCAAGTTTTGGATATAATGAGGACAAGGAGTCAAAATGGAGGAGTAGGGTTGGAGGAGAGTAATGGTATGATGGGTAATAATGGAAAGTTATAAGAGCCAAAAAAAAGAAAAAAAAGGAGAGGAATGGTTTGAAATAGGCTGATGATGATTCACAATATGAAATTAGCAAAATTAATAGTTAATCCTCCATTATTATAAATTGTATAGATTAGTCATAAACCCACACGATGCCTAAGAAAATTTCAACCAATATATGAAGTTAATATATGCAAAGAACGTAAAATAGAAGGCCATTGAATTTAAATGTCCTTTTTTTTTTAATAACAAAATTCATATGGCCGATTCTAATTAATCTGTTGAGAATCCATAGCCGGCTCCAAAATTTTGAGACTAAGGCTTTATTTGTTTGTTGTTGTTTTTAACAAAATACATGAAGATTTTTTTGCCTTTAATCATCCCTAGTCTGTTAATCTAGAGACTTCTATCATGCATCAACAAATAACTGAGTACATGTATCTTTAACTAGAACTATCTTGAAAACAGAAGATCGAGAACTAAAAATTTCTACTAGTAAAATTGATTTAGGCTCAAAACATAGGTACAAGGTAGTCGTCAGTTGGAATGTCTGGCAAAATAAAGCAGCTGCTAAAAAAAAAGAAAAAAAAAAAAATCGGAAAGAAGGCAACCCTTAGGACTCCAAATCCCAAATCCAACATTGCAACACAAGAGCACAGCAAAAACAGGGGTTAAAGCCTACTCTATTAGATTTTTTTTTTTTTTTTTCAAAGCACTATACAATTTGATATTGGACAACCAAAGTGGTGGTGGTTATAAGATTTTTTTTTTTTTTTTTTTAGGATAGCTATTAAGAAACTTAAATTATACTAATTATAATAAAATGAGAACTTGAATATACTGATATCACAAAAAAAACACGCAAATACATAAAATTTTACAATTTAATTTTTATAAAAGAAAAGATAAAGTGAGAATTGAGAATGTTAAGATAAGAGTAATAAGGTGAAAAAGAGTCTAAAATGATGATAGAGAAGAGAAAAATGAAGAGAGAGAGAGAGAGAGAGAGAGAGAGCAATGAATGATAGTTGTTGTGACTACAAGTCAAGCTACTAAGGAGGGCAGAGTTGCTACGACTACAAAACTAAGGAGAGTAGAGTTGTCGGAGCCACTAAGGAGAACTCACAATCATGGTATCTCTCTTGGTATCTTTTTTGGAAATTAAAATAAATTTAAGGATTATTTTTATGGAATGTGTTAAATGAGTTATGAATCTGAATGATTTAGAGTTTTTATTTTTGAGTGGGCCTTTTGTTGAATATTTTGTTCATTTATTGTTGTTTGAGCTATTTTTAATGTTATTTAGGCTTCTTCTTCTTCTTTTTCTTCATTCGTTTAAGCGGTTAAAGATTATGTTTGGGGGGCTAAGATTATTTTTGTTAAACCCAAATTCTTGGGAATCTAAAGTCAAATTGTTCAATTTTTGAGGGCGGACAAAATAAGTTGGTGTAAAAATAATTATGTATATAATTTTTTTGGGAGAAATTTCATTTTACTACCCTAAACTATATCCTTAATTATACTTTGCACCTTAAATTTTTTGAATGCACGTACAAATTGTAACAAGGGTTATAGTTTATGATGCAAAATGTGTATTTGAAAAGTTTAGGGTACAAAGTATAATTTGAAATATAGTTTAAAATGGTAAAGTAGTCTAATTTTCCTTTTTTTTTTTTTTTTTTTTGCAAGTCAAGGTATTCTAAGCAACATGTAAAACCGCTGCAGAACCAAAGTAGTTATTGAATGAATAGGCACTTTTATGGTCTTAATTTGTGCTTTTGTGTGTGTACTTTTGACTTAATCTTTGGTTTGTTTCTAGTTAATATTATTGCTAAAGGGAGAGCATGGAGATGTAGATTTGAGGACTACTAGTGGACAATTTGGCAAGTTGACTTTTAAAAATATTGCAAAAGAGATGGCGCAAGAGAAAGATGAACAAGTCAAGACACCTTTAACTCTATATGATATTTTGAAATCTTGGAGTATAGATGAGATTGAGCAATTGAATAGTGTTTTGAGGGCTGGAGAAAGGACATTATTTATTGCTAAAGAGGATGGCTATGATGAAGATAGTGCAGGTGAAACTCTCCTATTTTCTGATAAGACTTACACACAATTCATGAAGCTTCTTGATCGTGGTACAAAAATTCCTACACCATTTAATAATGTAGGGGAGTTTCCCAAGGTTAGTCCTGAGTTGGCTCCTAAAGAAGAGGTTGTCAGTGTCGGGGATTACATGGTAACTCTGAAGTTGGTCCCTATCCTCAAGCACTTGCTTTCCAAACACAAGGATATTAGTGCTACGTCCATCTTAAGGCCAAGGGTGAAAATGTATTTACTTAACATGTTATGTGAGTGTATATATAGCATGATAAATACGAAGGTTGTGAATATCACAGAAAATTTGCTTCTCAATTGGTGGACATGCTTGAAGATCTTACAATTCGCAGAATTTAGAATTCAATTCGCCTTTGATCATTTGAAGAGAGTTGCACATGCTTACCTTGGTCTTCACGTTAGAAAAGAAGTAGATATTACCCTCGATAAAATTGATACAGAGATTCAGGCTCTTGAAGATAAACGCAAAAACGTAATAGCTGCAAAATCTACAAAATCTAACTTATTTAAGGAATGCTTGAGGGAGGCTTCGATATTGAAGTATGGGAACGCAGGCACTTTTTTTCTTTATAGGTGAGCTGTGGCCTTTAAGGGAAGAAGAAATCAAATCTAGTTATCATTGTTTCATCGCTTTGATTGTGCAGCATTTGGGTAAGGGGAATGTATTTAAAAACCAAACTTATACATACGTTATTATAAGCTGTTAAAGAAAAGGCATGGACGTATGTTATTTCTTTTGTATTACTCTGCCTCATTTATCATTTATGTACCACTAGTCACGGATTTGCACGTTGCGCATGATAAAATTTTAAGGATAATCTCATTAAATTTATTTTTTGCAGTTTGAACTAATTTAATAAATAGTAATGTATTTTATAATAATATTTTCATTTATTATAGGAACAAGCACAAATGTAATATATATAATTTTTGTCGTACCACAATAAAAACAATATAATTTTTCTCAAGAATTCGAAAGGTAGCAAAAATTTTATGTATCATTAAAAATTATATAAAATTTGAAAATTATTTTTTTTAGTTTTAAACAAACTTATTAAAATCCAATTGTATCTACTGTACAATCAAAAACACCAAAAAACGTATGAAAAAAAAAATCAACAAAAACTACAATTCAAAAAAAGAAAGGGAAAAATAAAAATCACTTCAAAGTCAAACTTTTTCTTCTGAATATGTAAAACATTTCAAACGTGATGTGATTAAGCCCAATATCCAATGTATAATCAAATTCAAAAGTTTTAATAAGATTTTGAAGTGATGTAATAGAAATATGTCATTATTCCCAAGAAAAAAAAGTGATGGTTATAACTTTATATATAATGATTGTAACCAAGAGTACAAAGGGGAAATTTAGAGAAACTTTTTTGTAAAAAGAAGAAGTATTGTGTTAATACTATCATAATATAATCTAACATATAAAAAATGAATAGATAAATAAATAATTTTAAACACAAAATTGAATTTGTTTTCTTAAAAATCTCGAAGAATACACAAATGAGATAAGGAATATGAGCAATACAAAATATTCGTAAATGCTTAAAACAATTACTCAAGCATCTAAAAATATCATATAATAAAGACATAACAATTTGCTACTAATTGTTAAACAAAATATTTACAAATAGTGAAAAGAAACTATACAAATACCATTTTCTTCAAATGCATTAACTATTCTTCATCGTATTGTCCAGACTATCCTACTGTTTTCCAAATAAACTAAAACTTGATAACAACACAAAATATGAACATATTATAATATGATTTTTCCCTAAATTTGATCAACAACATTAAAACTATTTTGTGTTGTAAATAAAATGATAAAAAAAAAATACTTGCATCAAGTAACACATATAAATTAGTCAATAATAAGACAATGGGAGTACAAATCTCTTAAAAAATCCAACAAAAAAAGAAAAAAAAAAGATAAAAGAGAGAGGGCAAGAAATAACCTTTTTGTGTGGGAAAATACACATAAAATGGGAGAGAATGACAAATTTATAGTAAGAGGATGAGAATAAGAAGAGCCAAAATAAAGAAGGATAAAGGGACAAAATTATATGTAAAGTTAAAATTGTCTAAGAGGAACATGTATAGACAATACTTAGTTATAACATCAAAATCAAAGTAGGTGAATATGTAAAGTTAAAACCGCCCAAGATGAATTTGTAAAGCTAATGTATTTATATATTTAATATTGTCAAAAAAATTAAAGGTAAAAAATAAATATGAAAAACAATAATGATGTGGCAATGGGAAAATTATTGAATACTCTGGAAATACCATAAATGTATACTCCCTCATCTCACATAAATTGTGAGTCCCACCATAAATTTAATTAGTGAAACCTACAGTTATGTGAGATGAGGGATTACGCATTTATGGTACTCTAGGAGTACCCAATAATTAACCGTGGCAATGACGTGAAGGATGAGGTGACTAAACAAGAGTATAGCAATAATAAATGCTACACCTCACTTTTAGATATATATAGATATAGATGATATTTAGTGGTGCTCATTGTCTTCACCCACTTACGTCTAGTCCTTCACTGACTCACAGTTCTCTCTAGTTTGATTTAAGGAGGAGGTTGAAACGGTCGAAAGAATTAGGGATTTTGCCCAAATAAAGTCTGACGTGTTTGCACATGAGGCTACTCAAAGAGTTGTTTTTTTAACTATTTATTATTTATTTATTTTATAGTTATGCTAATGTGGCATTCCAGCAGTAGTCTACATGTCAAAAAAAATAATATTATATTTGGACCAATAGCCACGTTAGTATTTTCCATCTATCACTTAACGGCAAAGACGATTTTGACACAATACCAAAATGTTAGAGACTAAATTAACACATTTAAAAGATTAAGTACTAAATTTGCAAATAGAATAAAGGTTAAGTACCAAATACATAATTTACCCTAAAATTTTCTACACTAAAAAATTTATGCTAATTGTAGAGAGTGAAAATTTTCAATCAATCACAAATTGTGACATCATACCATTAAGTCCACACGGTATGATCAAAGCAACCAATTACAAGACGCCATGTTCTACTTAGTGTCATTGAATAAAAATTACAAATAATACCTAAGAGCCAATTATACGTTGACATGTGTTATTATTTTTAATTTAAATGACATAAGCAGTTTAATTAAATGTTGCCATGTGTTATTTTAAATTAAAACGCTTTGACTAATCAAATAATGCCATGTGTTCCTTGGAGAATAAGACATAAAGTCCCTCCATTTAAATTATAATACATGTCATCAATAATAGCCAATCACGTGTCATCAAACCTCCCGAAAACCCTATAAATAGAGACTCTCATCAGTCTTGTGGAAACACATTCAGAAGTCTTGAAACTCTGCTGGAATCAAGCTCCAAAGCTTCAAAGAACTTCAAGAATTTCAACCTTTGAATACGAAGAACATTTGAAGAGAAAGCATTCCAGTCATCCTCCTAAATTTTAAAGTGTATTGAAATCAAACTCAAAAGCATTCAAAAACTTCAAGAGATTGCAAGTTCATGAAGATCTATGAATTCAAGCCTCTAAAGCCCCCAAAGAACTTTCATTACAATCTTCAAAGACAAAGAAGATTTGTAGAACACAAAGAATGAAGGATTCCTAACAAACACATAGTTATAGATACATTGTAATTTTGTTTCAAAGATCTCTCGATCCATTTCCCAATCAAATTGAGGAGCATCTAGTGTTCAAATAAAGATTATACTTGAATAAAAGATTTTTCAAAGAGATCGAACCAAAGGAGTATTCTGTTGTAATATGATTTAATTGCAGAGAATTGTACCTACTCATTCCTTAATATAAATTTTCATTTGTCAAAATATTTCGATTGTTTGATTTTCAAACTTGAAATTTAGTGTTTACACTAACAAATAAGAACTAAATTATATTTGTCATTATTTTATTTTGAGTTAGTTAGAATGATTTTTGTTTATGAGTTTATAAAAATTAAATTTGTCAATGTTGCATTGCTAAAAGCTATATATAATTTTTAGCATGAAATAATATATCTATATTATCCATAAATTACAAATAATAATTTAATGTTTTTTTTATAAGCATATATAATACTATATCAAGCCTATATATATAAGTATTTTTTGTACATGTATACTGTAGGGATGAAATTCCCAAAATCAACAAATGGGCCTGTGGACCCACACAAAGCCCAACCATGACCCAACGGGGAATAGGGGCCCGAGTGACTTCCGGCCCAACCCTGTTGAGCCCAGTTTGATCCAAAAAACGTCCGAGGAGGAATGCCTCCTCGGACACGCGAATATGGGCCCAATGTGCGTCCCCTCCACAGTGAAGAACCCATCCAGGTGAACGTGGGAGGGAGGGTGAGCCTTACACAGTAGGAAAGAAGAAAATGTAAGGCATCAGGGAGAAGCCACAACTGCCGCATTAAATGCAAGAAAGCTACTTTTTCAGCCGCATTAATGTGGAGAAGACAGGCGAACAATATTACATTGGCCAGTGCAACTCACAGAAAGATAAGGAAGATGTCAGATGGGACAGACACTCAAGTGAAGGTCCAGATGGCTAACAAGTGTAAGGTTCTTATCAATTCAAGGAGGCTATATAAGAGAAGGAGATCCCCATGAAGAGGGGATCGGAGAATCAAGAAAAAAGAGAGAGAAAAAGGTGAAAGAACTCTATGGTCTGTAAACAGAGTAAGGGGTGCACTTACACGTCTCCTCGGACCGATATCCTATTAAACGTAAATGGAATATTCTCACGTTCAACATGTTGCATGGCGTACATCTAATTGATGTTCACTTCGTCTAGTCCTAGCTCTGTAACCCACTCTCTACAAATTCATTGTCTGGGGACTTTTGGGCCAGAACCACTTACTTGCTGGGCCTGGGCCCCAAAAACTGCCCCTACATATACATATAAAAATATAATTTTATATATACTCAAATCGAGATTTATACTCATACGTTTCTTCAAGAACACATTATTTTGTTTGAGCTTTGCTCATTCATTAGTTAAAGCTAAACTTGGATTTGAGTTTGAGTTATTTGCTAAATAAGTGAGCATAAACATTTTTTCTAGTCAAATCAAGATGTAAAGTTGTTTATAAATAACTTAATTTATTTAAAGCTCTATGATTAAAGACGTTCATAGAATCTCTTCTTGCTTAGCTGTTGGTTAATTTCATGTTAACTTGGCCATGCAAGGTTACTTTTACGGGAGAACAGGGCAAGGTTGCTTATTCATACGGTTCTACCAAAATATCGACTATTATTTTTATGTTGAAACAGGCACATGAAAGCCTACATTCTTTTGTTTTCCTTCGTTTCTTTTAGGAAAAGTAGCTTATTGTGTAAGTTTTAAAATTTTAATGAAGAATGCAAATATATACATGCATACATACATACTAGACTCATTACATGCGCAAAGTGCGTGTAATAATACTCTTTTTTATTTATTTATTTTTAGAAGAATTTATTTGTTTTTTATTTGTTTTTGTTTTGTTTAGTGTTATAATGCTTAAAAGTGATATATAAATAATTGTGTGTATTTTTTTAAAAAAAGAATGTAAGGTAACATAGAAAAATGTTCAAAAATGAGATAAAAAACCGAAGAAGTTGAAACCCAATAGAACATTATGAATTTATTGATTGGAATAAAAATTGTGATAAGTAAGAAAATTTGAGATTTGAACAAAAAAAAAAAAAAGATGATATACATTAGTGTGAATGGATGAGGATTTGTGATACTTGTATAGAATTTGGATAACAAAAATTTTGAAATGTTTTAAAGAATTTAAAAAAAAAAAAAACCATAGAAATTTCGGGATAAAAATGAGCCATTTTTATGTGAAGTAGTGGTTTTTTTTTTTTTTGGAAGAAGTAATTTTGTATATATTTTTTTATAAAGATAATTGAAGTATTTCAATTTAAATAGATAACAAATACAAATAGTAATCAGACATTTGAATACAAATCGGTGGTGAGAATAACAATTTTTTTTTCTTCTTCTATTGTATGTGAAATAGTATTACTGTTTTAACATTTTTTGTTTTTTTGTAGGAAAAAATTAAACTAAAAGGGTATGTTATTTCAGAATTTGTATGAGAATATTTGGATATGCCAAAATTTGAAGACGAAATAAGAGAATCCTCTTATTAATAGTGTATGTATATGTGTGTGTATATATATATATATATATATATATATGACTTCGATATTTGGGCCTTTAATTGATAATATCAAGATGTGAGACTGGGGATTAAACTCTACAAAGGGGGACTTGAGTTTCGGAAATAAACAGATGAATAAAGCAAAATGGATCATATCTAAGGATAGCTGTTTGGATTTAAAATTGAATGGTTAAATTAGAAAAATAGCATCTAGAATCGGCATATTAGTTGCTTGGAGTCTTAGACTCAGCAACAAGCGTGACTGCGTGAGATAATGATAACAATCTAAGAATCAATACCACGACTTAAACAAGTTACCTTTATTTTTTTTTTGTTAAGAACAAAATGCTCCAACCACTCATAGAAAGATAACATTTACTACATTTTGGTCTGACACCTAAGTGAAAGCCAGTCGCAAGTAAGCTGGCCAATTGCTTAAAATCCATTTTATCTCACGAAATAAGGTTTAACCAAACCGATTATATAATTTTTTTTTTTATTGAGAAACAAGCATACACTGATACACATATAAAAAAGAGGAAATAAAGTTTTAATGTAAATGCATATCACAAACTCTACTCAAAAGACTTTAAAAAAAAAAAAAAATTAATAACAGACAGGGAGGAAGGGGAATCCAACCAGACTGTGATGGAAGGAAACCCTCCAAAAATTAATACGCTCTGTTTGTTTCAGCATTAACGTTTTCTGAAAAATTGTTCATTTTCCAAAGAGCATTTTCTAGAAAACTGTCTTATTTTCCAGTGTTTGGTAACGACCTTGAAAATGAGTTTGAGAATGTTTTCTGGTGTTTGGTATGCAAGTTTTTTTTAATATTTCTTGTATAATTTAAAACGTGTATATTGTGTAAACTAACTAATGTACTCATTATAAATAAAAACCCAAGAATGAATTTGGTTTTCATACTAATTAATCTAAAATTTTGACAATAGATACAATCAAAATTAATTAGTTGTCAAATTTTCATGATCTCTACCACTCATCTTGCTCATATATATAGATAGTAACATACGTACACACACACACACACACACACACACACACACACATATATCAACCATTTGTCTACTATGGTCAACCACAAGTCTTCAATATTACTTCAAATTATGTATTTACATAATGTACTGCATAATATATCATCACTGCATAATATCTACCAACAAAAAAAGTATTTGCCAACAGATGCAATTCTCCTAAACAATTATCATTCATTATATAACAATATTATTAGTCCACGGTAAAAATTGTCCTGTGTAAAAGCAATTTAGAGCAATATAGGTATTATGTTTAAAATTTTCTTCTTTTTATTTTTTATTTCATTTATTTTATTTTATTTTTTTGCACTTTATATACGAAAAAAAGTAATTTCTGCCTGGAATTCATCAAACTGAAAATTTCTTAGAGAAAAAAGAAAATCGGGCTTGAAATTCAAAGCAAAAAATTGGGATTTTGGTAGAGAGGAATGAAATAATTACCACTGCAAAATTGTTCTCATTTGCAAGTCGGAGCTATTGACCGATCAGTGAAGGAAAAAAAAAAATCTAATCTTAGAGAATTGTGTTACAGAGGGGAAGAGAAACATAGAGAAAAGAGAGAAGATAGACAATTAAAGAGAGAGATCTATGGGAAGTGGAGAGACTAAAGTTAGTGACAGTGAAGGTGTGAGGAGAGAAAAAGCAAAGGGAAGAGAGAAAAAGTGAGAAAACTTACCATGAGAAAAAGAAGGCGCCAAAAAATTATGTTTCCCATGACAATAACTGAAGATAATATTTATAGGGGATGTAACGCGTGAGAGAGAGATTGTTTTCCAAATTTTTTTTTTGGAAAACAACCTATATAAAATAAGCCTTATTTTTATTAGAGTTTTCCGTTGACTAAAGATAGTTTTCCATTGACCAGGTTTTTTTCGTACTACCAAACACTGGAAAATGTGGAAAACTATCTTTACAGAAGGTTTTCCAACGAAACAAACAAAGCATTCTTCTTTTCAAAATAGTATTTTAAATGTAATGTAATTGAAACTTAAAAGCTCATATTGTTATTTGGGAGGAAAATACGATAGAGAGGAGGAGGAAGAGGGAGAGATTCTATATGTATGGAGATTAAATATTTCGATCACCCTCATCATCTGTTATCGTTGAGTAAGCCGAAGTATGGTTCAAAAGATTGCCCGGTATGCTTCAAAAGATTGGGCTCAATTGGTACTCAGACCTACAATTGCAGTGCTGATGGTTGTAGATACGGCGTGCACGAGTCATGTGCCATGCTCCTGCAAGAGGTGCAAAGCCCCTTTCACCCACCACACCCACTTACCCTACAGCGACACCGCCTCTATGTCGACAACTATAGTTTCTTTCGTTGCGGTGGTTGTAATAAGAATTGGCTGGGCTTCGCCTACCGCTGCGACGACTGCAATTTCCAACTTGATCGTGAATGCGCTTTTATGAGGCAAGGGAAAGAGCAACTTGATAAAAAACATCCTAACCACAACCATCCATTGGCACTATTTGAGAAGGTGCCCACGGAGCGTTATAAGTGCGTCGTATGTGGAAAAGCCTGCAGCTCGGATCCTGATCCAACCTATGGTTTTGCTGGGAATGTCGCTTGTTTATCCATGGACCATGTTTTGAGAGGAAGTTGCCACCAGAGATGCATCACTTCTATCATCCCCATCCTCTCACCCTCTCAGCTACACCATCACATCTACATATTACTTGTGAAGCTTGTTATCAAGAGTTCGCCTGGGTCTGGTACTAAAGCTGTAAACATTGCCAAGATTTTGGGATGGATATTGGTTGCACTCTATTGGTTTTGCCCACCAGTACCAGTATCAAATCTGAAACTCAGATTCAGCATTTCCTCCACGGACATCCTTTGTCACTCCGTAACAATCAAGAAGTCCGCCCATGCCGTTTATGTGAGAAAGGCTGCACAAGTCCTACCTATGTTTGTGACTACGGTAGAGATAACAACTACCGTACTTGTAGTAAGTACATTTACTTTCACAAATCATGCCTTGAGCTCCCACAACAGATCTGCCATCCCTTCCATCCATACCACCTTCTCACCCTGCTGGATCTGAGTCATTATTCTTCAAGAAGATACAGAAAATGCAATTCCTGTCGAAAGCATGCCTTTTTCATTGCCTACATTTGTGAGAGTTACAATTGTGATTTTATCTTGCACGTTGAATGCAGTACTGTTATGATGCCTCCCATAACATATCAAGGTCACAGTCACCTTCTACAATTCGGGGACCTTCAAAAATTCAGGGACGTCGACAAAATAGTAATAGAGATTAATCTACTTGAGTGCAGCACTTGCAAATCCAATATTTCTGAATCATATGCCTTCACTTGTCTCTATTGTGATTTCAATCTCCATCTTCACTATGGTCCCTTACCATATACCATTAAACACAAAGATCATATTATACATCCCCTCTTCCTTACAAATTCACCTCTTCAAGAGGAAGTGGAAGATGAGACAGATGAATTTTATTGTCATGCTTGTGAGGAAGAAAGAGATCCACTGTTACCCGTTTATTATTGTGCAGAATGTCAGTTTGTTGCTGAATTCAAATGCGTCTTCTCTCAGGTTAGGTGATATACAATCATATTATTTTTGAAGATATGAAAGTTTAAATCATAACCTATTAATTAATTGCTAGATAAGACCTTTTTATTCCAGAATTGAAATCACCGTGAGTTGTTTGTTTCTAAATTCATATCACTTTATAGTCTTTACTCTCTATGACAAAGACAAAAACATAATGGAAGTCATCCCAGGAAAGAATTCTAGGTAGCATGTTTTGTAACCGTATCAATGATAAAGATTGCATGTCATTGAATAAACCAGGCTTGTTAATGTCAAGTGCATTCAAATATTAATCTTTTGACCATTTTCAACATTAGAGCCGATGTGTAGATGGTGGAAATCAGTCATTTATAACAATAAGACAGTGTGTAGAAAGGGTTATCAAGGTAGAACTGCAGAGACTACTTAATTCTCAACATTAGAGCGGGTGTGTAGATGGTTTTTTACTTTTTAATGGGAAGCTTCAGAATTTTATTAAAGAAAATCAAACTGATACATCATAAACAAGAAGACTCCCTAAACCAGGAGGAGTCTCTTTCTAGCCACACTTACGTGCCATCTGTGCCAAAGCTGAAAGCTTTTGCGGAAGCAATATAAAACAAAAATCATATTTTCATTTAAAGATCGTTGTACCACACAACCATGGATTCTAAATAGAACAAAATTGCGTACCTCTCTTAGCAACCCAAGCGTGTTGCCTCCCAAGGTATTCACGTCTCTCTCTCTATTTCTTTTGAGTTTTCAGAAGACTGCAGCATCACACAGTAGTTCTGATGGCCAACCAATGAATATGATATTATAAAATCTTATTTTATAGTAGACTTCTAAAAACCCTAGAGAGAGATTGGACGTGGGATCCTTAGGGATCCTAATCTTCAGCCGTAGGATTTTATCAATAACTTTTTGAACGTTATTGACTTATCTTGAAACTCTTTCCAAAATTATTTCTTAATTTTCTCAATCATATCAAGAAAATATCTGAACTTCTACATATTGCAATATGTCCATCAACACATTGCAATTGACCCCTGAAGATTAGAGAATTACAAATGAGGTCCCATTTCATACAATTTTATATCTATGTCCTTCCACCATACTATATTCCCACAAGCCACTAGGACTGGATAAATATCATTGTCATATCCCTAGCTTATGTGACTCTTAATTTCTTGATTTCATAATTTCTATTGGACTCCAAAATATTTATAAAAACTCTTTAAATATATATATATATATACACAATATTATATATATGAAAAAACATTTGTGAAAAATGTCACCGGCCGGTTTTGTTTTGAGTCCAATTTCAATATGAAAATCAACTGAATATTCTATCTTATTTAGAGACTGGTGGATTCATTGTTGAGCATTTATATATTTTACTCATTACATACATAACCCAACGTGTCTGTATATAGCCTCTAAAATTGGCATCACCAGTTGACGTTGTCAAAGTTATGTGCACAATAAATAAATATACACAAACCCCTCATGTTTGAGGACAATAGAAAAATTGCGATAGAACAACCTTTTAAATAACAATGATCACTCCATAAGTTGTTCTTGATCGGATCCAATTCAGTGTATGTACTTGTTACATTACACCCACTTGTTTACTTAAAGTCACTACTTCAATGATGGAGTAAATCATCCTATCATATAGCAGCACAACAAGTGTAGGCTTCAATGGTAATATTCAATTAATATCCACAGCCTAGAACAATTTAATAATATATGAAAAAACATTACTCCCTGTCTTTGGTTCCTTAACCATTAACATGATTTTTCCTACAGAGGTGACATCACATGCCACATTTAAACAATGAAATATACCTATAAAAATTATGAATGTGAAAATAGAATTTTATCATCAAATAAAAATGCACAGTATTGTTTTTGAGGGCACATAATTCTAACAAAAGCATGAGAAGCTTTATTGGCAGGGCGTGGCACCTAGTTGACACAGCAAGAATCAAAAGCTCAAAGGGTCTGCTTCAGCTCTACCAATATAGGGCCCAAGGCCGAGAGGTCTTCTGAACGTTCCTTTACCTGAAATAATATTTTTGGAGTCTCCCTCCAAACAAACCTTCGTCAAGCACACCCTGCAAAGACGAGAGCTCTTTGGCAGCTAGCAGTTCTGCTTCACCAGCACTGCCCACCCTTCTCCCTTTCCTGCTTAGAGCAGCAATGGGAAAACCTCCAAAATCCCTCACTGAAATGGCTATCCCTGAAGCATTAATATCTACGAAGATTGCACCGTCAAAGTTGACTTTGTCCAAACGATAGCTCCAATTAGCAATCTGAGGCTGTCCTCGGTTCTGTGGGGTTGATTTGTGGGCTTTGTATTCATCGCATAGCTGCTTAGCTACAGGGAACACCCTGGTAGGATCAATGAACACTTCTTCCACCCATAATCGGTTTCTATAGAACCAGATATCATATACCAAATACAAGTGTGATGATGCCGGAAAATCAATAGTAAGTCACACAGTCCTCACGTGCTCAAAATAGCACCTGCACAAAAAAGAAAAGACCTCATAGAGAGCACCGGTGTGGTGTCGGTCAAGTACCCTCCAAAGGTTAAGTTAGAACTTCTCACAACTCTAGAGTGCCAAAACTAGGGGGAATTATGCGTACCTTGGTTAGTGAGAGTCTTGGGGCTTTTATAGTAGTAGAGAATTGACACCTCTTGGTTTGGAAGTCTTTTCCTTATAGGAGTCCTCATAAGTGTATTTTGTGGAATCCTTTCCTTGTAGGAGACTAACATTGGTCGTGGGGCACAAGATGTTTCCTTATATACACATACGTGGAGGCCAAGCCAAGATTATGCCAAAACCATCAGTCTCGTGTATCTCCTTCAGCTTAGTGTTGTCAGCTTTTCGTCTTCCCCCAGTTGACATCGTCAGCTTAGAGCTATAGACTTCCTACAGTTACTTGTCAGTGGGCACAAAACAAACCGACGGGTTTGTTTGGAACGTTGCTCTGTGCCTTGACATCAATGAGTATATTTACAATTTTATTCTTATCAGTTGCCCCCTACTCCATAGCTTCATCAGCCCAAGCTAACAGGGTATGGAGTTTAACTTTATTATTAATTTTTCTTTGCTCAGGAGAGAGAGAAAATCATTTATGGGTGATTACCTCAAGCAGCCTTTATTTAATGTTTAGGCACGTGGCGCAACTTAATTGGCTCCACTTCTGGACGATGGCGTTGCTTCGTCTTCTGTGCATATCCTCCTTTATATATATCTCACCTACTCCCTCATTTTCTTCTATTTTTTTTGTTGTTGATTGCCAGAGCGAACTCGTCACTTTAAGAGCTTTGCCCATGCCATCTTGCTTTAGCCAAGACCGTCATCCCTCAAGAGTTTGTCAGTTTTACTTAGTAAGTCACCTTTGCATTTACTGCTTCTCATTTTTTTTTTTAGTTGTTCTATGAAACTTTTTGAGAGTTTGTCGACTTAGGTTCTTAGAATACATTTGTCACTTGTAGGTAGTCAGATGTCTAGAGAGGCGACGAGTGAACAGTCATCAGTCCGCGAGGGAGTGGGCTATGACGAGGTCTTTGGTTCAGGTCATGAGCCTGAAAGCTTCTCCTGGTCTTTAGAGAGGGAAACATCAGCCCAATCTCCTAACGAGGAAGTTAGAAGTTATGGAGAGGAAGGGGAGGAAGAAATAGTAAGTGAGGAGGGTGAAGTTGAGAAGGGAGAAGAGGAGCGAGATAGTGACGGAGACGGAGATGAAGGTGATGAGGAATCCTATGAGGGGACTTTAGGAAGTCTTGGAGGCAACTATCCATTCATCCTTCCCGAGGATTGGACTGTCAATAAATTTCTACCAAAGATGAGTGACAGGGTCTTTAAGGAGTTGCGTACCCGTTACCAGATCCCAAACCATATCCCAATCCATCTCCCTAGGAAAAACGAAAGGTGCTATTTGGGAAGGACTGCAGATGTCGGCATGTATAATGCTATGTTTGCTGCGGGGCTTAGACTACCACTGACGGCTTTATACCATCAGTTGGTTGATTTCCTAGGACTATCCGTCAGCTAGAGCGCTCCGAATGCCTGGAGGATCTTTATAGGTGCTGAGATCTTATGGGGTCATCTAAGTGGAGTGAACCATCAGTTTTCGTTGGACGAGTTCTTCTATTGCTACAGACCCCAACACATCGTCTCTTCTAAGGAGGCGTATCATTTTGTAGCCCGGGAGAAGGACTTGAGATTAGTGCTTGATATGCCAGACTATAACAGGAATTGGGAAAGTAGATACTTTTTTGTCGAGGGGACGGATTGGGTATGTCATCTGGAAGAATGGGTGACGATGCCCTATGGTTTTGTCAGGGATTTAGGTTAATCCCACCTATTCTCTTTCCTTTGCTTTTTTGTTTCAAGCTTTTAACACTATCTATTCCCCTTGTTTTCAGCTAGCATTCGTCCTCATAATATAGAGGAGCAATAAGACTTTATTTGCCAGGTAACAGAAATTCTGTTGGACCAGCGAAAGTGTCAGGATCTCATCACATTCAACACTTTGCATGCTTATTACGGGGGTCCTAAGCCAACATCAGAAGCCCGTTGTCTTAACGATTACTCCCGTAGTTGTAAGTTGCCAATTTTAAGCCTTTATATTTTCTTGTTGGCTTGTCTAATGCCGTCGCTTGTCTTAATACTCCTCATTTGCGTTTTTGTAGAAATGGAGGTAGCTAAGTTGAGAGCGTAGGTAAGGGCTACCACTGTTCGCAAGAAAGAGGAGGGGAAGGCCAAGGAGGGGGCGTCCTCGTCAGCTCCTAAGCAATCGGCAAAGGGGTGCCGAAGAGAAAAGTTGATGGGAAGGACAACCGCCCTTCCAAGAAGGTGTCCTCAACTCCTGGGGAGGAGCTCCCAAAGAAGCCATTGCCTCCCAAGCATGGGACAGGTAAAGGATTGATGACTACGTCCAGCCCCGTCATCAAGGAAATAGACCGTCGTCTTCTCACACATAAGGAATATGCCGTTGAGATGATGGAGTCCATCATTGAAAACCAGGATGTAGATCCTTGTACTGAGCAAGGGACGGAGGAGCTGGGGTCCTCAGGACTCCTTGACCTTGCCTGGGTACGTCCCTTCCTCTTTTCTCTCTACTTATTCATTTTTTATGTTTAAAAGCTGACGAAAGTCATGTTTTACAGGCGATGGTTGGTATTAAGGCACTGCAGGATAGAGGCGTCGCCAAAGAAGAGGTGATCACTTGCCTGCACAAGCACATTAAGAACATGACCAACAGGCAAAAACAGTATAAGGAGGCCCTCCAAACCCTTAACCAAGAGTTGAAGGAGAAGCTGGAGGAGGAGGGTCGCTAGAAGAAAAAGGAGCAAGATGCTAAGGAGATGACGAAAAAAGAGTTAGCAGCCCTTTTGGGTTAGGTGGAGACGGCCAAGGGTGACGCTGTGAAGGAATTTAGGGCGTTACAGGCATTTATTGATTCCTATGCCGAATACTATAGTGACAGGTTTGAGGATTGCCTTAAACAGGTCAAATCCCTCTACCTTCACCTAGATTTTTCTAAGGTCTCTATGGATGACCCTGTGCCGTCAACACCTGCAGGCGATGCTACCCTTGATGAGAACGATGGCCTTCTGAGTCCGAGGCGAACCCGGAAGATGATGGTTTTGTTCTTGCTCAACCTATTGCTATGGATAAACCCGTCGTTCTTCTGACCCTGTCGGCCAATACTCCGGATGTTGGGGATCCTCCAACTCAAGAAGCCCAAGGCCTTCCTTCCAAGGGCGACGAGATCCTACAAGACCCCCCGGCCTCTTAAACTTTGCTTTCTTTTCCTTGTAAAGTGCATCTAATTTCTGAATGATGTTTTATGCCCTTTTGTTTTTTGGGCTTTATTTGTAAAAGGTCATCTTACTTATGGTATTTTATGTATCTGTTGCTTTCAGCATGTATGGGTTGCTTTTTATCTATATGCTCATTTCTCGTGCTCGTATGATATGTTTTCATAAGTTAGAGATGAACTTGTCTTCTTTACGCGATAGGCTCGTCCACTTTGTTAAGTGATGGCAATTTTATGAAGCCGTCAGCTTTTTTGACCTTGTCCACTTTATGGAGTAATGGATTCATCCATTTTATGGACAAATGAACCTGTCCACTTTATGGTCTTAAGTTTGTCCTTTTTGTGGACTTATTATTGAACTCGTCTACTTTATGGATATAATAAAGTCGTCCACTTGGTGAACTTAATATTTCATCCTGTTGGGATGAAGTCGTCCACTTTATGGACTTTAATAAACTCGTCCACTTTATGGCTAATAATATTAAGCTCGTCCACTTTGTGGACTTGGTAATATTTCATCCTTCTAGGATGAAGTCGTCCACTTTATAGACTTTAATAAACTCGTCCACTTTGTGGACTTGGTAATATTTCATTCTTTTAGGATGAAGTCGTCCACTTTATAGACTTGATAATATTTTACCCTTCAAGGATGAGGTCGTCCACTTTATGGACAATAATATTAAGCTCGTCCACTTTGTGGGCTTTGTAATATTTCATCCTTCTGGGGTGAGATCGCCCACTTTTTAGACGATTTTCTGTAGACAAACACCTTAGCCATATCTGAACAAACTCCTATGATAAACCATGCATTCGTAAAAAAAGTAGCTCTTTAAAAGAAGAAAACCTGCCCTTTGGGCTCTAAAAGAGTTATTGTAGCAAAACTAAAGTAAATAGAAAAACTAAGGAGTATAACTAAAATTAACTAAGGCAAACTAGAAATAAAGGGGTGCTACTCTTCATGCCATCCTCTCTACCAATAGTACTTCCATAGGTGCTCAGTGTTCCATGGATGGTGTAGTTTCTGTCCGACCAGCGTCTCTAGGTGGGAGGTGCCTTTCCTCTGCCATGACATGATTTGGTAGGGTCCTTCCTAGTTGGGGTCGAGCTTCCCTTGGGCAGGGTCTCTAGCGATACCCATGACCTTCCTTAGAACAAGATCTCCTATCTGAAAATCTTTGTGTCAGACTCGGGAATTGTAGTGCTTGGCCTTGAGGTCCTGGTATCGTGCGAGTCTTTGTTCGGCCGTCGCTCTGACTTTGTCAACTAGATCAAGCTGTAGACGCATAGCCTCGTCATTCTTGTGTTCATCGTGATTGTCCACCCTGTAGCTTGTGAGTCTGACCTCGGTTGGAATGATTGCTTCACTCTTGTATGTTAGCCGAAATGGTCTTTCTCTCGTAGGAGTCCTTGCCGTTGTCCTGTACGCCTATAGTATGTTTGGCAGCTCTTCAAGCCATATACCCTTTGCCCCCTCAAACCAAGTCTTGATAATTTTAAGCAAGGATCTGTTGGTAACTTCAACCTGTCCATTAGCTTAAGGGTGGGCAAGGGAGGAGTAGTGATTTCTAATCCCTAACTGTGAGTAAAAGTCTCAGAAGGAGTCGTTGTCGAATTGTTTCCTGTTGTCTGAGATTAAGATTCTATGGATCCCAAACTTGCATATGATGAACCTCCAAACGAAGCTTCGCACGTTCTTCTCCGTAATGGTGAATAAGGCTTCAGCTTCCACCCATTTTGTGAAGTAGTCTATGCCCACTATCAGGAACTTCAGCTGTTGCGTCGCTATTGGGAATGACCCTATGATGTCTAATCCCCACTAAGCAAACAGCCATGGGGCTATCATTAGGGTTAGTTCTTCGAATGGCTATCTGATGATATTGCTGAACCTTTGACATTTATCACAGGCTTTAACATAAGTATGGGCATTTTTCTGCATGGTGGGCTAGTAGTACCCCGCTCGAATTAGTTTGTGTACCAATGACCATGACCCTGAATGGTTTCCGTAGATTCCTTTGTGTATTTCTCTCATGACGTAATCTACTTCCTCAGGACCCAAGCACCTTAAGTATGGGGGGGAGAAACCTCTCTTGTACAAGATGTCCTTCATCAAGACGAATCATGCTGCTTGGACCTTTTTCTTTCTTACGGCCTCCCTTCCGTCCGATAAGACGCTATTTTTTAAGAAGGAGACTAATGGTGTGGTCCAATCATCTACAGAACCTATCTCCTGCACATCGATGGAATCTATTACTAGAGAAAGCTAAACAAAAGAGAGTACATTATTGAGGGCAGTCATATGTTCTGCTGAAGCGGCTTTGGCAAGGCAGTCTGCTTCCTCGTTCTCTTCTCTAGGGATTTGTATGACCTTGTCCTTCAGCTTGTCTACCCTTCTTCTTGCTTGCTCTAGGTATTTCTTCATTCTTTTGTCTTTGCACTCATAATCCCCATTTACTTGGTTGGTGACGACCTGATAGTCACAGTAAAGAACCATGCTTATGGCTCCTGCCGTTTTGGCAAGATCAAGTCCTGCCATTAAAGTTTCGTACTTTGCTTCATTGTTGATGTTAGGGAAGTTGAGGCGGACCATACATTTAATCTTGTCTCCTTCAGGAGAAAGGAGCACGACACCTACTCCCTCAACCTGCTTGTTGGACAACCCATCTATATGTATACTCCATTGAGGGCATTCATATACCCCCTTGTCTTCCCCGTTGGTGAATTCTGCTATGAAGTCAGCGATGACTTGTCCCTTGATGGCGATACACGGGCGGTACTGAATGTCAAACTCACTCAAATCTATTGCCCATAATGCCAATCGACCTGCAGCTTCAAGGTTGCTCATTGCTCGTCGTAAGGGCTTGTCGGTTAGGACAATCATCATGTAGGCTTGAAAGTACAGTTTAAGTTTACGGGCTGCCGTAACTAAAGTGAAGACGAGCTTTTCCATGGGTGGATACCTTTCTTCTACACCACGAAATACCCGATTGGCGTAGTATATGGGCTTTTGAACCTTGTCTTCTTTTTTGACCAAGGCTGTGCTGACGGCTACCGGCGAGACGACCAAATAGAGGAAGAGCTCTTCCCCCAGTTGCAAAGGACTTAGCAGCAGTAAGAAGGAGAGATAAGCCTTTAAATCCTCGAATGCTTGCTGACACTCGTTAGTTCACTCGAAAGACTTCTTTAGCGTGCGAAAGAAGGGTAAACACTTATTTGTTGCCCTTGATACAAACCTATTCAGGGCAGCTACTTTTCCGTTTAAACTCTGCACTTCTTTCATATTCTTTGGGGAGGCCATCTCTACCATGGCTCTGATCTTGTCCGGGTTAGCCTCGATACCTCTTTGAGACACTATAAAACCGAGGAATTTTCCCACTGCCACTCCAAATGCACACTTACTTGGATTAAGCTTCATGTTGTAGGAACGAAGGATGCCGAAAGTCTCCTCGAGATCCTTCAAATGGTCCTCCTCTCTTTGGCTTTTTACCAACATGTCGTTGACGTAGACCTGAACATTCCTTCCGATTTGGTTTGCAAACATCTTGTTCATGAGCCTTTATACGTCGCACCCGCGTTTTTAAGGCCAAACGACATTACTTTGTAACAAAAAAGACCTTGGCTGGTGACAAATGAAGTCTTTTCCTAGTCCGCTTCGTCCATCCGGATCTGATTATAACCTGAAAAGGGGTCCATGAAGCTTAGTAGTTGGTCTTGAGCTGTAGAGTCTACCAATATATCGACTCGAGGGAGAGGGTAGCTATCCTTGGGGCATGCTTTGTTCAGGTTTGTAAAGTCTACGAACATCCTTCATTTCCCATTAGCTTTCTTGACCATTACCACATTTGCCAACCAATCGGGGTAGTATACTTCCCTAATGAAGCCTGCCTCTTGTAACTTACCGACTTCTTCTGCTATTGCTCGGTCTCATTCTTGGGTAAACACTCGCTTCTTCTGATGAACGGGTGGAAAAGCGGGTGACACATTTAGCCTATGCACCATGATTGACGGATTGATTCCTGGCATGTCCTTATGACTCCAGGCAAACACGTCCTCGTTTTCCTTTGGGAAAGCCATGAGTGCTAGGCGAACCGTTGGGCTGGCGAGAGTGCCGATCCTTGTGGTTCTGTCTAATCTAGAGCTATCGAGGGGTATCTCCTCGAGCCTTTCTACGGATTCTACCCCCGTCCGCTATTCTTCTATGCTTATGGTTTGTAAATGGTCGTCCATCTCTAGCATCGCAATATAGCATTTGCGCGCAGCTATTTGATCCCCTCACAATTCTCCTACTCTGTACTCAGTGGGGAATTTGATTATTAGGTGGTAGGTTGAAGTTATGGCCTTCCATGAGTTAAGGGTAAGTTGTCCTATAATGGTGTTATGGGCCGAGGAGCAATCGACAACAAGGAATGTAACATCCCTAGAGATTTGCTGAGGATAATCTCCAATTGTGACAGGTAATGTAACTGCGCCAAGGGGATATACTTTTGTCCCTCTAAACCTAACGAGTGGAGCATTAGTTGGAACTAGACGTTTTCTGTGAATCCGCATTTGTTGGAGAGTTGGGTAGTAGAGAATGTTTGCGGAACTTCCATTGTCAACCAAGACTCGGTATGTGTTACAGTTTCCTACCCGGATGCTAATGACGAGTGCGTCATCATGCGGGTGGTGAAGATGTCGGGCATCCTCTTCTGAAAAACCAGTAATGGGGTTGTCGACCCGTGGCATCTTTGGGACGACGCTCGTTAGCTGAATGTTCTGAACCATTCTGAGGTAGGTTTTTCGAGCCTTTTTGGACAAGCCAGGGGTTGCCATGCCTCCTACAATTATCCTTATGTCTCCTAAGGGTGGTCTGGGACGCTCGTTGTCCCGTTGGGGAGCCTGCTCTTGAGGAGACAGATCGACTTTCTCCCTATTGACGAACTTCTGTAACTTCCCTTGTCTAATGAGGGCTTCAATTTGCTGTTTCAAATTGTAGCAGTCAGCTATGTCATGACCGTGATCACGGTGGAAACAACAGTATTTGTCTCTAGACTGCTTATTGGGATCTCCCTTCAGCTTTCCGAGGAAGGTTAAGGTTCTCTCATTCTTGATTTGCATTAGGACCTGGTCGATTGGGGCAGTCA
This sequence comes from Quercus mongolica, assembly GCA_011696235.1. Lineage (NCBI taxonomy): Eukaryota > Viridiplantae > Streptophyta > Magnoliopsida > Fagales > Fagaceae > Quercus > Quercus mongolica. The sequence continues at coordinate 26,016,863 of CM022241.1, read as the reverse complement.
GTAGAGTGAAGCTCGTGAATCTCCCCGTAGCTTAGAGTGTCTATCACCCCTTCGTTTTCTAGTTCTTGCTATCTTCCGCCCTCTGTCTTGTCGGGTATTTTCCTACCTTTCTCTCTTCTTGGGTTTCTCCTCTAGGGCCAGAAGTGCGTCTTCGGCATTCATGTATTTGGTTGCCCTATAAAGCACATCCGACATAGTCTTTGGGTCGTTCTTATATAGTGAAAATAGGAACTTACCCTTCCGCAGCCCATTTGTGAAAGCAGCTACGAGTATCTTGTCGTCGACTTCATCTTTTGAAAGTGTCTCTTTGTTAAAACGTGCTATATAAGATCTCAGCGTCTCATCTTCCCGTTGCCTGATTCTCATCAAGCATGCAGAAGAATTTTTATACTTGTGTCCCTCGATGAAGTGCGAAGCAAACTAGGCGCTTAGCTCCTTGAAAGTACTGATGAAGTTAGGCATCAATTTGCTAAACCAAATTCTTGCGGAACCCTTTAGCGTAGTAGGAAGGCCCTACACATGATCTCGTCTGCTACTCCTTGGAGGTGTATCAGGGTCTTGATGGATTCCAAGTGATCTAGAGGGTCTTTGGCTCTGTCGTAGCTTTCTATCTGTGGCATGCGAAACTTCGGTGGAAGGGGGAAGGAATTGATGGATGCGGTGAACGGTGACTCTGTTCGATGGATCAAGTCATCGAGGTCGCTAGACACTCGCCCTCTGAGGGAATTCCTCATAAAGTCCATCCGTTCTTTCATCATCTGCATCTTTGCGACAATGTGAAAGGAAGCCGTGTCTATAATGAAAAGGTAGCTCATGTCCTGTCGTTCTAGTCTACTTGGGGTGATGTTGCCCTCCGGTCCCTCTTAGTCTCTTTTCTCAGCGTTGGTATCTTCTTGGTCTTCCTCTTGGATCCCCATCGTTGCGTTCTTCTACTGCAGCTGTTCCTCTAGGTCATGATTCTGTTTGGTGAGATGTTCCATTGCCGCTGTGAGGGTTTGGACCTGCCTCTCCAGGGCAATGGATCACGGTTCATCTCCCTGAATGTTATTGGTGGTCATTATTGAGCGAGTAAGTACCATGCAACTCTTAGTCTGAGAAGCGATAATATGGATTACAAATTGAAAAGTCCCCACAGACGGCGCCAACTGATGATGCTAAAAAATCAACAGTAAGTCACACGGTCCTTACGTGCTCGAAACAGCACCTGCACAAAAAAGAGAAGACCTTATAGAAAGCACCGGTGTGGTGTCGGCCAAGTACCTTTCGAAGGTCAAGCTAGAACTTCTCACAATTCTAAAGTGCCAGAGTTGGGGGGAATTATGCATACCTTGGTTAGTGAGGGTCTTGGGACTTTTATAATAGTAGAGAGTTGACACCTCTTCCTTAGTTTGTGAAAGTTCAAAAACGTGTATAAACACCTTTGAACGTTTAGACCCCCAAATTACAACTTAACCAATTCAAGCTTTATGTCAAACAACTAGTGTGCGGAAAATGAACATAAGCTATAATATGGAATAGGTAAAAACTATCTAAGCCAATTATAAATCACATCCACAGCAGAAAATAAAAGGCAAAGATAAAGGGAAGAGAGATTCAAACACAAGGACAACACACGATGTGTTATCGAAGAGGAAACCGAAGCCCTCGGCGTAAAACCTCTCCGCCGCCCTCCAAGAGGTCAATAATCCACTAGAAAATGTAGTTGGGATACATGAACAGCAATAGACCCTCCAAGCCTAATCTACTCGATGTACCTAAGCCCTCCAAGCTTCTTGCTCCAACGAGGTTGCGCCGAACCTTTTTCTTTTCTAGCTTACCGGATTCCGCTACTAGACCGTAGCATCCGCCATCCTTGGCATCTTCCAATGCTTCCCAAAGCTCCAAAGACACTCAACACTCTGAATGGGTGTGGGTAGTGTTTGGATAGAAATCTCCTCTCAATAGGTATGACAATGAGAGAGGGAATGAGAAGAGACTACAAAGATTTCTCTCTAAGAATGAGTAGCTCTCTCTAATTGGGTGGGTGTTTTGAAGAAACATATCTTAGGGTTTTTCTTTCTGAATAGCCACACATATCTTGTGGGAATGAGGGGTATTTATACTGGTGTGAGAATGGAATACGAAGAGTCAGTTTTTCCAAAAACAGGGCTAGTTGGCGACTTAACCTCGCGACTTGACTGAGTCGTGAGTTTAAGTCGCGAGCTAACTTAATGGCCAGTCTGGATTTTTGTCGTGTAGTGCTCCAGGTGGCGTGATTGTTCAGCTCCCCTGCATGCTCTGCACGTGAGCAACTTTTGGCGGCTTGCAAGTCGCGAGCCACCCGCGAGTCCTAGCCGCGAGTCTCTGCTTCACTGCACTGTCTTGAGCATTTCTTCACACTCTCTCACACACTACCCTTACATGATTCCCACCTAAATACAAGGTTTCTAAGTGCTATATTACAAGCAAATTTGTCATGGAATAAAGCCAACACATGGTTGACTAAATTCAACCTTACAGTTTGAAAGTCTTTTCCTTATAGAAGTCTTTATAAGCGTATTTTGCAGAATCCTTTCCTTGTAGGAGACTAACACTGGCCGTGGGGCACAAGATGTTTCCTTATATATGTATACGTGGAGGCCAAGCCAAGATTATGCCAAAACCGTTAGTCTCGTGTATCTCCTTCAGCTTAATGTCGTCAGCTTTCCGTCTTCCCCGAGTTGATCTCGTCAGCTTAAAGCTGTAAACTTCCTACTGTTACTTATCAATGGGCACAAAACAAACTGACAGGTTTGTTTGGAATGTCGCTCTATACCTTGACATCAATGAGTATATTTACAATTTTATCCTTATCAAAGTGAAAAAAATAATCCGCTTCCTCCCTCGGCAGTCTCTATAACACCCAGTGAGCCCACCAATTGTGAGAAATCTAACCCCCTTTATGAAGCCTTGCTTAACCCCATTAGGCGTGCCCAACAGACTCTGGTTCCCTGCCACATAGATAAAAAAAAGGGTTCGGGACAGCCTTCTTTGTTGTTAAAGCTAGTTTGGTAGGTAGAATGTCTTTGCAAAATTGCAACCACGCCATACTAAGACCTTCACTTTGCTTAGAACCCCTGAATTTCAAATGGACTTACATAAACACTGCTTGTTACGGGCATTAGAGCTTTCAGCAAGGTATGACTAAATGTTCTGAGTAAAAGCTAGATGATATGCGGACTTGATTGTAAAACAAATTATTACGGGTCTGAGTCCATATATGTCTCTCTCCTCTAAGTACAGAACTCAAGAGGCATTTGGCAAATCATGGCAGCCTCTTCTTCTCCAAAGATCTCATGCACTGGTGCAGTATTCTGCCACTTGGTATCCTGATCAATAAGCTCACTAACTGTATCATGTGAATCCAAAATTCTTGGAAGAGATGTTATTTTGAATTGGGCTTGTTTCCTGTCTCCCCAAATCTGCACACTTTCTCCATTACCAATCCTCCATATCAAACCCAATTTTCTAACAACTCAAATCCTTTGCGGATACTCTGCCAAGCATAAGACTCCCCCGCTTTATGTGATAATTGGGTAATACTTAGCTTTGACCCGACTTATAAGAGAGTGTGAGCTCTCCATTAATCTCCACCCCTGCTTAGCAAGTAAAGCAAGATTGAAAGCAATTGACTGTTTCAATAGCCATCAGTTTGCTTCTGGGTTCTTTACTTCTTTGTTCAAGCAATTGACTGTTCCAATAGCCATTAGATCTATTTGATTGGGTAGTTATCTAGTGGTGGAGCTATACATTTTTCTTAGGAGGGTCAAGCTAATTATAATTAAATTGTTTCTTTGAGTCAAAATAATAAAGTTCTTTTTATTTTGTAAATTAAATTCTTCCCAACAAAGTTGTACCATATCTTCTTTGATTGCACTAAAATGATTTATAATTGATTTTGAACTAAAGTTTTTAGTAATTTCATTTTTTATATAAACAATGAAATAATTATCCAAATAATTAGTTTGATCTAAATTTTTTAATAATTTCTTTTCTTACATAATCAATTAAATCATTATCCTAAAAGTCATTTTCCATCTTGTTACAAAGTTTTATTTTGACAAGCTATACTGTTAAGATCCTGTGTCAAACAAGTTTTTGCCCTCCGAATATTAAGATTTTTGGAATAAGTTTGAATAGTAACATCAACTTTATCCTTCCACAGTAAGACTAAACCACCTCTTAACCCATGCTGATGAGAACATTTTGATAAATCTATCCTCTAAAGTTCTTATGGTACTTTATCAGGTAAAATTTTTTTAAATCCCCACATTCTTTTAAAAATAAGTGGTTAAAATCCTGTCCATCAATCCACTAATACTTCCTTAAATCAATAATAATAAATAAATAAATAAAAAACCATCAACGTTAAAATTCCAAACAAAGACTTTTTTTTTGGGGGGGGGGGGGGGAATCAACATAAAAGCTCTCCTATGATCCTACCTGAATCAAGACCAAAATCAAATCATCAATGGATGTTTGTTGAAAGAGCAAAGAAACCATATAGCTACGATCCTACCTGAATCAAGAGTAAAATCAAATCATCCGTAGATGTTTATTGAAAGAGCAAAGAAACCTACATGGGGGGCTTTTAATTGATTTTTCCTTAAATATATATATATATATATATATATATATATATTGAGAGTTGGGATTGAGAGGAATTGATGTCGCAGAAGCCCGAAGAAAGCACATGTGATGTGCTCTTTAATGGACAGAAACTAAATTGTTAGTTTTAGTGTAGTAAACCTCGAATCCACGAAGGGTTCCCAAAATCCACAAGGAGATAAACCAGAATCCACCAAAGAAAAGTTTGAAAAAAACTGTGCAATTTTATTAATCATAATCTGGTTTGCTTGTGACAATTATAAAACATATAAATACTAAGAAAGTGAAACCCTAAAATGATTAGGAAACGTCATAAATCTTAATTCGTACTAATTACGAGATTAGGTGGCAAAATACTGAATTTTACCAAAAATGGTAAAATAAGGTTAAATGCAAAATCATAAACTACTGACCTTAAGGGTCGTCCCAAAACAAGCTGAACCTTATTCTAACTTTTGAGCAAAAATTTATTAAGGAAACAAAAATTACTACAAACGGTAAAATTGGAATTTTTTAGGGCTAAATGGAGGAATTCGCCATTTTCAGGGGTTACTTTATGGCAAAGTGATGACTATTGCTTAGAAGGCCGTTTTGCTTTAGCTTGCAAAATTTCATGCAATTCTGACTCCATCGCCCATGATTTCTACTAGTACCTTTTTGCCTTGCAGAATAATTTCAAGTGCGCGTAAGAGTCCAAAAAGGCCATATCGATCTGTTCTACATTAGGAACGCTTGAAGAGATTGTGCGTTTGAGATTATTGGGTTAGAGAATAGCAATATTATAGAAATGTAAGGAAAGTATTGAAAACAAAAGTGGATTCTTGAGAGCCAAGTTGATCAAAGCAATCCGCTAAGGGTTGGTCTTATCACTAGGCCAATTAGACTGTCGCCTAAGGCCTTCAAGTGGAATAAGATCCCTAAATTTTAACCAATAATGATATTTTATACCTATAACAGCATTAATTAGGCCCTAAATATTAGCCAATAGATAAAAAAAAATATTTAATAATGCAATTGACACAACAAAATGTTAAAATTATTTTATAATATTCTTAAATTAACATTCCAACTCAGACATGGGCTCACCACAGTCTCTATTTTTAATTTTTTGCTATACTAATTTAGAAAAGTTGTGAAATTATTGTATCCCTAGCATTGCTCAAAATCAGTTTTTTAGAGTAATGCTATGTGAACAACATTTTTACAGTAAATTCTAGATGACAATCTATTATTGATGGATAAAAAAATGATAATAGTGGTAGGTTTAAATTAGAACCAATAACATATTACCACCTAAAATTTGTTATAAAAATATTGTAAACATTACTCAGTTGTTTATCAAAGACACAAAAGCATGAAAAAAAAAAATAGCAAAATATAGGTGGACCACAGTCCACTCTTTTTTTTTTTTTTTTTTTTAATCTATATATATAGCTTTATATATACTAGTTGTTAATAAATAAATAAAATTAAGTTTTGTGAAAAATTAATCAAATCTCAAAAGGATTTTCTAGGCAATGAAACAAAAGCTCCCTCGATCTTTGTTAGATATATATTAGACATATTAGCCCAATGTAATAGGCCCAAGCCCAGTCTGCTTGCACTAGTAGTTTAGGGTTTAGTCACCTATATATACTTATATTAGGGTTCATTGTAACACAAGTTATTGTACTACACTCTTATACAATAAAGTTGTAGCCTTTAAAGGATTCCTTCGTGCTTCCCCTTCCGCATTCACTCTAGCATGTACAACATGGCATAACACATCACGTTGCTAATATATATTTAACAATCTTGAAAAAAAATCCACCAGAAAAAAGAGACGGAGAAAGAATAATCACATTATTTTTTTCATGGCCAAAACATGGTTGGAATGGGAGAGAGGTGCAGGGGGTAGTTGCAAATTTATAGGAAAAAAAAAAGATGAAGAGAATAGGGGTAAAAAAGGAGAGAGGAAGGGTTGGAGGAAGAATAATGATAAGGTGGGGATCATTTGATTGGAATAAAATTTGGAATGGTTATACCTAACAATATAAACCATTTAAAAAGCAAACGTATTCATTATACAAGATCAATTTGGAGTGGCTTTGGTTTGTTAAAAAAAATATGATTAGAAAAACTATAGGTCAAGCAATTAGGCATAAATAGATTCAACTCTATTGACAATTACATATGAATCTTTTCTCGGATTAACAGAGTAGGGATGATTAAACGATAAAATCTTCAAGTATTTTGTTAAAAAAAAGTCTTTTAAAATCAATGGCCTTCTTTTTTTATATTCTTTGCATATATTAACTGTATAAATTGGTTGAAATTTTTCTGGGCATCATGTGGGTCTATGACTAATCTATACAATATATAATAATGGAGGATTAATAACTGATTTTGCTAATCTTGTTGTGCAACATCAGCCACCTATTTAAGCCATTCCTTACCCTTTTTGGGCTCTTGTTTTTTCTACTATTGTCCTTCATACCATTACTCTCCTTCAACCCTGCCCTCCTTTTGATTCTTTCTCCTCATTATATCCAAAACTCGAGATCTAGCAAAATAAAGCAGCTGCTAAATGTAAGGGAGAAGAAAAACAAAAAGAAAAAAAAAAAAAATGGAAAGGCAGCCCTCATTAGAGGACTCCAAATCAGATATACAACATGGGAACACAAGAGCACAGCAAAAACAGGGGTTAAATCCTACTCTATTAGATTTTTTTAAAAGCAGTATACAATTTGATGTTGGGCAACCAAAGTAGTTATTGAATGAATATGGCATTTTTAAGGTGTTGATTTGTGTGTGAATGGATATGGCATTTTTATGGTATTCATTTCTGTTTTTGTATTTGTGTGTGTGCGAGCACATGTGTTTTGTGGGGGAGTTTGTTTCAAAAGTTTTGTACCATGGCTTCCTCAACATTTTTTACCATTGGTTTGTACTTTTGACGCAATCTTTGGTTTATTTCTAGTTAATATTATTGCTAAAGGGAGAGTACGAAGATGTAGAATTGAGGACTACTGCTGGACATTCTGGTAAGTTGATTTTGAAAAACACGTCAAAAGATATGTTGCAAGAGAAAGAACAAGTCAAGACAGCTTTGACTCTGTATGATATTTTGAAATCTTGGAGTATAGATGAGATTGAGCAATTGAATAGTGTTTTGAGGGCAGGAGAAAGGACAATGATTATTGCTAAAGAAGATGGCTATGATGAAGATGGGGCACGCGAAACTTTTCTATTTTTTGACAAGACTTATACACGATTCATGAAGGTTCTTGATCGGGGTACAAAAGTTCCTACACCATTTAAGAGTGTAGGGGAGTTTCCAGAGGATAGCTCTGAGTGGGCTCCTAAAGAAGAGGTTGTCAGTGTTGGGGATTACATAGTAACTCTGAAGTTGGCCCCTATCCTTAAGCACTTGCTTTCCAAACACAAGGATATTAGTGCCACGTCCGTGTTAAGGCCAAGGGTGAAAATGTATTTATTTAACAGGTTATGTGAGTGTATATATAGCATGATAAACACCAAGGTTTTAGATATCACAGAAAGTTTGCTTCTCAATTGGTGGACGTGCTTGAAGATCTTACAATTGGCAGAATTTAAAATTCAATTTGCCTTTGACCATTTGAAGAGAGTTGTACATGCTTACCTCGGTCTTCATTTTGGAAAAGAAGAAGACATTACTCTTGAGAAAATTGATAGAGACATTCAGGCACTTAAAGATAAACGCAAGTGCATAATAGCTGCAGAATCTACAAAATCTAGCTTAATTAAGGAATGCTTGAGGGAGGCTTCGATATTGAAGAATGTGAGCGCAGGCACCTTTTTCCTTTATATGTGAGTTTTTGGCCTTAGTGAAGAAGAAATCAAACCTAGTTATCATTGTTTCATCACTTTGATTGTGCAACATTTGGGTAAGATGAATGTAAATACTAAACTAATAAATACGTGATTACAAGATTCTAAAGAATAAGCATGGATGTATGTCATTTCTTTTGTATTAGTCTGCCTCATTTATGCATCTGATATCTAGTGAGTACTCATTTTACTATTATGTTTGACAATATGAATTTGTGAGCTTTTGAAGAAGTGTCATTTTGCATTTGTTACCTCAATCTTACCTATGACTTTCCAGGAACAACTATCGTGCTATCCCTTGGACTTTTTTTTGGAAAGGAAATGTTATTGTTATAGGATGGTGTTTATAACACAGACACTGTTGTACACCTATTTTTTGAATTGAAATTATGAGTTAAAGACATGATTTTTTAGTTTTGAAATCATGTCTTCAACTCATGATTTCAGTTCAAAAAATGTGTAATAATGTGTGTAACAGTTTTTATCCTACCATATATATTAGCCCTAGTAGCTTTTCTAACCCCATATCCTAAATAAGAGCAAAAAAGTTGCAGGTGGTATAAATTTTCTTTGGTCAATAAGCCCACACCATGGACACCCTTGTTCTTTCCATTCTAAAAGCCAGAATATTATGACTACTAGTTTTGATGCACATGCAAGGCACGTCAAAAACACTAAAACACTATCAAAGAATGTTCATAGTAATTCTATGATGGGTTGCTTTAATTAAAAGCAAAAATTTATTAGCAAAAAAATTATTTTAATGAGCATTTTGTTATGCAATGCTAAAAGCAAAATCTAGAGTCTATAATGTTGGGACATATGTGGGAATTGTTAGAAACATATGTGATGTAAATTGGCTAATCTTTTAACAAAATGCACTTTATTTGTATTTGGGTAGATCTAAGATGAGTTTAGTTCTTCAAGAAACAAGTGTTCAAAGTATTGAAGCCATGCAAGTCTGACCAAGAAACAAGTGAAGAAGTGCTGTTTATTAAAGGTCGACAGATGTCTCGACAAAATCATATCCATTGAGGATTAATGTTGAAGCTCGACAGAAGCTGTATCTATTGAGAATTACGAAATTAGAATGTCTAGATCTGATTTCACGCATATCCATAAGTATTTGTGTGGGGTTTCTTTTCTCATAACCCTAGACATATATAAGGATTATTTTAGGGCCGTCACAGATGATACAACTTAATGCAAAGTGATTATACATGCATATTGTGACCGGAGACAATTTGCCCTAGTTCATCATATTCTTTGTAGAAGTTACTGTGTCTTTGCGCCAAGAGTTTTGTAACCAAGAAGCTTCTTGATCTTCATTGTTGGATGAACTGAAGAACTTTGCAGCCAACATCTTTCTCAAGTTGGTGTGTTAGTTATGTACTGGAATCCGTGTATCATGATTAGTCATATACTGGGAGCCATGCAATGAAATGAGAGATTGTTACTACAATACAAGTCCAATTGGGTATTAAAGTAATGGTTCAACTATAGGTTGGTATTAGGTACTGAGATTCCTTTTACTTGTAAAGGCTTGTTTTGATAATAGTAGATTCTCGGAAGTAGTGACCTTAAATTCACCCGGTGGGGTTTTGCCTTAGTAGTTTTCCCCATTCGTAAACAAGTCACGTGTCAAATTTATTTTCCGTTGCATTTAACTTAATTGGTGATTTTTTTGTGTTACCATGCTTATTGCATGTAATTGAATCTAATTAATTCACTTGGATAATTAATTGAATAATTTATCAAAGGGGTTAATATATTTTTGGCCTATCAAGTGGTATTAGAGCGGGTACACTCTGATTAGGTTTAATCTTTACTGTGTGATCCATTGACCCCTATTTGTCACGGATATAGGACAATCTCTTATCATACCTCCTTTATTTGATGTCACTAACTATACATACTAAAAAGTAGGCATGAGAGTTTTCTTGTAGTCTTTAGATGAAAAGGTCAGCAAGCTGTAGAGATTGACTGGTCTAAGCCAAAGGAAGCGTCAGCAGATTGGGATGATGCCAAGATCAAAACAACAAATTTCAACAGCAGAGCATTGAATGCACTATACAGTGCAGTGGCTAATAAGGAGTTCAAGAAGATATCATCAACTGAAACTGCTAAGGAAGCATGGACTATCCTCTAGACAACTTATGAAAGGACTAAGGTTGTCAAGGATTCAAAGCACCAAAGACTCACTACTAGCTTTGAGGAGATAAAAATGAAGGAGGACAAGTCATTTGATGAGTTCTATGCCAAGCTAAAGGACATAGTCAACTCAATCTTTAATCTTGGGGAAACTATTTTCGAACCCAAGGTTATAAGAAATGTGCTAAGGTCTTTGTCTAAGAGATTTCATGCCAAGATCACCACCAATGAAGAATCAAAGGATATTGACTCTATTCCTTTGACGAAACTGGTTGGCAACTTGCAAACCTATGAATTAGGTTTGACTAGAATTGGGAAAGGAAGCAAAAGCAAAAGCATGGCACTTAAGGCCAAAAGTAATGAGACTAATGAGTCTTTTGATGATGAAGATTCCAAGATGAAATCCTACATCACTAGGCAATTCAAGAAGTTCATGAAGAATGTTAATGTGAAAGGATTTGATAAGGACCATAAGCAATCCAATTCCTCTCATTTCAAGAGCCAAGACAGAGGAAAGAAGGATGCTAAGAATGGCGGTCAGTATAGAGGAACTGGATTGCTTACGGTCCCTATCAAATCCTTTCACATTGGCATTCTTCATGAACTTCTTGAATTGCCTAGTGATGTAGGATTTCATCTTGGAATCTTCATCATTAGAAGACTCAATAGTCATATTACTTTTGGCCTTTAAGAGCTAAAACAGAGGAAAGAAAGATGCTAAGGATGGCCGTCAGTTGGGAAAAGCAATTCTTCATGAACTTCTTGAACTGCCTAGTGATGTAGGATTTCATCTTGGAATCTTCATCATTAGAAGCCTTAATAGTCACATTACTTTTGGCCTTCAAGAGCTAAGACAGAGGAAAGAAGGATGCTAAGGATGGCCGTCAGTTGGGAAAAGCAAGGCTCTTACTGCTACCATGAGTGACACCGAGCCTAAAATTAAGTCAGATGACACTGATGACAAGGGAATTTTAAATGCCTTCATTGCTACAGTTGATCCTACTGAAGGGGTTATAGATACAGTACATGATGAAGAAGACTTGGTGGATTCTAAGTTTGAGAAAATGGACAATCAAGATGACATCCATACAGCTTATGCAAAATTGTACAAGGTTTCTGAGAAGTATGAGAAACTGTATAGACTAGCCACCAAGAAGTTGAGTGATGTTGAGCTAGATCGAGAGGAGCTCTCTACCAAGGTTGATGAAGCCAATCAAACTATTGGAACATTTCAGTTTGAAAACAACTTCCTTACTGAAAGGACAAAGAATCTTGAAGCAAAATTGTTCCAAGTCAGGACTCAATTAAAGAGGACTTCCAATGCAAAACTTGATGAGATGCTAAGCTTTCAGAAAGCTGTTTTTGATAAAACCGGTTTAGGGTATTGAAAGTTCAAAAACGTGTACAAATACACTTTTGAACGTTTAGACCCCCAAAAACCAACTTAACCAACACAAGCAATATGTTAAACAATTAATGTGCGGAAACTTAACATATGCTATATCATGTAATTGGTTAAACAACTATCTAAGCCATAACAAATTAAACCACAGCAGATAATGTAAAGGCAGAGATAGAGAGGAAGGAAGATGCAAACACAGCGATAACACCAGATATGTTATCGAAGAGGAAACCGAAGACCTCGGCGAAAAACCTCTCCGCCGCCCTCCAAGCGGTAATCAATCCACTAGAAAATATAGTTGGGATACAAGGACAGCAAAAGACCCTCCAAGCCTAATCTACCCAATGCACCTAAGCCCTCCAAGCTTCTTGCTCCAACGAGGTTGCGCCGAACCTTTTTCTTCTCTAGCTTACCGGATTCCGCTACTACACCGTAGCATCAACCAATAAAGATTGGCTCCTTCCTAACTGCTTCCCAGAACTCCAAACGTCTGTCTCACAGAGATGATAATGGTGAGAACCAGGTTTGGTTATAAGGCCTCTCAAGGATTTGACAATGGAGAGGAAGAGAGTGAGGGAATTTGATGAGACTCTAAGGTAGAGATTGTGGGTAAAACAATCTGGTTTTTCTTTAGGGTTTCTCTCTCAAAATTCTCTCTGGAAGCTCTCTTTAAATCGTGGGTTAAAAGGGTATTTATACTGGAGTGGAGTGGAATGCGAAACGTCAGGTTTTTCCAAAACAGGGGTGGCTCGCGGCTTGACCTCGCGGCTTGACTCAGTCGCGAGTTCCAGTCGCGAGATAACCGTATGGCCAGTTGTCCTGTTTTGTCCTGTAGTGCTCCAGCTAGCATGACTGTTCATCTTCCAGCATGCTTGGCACGTGTGCAGATTCTGGCGGGTTGAAGCCTCGAGTCCAGCCGCGAGTCCCAGCCGCGACACTCTGTTTTCTTGCACACTCTTGAGCAATCTTCACTCTATCTCACTCACTACCCTTACACAAATCCCACCTAAATACAGGGTTACTAAATGCTGAATTACAAGCAAATTTGGCACGGAATAAAGCCAATTAGATGGGTGAATAAATTCAACCTTACAATCTCCCCCTTTGGCTATTCCGTGACAAAACCCTAAAACAGACTCTAGACTTAAACTGTGAGTAGGGAACAGTTGAACAAAACTCACTCACACCTAACTCTAGAAGCTGTGAAGCACTTGAAACATATGAACAATATACTCCTGAAACACAACAATACACTTTGATTATTGTAAGCAGAAAATTATAGATGCATATGAAACAAGCTGAAAGTGATCAAGCAAAGATGGAGTTTGAAAAACAACCCATGGCTTGATCAACCAAGTGAACACTACAAGGAAGTGATCACAGTGTTCATTCACACTTGGAATGAACACAAGAACATACAAGTTAGCAAGCACAAGGCAAGATACTTGTATGCTCAACACTCAACCAATGCATAGCACACAAGGCATATGCATCTAGGAACAATCCTACAAGGGCACAAGAGTGACAGTACATTAAACCACAATGCATAACATTTGGAACAAAGTACTGATTTCAACAAGCATAAAGGCTGCACTTAAGCATGGTACAAACCACAAGGCCTACAAATATGCTTAATTCCATTAACCCTAAAAGCTTACAAAAGCATATGGGTACAAAACAGAATTTCCTGAATAACATCATCAAAATGTATTAAAGATTAAACCAAGAGTATATGAACAATACACCAGAAACATAGTGTATCAAAAACAAAACATAGAAACATTAGATAATATCCAACATAGCATAAACCCTAAATCATAAGTTTGTAAGGTAAAACTAAGAACAAAGTTATAACAAAAGTATGTGTGTGTGTGTACTCCCCCTATCACTATGCACACTTCCCTTTTGAACTTTCTCTCCCCCTTGCTGTATGCTCTCCCCCTTTTTGTCACGAATAGCTAAAGACTTTCGTCCAACTTTCGTTGAATCTCATCTAGCTGATTCTCCATAGTCTCGAGACGCATTTGAACACGGTTGTCTGTGGAGTAGAGAAGAGTCACTAGCTCATCAACACGTCTCTGAATGTGCTCAAGTACACTGCTGACTCGATCAGTAGGAGGTGCAGCCTGTGCTTGCGGAGTACTACCCGGTGAAGTTTCTGGAGCAGCACGTGACGTGTTATGTGCAGGTGGCTCTGAGGCAGAAGGAGAGACCGGAGAGATGTGAGCGCTTCTTGGTGATTTGGATGAGTGACTTCTGCTAGCCTGAAGAGTGAACATGGAAATGGGACGTTGGCGAGGCAACATTTTTCCATCTGCAGGAGGAATAATGCCTGCATGAAGAATGAGCTTCATGACGAGACTGCAGAATGGAATGATTCCTCGAGCTGTAGATCGACACGCGGTCTTCCTCAAGTTGTAGTAGATGTGCGCACATATATCAATGGGTGCTCCGGTAATGAGATCACACAGAAATATAGCTCTCCCAAGATTGATGAATGTGGTGTTGGACAGTGGGTAAAGGTTGGTGAACATGATCAACTTCAGTGTGGTCAGTTCAGGTGCAAACTTTGCGGTGCTGATGGAGGATCCTGCACTGGATACCTCATGATCGTGGCTTAGGATTTGTAGGATTTCTCCAACCTCTGGATTTCTTTCATCATAGGGAGTTAAATTCACATTCTGAGGTCTGGTGATGCCGAGAAGATTTGCTATGGAGTCTGGGGTAACACTAAACTCTGTTCCTCTGACCCAGAAAACGAGGATAGGTCCAAGATCAGATGCATTGGCGAAGCATTCTTTGACCAGCTCATCCATTGGATCATCAAAGTTTCCAAACAAGTTTGCCCAGTCTCGGTTCTCAAAGATTCGAGGGATGAAAGTAGTCCCTAAGGTGTTAAACTCTACTACCCGCTCAACTATAGTTGTTGACTTGTCAAACACATTTGAGTAGGCGTGTGAGTTAAGGGGAACTCTGAATCTGTCCTCATTGGGATCTTGAGATGCTTGAGATGATAGACGAGTCCTTTTAGCAACTGGTGTTGCAGGTTCGTCAGCAACAATATCTTTACCCCTGGAAGATCGACGAGACATCTGCAAGAAAGCAGGCCAACAGAAAAGAACCAAGCAACAATACCCCACAAAAGATTGTCAACAAGATTCAGTGTAAACAATATTTCAATGTAAAAACCCAGACTGAATAAAGTGTAGACCCAACCAAAACAACCAACAATACACAGAGGCACCAACAAATACGTGCATCAAACTTGGTAAAAATGCACCAAGACAAAGAAAGACATCACAACTGTCATTGAGACAGGATAACATGACCATGATATGCAATAAGAAACAGCATTAGAACATTTTGAGCAGATATCAAAAATTACTCCATCAGAGACATGAACATGGGGAAAATATTTCAATCAAGAAGGAACCAAACATCCACACTGGAGCACGTGGCTAAGTATCATGCATTATGTTAACACAAACAAATCAGTAACCATATGCCAAACACCATCAACAAGATTTAAGCAAATGTAATGGGTAAGACAAATAGACACCAAACCCATATCAGAAAAGAATCTCATATTCAGTATTAGAGCACAAAACCAGACCAATGAACAACGCACAGTAACAGTTCAGCATGAAGATAGAAGTTAACAATATCAATCACAATACGCCAAACCCATTTCACAAAGAGATAAAGAAACCGGATGCAATAACATACCAAACAGTAAAGAAACTGCAGGAAAATGAAAATGAGATTGAGAGAGTAAAACCCATACCTTTTCTTGATGTTTTGAATAAGGAAAGAAGCACCAATGGGGTTTGGAAAAACTGGAGTCTCGAAGAGTTTTGGGAGAAAATAGTTTAAGGAGAAGATGAACAGTTACAAAAGTTCGAGGGAAAAACTGAAAAAGTTTAAAAACTGCTCCTGTTTCTGCAAAACACGCGATTTTCGCGACTGGATCAAGTCGCCACACAGTCGCCAGCTCAAGCCGCCAGAAAACACAAGACCAAAATTTTGAAAAATTTTTCTAAGTGTTTTTCGCGACTGGAAGGTCTACCCGCGAGTGAGTCGCGAGCTGAGCCGCGAAAATCTCTGAGTGAACTCGCGACTGGACCTTCTACTCGCGAACAAGTCGCCAAAAATGACCAGCGAAGATGCGACTAAGGCCCGCGACTTGACACACCCGCGACTGAGCCGCCAAAACAGGGCAAAACTGTATTTTTGAAATTTTCAGATTTTTCAACCAAAATACTTTCCAAAAACACCTAAAACACTCAAAAATCTTTTTGTGCTTTAATTAACAAAGATTGAGCATGTGAAAACACATTTCATCAAGTACAATCACACAAATGAATATGGCATTTATCGAACATAAACTTGTGTGTTGTGTGTGGATATCAACAAAGAGATAGTCCTTTGTCTAATGTGAAGCTTCAATGATCAATTCAACCATGACATACACAATTAGCACTAGATCATGTGACCAATCTCAATTATAGAAATATGAATATATGACTTCCCACACATAACTTGATAACACAACTTGGAGCTTTTCATTTGACTCCACTTTTAATCATAATCTTTGATCTTTTTAGGCACTCATCTCTCATTGTGAGAGGGATATACAGCATTTCTCTTTGAAGAACAGGCCTTTGGCCTTTTTGAAAGAAATTTCACTTTTAACATAAGTCGCTTACCCTTTTTCCTAGTCAAATACTAGAATGTGCGACAGGCTTTTGCAGCTCAATATCTCTTTTCATTTGGAGATTTACATTTGGTGAGCTCTTTTTATCAAAACATAAAATAAAAAGTGGGAAGAGATATAGACACAAGTCTATGCATGTCTCAAGATCAACATAACCATTCACTAATCATTCATGACAAGTTTGAAGATCTATTTACAACAATCACATAGATTTCAAGATTTTTCCCACAGAGATATAGGTGCATGAAAACAAGCAATGCTCGAAGATGCACAAAGCCATTAGCACAAAGGTACAAGGCAAAACAAGTTTTAAGACAAAACTCAACAAAGTCAATCAAACTTTTTGATTTTCAAATCTTTTATGTAATTTTTGGATTTTTTTTTTTGACTCAAGGAACAAAAAGATTGATAAAACACAAAAAAAAACATAAACACAAGAGGATAAGCAAACGACCAGCAACAAAAACAGCAAGCACACCAACCAAACATTGTCACAAGGCATAGGAAGAATTAATGCATGGACATGTTGTAATGCTTATGCATGAGTACCCCTTTTCACCCACACGACACTTGCGTTTGGGGTGATTTCCTTAACGGATTGGGTACGGGAGTTAGGGCTTTCAAACCTTCGTGAGAAGCTTTCCAAGCAGTTGGTGAAAGCACCAATCATCTTCATCACGTTCGTCATTCCGGGATCTTCATGTTGCTCTCTAGATTGATCACCTGCCCATGTTCTCCTATCAATTCTTGGTCCTCCTGACCTTTGAGGAGTAGCACTGTTCTTTGCTCTCAGCTTTTGGCAATTTGGTCGAGTGTGCCCTTGAAGTCCGCAATAATGACACACATACATTCCTCTAGGACCTCTTTGTGGTCGTGGACGTGACTTGGCACGAGATTCAGACCTGCCCACAGACTGATTACGGGGATTCAGCACCCGTTGGTTCACCAAATTCTTCTTCTTATCCACCTCTAGCTTCTCACCAGTATGTTCATCTACAACTGGATCTTTTGCCTTCACAAACTTCACTTCTTTAGTGATATTCACAGATGAACTACTTCCTCCGGTATACCCCAGTCCGAATTTGTCTGAGAAGCTCTTTTGAGATGATATAACATCATCTAGCTTCTTGGTGGTGACCCTCTCTATCTTAGCATTTGCTTGAACAACCTCACTTTCAAGAAATCTTACTTTTGTGTAAGATTCGGACAACTCACCATTGAGAGTTTCAATCTCGCATTTGGCCTCCCTATACCGGATTAGGAGACTTTTGTAGTCCTCCTCAGCCTTCTTCATCTTTCTCACAGCAGCCTTGGCAACCCTTGTGTATTCACCCGACTTCTCCAAGAGTGAGTTGTAATTTTCTTGAAGAGTAGCTGTGCTTTCTTCTTCTTCAGCTTCTGATTCTTCAACAATTCCTAGTGAGTCATCCTCACTATGTTCTCCAAGGTCTTGAACAAGCAAATTCAATTCATCCGAAGACTCAACATGAGCAATAGTCATGAAAGCTGAGTAGTTCCCTTCTCCATCACAGCTTTCTTCAGATTCTGAGTCAGATGAATCTGAGTCACTCAGGGTCGTGGCATACACCTTGCCTTTCGACTTCAAATAATTAGGACATTCCTTCTTGAAGTGTCCATGCCCATTGCATTCAAAACAAGTCACACCTTGTGTGGATTGGGATTCTTTTCCATCTTTCCTTTTAAAATCCCTCTTCTCCCTTCCAGAATTTTGGAAATTTCTCTTATCATCAAATTTTCCATTGTTTTTGAATTTCAAAAACTTCTTGAAATTTTTAACAAGATAGGCTACATCTTTGTCCACCTTGTCTTCTCCCGATGAGCCTTCATCATCCACCTTCTCATTAATGGTCTTTAGAGCAAGGGATTTACTCTTCCGTTGATTGGGAAGAGACATCTCATAGGTTTGCAGAGAACCCACCAGCTCTTGCACCTTGATGTCATCAAGGTCCTTGCTCTCTTCTATGGCTGTCACTTTAGCACGAAAACTCTCCGGCAATGATCGGAGGATCTTCCTTACGATCTTTGAGTCCTCCATCTTCTCCCCCAAGTTAAACTTACTGACAACCACTTCATTTAACTTCCCATAGAAAGAGTCGAAAGACTCATCCTCACTCATCTTGAGCTCCTCAAATCGAGTGGTCAGCATTTGTAGCTTGGTATCTTTTACTTTCTTCGTGCCTTCATAAGTTGTTTCCAGAATCTCCCATGCATCTTTGGCAATGGTAATGTGAGAAATCCTGTGAAATTCATCTGGAGACACACCACAGAAGATAGCATTTAGTGCTTTACTGTTAGAATTTGATGCAGCAAGTGCTGCCTTATCCCAAGTGGATTTTGCTGCCTCAGGTTTTGTCCAACCAATCTCAACAGCATCCCAAACAGACTCATCAATAGAACATAAAAAGGCTCTCATACGAACCTTCCAAAATGCATAATTACTTCCATCAAAATATGGAGGTGCATTAAGGGATTGAGACCTATCCATCTCAAATAGGGAGTCAAGGATCACACAATGGTAATGAAACCAACCTGCTGTGTACCCGCTCTGATACCAATTGAAAGTTCAAAAACGTGTACAAATACACTTTTGAACGTTTAGACCCCCAAAAACCAACTTAACCAACACAAGCAATATGTTAAACAATTAATGTGCGGAAACTTAACATATGCTATATCATGTAATTGGTTAAACAACTATCTAAGCCATAACAAATTAAACCACAGCAGATAATGTAAAGGCAGAGATAGAGAGGAAGGAAGATGCAAACACAGCGATAACACCAGATATGTTATCGAAGAGGAAACCGAAGACCTCGGCGAAAAACCTCTCCGCCGCCCTCCAAGCGGTAATCAATCCACTAGAAAATATAGTTGGGATACAAGGACAGCAAAAGACCCTCCAAGCCTAATCTACCCAATGCACCTAAGCCCTCCAAGCTTCTTGCTCCAACGAGGTTGCGCCGAACCTTTTTCTTCTCTAGCTTACCGGATTCCGCTACTACACCGTAGCATCAACCAATAAAGATTGGCTCCTTCCTAACTGCTTCCCAGAACTCCAAACGTCTGTCTCACAGAGATGATAATGGTGAGAACCAGGTTTGGTTATAAGGCCTCTCAAGGATTTGACAATGGAGAGGAAGAGAGTGAGGGAATTTGATGAGACTCTAAGGTAGAGATTGTGGGTAAAACAATCTGGTTTTTCTTTAGGGTTTCTCTCTCAAAATTCTCTCTGGAAGCTCTCTTTAAATCGTGGGTTAAAAGGGTATTTATACTGGAGTGGAGTGGAATGCGAAACGTCAGGTTTTTCCAAAACAGGGGTGGCTCGCGGCTTGACCTCGCGGCTTGACTCAGTCGCGAGTTCCAGTCGCGAGATAACCGTATGGCCAGTTGTCCTGTTTTGTCCTGTAGTGCTCCAGCTAGCATGACTGTTCATCTTCCAGCATGCTTGGCACGTGTGCAGATTCTGGCGGGTTGAAGCCGCGAGTCCAGCCGCGAGTCCCAGCCGCGACACTCTGTTTTCTTGCACACTCTTGAGCAATCTTCACTCTATCTCACTCACTACCCTTACACAAATCCCACCTAAATACAGGGTTACTAAATGCTGAATTACAAGCAAATTTGGCACGGAATAAAGCCAATTAGATGGGTGAATAAATTCAACCTTACAGGTATGATTTCTCTTCTTCTAATATTACCTCATCTAGTACAACTGTGTTTGTCTCATCTACTGATAATATTAATTTTGAGAACAATGAATTTAAAACTAAAATAGCTAATGAGAACTTAAATAAAGGAAAATATATTTTAGGAGCACCCCTTAAGTTTGAAAAGAAAGAGACCAGAATCCCTAAGACTAAGAAAGTTAACAACAAAAAGTCTCAACCGAAGAAGCTACATTTTTGTCATCAATATAGAGTTTCAGGGCATACTTGTGTAAATTGCTACAAGTGGTTAGCCACTCAACAAAGTAATAGTATGCTTTCGTCTAGAAACCAGAATTAATTTCCATCATCTTTTGCTTCTCTTTGAGATCTTCTCAAGTCCCTTATATTCCTTTCAAACTTGAACGGTTTCAATTCTTCCCCCTCTCCTCCGAATCAAAAATTCGCTCAAAGGAAAGGTTCTTTTAAGGTGTGAAAGGAAAAAATCTCTCTCTCTCTCTCTCTCTCCTTATGGTTATGTATTACTTGTATGTTTCTGCTTTCTTGTTTTGAGTCAGTCTAGTTTTATGTTTTACTTTGTTTAATATGTTTTTGTTTGCTTGTTTTCAGTCTTGCTATATTTTTTTCTTCATAAAAATTAAAAAAAAAAATTTGAAAAATCAGAAAAATACAAAAACAGTGTGTTTTTGTGTATACTGGTATTTGTGTACCTTAGATGGCCATTGAAACAAAATTTTCTAAACTTTGTATCTCTTGTAGATAAGATAAGTATCTCAATGCACAACTAAGCAAGTGAGCTTTGTGACTCGTGTTTGTGATGAGTACGATTAAGTAATTTTTTATACTTAACACTCATATCACTCTTTTTTATGGGAAGGATTAAAAAATCCTAAAAGAAATGCATAAATAATCATTTCACCACTAAAGCCCGCCAATTAGGTATAACATCAGTGTGCTTTAGCATAGCAAAATTGTGATGTTTTGGCTTACATAATTGGATATTTTTTCTCTCTCTTATATACCCATGCATGCTATGCTCAAAAGGAAAAATATGCAAAGAAAATCAAAAGTAAAAAGAATCAAAATATTTTTAAATATGGTTGCAAATGTGTTTCTAGGAGATATGAGAGTTATAAGATGTACCTTGAAAGTGACAGTTCCCATCAAGCAATTATGATTATGTGTGAGTGTATTTAATTTTCTCATATCTCAAATTGTCATAATATGAGACACTTATGCACTCTTGTTATGGTTTCACACACAATACGCAAATTCTTTACTACTTTTGATACATGTGCAGATACAATGTGATTTGGCCATCACAATGAATGCATGTGTTAATATATGCTCACTAAACTATGCTCACTAAACTATTTTAACTTATTTTTGAAATATAAAATTGGTTAGACTTGTTTAGTGTGTGTGTGTTTTTTTTTTTTTTTGGATTTTGAATGCTTTGCATATATGTTAAGAGATGTTTTGAGAGCTTAATATATTGATTGGATCTATGTTTGAGTAAGCTTGCTTGTTGCATTCATCTCTTTTTGTTTTTCCTCCTTGAAAAACTCATTTTCTTCAAGCTCGACAACTTCTTAACAGATCCTTGACATATTTTCTTCTATCGAGGCTCTCCTTTTTCTTGTCTCGATAGATCTTATCGCAATCTCGATCCATTGAGGTTTCTAGATTTCTTCTCAATAAATGCTCGACAACTTCTTCAATCCATCGAGCAACTTTCTGTTTGGCCAATAGATTCTCAAGAGCTTCTTGATCCATCGAGGTACTTTTGCCGACGGCAGATCCTCGACAACACCTTGACATATTCATTTCTATCGAGATTTAGTGTTCAACAAATCTTGATAGCTCCTCGATTCATCGACCTACGATTTCTATTTAAGGTCAAAGCGTGAATCAGATTTCATTTCTTCTTCTCTCTCTCAACAGAAAACCTTTTTCTCTCACCCCAAACACTTCTCACTCACTCAAAAACTTCTACCCTTGTGTTCTTCGGCCTAGATCAAGATCAAAACACTTGGTAAGTGTTCTATCTTCTCTCTTTTCATGCATTCATGCATTTTTAACCTAAATTTTGGGGTTTTTCAAAAAATTTGGGGTTTTTGAGTTTTTGCTGAAATTTTTATGTTGGGCTTTGTGAAATTGTCATTATATGCTCATACATTGCATTCTCATTGCATTTTAACAATGTTTCATGCATTTAGATGTGTGCTTGATTATTGTAATGTGTGCTGATAGGTTTGGATTGGGTTTGTACTTATGATGCATTTTATATTTTTGCATGTCACATGTTCATGCATATTTCATACATATATATCCCTTCTTTTTCTCTTTTTCTGGTTGTGATGTGTTTCTCTCTCTCTCTCTCTCTTTCTCTCTCTCTCATAGACTGCACATAGCATCCAAGCACAAATCCACTCTGGCTCGGAACCCTTTTGGTTCCGAGTCTTCTTCTAATCCTCCTGTTTCCCCTCTTCACGTTCGGTTCCGTGATGGGAATGCCTAACAAGACTTCCTTAAGAACTTTCATAAACCTAGCTTTCATCTGAAGCGCCATGTTGTTTTGTTGGACTTTTCCGATAGTCCTCTCTCTGCGATCATTCGAACTCGGGGCTGGGAATCTCTTTGTGAGATACCCTTGAGGTGTCCTATCATGTTTATACAGGAGTTTTACTCTAACATCCACGGCATCGATAACTCTATACCTCATTTTGCCATGACATTTTGAGGTACATGTATTGTAATTACTCAGAATCTTATATTCAAGGTACTACATGTTTTGAGGGTAGCGCATCCTGACTACCACAGCTGTCAGCGTCTTAGACTGTGTCTAGAGATGAGCTTCTGTCTCATTTTTGTGAGACACCTTCCCCATGTGGTGGGAAGCAAAACACCTCATGCTCGGGCTTCGCAAAATGTCCGAGATTCCTTAACATGGTGATAACTTCTGTTCTTACTCCATTGTCTCATTATAACTCTATCACAAAGCCTCATGCTCGCTTTCTTTTATCCCTCTCTCCATAGACTTCCCCACTCACTTCCTTCTATCCTTGGTGTCTATTAGGATATGACGACACGTTATAAGCTCATCTTTCCTTTGGCTATCATGTGGATCCTTCGTCACTTTTCCATCTCTATTCCTGATTCTCCTTACTTTACCATCATAGGTGCCATCGACACCAGTACTAGGATCCGTGCATAATCGGTTAGTCACGTATTGGGAGCCATGTATTAAAATGAGAGATTGTCGCTACAATACATGTCTAATTGGATATTGGTGTAAGGGTTCAACTGTAAATTAGTATTAGGTATTGGGATTCTTTTTACTTGTAACCGCTTGTTTTGATAATAATAGATTCTCGAGAGTGATGATCTTAAATTCATCTGGTGAAATTTTACCTCGGTGGTTTTTCCCATTCGTAAACAAATCGCTTGTGTCAAATTTATTTTTCGCTGCATTTAACTTAAGTTGATGATTTGTTTATGCTACGATGCTTATTGCATGTAATTGAATCTAATTAATTCATTTGGATAATTAATTGATTAATTTACCAAATAGGTCAATACGTTTTTGGCCTATCATGTAATTTGTATTTTTAAATGAGTGCCATCCATTATATCTCTATCAGCACAAATTGTTAGCAATTGCATTTCAAAGAAATATAAACAAATATAAGTTAATTATCCATAAATGTAATATGTAAAAGGAACCAAAATGACAATGACATTTAGCCTTTGTCTTACTTATTAAAAAAAAATATATTTTACCTTTGTCTCATAAAAGTAATATAGGATCATTGCCTCAATATTCATTCAGAATTTGCAATATAAACACCTACAACAACAATAATAACAAAACTTTAATCCCAAATTTTGGAATCAGTTATGAATCCTCAAGAAATTAGTTAGGGTTAGCTATGAAGGTAAACTATCAAACAATAATCATATTGCTAATCTAAAGGTAGATGTGTCATCTTGATCAAGATCAATTAAGGTAGTGTCTAATTTTATGAAGAAACCTAAGAGTTTCTCCAACACATCCTCAATGAGCATCTATTTTTACATGCACAAAGTCCAAATTTTTAGTACAAGAGAACCATTTTCACAAATAAAAAAAATTAGTGTCCCAAAAAAAAAAGTTTCAAAATATTTAGATCTATTACCAAATCCATGGTTATCTTCAACATAGCCACCAATACTTCAACCTTGTCCCCATCACTTCCTCCCCAAAGCTCTCTATCACACTTTCTATCAACAAAGAACTACTCATAGATCATAATCCACCAAAGAGATTAAAGATTACCTATCCAAGTTAATTTTTGAGCATAACATTTTATTGAATTTTGGGGTCTTGGGGAAAAACAATTGAACCTTGTTGTGCTTCGCGTTGAGCTTTTTGGTAACACTCTTATTCAATATTTTAAATCAGCTCAACTTCTCAAGACCAAACTAATAATAATAATAATTCATATTATTCTCACGGTTCAGTAAAACATCAAGGCATATTTTTTTTATAAGTAACATGAAGGCATATTTTTATTCATGAATCATGTACACAAAATTTAAATAACAAAAGCAAGAAAAAATTTTGAAAAATCAACTCAAAGATACATAAATCACAAAGATTCAGAGAGAGCGAACCCAAGAAAGAAAAACCCAACATTATAGTACAGAGAACGTTATGCCCTAAAAATCAATACCTAAATAGTAATGTTAACCTTCACAGATCTTTCAATACCACACATTCTTGAAAAAGGCATCAACCATAGATTCATAGGGATAATAACACAAATATTCAAAATTATTGTAAGAGAACAAAAAAATAAAAATCAATGCAAGAGAAATGGAAACAAGAATTAGCTAGATTGTGAGGAATTCTGAAGGCTTTTGACGCTTTCTTTGAAACTATAAAGCAACAACAATAGAGTATATAGACTAAGAATCAATACCCAAATAGCAATGAAAGTTTAAATCACGAAAAAAAAAAAGGGAAGAAAAAGAACAGATTTAAGCCACAAATAAGTTAAAAAATTTCAAACTTTTCCCTTTCTCTATAAATATATACATTTCTCAGCTGCCAATCAAATGTCATAAACTAAAAATCAATGATCCAATGTAATTTTGAGCAAAAGAAGTGTGGCAGCTTGAGTTGAGAGCCCATATAAATCTTAGCTCGAGAGCTCTTCATTTGTAAACAAAATATAGTCCCTCTTTCACTCTATATCTCTATCTTCACCCGCAAATCATGCTTTTAGTTCTGATTGAAATCAAAACCAAGCAAAACCAACTCACTCATTCACAACATCACAAACACAAAAAAGATCTAACTGAAACAAACCAAAAAAAAAACAAAAAAACAAAATTAACATAAGCAAGAAATTATATATGCCCCTCTTATACAAAACAACTCACATATTCTGCTGCATGAACAATTACAAATAACAAAAAAGCTTATTTGAACATTTATACAAACACTTTATAGACACTCGTTA
The DNA here is from genome assembly GCA_011696235.1 of Quercus mongolica. Lineage (NCBI taxonomy): Eukaryota > Viridiplantae > Streptophyta > Magnoliopsida > Fagales > Fagaceae > Quercus > Quercus mongolica. Next base: position 25,990,931 of record CM022241.1, on the reverse strand, counting down.
TCGTACCTTGAATTTTCAAAACACAGGCAAAAGGAGTTGGTCGTAACTTTTTCCCTTCTTCATTAACTTTTTCCTTCATCTTCAATCTAAAAATAAGAAGATTTACAATTTCCAAATACTCATATTTTCACAAAATCCATAAAACTCTGAACTGTAGAGGGTAGTCAAATTATAATTTTTAAGAGAGGGTTCAGTAAATAAATTGAGAAGAAGGTGCTCAGCTCAAAAATCAAAATGAATGTAAGATAATCAAAGCCCAAAATCCATCAGCACTCCACAGTTTAAAGTTTAGTTCTTTTAACTACAAAACCAAAAGGAAAAAGCATGCAAGCCCAAGAGAACATCACAAACAAAGAAAAAAATTAATTAAACTAAAAAATTAAAAACTCATTCAAACATTTTCACAAACAATACATATACACTCATTGAGAAGAAATATAAATTTAACATAATCGAAATTCAGAAATGTAGATTTGTAAGGAATTAATTAAATTAAAGATTCTTGGAGAGATATTACCTGCCCCTCTGTTGAGTTGAAGCATCGAAATAGAAAAAAAAAACCCCTCTTTTATCATCTAAATCTCGAACAAACCAACTCAGAACCTTTCTCTCCAACCTTCTTCTTACCTTCTTTCTTCTCTTTCTCTCTCTTGTGATGGGAGCAGATTGCACAGTGTCCCACGTTTGTGCCTATCAGCAGATATAGAGTTAAAATGAATAGACCAAAAAGGGCTCAACTTTTATTTTAACTCACAAACACACTCAGGTACGGTTTGAATAAAGATTATGGAGATTCTGGCATTTTACCTTTAATTTTTAAAAAAATTAGTAATATGCTTATATTTGCAAACTATATAAGGGCGTGCCCCTGTTTTGATACTCGATTACCCCAAAATCGAGTTTAATTAAATACTCGATTCGTAGAAAATCGAATTATACCCGATCAAACTTTAAAAAAAATAAAAAAAGATTTTGCATGAAACTCAATTCTCAGGAAATCGAGTTCTATGCAAAAAAAAAAAAAAATTTATAAGTGTAATTGCCCCATATTCAGGGAGCCCTATAGTGGCGTTTTTGAGCCCTATACTGACGTTTTAAAGCCCTATAGCGGCGTTTTTTAACTCGACTTCACTAAAATCGAGTTCCATGCTTTTTTTTTTTTTTTTTTTTTTTTGTTGTAGTTTTATTGGGCATAACTTGATTTTCTACGAATCGAGTATTTCATTGAAATTCGATTTTAAGGTAATCGAGTATCGAAACAAGGACATATCCCTATATAATTTCGAAATAGGGGCATATTGCTAAATTTTTTAAAAATTAAGTGCAAAAGGCTAGAATCTCCTAGAGATTATAGCATCTACGTTTTGGGAAGGACGTGTTTTAGCTTTTTTTTTTTCCTTTGCACGCGTTTCAGTTAGGGGACAGAAGTTACTATTCACACTGGGCAATTACTATTCACACACTGTTTCGTATTGTTCATGTACTGTTCACCCACCTTTCAGCCCATTTTTCATTAAAAATGGGTCCCACGACTCTATTCATACGTTTAAAAATTATTTTGCTACAGTGTTTTCAATTTTCAGCAAAAATAAGTTGTATCCAAACAAACCTTTAGGAGCAACAAAGTATTTTCACGTCTATAAAGAGAGGCTGCCGTTTAAGCCTTTCCTATGTCATTTTTCCAAACACAAGTAGCTCCCTTTCTCATATAGAGTATAGATATATGTTGGCAAAATGGTACTTGCAAGTTGTAGCAAAGGAGACAAAGAAGCTTCATGACTAGAACATACTAAGGATTTCAAGCTAGGGGGCCAGAGTACAAGTAAAAAAAAAAAAAAAAAAATCCAAATAAGCATTTATATAGTGTTAGCAAATATCAATTAAGATAAATACACAAGATCATTGTTTCTTAATACATTTAGATGCAATTATTTACCAATAAAAACAAAAAACACAAAATACTATTCTATTTTTTATACATTATAGTGCAATTATCTATGTTGTAGGGGTGATAGGCTCAGGAGCCCATATTTATGTATATATTGAGCTAAGGGCCCAATCCGAGGACGTTTTACAATCCAAGGACAAGTAAACACTTTCATAAGGATTCGTGTTAGTAAGTGAAGAAGTGAGATTCGATTAAGGTCATCCAGAAGAGTGGTCTGAGGAAGAATCCTTCTTCGACTGAGTAGAGCCGAGGTCAGAGGGTGTGGATCTGCCATCAAGAGTAACATTTTGTATCATTCCATGAATGAGGATAAGTATCAGGAAGGAACAGGATAGAGGAGAGTCATGAAATATCTCAAGGGAAAGCTGCTACCACCGCATTAAATGCTCTATAGCTAACTTTTTGGCTGCATTTATGTGGAGAAGACCCCTGAACAGTGTTGCCTTGGCTACCTTAACTCATAGAGGGCCAGAAAGGGTATCTAATGGGATAAACACTCAAGAAGTGACCTAGAAGATCAATAAATGGAGGGCCAGCATCATCTAAAGGGAGCTATATAATGTGAGAGACCTTCCAAGGAAAAGAGATCGAGAAATTAAAAGAAAAACATTGTAGCAATCAGGAACTGAATTTTTAATCAAACTTAAGAGAAATATATAAGAACTGATCTCCTTGGACTTCGCTGAGGATGATTTCCTTTAGTTTAAATCAGTTTATCTTCTTCTTCTTGTTATCTGAATCCACTTTACTTGTTGTCCAACTTACTAAAGTCTAGTTTTCCAACTCACTCTCTACAAATTCATTGTATTGGGCTTTTTGGGCCTAAGTTCATCCATCACTTAGGCTAGGGACCCAAATTGCATCCTTATAATTGGCATCATTTGTGGGAAATCCTGGTGTTATAGTGAGTCTAACGTTCAAAAATGGGTGGTTCAAGTCCAAACCAGGTAGAATTTATGGGATCTCAGCGGTAAGATCACTTTTATGATCTTGAACAAAGAAAGGACCGGGAGGGAAGTGTGCACACTACCCATACTAGGAGCCAGTCTCGAGGTGGGAGTCACGTCTCTCATGAGCAGAACGCTAAGAAAATGCAATGGGAGATTGATCATTTAAAGAGGAAGTTGCACCATGAACAGCGAAGGCAAACTCCCTCCCATTCTGACTTCTCTTCTAACGGTGAAAAGGATGTTAGTTATGGACACAGATCAAGGACTCATCCTAGTGAGTTTTTCTCGTATGATGAGGACTACCATCATGAGCACAGAAATAGAAATTTATCTTCCAAAGGCTTGGGGAATGATGCTATGAGTAGAGCACTCAACCAAATTTCTAGCTCAACCTTCATGCGTAGAATCGAGGGAAGGAGACTTCCTCGGCGGTTCACCTAGTCTACGATCACCATGTACAATGATTAAACAGATCCTGTGAAGCACGTGAGCCACTTCAATTAGAGAATAGTTGTGCACTCCAAGAATGAAGCTTTGATGTGTAAGGTGTTCCCCTCCAGTTTAGGGCCTGTGGCCATGAGGTGGTTTGATGGCCTAGGTACAGGTTCCATCAATTCCTTCAAGGAACTCACCCAGGCGTTTAGATCTCATTTTATCTCGTGCAATAGAGTTTCTCGGCCCTTGGATTCCCAATTATCCATTTCCATGCGAGAAGGAGAGACCCTGAAAACGTACTTGGACAGATATTAGGAGATGTTTAATGAGATTGATGGGGATTTTGATGATGTGGTTGTAAGGACCTTTAAGGTCGGTGAAAGTTCAAAAACGTGTACAAAACACCTTTGAACGTTTAGACCCCCAAATTAAATTTAACCAATACAAGCAATATGTCAAACAACTAGTGTGCGGAAACTTAACACATGCTATAATACGAAATTGGTTAAAGACTATCTAAGCCATAACAAAATAAAACCACAGCAGATAATAAAAAGGCAAAGATAGAGAGGAAGGAAGATGCAAACACAAAGACAACACGCGATGTGTTATCGAAGAGGAAACCGAAGTCCTCGGCGAAAAACCTCTCCGCCGCCCTCCAAGCGGTAAACAATCCACTAGAAAATACAGTTGGGATACAAGGACAGCAATAGACCCTCCAAGCCTAATCTACCCAGTGCGCCTAAGCCCTCCAAGCTTCTTGCTCCAACGAGGTTGCGCCGAACCTTTTTCTTTTCTAGCTTCCCGGATTCCGCTACTAGACCGTAGCATCAACCAATGAAGATTGGTTCCTTCCTAACTGCTTCCCAGAAATCCAAACAATTGTCTCACAGTGATGATGATGGTGAGAACCAGGTTTGGTATAATGCCTCTCAAGGATTTGACAATGGAGAGGAAGAGAGTAAAGGAATTTGAAGAGACTCTAAGGTATAGATTATGGGTGAAACAATCTTGTTTTTCTTTAGGGTTTCTCTCTCAAAATTCTCTCTGGAAGCCCTCTTTCAATCGTGGGTAAAAGGGGTATTTATACTGGAGTGGGAGAGGAATGTGAAACGTCAGGTTTTACAAAATAGGGGTGGCTCGCGGCTTGACTAAGTCGCGAGATCCAGTCGCGAGTTAACCGTATGGCCAGTTGTCCTGTTTTGTCCTGTAGTGCTCCAGCTAGCATGACTGTTCATCTTCCAGTCGCGGCTTGGCACGTGTGCTGCTTCTGGCGGCTTGCAGCCGCGAGTCACCCGCGAGTCCCAGCCGCGAGTCTCTGTTTTCTTGCACACTCTTGAGCAATCTTCACTCTATCTCACTCACTACCCTTACAACAAACCCACCTAAATACAGGGTTACTAAATGCTGAATTACAAGCAAATTTGGCACGGAATAAAGCCAATTAGATGGTTGAATAAATTCAACCTTACAATCTCCCCCTTTGGCTATTCCGTGACAAAACCCTAAAACATACTCTAGACTTAACATGTGAGTTGGGAACAGTTGAACAAAACTCACTCACACCTAACTCTAGAAGCTGTAAAGCACTTGAATCATATGAACATAATACTCCTGAAACACAACAATACACCATGATCATTGTAAGCAGAAAATTATAAATGCATATGAAATAGGCAATATGTGATCAAGCAAAGATGGAGTTAAGAAACAAACCATGGCTTGATTAACCAAGTGAACACCACAAGGTAGTGATCACAGTGCTCATTCACACTTGGAATGAACACAAGGACATACAAGTTAACAAGTACAAGGCAAGACACTTGTATGCTCAACACTCAACCAATGCATAACACACAAGGCATATGCATCTAGGAACAATCCTACAAGGGCACAAGAGTGACAGTACATAAACCAAAATGCAGAATATTTAGATTAAAGTATTGATTTCAACATAGCATAAAGGCTGCATTAAGCAAGGTACATACCATAAAGCCTACAAACTATGCATAAAACATTAACCCTAAAAGCTTACAAAAGCACATGGGTACAAACACAAAAACATCCTGAATAACATCATTAAAATATATTAAAGTTTAAACCAAGAGTATAAGTAATGAGTTAGAAACAACTATACACCAAAACACAGTGTATCAAAACCATAAAAACACTAAAAGTACCCAAAACATAAACATATATAAACAAAGTCTCTGATTTTGACAACTCCCCCTCAACACAATACTCCCCCTTAAGAGCTTCTTTTCTGTTTCTCAATCATCAATGACATTATCAACAGACAGAAACTTCTCCCCCTTTTTGACAGGAATGGCCAAAGGGTCAGTGTTCAGGCTGAGTGGTGAAGCTATCAAGTTTTGCAGACAAAACATCAATCTGATCCTGCATGGCTCTCATCCTCTCAGAGTGCTCAGTCTGGACTTCTCTGATCCCATCAAGTCTTTCCAGAATGATTTGGAAAGCATCTGGAGGTGTATCTGAAGAAGTTGATGCTCTGGGTCTTTTGCCACTCCTCCTGGGTGTTGAGGTTGATGCATGCCCTGCTGCCTCTGCTTCAGTCTCCATTGGGACACCTTCTCCTTCATCACCTTCATCTTCTTCTCCTGGAAGCCTAACACTTATCATTTTGCAGGTAAGCTTGTTAATTGCAGAAGGTGTGGACATGGGATTGATGTCTTGAGGGATTGGAACCCCCTTCCTTCTAAAGATCCTCATCAACAAACTGGGAAAGATCAATTTTGGCCTAGAGGTTGTTCTTGTCTCATCCACAATGGTGTCATATATGTAGGAACTTATGTCTATGAAATTCTTTTCTTTGAGATCCATCAGAAAGATTGCTCTAGCACAATTGATTGTAGTCAACTTCTTAATGGGATAGAGGTTAAACATCATGATGATTGTTAGACACCTTATGTCCACTGGAAAGGCAGTGGTATTCAAGCATTTTCCTTCTCTCTGCCCACCTATCCTTTGTTGAACTGTTTCAATAGAGACACTCCTATCCTTGTAGTTGATAAATTCCTCATCTTCTAATCCTTCAAGCCCTAATGCATCATCTATGACATGTGCATCCAAAATGAATTCTTTACTTCTAACCCAGCAACTTAACTCATTCTCCTTTATCACAGCATTTGAGTAAAATTCCCTAATCAGGGGTTCACACACTACAGGGAAATCACTCAGAAGCTTTTCCCATCCTCTTCCTTCAAAACAGCTGGGGATAAAGGTTTGTCTTAAATCCTCCAAATCTACAAATCGTTCTTGAATAATTCCTGCTTTCATGAAGTTATCCCTGTATCTCTCAAAATGATGAACTGACCTAAATAGTTTAGAATCCATTTTCAATCTTTTGTCAGCTTTCTTTGCAGGAGTTTTCTTCTTAGGAGGTGAGGGAGCCATCTGTGAACAATCAGAAGAGGCCACAACAGTATAGAGCAATATATGTGTAGAACTAGTCAGTACCATGTAATTAACAAAGAGATTTCATCCATACAAATGAACTTGGAACATTTAAACACAAGCTACTTAGATCAAACACATGGATAAACAAGCCTAAGATAGGAAACACATATAAAAGCAACAGATTTAGAAACTATCCTAAAGGCAGATATATGTCAATGAGACAGATAATGAAAAATGATATGGCTCATAAACAGCATTGTGAAGCTCACATATGCTCCCAAAAGATTTACACAATAGAGCATGCATATTTAGCACAGTAAAACTCACAGCCTCAAAAGGAACAATTTGAAACAACTCAACAGCTCAAAGTTCAGATAAAATAAAAGAATCACTTAGCTAAGCACAGGATGAAGAGCAATAAGGAAACAACTAAGATCAAATCAAATTCTAGCAGCAGCATTCGCAAGCTAAGCATGAACAAGGAGCAAAATCCGAAACACAAACCCATTTCTAAATCACAAACATATGCGAAAAATCAAAGGGAAAAGCACAAAATCAAGTAGAAAAGAGTGCAAAACTGAAAACCCATACCTGTGACTTGAAGATTTTGAGCTACAAGAATGCAACAATGGAGATTGGAAATGGGAGCACGGAGTGTTTGGGAGGGAGATAGTTTAGAGAGAAGATGAATAGTCACAAATATTCGAGGGAAAACTGAAAAAGATTTAAAAACTGCTCTTATTTTTGCAAAACACGCGTTTTTCACGACTTGATTAAGTCGCCACACAGTCGCCAGCTCAAGCCGCCAAAGCACTCAAGAACAAAAATTTGAAAAATTTTTCTAAGTGTTTTTCGCGACTGGAAGGTCTACCCGCGAGTGAGTCGCGAGCTGAGCCGCGAAAATCTCTGAGTGAATCTCGCGAATGGACCTTCCACTCGCGAACAAGTCGCCACATATGACCAGCGAAGACGCGACTAAAGCACGCGACTTGACATACCCGCGACTGAGCCGTCAAAACAGGGCAAAACTGGATTTTTGAAATTTTCAGATTTTTCAAACAAAATACTTTCCAAAAACACCTAAAACACTCAAAAATCTTTTTGTGCTTGAATTAACAAAGATTGAGTATGTGAAAGCACATTTCATCAAGTACAATCACATAAATGAATATGGCATTTATTGAACATAAACTTGTGTGTTGTGTGTGGATATCAACAATGAGATAGTCCTTCGTCTAATGTGAAGCTTCAATGATCGATTCAACCAAGGCATACACAATTAGCACTAGATCATGTGACCTATCTCAATTATAGAAATATGTATATATGACCTCCCACAAAACTTGATAACATGACTTGGAGCTTTACATTTTACTCCACTTTTAATCATAACATTTGATCTTTTTGATCTTTTGAGGCAATCACCTCTCATTGTGAGAGTGATATTTGACATTTCACTTTAATGAACAAGCCTTTGGCTTTTTGAATAAACATTCACTTTAATATAAGGTCGCTTACCCTTTTTCCTAGTCGAATACTAGAATGTGCGACAGGCTTTTGCAGCTCAATATCTCTTTTCATTTGGAGATTTACATTTGGTGAGCTCTTTTTAGCAAAATAAAAATAAAGAGTGGGAAGATATATAGACACAAGTCTATGCATGTCTCAAGATCAACATAACTATTCACTGATCATTCATGACAAGTTTGAAGATCTATTTACAACAATCACATAGATTTCAAGATTTTTCCCACAGTGATATAAGTGCATGAAAACAAGCAATGCTCGAAAATGCACAAAGCCATTAGCACAAAGGTACAAGACACAACAAGTTTTGAGACAAAACTCAACAAAGTCAATCAAGCTTTTTGATTTTCTAATTTTTTATGTGATTTTTGGATTTTTGACACAAGAAACAAAAAGATTGATAAAACAAAATTAAAAATATTCACAAGTAGACAAGCAAACAACCAACATAAAAAACAGCAAGCAAACCAAACAAACATTGTCACAAAGCATAGGAAGTATTAATGCATGGACATATTGTAATGCTTATGCATGAGTACCCTTTTTCACCCACACGTCACTTGCGTTTGGGGTGATTTCCTTATAGGATTGGGTACGGAAGTTAGGGCTTTCAAACCTTCGTGAGAAGCTTTCCAAGCAGTTGGTGAATGCACCAATCATCTTCATCACGTTCATCATTTCGGGATCTCCATTTTGATCTCTAGATTGATCACTTGCCCAAATTCTCCTATTATTTCTGGGTCCTCCTGACCTTTGAGGAGTTGCACTGTTCTTTGCTCTCAACTTTTGGCAATTTGGTCGAGTATGCCCTTGAAGTCCGCAATAATGGCACACATAAGTTCCTCTAGGACCTCTTTGTGGTCGTGGACGTGACTTGGCACGAGATTCAGACCTGCCCACAGACTGATTACGGGGATTCAGCATCCGTTGGTTCACCACATTCTTCTTCTCCTCCACCTCGAGCTTCTCACCAGTAAGGTCAGCTACAACTGGATCTTTGGCCTTTACAAACTTCACTTCTTTAGTGACATTTCCAGATGAACTACTTCCTCCGGTATATCCCAATCCGGATTTGTCTGAAAAGCTCTTTTGAGATGATATAACATCATCTAGCTTCTTGGTGGTGACCCTCTCTATTTTAGCATTCGCTTGCATAACCTCATTCTCAAGAAATCTCACTTTTGTGTAAGTTTCGGACAACTCACCATTCAGTGTTTCTATCTCACATTTGGCCTCCCTATATCGAATTAGGAGACTTTTGTAGTCCTCCTCAGCCTTCTTCATTTTTCTCACAGCAGCCTTGGCCACCCTTGTGTACTCACCCGACTTCTCCAAGAGTGAGTTATAATTCTCTTGAAGATTTGCTGTTCTTTCATCTTCTTCAGCATCTGATTCTTCAACAATTCCTAGTGATTCATCATCACTATGTTCTCCAAGGTCTCGTACAAGCAGATTCAACTCATCTGAAGACTCAACATGAGCAATAGTCATAAAAGCCGAATAGTTCCCCTCTCTATCACACCTCTCTTCAGATTCTGAGTCAGACGAATCCGAGTCACTCAAGGTTGTGGCATACACTTTACCTTTCGATTTCAGATAATTCGGACATTCCTTCTTAAAGTGTCCATGCCCGTTACATTCGAAACAAGTGACACCTTGTGTGGGTTGGGATTCTTTTCCATTTTTCTTTTTGAATTCCCTCTTCTCCCTTCCAGAACTTTGGAATTTTCTTTTATCATCAAATTTGCCATTATTTTTGAATTTCAAGAACTTTCTGAAATTTTTGACAAGGTATGCAACATCTTTATCAACCACATCTCCTCCCGATGAGTCTTGATCTTCCACCTTCTCATTAATGGCCTTTAGAGCAAGAGATTTACTCTTCCGTTGATTGGGCAGCGACATCTCATAAGTTTGCAGAGAACCAACCAGCTCCTGTACTTTGATGTCATCAAGGTCCTTGCTCTCTTCAATTGCTGTCACTTTAGCACGAAAACTTTCCGGCAATGATCGAAGGATCTTCCTTACAATCTTTGAGTCCTCCGTTTTCTCCCCCAAGTTGAACTTACTGACCACCACCTCATTTAGCTTCCCATAGAAAGAGTCAAAAGACTCATCCTCACTCATTTTGAGCTCCTCAAACCGAGTGGTCAGCATTTGCAACTTGGTGTCTTTCACTTTCTTCGTGCCTTCATAGGTGGTTTCCAAAATCTCCCATGCTTCTTTGGCAACGGTAATATGAGAAATCCTGTGAAATTCATCTGGAGACACACCACAGAAAATAGCATTGAGTGCTTTACTGTTAGCATTAGATGCAGCAAGTGCTGCCTTATCCCATGTGGATTTGGCTGCCTCAGGTTTGGTCCAACCGATCTCAACAACATCCCAAACGGATTCATCAATAAAACACAGAAAAGCTCTCATGCGAACCTTCCAAAAAGCATAATTACTACCATCAAAATATGGAGGTGCATTTAGGGATTGAGACCTATCCATCTCAAAAGGGAGTCAAGGATCACACAATGGTAATGAAACCAATAGCAGTGTACCCGCTTTGATACCAATTGAAAGTTCAAAAACGTGTACAAAACACCTTTGAACGTTTAGACCCCCAAATTACAACTTAACCAATACAAGTAATATGTCAAACAACTAGTGTGTGGAAACTTAACACATGCTATAATACGAAATTGGTTAAAGACTATCTAAGCCATAATAAAATAAAACCACAGCAGATAATAAAAAGGCAAAGATAGAGAGGAAGGAAGATGCAAATACAAAGACAACACGCGATGTGTTGTCGAAGAGGAAACCGAAGTCCTCGGCGAAAAACCTCTCCGCCGCCCTCCAAGCGGTAAACAATCCACTAGAAAATACAGTTGGGATACAAGGACAGCAATAGACCCTCCAAGCCTAATCTACCCAGTGTACCTAAGCCCTCCAAGCTTCTTGCTCCAACGAGGTTGCGCCGAACCTTTTTCTTTTCTAGCTTCCCGGATTCCGCTACTAGACCGTAGCATCAACCAATGAAGATTGGTTCCTTCCTAACTGCTTCCCAGAAATCCAAACAACTGTCTCACAGTGATGATGATGGTGAGAACCAGGTTTGGTATAATGCCTCTCAAGGATTTGACAATGGAGAGGAAGAGAGTAGAGGAATTTGAAGAGACTCTAAGGTATAGATTGTGGGTGAAACAATCTTGTTTTTCTTTAGGGTTTCTCTCTCAAAATTCTCTCTGGAAGCCCTCTTTCAATCGTGGGTAAAAGGGGTATTTATACTGGAGTGGGAGAGGAATGTGAAACGTCAGGTTTTACAAAACAGGGGTGGCTCGCGGCTTGACCTCGCGGCTTGACTAAGTCACGAGATCCAGTCGCGAGTTAACCGTATGGCCAGTTGTCCTGTTTTGTCCTATAGTGCTCCAGCTAGCATGACTGTTCATCTTCCAGCATGCTTGGCACGTGTGCTGCTTCTGGCGGCTTGCAGCCGCGAGTCACCCGCGAGTCCCAGCCGCGAGTCTCTGTTTTCTTGCACACTTTTGAGCAATCTTCACTCTATCTCACTCACTACCCTTACAACAAACCCACCTAAATACAGGGTTACTAAATGCTGAATTACAAGCAAATTTGGCACGGAATAAAGCCAATTAGATGGTTGAATAAATTCAACCTTACAGTCGGCCTACCCACCGAGCATGATTTGAGAAAATTCTTGACCAAGAAATCGATAAGGAGTGTGCATTGGCTTATGAACCGTATTGATGAATATAAGAAGGTCGAGGAAGACCAATAACAAGGCAAGGGGAAGGGTAAGGTTATCCTTTAGGAGATGAGGGATTTCAGGTAGGAAAAATACAACAATAATAGACCCAGAAGGGATTTTGCTGGACAATCTGGGTCTATGGCTCTTCAGGTGGTTAACACGGTGTTCTGAGAACCAGTGCATCAAGTCTTGGAGAAGATCAAGAACGAGCCATACTTCAAATGGCTGAACAAGATGGGAGGAAACCCCATGAGGCGCAACCAAAGCCTTCATTACCAATACCACCAGGAGCGAGGGCATACCATCGAAGACTGTAGAACTTTGTGGAACCATTTGGATCAATTGGTCAGAGAGGGAAGGTTATAGCAGTTTTGTATTAGCTCAACGGGCAAGGAGATCAAGCAAGGTCGGGGGCTCAAGGGAATGCTTCTTTGAGGCCACCTTTGGGTACAATTAATATCATCTTTGCTGCGCCTGGGAGAACTGGTTCTCATTCTTCCAAGGTGATATCTATAGCTCGGCTACCCACAGAGGACTCTAATTCTGAGCCGAAGAAGGCTAGAGTGGAGATTCGACCAGCGTTGAGTTTTTCGGACGAGGACAAGATTGGAACCATCTAACCACACGATGATACTTTGGTGGTCACCCTCAGGATATGAGGTATGATGTAAAGAGGGTGATGGTAGACCAGGGCAGTGATGCAGAGATTATGTACTCTAACTTGTACAGAGGGCTAAACTTAAAGCCTAAGGATCTCACAGCCTATGATTTACCTTTGGTAAGTTTTGATGGAAAAGTTGTCATCCCAAAGGGACAGATTAGATTGCCCGTGCAGGCAGGTTCAGAGGTGGTAGAGGTAGACTTTATTGTGGTGGTTGCAATTATGCATCAGCTTGCAGCTGAGTCCTCAGCATCCGCTAAAGGGGGCTCATAGCAATCAAGGATTCCGGTCCTATCTACGAATGTGGTGTCGGAAGAGGTAAAGTGTGAAAGGTTGGAGGAAATTGCTATAGATGGTAATCCAGAGAAGTTTTTTCAAGTCGGAGCTCAGTTGTCTCCTTGGGAGAAGTAAGAACTATTAGCTTTTCTTAGGAGGAATATTGATGTGTTAACTTAGAATGCCTATAAAGCTCCCAGGGTAGATCCAAAATTCATTTGCCATCATTTGAATGTCAACCTAGCTATCCTCCCTAGAAAGTAACCACCTTGATGCTCATCTAAGGAGCATTAAGATGCTGTCAAGGAAGAGGTGAACAAGTTTAAGCAGGTTAAGACTATTAAAGAAGTGTTCTACCTTGAATGGTTGGCTAATATAGTGGTAGTAAAGAAGAAGAATGGGAAGTGGCAGGTATGTGTAGATTTCACAGACTTGAATAAAGCCTATCTAAAGGACCCTTTCCCCATGCCTTGGATTGATTAACTAGTGGATGCAACTATAGGTCATTCTCGGATAAGCTTTTTGGATGTCTTTCAAGGGTTCCATCAGATACCTTTAGCCTTGGATGATCAGAAGAAAACAGCTTTTGTCACTCCTACTGGGAATTACCACTACAAGGTGATGTCCTTTGGTCTAAAGAACGCAGGGTCTACCTATCAAAGGATGATGACCAAAATGTTTGATCCACAACTAGGGAAAAACATTAAGATTTATATAGATGACATGGTGGTCAAGAGTAATTTGGAATCTGAGCATGTTAACGCTTCTAAATACTATTTTTGTGTTAGGTCGGGGAAATTCTTGGGGTATATGGTTAGCCATCATGGAATTGAGGTTAATCCTGACCAAATTAGAGCAATTAACAATTTGCAGCCACCTCGAAACCCCAAAGAAGTCCAAAAGTTAACAAGAATGACTACTGCCTTGAACCGATTCATCTTTCGTTCAGCAGACAGGTGTAAACCTTTCTTCCAGTTGTTAAACAAATGGAAGGGGTTTGAATGGACTGAGGAATGTGTCGTGGCCTTCCAGCAGTTGAAGGAGTATCTATCTCGTCCTCTCATTATGTCTAGGCCCGAGATGGATGAGGTTTTATTTGCTTACATTGCAGTGGCCTTCCACGCGGTGAGCTTGGAGTTGGTACAGGTCGATAGTGGTGTATAGAGGTCAATTTATTATGTGAGCAAGTCACTACATGAGGCTAAGGTCCATTACCGACCACTGGAAAAGGCCATTTTGGTAGTGGTGCATGCTACACGTAAGCTCCCCATCTATTTCCAATCGCACACAGTTGTTGTCCTAACCTAACTCCCACTTAGATCTCTGCTACGAAGTGTTATTTACATAGGGAGGATTTCCAAGTGGGGTAGATCCTAGGGGCTTTTGATATCAAGTACATGCTTCGCACCTCGGTCAAGGGTCAGGTCCTCCCCGATCTGATGGCCAAATTTGCTAAAACCCCATTAGAAGAGAGAGTAGAGAAGTAAAACATGGATGGAAAATTGGTTGGTGTAATATCCTTACAAGAACCTTTTTCCTAGAAGGTATATATTGATAGTGCAGCGAACCACAAAGGATCTGGAGAGGGGCTAGTTCTGATATCTCTCGAGAGGATCACAATTGAGAAATCCTTGAGATTGGGCTTCTCAGCCACAAACAATAAAGCTGAGTATGAAACTCTATTGGTAGGGATGACCATGGTTCAAAAAATGGGTGGAAAAGCAGTAAAAATATTCTCTGATTCAAGGCTGGTAGTAGGCTAAGTTTAAGGAGAGTTGGAAGCCAGAGATCTTAGAATACAAGAATATTTGAACCAGGTAAGACACTTACAGTCTAAATTTGAGTCTTTTAATTTGTCACAAATTCCTAGAAGTAGAAATAAACATGCTTACTCTCTTACCACGTTGGCAACCTCCTCGACACAAAGTTCACCTCAGGTGATCCTTATGGAAGACTTGTGTAAACCAATTAAGGTAGGGGCAGATGGGGATCATATTCATCAAACAAGGGTGGGTCCTAACTGGATGGACTCTATTGTGCTATTCCTTAAGGAAGATGTTTTACCCGAGAGTAAGTCCGAGGCTGACAAAGTACGGAGGAAGGCTCCTCGGTTTTGGCTGTCCGAGGACCAAAAGTTGTATAAACTTTCTTTTTCTAGACCATATCTGCTGTGCATGCACCCTAAAACAGTTGAGCTACTCCTAGAAGAATTACATGAAGGGATTTGTGGAAGCCACACAGGGGGCAAATCTTTGTCTCACAGGGCCCTCACTCAAGGATTTGGTGGCCAAATATACAGAAGGAAGCACAAGAGTACATGAAGAAGTGTGATCAATGCCAAATATTTGCCCCAAACATTCACCAACCTGGAGGGGTTCTTAATCCTTTGTCTAGTCCTTGGCCTTTTGCTCAATGGGGTTTGGATATTGTAGGGCATTTCCCTAAAGTAATAAGGAATAAGAGATATTTATTAGTCGACACATATTACTTCACCAAATGGGTTGAAGTTTGATAGACCACAAATTAAATGACCCCTAGTGATAGAATTTAATTAATTAATTAGTCAAGTTATTAATTAATCAATTTATCATGCAAATGCGTGGTAGCACAAACAAATCACCAATATGTAGCGAAAAATAAATAACACGGTGATTTGTTTACGAATGGGGAAAACCTAATGGCAAAAACCCCACCGGGTGATTTTCAGGCCACCACTCCTGAAACTCCACTGTTATCATAACAAGCAGTTACAAGTAAAGGAATCCCAAGTACCTTACCAACCTAGAGTTGAACCTTTACCCCAATACCCAATTGGACTTGTTCTGTAGTGACAATTCCCCTTTCTGATGCACGACTCCCAAGTACGTGACTAACTAATTGCGCGGATCCCAGTACGCGACTTCAATCACCAATTAAGAAGGTTATTGGTTGCAAAGTTCTTCAGTTCATCCACACAAAGAAGATCAAGAGATGCTTGGTCACAAAACCCTATGGTGCACATACACAGCAACTTCTTCAAGAGAAAGAGATGAACTAGGGTAAGAACTTCGTCTCTAGTCACAATTTGCTTGAACAGAGTTTGCTCAATACTTGTGCAACTTGTGAACTGTTTGACGGCCCTTAAAACAATCCTTTATATGTCTAGGGTTAGGAGAAACGAAATTCCAAAGACATATTCATGAATCCCAAGAAAATCAAATTTGAATTCTAAAAATCTTAAACCTCGACAGATAGGAGGTGTCGAGCAGCTGTCGAGAAGGTGTCGAGTACACCGAAATTTGAACAACTTTCTTAAGCTCGATAGATGCAGCTATCAAGCTAGCTGTCAAGTTTTAATAAATTTACACAATTAACTTGTTTTCTTGAACAGACTTGAAGACTTCAATACTTAATCATAAAACATGGTTTCTTCAAGTATTTAAACACATCTTAAATCTACTCAAATACAAGTAAAATGCATTTTGTCAAATGATAAGCCAATTACATAACATCATGACATATGTTCTTAACATGTGAAACACATATGTTCTAACAATCTCCCCCTTTGACAATTCGTGACAAAACCACAACAAACAAATGAACATATGAGAGAAGTCATAAAACACTTAACTCATATTCACTTGTTGAATACAATAAAATTTATCCTAACACAAACTCTTAAAAACCTTTGCAAGAAGAGAGTTTATGGCAAGTAGGCTTTGACAACATGTATTTCTGAAACACTTTAAACAAAACTCATTAAGGCATCTTTGTGTGAAACAGAAATAATAAATTGCATACAAGTATAAGAAACATGTGTATTAAGGGAGAAAAGAAACAACACATGAAGGGGTAGGTGAAAGAAAAACATACATCAATATAAAGAAAGAGATAAGTACAATGCATGTCTATAAATGGTCACAAGACCTCATGTACAAGAGTAATGTATCTAAAAAGAAAGAAAAGAAAAGATACATACTATCCTTACTGCATCCCTCAAAATATCAACACTCCCCCTAACAAAATAGTCCTATACTAACTCTCCCCCTAAGAATGACTACTCTCATATTCAAAACTACTCTCCCTTTTTGTCACGAGTGATAAAGGGTAAGAGTGTCAAGTAGACATCTCATCGGTAGAGCGAGCATCTCCATCAGCATCGTCATCATCACCATCATCATCATCCTCATCCTTAGAATCAAAAGCCATAGGAGAAAGTGGTGAAGGAGTAGCATCAGGAGTAAAACCACCCATGGATGCCTGTTGCTATGCAATACAACCGACACAAACGTTCACCTGATACAACTCCGTAGATAGTGTATCTAGGCGAGCATCCATGCGCTACAGCTGCACTATGATGTCTCCTAAAGTCACATTGCCCGAACAAAAGGGAGGAGCGGATGTGAATGAAGTAGAATGAGAGGGAGGAGCTGTTGAATCCGACTGCCGTGACTGAAGCTGGGCCTCACAATGTTTAACGGTAACATAATCTATGGCACACATAACGGTGAAATGGTCAGAAGAGGGAAAAGGAGCGAAAAAATAGCGTAAGATCCTCGTCATAGCAAAAGGAAAGATGAGCTTATCACAGGATGCTGAATCTAGATGAACATCTATAATAAACAGAATGAAATGAGAAGGGAAATCTAAAGTAAGATGCTCAAGAAGAGATAATAAAAATCGAGCACGAGGCTCTGTAATGGAGTTATAGTGAGAGAGTGGATGCAAAACAAAGGTCATTACCATGTTCATGAATCTAAGACCTTTAGCAAAAGGTTGACATGGTGTAAATAGACGCTTACCTCAAGCAGAAGGGCGCTCACAGAAAGCAGACATGAGCTCATCCCTAGACACAGTCCTCAGACGCTCACAACTAGGATAGTAAGAAAACTCTATCCTAGGGACCCGAAGTACATCCGCAACAAGTTGCGGTGTGATAGGAATGTGCATACCTCGAACGCGAGTGAAGAAAAGAGGTACTGACCGATCAATCCCGTGCATGTTGGAGTAAAACTCCTGGATAAGCATGAGAGGACAGGTGACTGAGACGTCACATAGTGACTCCCATCCCCTACTGTGAATGATAGAGGGAAGGTCGGTGTCGGTAAAGTCCGACAGAACGACTTGGCATTCCGAATGAATGCCTCGTCTAGAAAAGTTCTCCGAAAATGCCTTGAAGGCATTATCATCACGGAACCGGATATTAGATAGACTAGGATTAGATGATAAAGATGCTCCAGAACAAAGAGGGTTCCTTGCTGGAGTGGATTTACGCCTATGTGCCATAGACACAACTAACGTAACAAAAAGAGAGGGAGAGAAAAGAAAGACAATTAGAAAAGTCTCAAGCAATTTCAAATATAAAAAGTATATTAAAAAGAAAGTACATATGCATGGGAAATGCATGAACATGTGACATGCAAAAGAAATTGCATCATGGGCTCAACCCAATCCAAATCTATCAGTACACAAACAGATAACACACATCTAAATGCATAACAATACCATTAGAATGCTAATGTGATGCAATGTATGAGGTTTTAAACTCATTTAAGTGAAAACCTATTCCAAAATTTCAATAATAACTCATCAATTTTGAAAAACCCCAAAATTTTTCAAAAACCCCAAAACCTAAGTTTCAAAACATGAAATGCATGAATATGAAAGGATTAGATACTTACCAAGTGAAGAAAAACTTGAAAAAGCTTGAAGAAACCTTGAGGAACAGTTAAGGGAGTGAGATGAGAGAGTTTGGGAGTGAAATCAGAGAAGTATCAAGAGAGAGATCGAGTGAAATGAGTTCCAGATTGCATAGGGAGCTTAAATAGTGCCAGCAGTAAAATCTTGTAATAGCCAAATCACATTGTACCTGCACATGTATCAAGAATAGCAAAGAATATTACGTGTTGTGTGTGAAAAACATCGCAAGATTGCATAAGTGTATACATGTTATGACGATTTGAGATATGAGAAAATCACTTTAACTCATACACAATCATAACTGCTTGATGGGGACTATCACCTTTGAGGTACATCCTATAACTCCTATATCTCCTAGAATACACTCTTGCAATCATATTTAAAGCATTCTTGATCTTTTTACTTTTGATTTTTCTTTGCATATTTTTCTTTTAAGCATATCATGCATGGGCATATTAGAGAGAGAAAAGAAATACCCAATGATATTTGACATTCCAATTTTGCTATGCCGAAGCATACAGGTGTCATATTATGATTGGCGGGCAACAGTGGTGAGATGGTTATTTATGCCTTTCTCTTAGAATTTTCTAGTCATTCCCGTTAAAAAGAGTGATATGAGTGTTAAGTATAAGAGACAACTTAATCTTACTCATCACAAACACAAGCCACAAAGCTCACTTGCTTAGTTGTGCATAAAAATGCTCATCTAAGCTATAAATGATACAAAGTTTAGAAGACTTTGTTTCAATGGCCATCCAAGGTACACAAGTACCAATGTACATAAAACACATATTGTTTTTGTATTTTTTCTGATTTTTCAATTTATTTTATTTTATTTTTATATGAAAAAAAAAAAAAACAAAGCAAAACTGAAAAATAACCAAACAAAAACATGTTAAACAACCAAAGCATGAAAACTAGACTGACTCAAAACTTGAAAGCAAAACACAAAAGTAATGCACACACAAAAACAAAGAGAGAGAGAGAGAGGGAAGTGACAGAATCACTTGGAGCCCTTTTCCTTCCATACCCTGGAAAAACCTTTCCTTTGATTAAACCCTTGAACCGGTGGTGAGGGGGAAAAACCGTTCAAGTTTGAAAAGAACATGAGGGCTTTGAGAAGATCTCCAAGGGGACAAGAGAGGATTGAAGCAGATTTTGGTTCCCAGATGCTATCATACCGTTGCTCTGTTAAGTGGCAAGCCACTTGTAGCAATTTGGTCGAGTGTGATCGGCAGTTCCACAATGATGACAGAGATGCTGCTTCTTTTGTTTAGGCTTTTGAGAGTTAGCCTTCATAGCCCTAGGGTTTTTAACATCTTTCTTCTCAAGCTTAGGGAATGTAAGTTTATTTATTGATTAATTTTTTGCTTTTATTTTTATTTGTTTCATTGTTAAATGTATCAGGAAGATAGCATGACAAATTTAAATAGACCTAGCTTTACTGATATGTTGAACTTGACACAGGTAATTAAATGAAAGTTTATTTATTGATTTATTTTTATTTGTTTCATTGTTAAATGTATCAGGAAGATAGCATGACAAATTTAAATACACCTAGCTTTACAGATATGTTGAACTTGATACAGGCAATTAGATGAAAGTTGATTTAATTATTAATTTTTTGCTTTGATTTTATTGATTTCTGATTTGTTATACATTAATACGTAGGCACAATTACCCAAAGTGGGAAATCAAAGAAATTATGAAGATGTTGAATAACAAGATAGAATCGAAGATAGAAGTGTGATTGCTTGTAGGAATTTATCAGCCACGCTCCAAGTCCATAGAGATTGTGCATTGAGATATTAACTTAATTTTGCAAATTTTTTATCTTTTACTATGGTTTTCCAGATGTGTCTTTTAGTTAGATCTTGTTAGCAAACTGGCTTCTTGAACTTCTATATTTGGGGGAGGAGCATCGTTTTTTGTTTGTTTGAGGCCTAAAACTTCTGCTTCCTTTAAAAATTATCTTCCTTGAACTTTTGTATTTGTGGCACTTACCTAATTTTGTTCATGGAGTCCTATTTTAATTGTAGTGACAAAGTTCTTGACTCTAGAGTCAATTGAAAGTCATATTCATATAGAGAAAATACTGGTGGATTTTAAATTTCATATATGAGTTCCTATTAGCCTAGCATGACAGTACAATTGTAACTAGCCTCACTTGACAAGGTTACTCCCTACCTATGGATTAGCCTCTTCTTAATAGCTCCAAGCAATGGCCAAAGCACAGTGGCTAGCCAAGCAACACAACTGACAGCACGGTTAGCCTTGAGAAGCAAACTTTGGGACTTCACTCTTTCACTCTTCACCCCTTCAAATGACCGAATGGCCTCTCCTTTTATTTCTTCATCTTTTCCTTCTTTTCTCCCTTTCACACTCTTCACATTAGGTCATAATAAATGCAAGCCAACTTATCTTGATTTTGCTTCAACCAATTTCTTTTCTTCAGCTCTCCCTTAGCCGGATGACCCTTGCCTTTTGCTTCTTTCTTTTCTTTCTTCCTTCCAACGTGTCCCACAAGTTTAACATCACTTATTCATTTATGTGGCTTGACTTTTGTACATCCCTTATAAATGTTGCTGGACTTTTGTACATAATTATAGAGGAAAAGATGAACTCAATTCTTCTCTTTCGGACAACCTTCTCCAGCAAGTTCAATTTGCTTTGTTGACTTCTTGCCAATTCTTCAACAAGCTCATTTAATGAGCTAAGACAAAGTGTGGGCTGGACCATGGTGCAGTGCACCCAACATTCACCATCATCTGTGTACAACTTCAAGCAGATAACAATGTTTCTTTGTTCTGCAGAATTGGTATGGTTCCCCTGTTTTTGTTTCGGTAGAAACTGTTTTTCCTGCATATAATGTTTTGTTCCTGCAGAATAGGTTCAGTTTCATCTAAAAAAAAACATCTATTGAGACATATCCGACCTTATCTCAATTGAAACACAAAACCAAAACATATCAGTCCAAGCATTCTCAGCAGATATCCATTAATCTAGTCAGTCCTTATCAAATAGAGTTTGATAAAATAATGAAATCTGGAATTTAAATAAAATGCTATCTGTATATTCAAATCAAATTTTAATCTATACAATAAGATATATACAAGAGAACTTCTATGGAGGAGCTTCCCGTCCCATTCACTCATTTAAGAATTTCAACAAACATGTAAAATATAAAATCCAGCAACCCCAATTATTTACTAACTACAACCTTTACATCGTCCAAAAAAATTTTTCTTTCCGCATGTTTCATAATGGAACAAAAATCAAACACCATTATCACTATAGACAAGTCACTTTATAGAAACCAATAGAAGTAGATGAACACTTGAAGATGAAGTGAGGATGTGTCTGTAATTGGGGCAAAGTGAGGATGAAGATGAACACTTGAGACGTCAACCACATAGAGAAAAAAAAAAAAAAATCCTTGAAAGCCTTGAAGTAATACTTGTTGCAGCAGGAGTCTCTCAAAAGTTGAAACAAGTCTGCACCTATAGGACAAAAGGACCTCTGTGGCATACAAAAAACAAAAGAAAAAGTTGAACTCTACTTTGGGAGAAAGGATTACAATGAGACAAAATAGGGGAAGAGTCCAAATCAATCCCAAAAGCTACGGCAAGAGACAAACCACATGGAGAAGAGAAAAAATAGAAACCAAAAGCCGGAACAGAGAAGAAATAAAAGCTGCGGAAGAGAAAAAAAGAAAAAAAAAAAAAAAGAAAGGGATTTTAACGTTAATGTCTCTCAGTAACATGAATGTTAAAGTCAGAGTTATCTCATTTAATGAGAGAGGTTAGCTGTCCAAATTTTATTGGTGAAGTATGAAGTAGAGCACAATTGATGAGACAGAAGATTTGGACTCGATTGCAGGGCCTAAGTTTGAATTCCGCCTACACCAAAAACAAAATTGGTGTCTGAGCCTAATGTAAATAGCAATAATCGTTGAAAGGACATCAAAAACATTTCATAAGTTCAAATTCTCTTCTATTTATAACAAACTTAATATGCAAGGAATTAATTATTCAAATTGAAGTTCAAACTATTGAGTCTATAGTGTAGGTTGACAAACCATAAACAAAAATGTGCCGTGTAAGTGTCTCGGAAGTGTATTTTTGAAGGCAAGACACCTACTTAGATTCCTGCATAATAGGCACAAGTTCCCATTGTTCGACGGCTTTTCACAACTAGTAAATCAATCGAAAGTTTGAAGTGTTCGAGCCATTAATTGGATCAATGGAGTTGGATCAATGGAGTTGTGTAAATTATATTTGATAATTTAACGCATTTAGCCCTTTAGGTGACTAGGATTTCGTGCAACTAAGACCAAGGTATATAAGAATACCCTAGAAAACATGAAAAAGACTTTTGATAGAGCCACTTTTGTGCAACTACGGTTTCTTGTGCTCCTTACTCTCGAAAAGCCTTTACCGATGATCAAACTTGAAAATATTATAAATCTGGTGGTGTAGAAGCTGCAGCCCTATCTAGAATACCAAGTTTCTCGTAAGTACTACTAGGATATAGCAAACTAAAATATGGTTATTCAATTTGTAAAAACTTGAACTCCATTTAGTGGATTTGTTCTTTCCTTTGCATAGTATTCAGTTTTCAATTAATTATTATTTGCATCATCATATTGTGCATTATTTATTTTTTTATGTTATTTATTACTTTTCGCACAATAGTGGTGATCTACATATTAATCAAAGTATTATGCATAATTAACTAACACGAACAAGTTGGTACTCATATTCTTTGACTGTAGGGAAACGCGACAATTCCTTTGACTTGCTTTTATAAATTTCAAAGTCATTTGAATGACGTGCGTTGGGGGGCAAGAAAAATTCTAAATTCCTTCTATTCTTTAAAATTTGAATGTGGGGCATATCCAACAATTCTTTTGACTTTGATGTGTAAATTCGGAGTCATTGGAATGACGCACATTCGGGGCAAGAAAACTCCTAAATTCCTTCTATTCTTGGACAAAATGGGCAAATACTCTTTTTTGGGAAATTAAACATTCGTTTGCCCTCTTTCTCAAACTAAATAGGGAAATGCCCCTCTTTTGTAACTCGACAATAGAGAAATCGAGTTTTAATGAATAACTCGATATTTGTATGATCAAGTTAGTCTGACCTTTCGGGTTTTTCCAAATAAAAAAATGTTTGTGTAGACGTTCATAACTCGGGAAACTGAAAATCGAGTTTTCTTTAGCGGTTTGAATCAATAGGACCCTAATGTCTCACAACGCCTATTCAGTCACTCGCTCTCCCTGTACACTCTCTTTCCCTCGCTCTTTGCCATCACTCTCTCTCTACACTCTGTCTCTCTCGCTCTGCGATCAGGCTTCTCCACTCTTCCTTGAGTCTCCATCAGTCGTCGTTGGTTCCCGCCGCCACTGATTACAGGTACGGTCCTCTCCCGCTGAAATCTTTTCTGATGTTGGTTAATGTTAGGTTGCGTTTTGTGTGGGATTTTGATTATTTTGTTGAAACTTAAGAAGTAGTAAATTTACTAATGAAGATGAGAGTTTTGTTGTCTTTTATATGCTGCAATGATGATTTTCTCATTAATGAGTTTAAATGTGCTTGGGGTTTTGATGAGGGGTTTTGGCAAATCGAGTGGTGGTGTTTCAGTGATGTCTTTAGGTTTGTGCAAAATGTGTCTTATCCGATTGTAGGCATGATTTTGTTATAGTTGTTGTAAATGGTGTCAAACTAATTACGTTTGAGTGTAAATAGTTGTTGTAAATGGTGTAAAATGTGTGTCGTGCCTCTAGCAACAACTGTTAGCTCTCAAGCAGAACCCATCTCGTAAAGATTGGTTTTATTGGGTACACAGGTTAAGAAAGAAATGATGAAAACTTTGAGACTCTGGTTGGTTGAAGCAGTCTTCCGTAAATCCAAGATGTTCTGCCCATAATGACATCCTATATACAAAAATCTATGAAATACAATACACATTTAAATGAAACAGAAAGTCAGTTACTGTAAGTCCAGTTAAAAACCAGTAAGAGTGATGAGATTGTAGTGTTTAGTATAGCAACAAAGAGATTAAGTTCTTTGATATCCCTTAAAAGTTTTAGTACTCATTGTTTTTGGTATATCTAGGTTGTTATAAATTTCATTATTTATTGGGATTGACACTACTTTTGTTGTGCATATCAGTCCAATGTAGAAAATTTTAAGTAACTGTACTGAAAAAACAAATTAATTCCCTAGTACCCTCAGCTTATATGTGCAACTGTATGGCTAGAGAAGCTGATATAGCAAGCATATAAGTTCTTTTGCTTGCAATACAACTCCTATTTGTTTTAAATTGACCATATGGAGGGGGAGAGGAATAATTGAACATTCAATGGTCCTACACCCTTTGGTGAATTTGAGATTCTTGTTTGATCCGTAAAATATTATAATATTGTTTACTCTAATTCTTTATTTAAAGAATTTGGAGAGTGAGTGCCTGCTTATTAAGGTTTCTCTAAATCAAGGTGGTACTCTTCTATAGGAGCACAAATATGTGAATTGTTTTTTGCCCCCTTTTATTTTGAGTTGGCTAGTTACTATGGATTAAGAAATTTAAAATCTTTGTGTAAATAAAAATGGGTGCTTCTATTGTGGATATTTCAGGCCCTATTTGTGTGGTTGTAACTCATTCCAACACTCGACATGTTTCCCTGGTTTCTTTTTCTATTGTCATCCATTTGCACTCATCACAAGTTTTTAGAACTTAAGATTTGCATAGATGAATTTGTCATTTGCTCTATAGCCTCATATGATATTTTGCATTAGTCAATGGTGAGCAAATAGAAATGATTGGCATGCTTTATACATGGTTTTTTTTTTTTTTTTAATCTAAATATGGAAGTTTAGGTATGTGCTTCCTTATTTGCACTCTTTTATGTTTGGGTCATGCTTTGGGATACAAGGGTTTTTATGAATTTTTTTACCCGTAAATGAATCTGTTTAATATGTTTAAGTAAGGTATGTCTACATGGGATGGTGTTTGATGAGGACGTAAGGAATGATCTTTCTTTATCAATTGATTTATTTTTTTTCTTCATAATGTGTCAGGTTGTGTGTTTTTTCTTAGCCAGACTGCAACTTCGTTTTTGTTAATTGAAGTCTAGCTATTTGTTTTCTATATCATCATTGATATCATTTTCTGTCAGGATGGAGACCACTGGAGTTTTATACTTTTATAATTTTATTATGTCTTGCTATTTGTTAGTTAGAAGTTTTGAATCTTGATGTGTCTACAGAAGGTGAAATTGTGATTCACAATCTTGATTTGTGATGACGTGTCTACACTCTATAGGGAGGGGAAATGTTGATTTTCTGATGCAACAGAGTGTATAGAATTCTTGAATCTTTATATATGAGGACATAAGGCAATAATCTGTTTTTATCAATTGAAATCATTATTCTTTCCCCAACATGCGAGTGCCTCGGTTAAGGAAATAAAAATGATTGTCTTTAGTTTGTCAGCTTGCAACTTGTTTTATGGTAAACACTGATTTTTCATTAGGTCTTGCTATTTATTGTTAGTGAAAAGACTTTAACTCATGGTTTGTCTATGTGAGGGAAAATTGTGATTTACTTTTGCAGCAAGGTTATGCTGTAGAAGTGTTGAATCTTTATTGTTCTTGGGCAATATGAAAGCCCTTGAAATATTCTTTTGATTTCACATTTTTTACCGCTGAATGTTTGAATGTTATCTTCTCACTTGTTCAATTTATTTTATGGATTTTGTTTCTTGGCAGTTTTTTTAAGGCATATATGTTTGATCCGTTTTTCTTGATCACTTTGGTCCTCTTTATTAGGTGCACAAATATTTTAGATGGTGCACAAAAGTAATAAGGAAAAAGTTAACAACAAAAAAGTGAACAGAGCAAAGAAAAGGGTGTTGTTCTCACATTCATTGAGGAGTCCATTTTTTAAATTAATGGTGGGGTTCATAATAAATTTGAGAGGAGGGGGTTTCATTTCTTCGTATTTTAGGAGCACTTAAATTTTTAGATTTTTGGGTTCATAATAAAGCTTAGATTTTGGATACATTTTTAGGGACTTTGTAGAGGAGAAGAAAAAAGTATTTAGTTTTTATGACGGTTGATTATAGTTCTCATAAAAGTGGTGTTATAACTTAAATTTTCATAAATTGTTAATTAATAATTATCCTAAGCTTTAAGAAGTGATTTAAATAGTTTTGGAATAATTTTTTTTATGGCAAGTTCTTATTTATTTAAGAAGTGATGTTGAAAATCTTGTGCTCAAAATAATATGTCTTACTGAATCTATGCTTTTATTTTATATTAATTGTGGTTTACTTGTTAGAAAATTGCTAACAATTTATCTGCTACCATGTTAGATATGCAGGCACTAGATAGAGTGCGGCCCGGACCTGATGTGGATACCCAGTTGACCCAGCAGCCGAATCATCGGTCAAGTCCACTTTGGAGGTGCGCCGTTGACGAGGTATGTAGTAGTATTATTAATACATGTTTGTTTTTATAATTACCTCATATTTAATCTCCTAACACAATACTCGTCCGTGTGCAGGAGGTGCCTGGCATGATAAAGGTTCGACGCTGTAAATGCGTATTGCCACAGGGTGGGCTAGATCCACGTATCATGCAACACATAGATGCAGCAGGGTTGACTGGTTTATTCAAGGTTCCTGATATGGAGCTCGACCATGCCTTGATCACAGCGTTGGTTGAGCGGTGGTGTCCGGAGACGCACACGTTCCACTTACCCCATGGAGAAATGGGTATCACCTTGCAAGATATGGAGGTGATGCTGGGGCTTCTGGTGGATGGGTTGCCTGTCACTGGGAAGATAGACTATGTATGGAGTGAGCTGTGCGAACAGTTGTTGGGCCATAAACCTCCACCCTCGATACCAAAGTCAAACAAGTCTACCCTTGCTGGGGCGAGGATAAAATACACCTGGCTTGATGCACAATTTGCCGATCCCTTAGTTGCGGACGCTGGTGACGAAGTCGTGCAGCAACATGCCCGCTACCACCTACTTGTACGGATGGGGGCCCTCTTGTTCATGGAAAAGTCTACGGACCGGGTCTCACTGTTGCCTCTGCAGTTGGTCAACCCAGTCAGCAATGCGAGATGGTATAGCTGGGGTAGTGTAGCATTAGCCTGGCTGTATAGGCAACTTTGTGGTGCATCGAAGAAGGATGCGATGCAGATTGGAGGAGCACTCTTGTTGGTGCAGCTTTGGGCCTATTCAAGGTTCCCACAATTATGCCCTGTTGTGAGGCCGCCTCTACCGCTAGTGCACTCAGGGCCCCTTACCATTAGGTACATTCATTGAGTTCTCATTATTTGTCTCTTTCATATAATTAAAAATATGTCAAACCAACAAACAAAAGAAACTTATCAATGCTTAGTATATGGATGTGAAATATAAAAGCAAAGTTTGTTAAATGTAAGGTTCAGTAATGAGCATTTGTCGACACCCCATGTTTGGTAGGTGGAGTGGGCCAAAATGCACCGCAAAGCATGCCACACATGTCCTTGCTGCGTACCGGGCGTTACTGGCTACACTACGGGCCGAGTAGGTATTCGGTTAATTTAGTTTGAATTCTTATGACCACGTTTCTCTCAATTCTTATGACTACGGGCCGAGCACGTTTCCCTCAATTGCATGACCACGTTTTTATTTTTATTTTAGTTTGAATTCTTGGATTGTTGTAGGAATGAGTTGATTTCATAATACCATCCCATCATTTTGTTTGATACTTGGATTTCCATCCCATCATTTAACTGAATTGGAATGTCCATCGTGAAGTACTTCACATTAGAACTTCCATTTGTAGCACCTGCATGAATACGACCAAACATAAAGTAAAAAATTCTTGAATGTTAAATCAAAGGGTTTTTTCCAAATTAGGTTGGATTGAAGGGTTTTTTCCAATGCAACCCAACTCACATGACTCAGGTTAAGTTGGGTTAAATCAATGGGTTATATATAAATTTAGTCATATATATATTAAGTAGAATTTGGCTATATCCTTCATTATGTACGGAAACGTTTGTGATTTACACCGAAAAAAAAAATAAAAAAGAACACAGAAGAAATTGTCCCTTTTCCAAGATGTTTGAACTAAATAAGTAACTTACCTATGTATATGTTGTTCAAAAAAGCATGTGCAACATGCGCAAAAAAAAGCATGTGCAACATGCGCAAAAGATTGAGCATGAAGTCTTGGTTTAGTGCAAGACAGTGAGTTGAAACTTGTGTTGCAACCAAAAAACAAAAACTCCACCAATTGTTACAAATGTCATTAATCTGATGCAATGAAGAGAAGATGCACATATTGGATTATGTAATTGGTTATAATTCAATGAGAAATGAATTTACCTAAGAGTATACTAAAGATAATCAGATTTGTCTTTGGTTGTATTTGTGTGCTCAAGTAATTCATTTGATTTTAGTGATGCATCTTCGAAACTCACGATGACATCTTTAAATTCTTTCCAGCTACTAACTGAATCAAAAGTTTGTGTTCATTTACTGATTATGTCATTATACACCGTTTCAACCTATTTAACACGAGAAAATAGAACTTTTAGCCTGCTATGAAAAGAAACTAAAAAATTTCAAAACAATATTTCTTAAGACTTTATATAAGGCGAATGATTGTAAACGCAGAAGATATCAATTAAATTCTAAACAACAAATTTCCTACTATAAACTTGACAAATATGGGTCTTTTTAGAACAAGGGAATCAAGGCATATTAGAATACAAATGATATTTTCAAAACGCAAACAATATATGCTACAAATTTGATTAAACAAATAAAATTTAAGCTTGTACGGTTTGTAATTAATTAATAAAATGTTATGAGCTTAAAACCATAGTTATTGCTCTGCCTAGTAAGTAGACAATTTAGTATTTCTTCTTCTAACATAGGGGTATCCAGGATTACAAACATTGTTATTGTGATGCAAAAAACATTGTTACATTGTAAGTTATAAATTACCTTTGCTGAATTGAAGGTTATATTTTTACAGTCTAGTAGAATACTGTTTGACTTCGATTTACGTATTCAAGTGGTATATTTTGAATATGCACAGCCTCCATTGTCTTCTTGGAAAACAATGGCCTAAGTTTAAAGAAACAAATAATTGTTAATCAGTGATATATGAGAAAACATAAAGACGCTTGACACATTACCTCTTGTTGTTGACCTAAATGAAAAGTTAGTTCGTGCTCCTTGCACCAAAGTTGGAGAGCACAATTTAATTGCAGCATGTAACTCCTTAAGTTGTCCCCACTTTAGCTGCCTTAATAGTCCTAAAATTATTAAAAGCTATGGATTATTAATGACTACTTTATTCATATAATTTTAGAAGCGTGCAAAATATGCTACTCACCATATTCATTAAGAGGAATGTAATTTTAGACATTGACATGATTAGTTTGAGATAACTAAAAGGCTTACGTAATTTCCAACACTAAACTTTATAAGAAAATATATTTACATAGAAATATAATAACAGTATTTGATGAGGATTATACCATGTAATAATTTACATAGCTTCCATTTCTTGCAATATAAAGTGTTACTTGAAATGCAATGTCTTCAGTAGACCTTATATATGTCTTCCCTCCATATTTTTTATAACTTCAAGAGCAAATTAAGTACAGTTACTTTAGGGTTAGAATGATTAATAGTCATTTTGTTCTCATTCATTGAAACATTGTTAATGACTAATGCAATTAATGTAGCACAATATTTCTATTACGATAAAAAGATTTTGCGAAATCATCAACTTGGATTCATCTTACAGCCATAAGGATGCTCTAGTATTTGATGGTGTCAGTTAGCTTTGAATGTTATGCATATGAACATGGGGCTGAAAATGGTGGACATGAACAACCTAGATCTTTTAATATTTTTTGCAGGTCAATTTTGTTGTTCTTTTACTTTCTACCCAATAATCCCTGAAGATTTTGTGTATGACTAGAAGCAAGAAATTCCATGCTTTGCATATTACATATCACAAACATAATGTTAAATTAGTATGATGTCTCACTATCACAAACATAATCCACTTATGCAGATTGTATGGGAGTTGTACACGCATACGCTGGGCTCCCTACCTGCGTATTGCACTGCCGGGCAACATATTTGGAGGGCCGAGGTGCCGTTGATATTCTTTTGGATAGTGGAGTGGCATCATCCTGAGCAAGTCCCTCGTCAGTTTGGGATGAAGCAACCAGTTCCAAGTGTCGTGGATACGTCGACTACCCTTCACAAGATATCCCTTCGGGGTAAATGGGAGAAGAACTGGGAGGTAGAACATGATCCCTTTATTCGGCAATGGGCCAACCGAGTGAATGTAGTTCGCGGGTCCTCTCTCCTAGACGGTGATGATACGTACCTTGTTGAGTACATGATGTGGTACAATCGCAACACAAGGCGGTACATAACACCAGAGTCTGCGTATTGGGAACTCATGGCGAGGCAACAATTCCTATTTTATGGATGAAACCATTGTTCGATTAAATATCCTCAGCAGCTTTATCATGCATTCAAAAGTCCACAATAATTATCGTTGTTACATCTCTATAAGTTTCTCTGTCATTCTGTTTTAAAGTCAAAAAATATTGCATGAGTCTGTCATTATGTTTTAAAGTCAAAATACTGCATGATTTAAGTTGTTCATAACAAACTGAATTTGTCTTGATCCAATTTGTTTGCGTGAGGAATGGTTAATGGGCAATGACTAATGATGACCACACCTTTGTTCATATAATTACATTCAACTTTTAAAAAGGGTGGGTTGGGTTGGGTTTTATTGTATTTTATTTTACTTTTTGTTTAATTTTTTTTGTTTTTGGTTGGCTTGTACTTTTAAATGGACGGTGCAACTCTGTGTAGTAGTGATAAATTCACATTTCATGATAGTTTAGATAGCCTTTCCTCCAGGACTGATTAATGTATTACATATTCCTTGATAGATATTACCTCTAGGATTGGGAAGTCCCTTACTAAACTGTCGGTAGAATGCAATTCCCAACAGCTTAAAGGTCATTTAAAATCTTGCAAGTATGCAGCAAGGAGATGTGCATTTATACTAGATTCAAGTATGATATATGTTCTAAGTTTTTGGTACTTCTCTTAATTGAAACTTTAAGCTCGCGTTTGATATTTGCAATTCATTTGATTTGGGCATGTACGTTAGGAAATAAAAACTTCAAAATATGTGTCCTGATTGCAATGTGATATTAATGGAGTTGTAAATCCGGTGAAGCCTAGATAAAGAAGTGAAATTCTAATATTTTCACTTATGCTAAGATTGAACTTATGTACAACCAACTATACGTGTTTTTTAGAAGTATTATCTCAATGTTTAGATTGCATAGCGATAAACATAACAGGAAACTGAAAATTCCTGAGTGTTGGGTTGGAACTATAAATTTTTGCACAGGGGGGCCAACCCCTATTTTTATACACTGTCTTTTTAAAGATGCTTCATAATTATAAGTAATATAAGGATTTCATTAGCTATGTTTGCTACTTTTTTCTTTTGATTTTGGAACAGATTTATCCAAGTTTTGCATCATACTTGCGTTCTTGCTTTTATGACGCCCTTGTTTTGTAGGTTCAGATGATGATTAGGTCTATACAGAGGTGCGATGAAGGTTCTAACATGCACACTGACCTTACATTTACACTAGAGCTTGTGGAGGAGCTAGGCTGACTTAAATTGGCGAATGCGCTTACAGAAGTAGTTGACATTGGTACATACGCCCCAGTTCATGGCGGGCAACGTGGTGGGTCTCGTGGGGGTGGACATCGTGGAGGTGGTCAAGCTGGTCGCAGCCGTACGACCAAGTTGAGTCCCATCTATGAGGAAGGGAATGAGTCGGGTGCAAAAGAGGCATGGCTTGGCACTGATTGGGTACTGTTTGATGACGACGGCAGGACACCGTGATGCATGCCTGGCGATGGTGCTGGGCCATCCCATAGCGTCGATCATCAGGGCACTGTTCCAGCCCACATTACATCCCATGGTGCCAGCACGGACTATGAGGGCCCTCCTCGTATGTCGCCCCCAGTTTTCAGTGGATCTGCCCATGATGGTGGATGCATATTTGTCCCTACACCAGGCATGCCCACCCCACCTCTAGTGCATGTGGACCCCACCATGTTAGCTCCATCTCAAACCCCCCACAAAGAGGCTGTACAGATTGAGCAGATACCGGCTGAGGACATTGAGCCGATGGAGGCTTTGCGGAGATCGCGACGCCTACGTGCGCATGCTCCCGATTGCGGGACCGGTGATGGTATGTACTTCGTCTACACTTCCCATCTTCTTGAGCTACTTCTACTGTGCATTTGATTGATTATGTTAATTTAATTATGCTATTGTGTCTGATGAAACAGGTAAGATTAGACCTGTCAGGGCATATGGGCGGAAACGAAAAGATCATTAAATGCCTTAGTGTATGCTTATACTTCCTGCCTATAGGTGATTGCATAGTTACGTTTCACTTTTCTTCTAAAGTAGTATTTTTTTTTTTAGACCTAACTGCAATGGTGGACACAAAAAGGCCATTGAGTCGGATTGTCCCTGTGTGCTTATTCTTCATGTGTATAGGTGACTGGAATAAGCATGCAAAATGTTCTACTAATTGGGGAGAATCTTGGTGGCTGTGCATCTATTTCTTGATCATTGCTTGGGGAGAATACTGGTTGTCAATGTGTTTGTTGTCAAGAAATTGATATTTTGGAGAAAACCCATAAGGCGTATTGTATTTATTGATGTATTAGGAAGTTTTTCTGCACTTGGAGTTTTGATTGCAAATCGACAAATGTCTGGATTGGTATTCATTTAAAGCCAAACTTTCTTGTGTTTTTGTATGTTGTTAGCTACAGTAAAGTGGGTTGTAAGAGAGTAATTTGTTTTTTTATTTTTTTTTTTATTTTTTTGAGAAACAAATGTGTGGCATTGTTGATAAGCAAGAAGAAGTAATTTGATACTTTCCGTAAAAGAGTTTCATGATGAAGTTTATGCGGATCAATGGCAGAACCAACTCCTTTGTAGCAAATCATTTATCCGAGTCTCTACAATGCTTGGCTAGGTACGTGTCTCTCTCCTAATTTTCTGATTTGCCTTCCCTAAAATTCCTAGATTGGTACATCCTCCTTCCCATTTTCTTATGTTTAATCTCCTTTAAATCCCCTCCTCTCTAGAATGATTAGATCTGTGTACATTTGATTACAAGTTCGTTAGTAGGAACTTTGGAGAATAGAATTTATATATATTTTTTTTCTGAGTTCTAGAGCAGCTCACAATATAACTTACCTAAAGCTGAAAACGGAAAAAATCTTAGTTATGTGTGCATGTTTTGTTCCTTTCGCTTCTTGGGGTTTGTAATTGTTATTTAACATTGTATATATTAGCTTTTCATTTTGCTAGCAATTTGGGAACCTAATGAGAAACAAAAAATTGATTATTGATTTTTTTCATCAATTAGCCTTCTTATTTTATGATTTTCAGTATATATATATATGTTGTGTGTGTCATTGGCCAATGAATCAAATCTTGTCCATCATTTGCTTTAATGAAATGATGGAGGCCTTCATTGCTTGAACTGGGGATGAAACAGGCTAATGATTATCTTGAGGGCATGGTATCCGTTAAAAAATTAAAAAGTAATTGAGTGTGTTTTCTATTCTGGTTGGAAAAGTAATAGGATTTAAAGCTGCTCACTCTTAGTGTTGTACGATGGTTACTCACACCATCAAAGCACACTCCTATAATTATTGCATTTGCACGATAGGCTTGTTTTGTTGAATTTTGTTTGTAGTTTCGAGAGATACTTATATGATGATATGTGTTTGATTTTACATTTATGTAATTCAAGAAAGTGGTTTAGTTGGCCTCAAGATTGGTGGTTTGATTTGCACGGTGGAAAATCTGATATGCAAGGTTGAAAACAGAACCACCATCTGGCATTCATTACCAATCTGACTGGTTTTGTATTTATCTTCACATGATTGAAAGTTGAGTTATTTGCTTCAAAGTTGGCTTTATAATATGCATATGGGTGTTAGAGGACGCTAGAATTGAAAAAAGATTTCCAAGGCTTTGCTTACCCTTCCAAGTAGTTGCAAGTCTATGTTTATCCTCTATTTGGTTGAATGCCTTGCTAATCAATTTGCTCAAAATTTTATGAATTTTGGCTAACCATTTTAGCGAACACATTCTCTGAAGATAACAAGGCGGAGTATAAATTATAGATCTTGATAATAATCTCAGCCATTTCTCTTATATGTTATTTTTCAATAATTCATCAATATTTTATAGGTTGTTTTATCTGTTGAATACATGGTTGTTCATGCTTCTAATTGTATAGTTTATGCTCAGGAATTTTCATTTTTCCTTGGAGGGAAAGGCAGTTAAGACCATTGAGCTGGCATATCAGCTGGCATGTGACCTGTAGGAGAAGAATGAGGACTTCTCTGCTCTAGAAAATGGTATGCAGAGTAGCAACAATATTTTGTAGAGAATGAATTTATAAATTATTGCTTCGTTGCTGGCATTTATCTAGTTTTTCATTAGACAATTTGTTATTGCTATAGGACTTTCTGCCCCTACTTGCATATGAAGGGCTGAATAAATTCCCAGCGGTTCATCTGCTTAGCAAATAGTTGCTGAAACTTTGAATTGGCAATTCTTGGTGGTGATATATGCATGCTAGCCAAATAGAAAAACCAAAAGATAATAATATATACGTCTTTGTTGAGCTTCCTTGAGCTATGAAACTGAAGCTCTGTGTCTCTCCAAAGAACAATCACATAGACTACAGGTAAGTATTTGTAATTGATTATTCATTTCATTGTTGAACTTCTAGCTGCTGAGGTGAAGTTCAATTGGATAATACAATTGGATTCATTTGCCTATAAATTAATGTCTTTTATTTGAGAAGATATCAGTGTTTCATGTTGAGAATAGTAAAATTACTGTATTTTATTTTTTGAGAATTAATGTCTATTTGATTAATGCAAGTCTCTATATACTTTAAAACTCAAATGATTTATATTTATGTTTTGTGATATAAATAAAATCCAAAATTATCTTAATTATTACTCTTTTTCCACGGCAAGCACGTGCCTTGCACGTGCTGCCCAAACTAGTAATTTATCTACAGCATTTGGAACATGGGGCATTCTGAGTATTGTATACGAGGAGTATATTAAGTTAAGAAAGACTCATTGGAGTTAAGTGTAGGCTTTTGTGGTTCTATTACAACTCTGTATGTTACACATAGTTCCAGGAGTATAATTGGTTGCTTTGTGATGTTATTAATTGGGTGGTGTTTGTATCTCTGATATGAATGTTTGATGGTATATTAATTCTTACAGTGTACATCATTTTTTTCCCAGAATATAGAGGATTATGCTGTTCTGGGTGCATCCTCTAAAATTGCTGCTATTCTTCCATTCTAGGTAGGCATTTGTCTTGGGTGGTGTTAGACCATGAATTGTTGATTTCATTTCTTAGTTGATCATTGCTTCTTATATGGTTGGGTGACTTTCATTTCCAGGTTGTAAGAGCTCCATTGCATGTTTGACAATGTGACCCTTTCATTCCTTGTGAAGGAAACTGCACGGTAAGTATTTAGCCCAGCTTTAATTTTCATTGTCGAAGAAGGAAAGCTCTAACTAGAGTGCAAACACATTGGTCTTTTCTATAAGTAAAATACTAAATCTGTGCATGTTCTCACAAATGCTATAAGAGAATAAATACCTAATGATCT
The DNA here is from genome assembly GCA_011696235.1 of Quercus mongolica. NCBI lineage: Eukaryota > Viridiplantae > Streptophyta > Magnoliopsida > Fagales > Fagaceae > Quercus > Quercus mongolica. The sequence continues at coordinate 25,954,472 of CM022241.1, read as the reverse complement.
CAACTTGTGAAGGTGGGAGATTTTGTCTCACCCCATTGAGTCACAAACTTGATTTAGGTTGTTAGACGTTCTTACTTTCATTATAAACTTGAGACATTTTCTCATCTATAAGGCTAATTTATTCTGTTGGGGCTTCTAGGTTTGAGGGTCTTTGAGTTTTTACAAGGGCATTACACCAAACTTTCCTGAAGAATGTTCTCGTTCGAAGGGAACCGGCCTCCATCAAATTGGCCATTTGTGGGTAAAGTTGAAATACATGGTTTGCAGGTAACTATTTTTTTTTATTTAATTTAAAATTGTATAAGGTTCTTATGCTGAGATTCTAAGAATATCATTGATAAAACAGATCAAATATAGGCTGATGCACTTGTTCTGAGGGGGATCAGTTGCACATTTGAGGAAGGGCACAAAATACGTATTGTTGGCAGAATTGGCAGTGGCAAGACCACTCTCATAGGTGCTCAATTTCGTCCAGTGGAGCTAGCTAGAGGGAAGATATAGTAATGTATCTATTGAAACCTGTAGTATTCCATGTAATGTTCACTTTTTACGTAATTTTGAAATTTTAAGTGTTCATTTTTTTTTTTCTAATTCAGAATAATATTACAAGGTACATCATAATTTTAGGGTTTTATTTACTGTGTTTGGGATTCAAGAACCTTTATATAGCTGTGTTATTTGTTTTTTTAGTTGGTTGGTGTCAATTTTTATTCATGGTTATTTTGTTTTGGACTTTCTATATTGTGGCTATTAAAATTTTCAGAATTGACTTGAAGAATTTAGATCATTTTCTGATGTTAGACAATTTATCATGTATGAATAATTCTAATCCTATCTTTTTTAAAGTTTGAATTTTCTTTGATTGGTATGGATTGCAATGAATCCTCCAACGAGGAGGATTTCCAAATCGTTCATGTAGAGGTTATGCAATTCATTGTTGTTTTTTATGTCATGTACATTCGTTAATCGTGGCTCATTGTGTATAGGCTGATCTTGTATTTTGTAACTACACAATAATGGACTGCAGTGAACCAAATAGACAGGGTACGACCAAAGCTGACTGAATAGGATCAAATAGAGTAAATAGAATGTAGTACACCGATTTTCCTAGAAACCACAGTGGACCGAATAATACCAAAGTAGATATAATGGACCGAATAAGACCAAAGTAGTCCAAAAACGAAAATAATAAGGTTATTTTTCCATATATACATATCTGCCAGTCAAACAACTGGAAAACGATGACACTTCTACTTAAACCACACACGAAAGTAGTTACTTGCAAGTATACATATCTTACTAAATACCACAACAAGAAGTCGTACTTTTGCATTCATGCATCCGTACGTTGTCTCGTGGGTGCATCAACTTCATCATCCCCCACAACATGGGCCACCACTTCATTCAACATGTTTGCACTCAACCTTGCGATCCTCCTTGCGTGGTCACGCTCCTCAATGGCAACTTCCAACTGATACCTTAACAAAGTGTTCCTAATGTCTCCACTGCCATAGTTGGTTCCTTCGCTTCGAGAAGTGCTAGGTGGAGTTGAGGTTGATATGTTTGGAGTTGCCCATGATGTAGACGCACCACCATGCACGCCCATACCATTACCATGCAAATACTCCATGTATGCAGCTTCGGCTTCCCTTCGATCTTTATATGATTTGTGATTGGCGTTTGGGAATTTATGAACTTGTTTACTCGCATCTAGCCAACTGTCGTATATGCCTGGAACACGATCGTTAAAGACAACATAGGTACGTCCCATCCTGCTCTACAAACACGCAATGGTGGGAATTCTTTGCACCAAAATGTGGTTGCACCTTCTAACGTGTGAAGGGCGCTTTTGTGGAGGAAATGGAGCTAAAACTCGATTCTAAAGAAATCGAGTTATAGCAACATCTGCCCCTACATAAAATACGGAGTTACAAGTAACTCGACTTCTTAGTAACCGAGTTTTTGCCGTCATTTCAATATGTCTTGTCAACAGTAACTCGATTTATATGGTGTCGAGTTTTATATAAAATCGATTTCCTCAATATCAAGTCATGGTTGTCCCCCTCCCCACATTTCAGAATCCATGCACGTGCCTGGCTCTATCTGTGCTGAAAACCTTCACTGTCTGGTCTCTGAAAAAGAAAGCCTATGAGGTGAACAAAGTTTGCTAACTCTTCTGCCATTTTCCTTGTCATTATTGCATCCTCACCAAGCGTGCTGTTGCTGTGGTCCCCTTCTTCTTTGTTCTGGCACATCTTCCCTGACAGGTATATATTCACTTACATAACTTATTGACTTACATAACTACTTATAATTGGATTGCCATTTTAGGGACAAAATGGGATTGCTTTCTACAACTGTCTTATTCTGACATTATATGTGTGTATATATATACATAAATGTATGTATGTATAGATATATGTATATATAGACAAACGTACCTACCCATATCATAAGATGTATATGTGGCATGAACAAATATATGTATACACACACACACACATGCACACACACACATATATATATATATGTATGTATATGCAAATATATGTAAATATAAACAAAGCTACCTACCCATATATGATCACATGTATATATATATATATACAAACACATATATAGGTATGTTTATATATAATGTATGTGCTTAGGGCACCAATTTTTTGAAACATTTTGTTAGGAATTGCAAAAACTGTTAATGCATTGAAAATCCTGAAAAAAAATTGTCCAAAATCGAATTATATGGACATTACAATCTATTACCCATTTTTATTAACTCTTCCCCAGTTTTGCAGAACTTGCAGCTGTCCGAAATTACATCTTCGATTGCTCTCGCTTCATCCGGCTAGAACCCACAATTTCCCGCGCAAATTCTTCGAGGATTTTACATAGTAAGACTCTTTTAGCGGTTGCTATCTTTGAAATTACACATTGTTGGTGCGTTATTCTCAATTTTTTTTTTTTTTTATGCTTGACACTTCTATGTCTATGAAGATTGTGATGAAATTGGGTGTTTGGCTAGTCAAATGCATTGTTGTTAGTAAGGTTGCCTATGTCATAGGTTGTCTTCCTTCCACAAAATGAACTTGCCAGTGGCTCCATATGTGTGTGGTACTCCTTATGCTGGTTGTATGTCTGAACTGTACATTGTGCAATTTATTTTCTGTTTTTTGTAGAAGCTAGTGAAACTTACTACATGTAGCTACGAATTTCGAAAATATGTCAGTTCCTAAATCCACTTGTATGTTTCCTATATAATATTATTACTGTTATATACTTTAGGTCTCTAACTTCAAATTATTGACTCGGACCAAAATGCATTACAATTATTGCACCAACTAAACAACCCGTGAATAAGAATATTGTTTTTTCATTGTGTTGTTGTAAACTGCTCTAGACAGTATATTGTATGCATGATTTTCTACACATGGTATCTGGTTACTCTCCAATTTTTATTCTCTGCTTCAAACTTCATTTTGGTTCTGTTTTTGTATGAGCTGATCGAGTTTGCACTACTGACCATCGATTAGTTATGGGTCTGAAGAGGACTAAGAGGGGAAAATGCAAAGCTGCATCCGAACCTGAAGTGGTGTTTGATCAATTAAGGTTCCTCACGCCCGAAAATGAGCAAACCTTTGAAACCTTGATTAAGCGTAGGCGTATTTGGGGAGAAAGGCAAATCAATTTATAGGAACTGCATCCTTTTGTTCGTGAGAATCTACAGTCTAGGCATTGGCTGTCCCTGTGTACAAACATACAACCCCCTCCAGCTGACTTGATTAGAGAATTCTATTTGAATCTATCGGTGCATGAAGATCTTGGTGGTCACAAGGTGGCATCGTCCATACGTGGTGTACCGTTTACAATAACTAGGGAGCACGTATCTAAAGCTCTTGATGTACCTATAATTTGTACACCTACTTATCCAAACTCTATGTCTCCTCGTATTGATGATGTTATGGATGTTCTTTGTGGACAATCAAACAATCGGGATTCTGACCGAAGTATTAGCTCAAGTGAGTTGACTGAGCTTAATTATATCTTCTTTAGGATAGCTTGTCACAACATTTTCCCTATCTCTCATATCCATACAATCCCTGTAGACAGGTGTATCTTTCTTTACGCCCTCGTCACCAATAGTTCCATTTGTTTTCCTTCCCTTTTCATCAGAACCATTGTCAAGGTGCGTAGGAGCAAGTATAAGAGGCATGCTTTGTTTTTCCCAGTTCTCATCCATAGGGTCCTCAAATATTTAGGATTAAAGAACTTTCCTTCCCAAGAGTTGGTTCACATCCAAGCCCCTATAGGAGCTAAATTTCTGAAACAGCGAACTGCCTAAAAGAAGGTTGTCGACCTCAGTGTTGGTCCATCCAACAGACCACAAGTACGGTCTACTGCTGGAGATGTTCAAGATGAGGACATGTATGGAGATCCTGGAGATCCCACATCTGTTGTTGCCGAAGATGGTGATGATGAGATAGATGTTGACACTGTTGATGTAGCGCATACATGCCCTCTTCCTCCCTCTCTTCATGCTATGATGGAGACCATTATGACGACTCAAGCAGCCCATGGGCAGCTTCTACATGGTCTTCTTGCCAAGGTTGGAGCTATACGAGCGGACTTAGCTCACTATAGACGTCCTGTTCCACCTTCTACACCATCTGACTCTTGATGATTGCCATTAGGTATTGTACCGAAGGGGGGGACGATTTTCAGTTCGTGGTTGCTATAACATATTTGGAGAATTGTATGACAGTTCTATATTTTGTTATTTTAGTGGCAATTTGAAGAACATGGTATCCGTTGAAAGTAATTTGATATATTAATATGATGGTTAGTTTCATGCCCATCGTTACTATCATTAGTATTATTGAAATGGATGTAATGGTCTAAGAATTTTTTATGTTATTATGTGATTCTATATAATATCAAGTAGATCCAAGTCTGTGGGTAAATAACATTTATTTCATAATTCTGTACGACGCTCACGTGTTTTTAGATTATAGTAATTATTAATACAAATGGAAGGTTTGTGAAAGCACAATTCGTTTACAGGTTTTGATATTAACGATGAACTACCTAGGAGATTTTCCTTGGAACAATGGCTGAAGCTATATCTTGACTTCAGGCAACTATTTTTATTGGAGGTTTTGTTGAGCTTACATGTATTTTCCACTAATTGGATATTTTTGTCGATCTTAAATCAGTAATTATATTGTTCTGAATTTGATCCTCGCCTGGACTATTCCTCATGCATCATATTTGTAAGGTTGAATTTATTCAACCATCTAATTGGCTTTATTCCGTGCCAAATTTGCTTGTAATTCAGCATTTAGTTACCCTGTATTTAGGTGGGTTTGATGTAAGGGTGATGAGTGAGATAGAGTGAAGATTGCTCAAGAGTGTGCCAGAAAATAGAGACTCGCGGGTGACTCGCGGCTGCAAGCCACCAGACGCAGCACACGTGCCAAGCATGCTGGAAGGTGAACAGTCAAGCAAGCTGGAGCACTACAGGACAAAACAGGACAACTGGCCATACTGTTATCTCGCGACTGGATCTCGCGACTTAGTCAAGCCGCGAGGTCAAGCCGTGAGCCACCCTTGTTTTGTAAAACCTAACGTTTCACATTCCTCTTATACTCTAGTATAAATACCCCTTTTACCCACGATTGTAAGAGAGCTTCCAGAGAGAATTTTGAGAGATAAACCCTAAAGAAAAACAAGATTGATTCACCCACAATCTATACATTAGAGTCTCTTCAAATTCCTCAACTCTCTTCCTCTCCATTGTCAAATCCTTGAGAGGCATTATACCAAACCTGGTTCTCACCATTATCATTACTGTGAGAAAGGTGTTTGGATTTCTGGGAAGCAGTTAGGAAGGAACCAATCTTCATTGGTTAATGCTACGGTCTAGTAGCGGAATCCAGGAAGCTAGAAAAGAAAAAGGTTCGGCGCAACCTCATTGGAGCAAGAAGCTTGGAGGGCTTAGGTGCACTAGGTAGATTAGGCTTGGAGGGTCCATTGTTGTCCATGTATCCCAACTGTATTTTCTAGTGGATTGTTTACCGCTTGGAGGACGGCGGAGAGGTTTTACGCCGAGGCTTCGGTTTCCTCTTCGATAACACATCGCGTGTTGTTTTTGTGTTTGCATCTTCCTTCCTCTCTATCTTTGCCTTTTTATTATCTGCTATGGATTGTGTTTTATTTCGGCTTAGATAGTTTTTACCAATTCCATATTATAGCTTATGTTAAGTTTTCGCACACTAGTTGTTTGACATATTGCTTGAATTGGTTAAGTTGTAATTTGGGGGTCTAAACGTTCAAAGGTGTTTATACACGTTTTTGAACTTTCAATTGGTATCAGAGCGGGTACACTTGTTTTGGTTTTATTACCTAAGTGTGATCCTTGACCCCTTGTGTGTTTTGCCATGGATAATGCTTTGTATGCTTCTATGGATATTGTTGATTGTAACATGCCATGTGTTTGTGAAAATGCCTCTATGAGTGTTAATCCTTATAATTGTGATGACATGTTACTTGAATCTATGGGTGTTGTTGACAAACTCTTGAAGAAAGGAGCTAAGAAGTTTCAAAAGAATTTGAGCAAGTTAGTTTGTGAAAAGGATGATTTGATTGCTAAACTCAATGAATCCAACAAATTGGTTGAGAAATATAAGAATCTTGCTGAAATTTCTCTTGAAAAGCTGAAAGAGTTTGAATGTTTAAATAAGGACTTGGATGCTAAACTTGTTTTGTCTAACAAAATTGTTGATGATCTTAAATCTGAAAATGAATCTCTTAAGATACATGCCAAGTGTTTGATTGCTGAACCTATTGCTAAAATGGAAGAAAATATATGTTGCAATCATGTTGTGGTACCCGATTTTGTGCCTATTGTGTGTTCTACCTCAAAGGACAAATCGGTGTACATTCCTCCACACAAAAGAAATTAAAAAGTGGAGAGAAAGGCTCTTAAGCCTAAGCCTCTGTTTAGGTCCCAATCTAGGGATTTGAGTGGATCTAAGTTTGTTCCTACTTGCCACCATTGCGGTGTGATCGGTCACATAAGACCCCAATGCCCCAAGTTTAAAAGAGAACAAACCTTTGTTGTTAGATCCCTTCCCAAAAAGCCTAATGGACCTAAATACATTGTTTATCACCATTGTGGTACCTTTGGTCATCTAAGACCTCATTGCTCTAAATTTCAAGCTCTTAAGAGAATCAAAAGAAAAGAGAAACTTGAGCTTTTTGGAAGTTGTGCTTTGAAAGCTAAACCGAATTGGATGGAAATTGGTAAGTTGTTGAAGAAAGTGGTTAATGCTCTTACCTCTTTGTCTATGTGCATCTCTGGTTTTCATTCTTCCAACCCTCGTCTCACTTCCCATGAGACACTCATTCCAAACAATCATTCCGTTTGGATGAGGAAGGGTTCCTATGGTTGAACTTGTGCTCTTTTTGGTCCTTGATCTAATTCTTTCGATCTTTGTAGGACCCTTCATGCATTTTGTGCATCTTGCATTTATTTGTATGCATTGTTTTGTTCTTGATCTTACTTTTATGTTTCTGCTTTGTGTGAGTAAAAATTCCAAAACCACATAAAAAATGAAAATTTCAAAAAATTTGATCGTATATGTTTGAGCACATATCTCATGTGAGTTTGGCCTTGTACCTTTGTACAAATGGCTTTGTGCATTTACGAGCTTAGCTTGTTATTTTTGCACTTATATCTTTGTGGGAAAAATCTTGACATCTTTGTGTGATTGTTGTAAATCGATCTTCAAGCTTGTCATGAATGATTAGTCAATAGTCATGTTGGTTTTGATACATGCGTAGACTTGTGCTTATATCTCTTCCCACTCTTTTATTTTTATTGCTTAAAGAGCTCAATAAATGTAAATCTCAAAATGAAAAGAGATAATGAGCTGCAAAAGCCGTCGCACATACTAGTATTCGACTAGGAAAAAGGGAAAGCGACTTAAATGAAATTGTATGATGCCCAAAAAGCCAAAGGCTTGTTTATCAAATTGAAATATCACAAATTTTAGGCATCGATCTCAAAATGAGATGTTTTGATTCAAAATGATCAAATGTTATGAATTGTAAAGAAGCTAAATGAAAAGCTTCATCATATGTAATCATTTTCTTGTGGGAGGTCATATATGTTCATTTCTATAATTGAGATAGACCACTTGACTTAGCACTAGTTGTGTATGACTTGATTGAATTGATCATTGAAGCTTCACTCTAGACTAAGGATTATTCCACATTTGATACACACACAACACACATGCCTAATGTTCAATGAATGTCTTATTCATTTGTTAGAATGTACTTGTCTAAATGTGATGTGTGTGTGCTCAATCATATATGGTTCAATCCAAAAAGATTTTTGATCATTTTATATGTTTTTGGAAGTGATTTTTATCACTCTTTGTGTTTATGTTTAGTGTTTACTTTGTTTTTCATTGTTTTAATATGTTCTATATTGAAAAACAGGTGTCAAAGTTTTTCGCGGCTCAACTGGCGACTCGCCAGTCGCGAAACCCCAGTCGCGAGTTCATCCAGAAGCTTTTGGCGACTCACTCGCGGCTTGCTCGCGACTCACTCGCGACTCGCGAAAATTTTCGCGACTGAAACTCGCGACTCACGGCTTGCTCGCGACTCACTCGTGACTCGCGAAAATTTTCGCGACTGAATCTCACGACTCGCCTAGTCGCGAAACGCCCAGAAACAACTTTTTAAAGGGTTTTTTGTGGGAAGCTTGTTTTAAACCTCTCCCATCCTCTCTAAACCCCCTCTTTCAATATTTTTATATCAAAACCCAACCAATTTGAATGATTTTTCATTCCATTAACATTTCTAAGGTATTTATAAACTCTTTTCATTAATTTTGATCCTTAGATTATGTTTTGGAGAGTTTTGTGCTCTTGGTTGGGATTTTTATCATAGGGGTTGGGAAAACTTAGTTTTTGTCAAATTTCTTCATGGGTTTGGTTTCTTTTGCTGATTTGCATTGGATGTTGGCCCCTTGTGGCAGGTAGAATATGTATTAAGGGTGGATTTCACGATGTTCATGCATTGTTTCACATTATTGTTCATAGTGTGCATGCTAGGTGTTTGATAAAATGCCTCCTAGACATTTTCTCGCTTGTATGGACTCTGATGAGTACCAAACTTTGGGGTTTCTCATGTTTCCTCATTAGGAACATGTTTGGTTCATTGATTGTGTATTTAACACACCTTGCCCCACATGTGCATTTTTCATGCATTGGTCATGCATTGCACTTAGCCACCTCTTGCACACACCTTTGCTACCCTTGTCATGCATTGGTCTTGACCTTGCTTTTTCATCCTAGCTTGTCATGTCTACCTTATGCTCTGTAGCATTTTACTTTGTCTTAGGTTTGAGCTTCATTTTCTCATTCATCTTGCACCCCTCATGCATCATTATCATTGTTTGTTCATTCATCTCTTGCCCTCTTTTCTCCTTGACCCTTTGTCTATTCCTGACAAAAAGGGGGAGAGTATACTCTAGTGAGTATACCGGAGTGTTTTGTCATTTCTATATGACTCTTGTTTTGACTCTTGTGCACATCCTTAAGGGGAGATTCTATTTCTCGTGCACATTTGTAGGGGGAGAGATTTTCCATAGTGGAGATGCATATACCAAGGGGGAGAAGACATTGTGTTAACTAGAAAACTTTGTTCTGTTTGTTTTCTTGTTGGCTTTATGGTGCTTTGAGTTATGCTTTGTTGTTCTCATTGCATCATGTTTGTGCTTTGGACATGCATATATCCCTATGCTATTGTGCTTCTTTGAATGTATGTTCGGATGATCATTTGCTTTGCTATGTGATCATTGTAGTCATTTCTATATGACTGTTTTGGTGTATGATCAAGTTGCTCACATGTTTCACATCATGCTTACTTGATCGCAATTTACTTGTTACATTATACTTTTCCTTTTATTACTTGCTTTACCTTGAGGGTCTAATGTGTTTTGTGCAAGTGTTTCAGGTTACAAGTATATATGTTCCTAGTGCATCACAGCTTCCTATCATTTTGAAGGGGAGAAACTTTAAGCACTTTTAGTTTATATTGTTTAAGTTTTTATTCAATATAATGTGCTTTGTACCCATATGCTTTTGTAAGCTTTTAGGGTTAATGTTTTATGCATATTTTGTAGGCTTTATGGTATGTACGTTGCTTAATGCAGCCTTTTATGCTATGTTGAAATCAGTACTTATATCTAAATGTCTTGCATTTTGATTTATGTACTGTCACTCTTGTGCCATTGTAGGATTGTTCCTAGATGCATATACCTTGTGTATTATGCATTGGTTGAGTGTTGTTTATACAAGTATCTTGCCTTGTGCTTGTTAACTTATATGTCCTTGTGTTCATTCCAAGTGTGAATGAGCACTGTGATCACTACCTTGAGGTGTTCACTTGGTTGATCAAGCCATGGTTTGTTTTTTAACTCCATCTTTGCTTGATCTCATATTGCCTGTTTCATATGCATTTCACGATTTTCTGCTTAACAATGATCATGGTGTATTGTTGTGTTTCAGGAGTCTTATGTTCATATGATTCAAGTGCTTCACAGCTTCTAGAGTTAGGTGTGAGTGAGTTTTGTTCAACTGTTCCTAACTCACATGTTAAGTCTAGAGTCTGTTTTAGGGTTTTGTCACGGAATAGCCAAAGGGGGAGATTGTAAGGTTGAATTTATTCAACCATCTAATTGGCTTTATTCCGTGCCAAATTTGCTTGTAATTCAGCATTTAGTAACCCTGTATTTAGGTGGGTTTGATGTAAGGGTGGTGAGTGAGATAGAGTGAAGATTGCTCAAGAGTGTGCAAGAAAACACAGACTCGCGGCTTGGCCTCGCGGGTGACTCGCAGCTGCAAGCCACCAGACGCAGCACACGTGCCAAGCATACTTGAAGGTGAACAGTCATGCAAGCTGGAGCACTACAGAACAAAACAGGACAACTGGCCATACGGTTATCTCGCGACTGGATCTCGCGACTTAGTCAAGCCGCGAGGTCAAGCCGCGAGCCACTCCTGTTTTGTAAAACCTAACGTTTCACATTCCTCTCACACTCTAGTATAAATACCCCTTTTACCCACGATTGTAAGAGAGCTTCCAGAGAGAATTTTGAGAGATAAACCCTAAAGAAAAATAAGATTGATTCACCCACAATCTATACATTAGAGTCTCTTCAAATTCCTCAACTCTCTTCCTCTCCATTGTCAAATCCTTGAGAGGCATTATACCAAACCTGGTTCTCGCCATTATTATTACTGTGAGAAAGGTGTTTGGATTTCTGGGAAGCAGTTAGGAAGGAACCAATCTTCATTGGTTGATGCTACGGTCTAGTAGCGGAATTCGGGAAGCTAGAAAAGAAAAAGGTTCGGCGCAACCTCGTTGGAGCAAGAAACTTGGAGGGCTTAGGTGCACTGGGTAGATTAGGCTTGGAGGGTCTATTGCTGTCCATATATCCCAACTGTATTTTCTAGTGGATTGTTTACCGCTTGGAGGGCGGCGGAGAGGTTTTATGCCGAGGGCTTCGGTTTCCTCTTCGATAACACATCGCGTGTTGTCTTTGTGTTTGCATCTTCTTTCCTCTCTATCTTTGCCTTTTTATTATCTGCTGTGGATTGTGTTTTATTTCGGCTTAGATAGTTTTTACCAATTCCATATTATAGCTTATGTTAAGTTTTCGCACACTAGTTGTTTGACATATTGCTTGAATTTGTTAAGTTGTAATTTGGGGGTCTAAACGTTCAAAGGTGTTTATACACGTTTTTGAACTTTCAATATTTTCATTACAAAATTTATTGATGAAACCTTGCAGTGCAGAGTCGTCGAAAAAGATAAAAGCGACACTTGGCATGACCTCATTCACTCTAGCATTAGGTCTAACGGATTTATTTTAATCAAATATGAGGAATCCAAATAGGGGAAGCCCCTTACATAATATATTAGATAACAGTGAGCTGAAGATAATAAACATCGTGAAGTTTAATGTTGTTGTGAAGGACCAAACAATTAACCTGTAAATGTGTATGGGACGTGATTGTTTGAGAGCTCAATTTCAGTGTTCAAGATGGTTTTACCATGTGCAATCTCTTCTAACCAACAGTCACGGATTATGAGAAGAGTGTTTTGACTACCATCCTTGAAAATGACCAACGATAATGAACACCCTGATGTTTAATGTTTTTACGAATGACCAAACACAATTAAACAGATATAACAGTGACCTCAAGCCACTAACATCAAATTTCTAAGAGCAAAGTGGTGCTTTCAGCCTGTAAATTATTATGGCACGCGTTTGTTTGAGAGCTTAGTTTCAGGGTTGAACATGGTTTTACCATGTGCAATCTCTTCTAACCAACAGTCACAAATTATGGGAAGAGCGTTTTGACTAGCATCCTTGAAAATGACCAACGATAATAAACACCCTGATGTTTAAGATTTTGTAAAGGACCAAGCACAATTAAACAGATATAATCGGGAGCTCAAGCCACCAACATCTAAGGTATAACAGATGTGGTATTTAGTCCCAATTGGGCCTCGCTTCAAACCGACAAGTCTTTGACCACGATGTTTGATCGAATAGTCGAGTAAGTAGGTATTCCCTCAAATGCAGTGTCACATTAATTGGCTATGATTACAAGAGAAATTTCAGTGTTTCAGCCTATGGCGCTGCGTAATTTGTAAGAGTGATGGTTCTGAGATCAAAGTGATGCTTTTAACCTGTAAATGTTTAATGACCAAAGATAATGAACACCGTCATGTTTACACATCATGATGTTTACAGACATTCAAAATGACCAAATCACAGAAAACACTGTGATCTTCATAATTTGTTTTGTGAAAGACCAAACATAATTAATAAATTAATATTGCGGTGAAAGACAAAACACAATTAATATAGCGAAATTTCAAGGTGACCAAGTTCCAACTCTAAACATACGTCACCAGCCTGCTTCTGTAGCACCAACTGTAGTCATATCAAACTCCTTCAATCGCAGCACATGTGCCAACAGACGCTGCTGTTTAGCCAAGTCATGTTCGGTGCTCTACACGATGTGGATACCCAGCTCGACACTGTTTCACACCCACACTCACATGAATACAGAATTGTGAAATTGGATGCACAGATGTCTCATTTACATCTACTATTGCAACTACTACCCACCTTTGATGTGACATTAGGAACATTTAAAATCCTGTTCATATAGCGTTTTTCCTGAAGGGTTTGACATGACAAGCCCTAATAAGTGAAATTGTAATGCCTGGACCGTGAAATGAGGTTATAAATGCACTAGTGATATAATGTTAAATTTCTACCCCGCTAACTTCGTAGATTGATTAAGCTATGAGTCGCAATGACTCAACATCAAATCGTACAATGCGAAATAAGTTTGGACCTACTTCAACAAATGCATCATCACAAGTTCCAACAGATCAACAACTACATACATACACAGACCACTATGGAGGAAAATGGGTTGGAAAGAAGAGAGATTTCGTTAATATGCCAATATACACGTATGAAAGTCTTGGAAGCGTCGGACACATCATGGTCGGCAAACCTACAAAACTAAGTACAGATACCACCGCAATAGAGTTCACTATAGCGAAACCACCATGGTCAACCCTATACGAGAAGAGGTGTGAGTTAGAGGTGTATTGTCGTGGCACAGGTTACGAGTTCCTAAGGCACGCTCTGCCGAGTTATCTAGAGATGAACCTGTCAACATACTTGCTCGTCTTGAACAAGAGAACAATTAAATGCAAAGGTGACTAGACCGTTTTCACGCAATCCAAAAAGCTAGAAAGCATCTAAAGGGGAAGGCGCAAGAGCGAGCCATGAAGTCTATTAATGAAATTACTGCGTTAGATGATGAAATAGATATTTCAGACTTCTTAGATTCAAGCAATGATGATTTCCAAAAATTTCTACCTACGAACATTAGACGTTGTTGTTAATGTCTACACATTATGTGCAATACATAATGTTATTGTTAATGTGTGACAAATGATGATTATGTATGTTCAACTTTTGCAACTCTAAAGATTAACTGTTTATTACTTTTGGCTAAGTTTATGTGAAATCGCTTTCTCATTTTTTTCATACGTGTTCTTTGTTGCTACATTCAAGTAATGTGCTTTGGTTGGACAATGTCCTTTGCTTTGTAATGTAGAGAAAACCTTAGGAAGTGAAATGCCTCCAAATTATATTTATTGCACATTACTTGTAGGAAAATTTAATAGATTCAATACATACAGACTGATCCAAACCACATAGACCAACCGCGCATATGATTCAATAATACGAATAATTCTTTTATATGAGTTGTTTGAGTCACGATATAATATGCACGTATATGTGTATCTTAGTTGTAATAGTGTCCTACTTTATATAGATACATTACATAAAGACTCGTCCAAACCAGACTAACCACTCACTCACTCACTGAAAATCCATATGGCTCACCCAACACACTCTCACAACGAAATTTGGTTTGCTTAAAAATAGGGTAAAGGCCTAAAAGCCTGATCAGCCTTTAAAATGTTTCATTCAAGTTATTGGTTTGTTGTAGCATTGCTTAAATGCTCCCTAATATTGCAATTGTGATGATCGGAAGCCATTGATGTAAAACTTGGAAGCATAGTTTTCTTCATGTAATTTTACATTGATGTTGAGAAAATGTAACTACATTTTTTACCTGCAAAGACTCCCTGAAAATTTTGTAGGGAAACAGGGGGATAAAACTCTCTACTGTTGCTACACTCACTGCTTGTAACACTAGCATTTGGCAAGTGAGGTTGGAAAAGGCTAACACAGCTTGGCACTGTTCGGTGAAGTCATGTTCGCAGTTCTGCATGTTCTGCTCAACAACTCGACACTATTGAACCCTGTCCAGTCATATCATCCATGCTCACATGAATAAACAGATATGCAACATTTTGTAATGCACTATTTTCAAGGATGCAGAGGACCCCTCAAAAGTGTAAGCAAATTTTTGGGGGTAAGCTGTCCATCATTGCTACACTTGATTGATGTAGTTCTGCATGTGATACTCAACATCTCAAAACTATTGAACCCTGACCACACGTACCCATCCCCACTCACGTGAATACACATATGTGCAACCCTTTGCAATGCACCATTTTCGAAGAGGCAGAGCATCCCTGAATTGGTTATGCATCAATTTTGGGTGTGAGCTGTCCACCATTGCTACACAGATGTTGTTCGTAGTGCTACATGTGCTGCTTAACAGCTTCGCACTGTTCAACCCTATCCAGTCAATACACAGATATGCCTTCTTTTGCAATGCACCGTTTTCAAGAATGCAGAGCATGGCTGAAAAGTTTATGATACATTGAACACAGCTCAATACTGTCTCGTCAAGTCATGTCAGATGAAGCACAGGAATTCTGAATAGTTTTCAACAAGACATACCAAACTGATCAGAGAAAAGTCTTAAAACCACATCCATCAGAAATAAACCATAGTAGTGATCAAAGTCCCTAATTAAATATAAGCATAAACATCACTAATTTAAATTTTAAACAGGTTATCCTAGTCCAAACTCTGATGGTCAACCAAGTGAAATATTGAGACACTAATCACAACAGGAGTCCTTTCGATTACCTCAAAGACACAGACATCTCCTTTTTCTAAATTATTGTCTTTTGAAAATGCATCTCAGTCTTTCCCGAATCTCATTGCTTAATATGTTTTGATGGAGGGTAATAGCACAAGACATTGATGTGTGACAAATTGCTTCCCAATAATATACTTGCTTCCCATATATGTTTCCAAGCCATATTTAAGAGAACATCATAATCACATTATGTATAAAGGCTCACCATATTATGTGGCCACGAGATACCCATGAAAGAAGGATTTTTAGGCTTGAACTTTTTGGCTGCTTGGATTGCTCTCTCTCTCTTCCTCTGGACATAATCGGTAATTTTTTTAGAACAAACTTTTCTCTGACTTCATGTTTTATGGGTCTGTACATTGAGGAAGAAATGTTTGTATCATCTTCCTCTAAGTTTTTGATATTTTTACCTGATGATCTTCCAATTTACAATTCTTCCTAGGTGGATATTGAATCTCAATGGCAGTCTTATCAAATATAACAAAATGAAAGCTTGAATTTCCTTCATATCTGAAGACTAAAAAATAACCATAACAGATAGAATAGTATTCAGCGAAATCCTGCCAACCATTACAAAACCAAATGTTGTTATCAGCTTTCTTCAATCCCACTTGCCAAATTCCACCATAGGAAGCAATGACTGTAGCTATGGTGGATAGCTCAGTATTGTTGAACCCTAACCAGAAGTACCCATCCACACTCACGTCAATACACATAGCAGCGCAGAAAATTTTGTGCATCAATTTCGGGTGTTATTGGTCCTATTGCTACATTGATGTTCGCAGTGCTGCTCAACAGCTTCGCACTGTTGAACCCTGTCCAGTCATATCACCTACACGCACGTCAATACACAGCTATGCATCCTTTTGCAATGCAACATTTTTAAAGGATGTCCCTATAGCATCCCTGAGAAGTTTATGATACATTTAACACAGCTCAACATTGTCTCGTCAAGTCATGTCAGATGAAGCACATCAATGTTGAATAGTCTTCACGTGAATAAATACGCAACCTCTTTTGCAGTACACATCACCAGCCCGCTACTGTAGCACAAGCTATAGCCATATGAAACAGCTACCTCAACGAATCACATGCACCAACAGACGCCACTGAACAATATACTGTCAAGTCATATCATCTTTATTCACGTGAATACTTATAGTCACATCCACCTGAATACTTGCCCTTGCAAAACCCCTATATAAAGTCTCATTTACATCTACCCTTGCAAAACATCTACACATACCGAAGTCCTATTTACATCTACCCTTGCAAAACTTCTACATATACCGATCTAAAGTCACATTTTTCAATGTCAATGCGTAATTGGATGCTACCTCGTTTTCCAAATAACTATAGAACGGAAAGAGATTCTGACGAGAGGGAATACTATGCCGGACTACAACAGGAGTGGGACTTTCGCGTGAACAAGTCCAACGCTCTGCACAATGATCTCCTGCAACTCGGAGCGCCTCTTGTCGAGCGTAGCTTGCTCACACTGCCACGACAAAACATGCACCAATATGAGCTTGCAGTGACAAAAATAAAAAAAGAGAACAATCTTATGATACTTCGTAGGTCCAGGTATCATATGCTACAATTGGCGGAGGAGCTAGCCACTGCAACGAACATGTAACTCACTCCGGCAGAACGTAACAATGTCCTCAACTACGAGGACTACCTATCAGAATGAATGCCAATGTGGTGTGTGTGTGTGTTATGTCTATGGTTAAGTTAATAATGTTAGTGTAAGTTATTTTATGTTTTCTGTGTTATGTCGTACGTACTTATTGAAAAACATCATATGTGAGAATATTTGACTTTTATGACTTATGTGAGAATAATCTACATTACGAATAACGTGCATGCTTCTCATAATCAATAATAAGGTTATATAGTACAAATGCAACCATACATATAACACATAGTTAAGCAAAAATAGTTCTCCAACAAAATCTAATTACACCATGACACGACACAATTACTCTTCATCTGGTATCTCCACGTCTGACTGATAAATGGGATCAGCAAGAAGTGATTGCATGAACTGTGCATGCTCGTACCACCCTTCCTGCATTGACTCTTGAATCTCGACTTGGGTCCGATATCGATTAAGACGTATCTTCATTCGATTATTTTCTTCTCTTATGCGATTCAATGCTTTATGAAGTTCGTCGATGCTGTCTCTGGGCATCTGTGATGCGAGTCGCCGAGACACTGGCAACTTAAAACCAACCAACTCATCATAAAACATTTTTTGTTCACGAAATAACCAAGCCCACTCATGTCTCATGGTATTGTGAACGTAAGCACTATTTCGCAAATTCGGATTGATTGGATAGCTGAACTCATCTTCCAATACCCAACAACGACCCATAGCAGTGAACACATCATGAGGACTATAGAGTTGTGGGTTGCCAGAACCAGACATTGACACTGAATACAATAACACCAAATGATCAAGTTAACAGTGTGTATCAACTGTTGTTAAATAATGTAATCCTGCATAGAATGGTACACAGCAAAGAAATTCATAAAATTGTGTACTATTGCATGCTAAAAATGAAATACTAACACTCACACTAACATTTGACCATAAACAATAGACATTGTTGGTAATGTCTACACATTGTCTTCAACACTAAATGTTGTTGTAAATGTCTGACCAATGATGATTATGTGCAATACAAAATGTTGCTATAGTAAAGAAATTATTTCATTCTCTTGTGACCAACGTTTACTACAACAAATAACCAAAATCACACCAATGTACTTACTTCACATTCATTCAACCTAAAAAATCAAAATTTAGTACAATATCAAATGAAAATACCATTGCCCTAAAATTGTGATGTGAATTTTTTATCTGAGGTGATACAAATTTCAATTGAGTTTGAAAGCCGCTGTTGATCTGTGGAGGAGTTCCAACTCAGTTCAGCAGAAAGCACGACCTCAGTTCAGCAGAGAGCAAGGCACACTGAGTGGGAGAAGGTGTGCAGAAATTATAAGAGAATAACTCGACTTTACGGATATCAAGTATACTTTATAACTTGATATTAAAGGAATCGAGTTATATTGAAACACTGCACTGACACAAACACAGTACGAAATCAGGGTTTATAACAGCATAACTAACTCGATTTTTAAGTAATCGAGTTATGTAGAGATTCCAAAAAAAAAAAAAAAATGCCAGCAGTGCGGGAAAAACCTGTATATAACTCGATCATAGGAGTATCGAGTATTTCATATAACTCGATTTTAGTATTCTCGAGTTACAAAAGAGGGGCATTTCCCTATTTAGTTTGAGAATGAGGGCACAAGGATGTTTAATTTCCAAAAAAGGGCATTTGCCCATTTTGGCCTTCTATTCTTTGAAATTTGAACGTCGGACATATCCAACAAATCTTTTGACTTGATGTGTAAATTCAGAGTCATTTGAATGCCGTGCGTTTGGGGCAAGAAAACTCCTAAATTTTTATGTGAATTCGAACAAATAGGCAAAGGTGATTTAAACCTACTCTCTTGTTTTCTTTGAACGCGGGGCATTTTTAATAATTCTTTTGACTTCCTGTATAAATTTCAAAGTCATTTGAATGACGTGCGTTAGGGTCAAGAAAACTTGTGAACATTCATTTAATCCAAACAGAAAGTGGAAGTGATTTAAAACTACACCAATTATTTGCAAGGACGGAACCAAAAGATTCAATATCAAATTAATATATGAAAAAATAAATTTTGTAACTATTCAAAGTTAACAAAATATAAAGCACTTGTTTCTCAATATATCTGTCAACTTATGAATGATTGATTTTGTACTAAATTTTATGTAAGGTTGAATTTATTCAACCATCTAATTGGCTTTATTCCGTGCCAAATTTGCTTGTAATTCAGCATTTAGTAACCCTGTATTTAGGTGGGATTGTTGTAAGGGTAGTGAGTGAGATAGAGTGAAGATTGCTCAAGAGTGTGCAAGAAAACAGAGTGTCGCGGCTGGGACTCGCGGCTGGACTCGCGGCTTCAACCCGCCAGAATCTGCACACGTGCCAAGCATGCTGGAAGATGAACAGTCATGCTAGCTGGAGCACTACAGGACAAAACAGGACAACTGGCCATACGGTTATCTCGCGACTGGAACTCGCGACTTAGTCAAGCCGCGAGGTCAAGCCGCGAGCCACCCCTGTTTTGGAAAAACCTGACGTTTCGCATTCCTCTCCACTCCAGTATAAATACCCTTTTAACCCACGATTGAAAGAGAGCTTCCAGAGAGAATTTTGAGAGAGAAACCCTAAAGAAAAACCAGATTGTTTTCACCCACAATCTCTACCTTAGAAGTCTCATCAAATTCCCTCACTCTCTTCCTCTCCATTGTCAAATCCTTGAGAGGCATTATAACCAAACCTGGTTCTCACCATTATCATCTCTGTGAGACAGACGTTTGGAGTTCTGGGAAGCAGTTAGGAAGGAGCCAATATTCATTGGTTGATGCTACGGTGTAGTAGCGGAATCCGGTAAGCTAGAGAAGAAAAAGGTTCGGCGCAACCTCGTTGGAGCAAGAAGCTTGGAGGGCTTAGGTGCATTGGGTAGATTAGGCTTGGAGGGTCTATTGCTGTCCTTGTATCCCAACTATATTTTCTAGTGGATTGATTACCGCTTGGAGGGCGGCGGAGAGGTTTTTCGCCGAGGTCTTCGGTTTCCTCTTCGATAACATATCTGGTGTTATCGCTGTGTTTGCATCTTCCTTCCTCTCTATCTCTGCCTTTACATTATCTGCTGTGGTTTAATTTGTTATGGCTTAGATAGTTGTTTAACCAATTCCATAATATAGCATATGTTAAGTTTCCGCACATTAATTGTTTGACATATTGCTTGTGTTGGTTAAGTTGGTTTTTGGGGGTCTAAACGTTCAAAAGTGTTGTTGTACACGTTTTTGAACTGTCATTTTACAGTAATTTGATTTTTATTGGAAATTAAAAAAAAAAAATCATCTTTCATTTTGTTGTGAGTAGCAGTGTTAACAATATTCAAACTGAAAACACTCATTTGGTAGCAATTGCATTGAAACTAAAAAAGTAACCACAAGTATAACTTCTCTTTAAACAAGTTGGTAGGCAGTTGATCTTCGATTTCTCATCAACCATTTGGAACAATTAGGAAAAAAATTGATTATAAATAAAATAAAAAAAAGGTGTGCTATGACCGTCTCTGTAAAAATTTTAGGGGACTAAAATGAAATATATTTGTTAGGTTCTAAAAATTTAGGATTAAATGTTTAGAATTATATTTTGTATGTGTTGGCAAACCGAGAACAAAACATGTCTAGTCTATGTGTTAGACAATGCTCAAAGGTGTATGTTTCAAGTTTCAAGTTCGAGATGACTGCAGAAAAGAGGAATCAGAATCTGCCAAGCTCGATCGATCAAGAATTAGGCCCGATTGATCGAGAATCGCAGAAATCAGATTCTGCAGAATTTTTAAACCATAACTCGAGAATCTCAAGAAAGACTACAACTTTACTCAATATTTTTTTTTATTAGATATGAATTTTGACAAATCCACAATTAGATTACATTTTTTCTTATATCCTCCATATTTACAAAACTTCAAGAAGATCAAAAATGAATAGTTTATGTCATCAATCAAATGTTTAATTGGTTTTAGACTCTTCGGTTTTTGTACTCAATAATTTACTTGCCACAAAAACAAAAAACTTAAATGGACACATGTGGAAAATTAGACTCCAATTAAAAAAGAATACCCCAGAAAACATGAAAAAGAATTTTGAGAGAGCCGCTTTTGTTCAACTACAGCTTCTTGTGCTCCTTACTCTCGAAAAGCCTTTACCAATGATCAAACTTGAAAATACTGTAAATCTAGTGGTGAAGAAGTTGCAGCCCTATTTAGAATATCAAGTTTCTTGTAAGTGCTACTAGGTTATAGCAAACTAAAATATGGTTACTCAATTTGTAAAAACTTGAACTCCATTAAGTGGATTTGTTCTTTCCTTTGCGTAGTATTCAGTTTTCAATTAGTTATTCTTTGCATCATCATATTGTGCATTATCAGCAGGTAAGACAAACACAGTAGTACTACATGAGGCAATATTAGGAGAAGAGAAATCATATCCCAAATCGGTTTTGTTAGAAGCAACTTTCTGAAAGCTTAGCATCTCATCGAGTTTTGCATTGGAAGTCCTCTCCAATTGAGCTCTAACCTAGAACAGTTCTGCTTCAAGCTTCTTTGTCCTCTCAGCTAGGAAGTTGTTTTCGAACCACAAAGCTTCAATGGTTTGGTTTGTTTCATCAACCTTTGTAGATAGCTCCTCTCGATCTAGCTCAACATCACTCAACTTCTTGGTGGCCAGCCTATATAGTTTCTCATGCTTCTCAGAAACCTTGTACAACTTAGCATAGGTTGTATGATGTCATTTTGTTAATCCATTTTCTCAAACTTAGACTCCAACAAGTCCTCTTCTTCATCTACCTCTTCTACAATCCCCTCAGTAGGATTCATTGTGGTAGTAAAGGCATTCAAGATTCCCTCGTCATCATTGTCATCTGATTCATCCTCAGGCACGGTGTCACTCAAGGTAATGGCAAGAGCCTTGCTTTTCCCAATTGTCTTGAGATATGGTGGACATTCTTGTTTCATGTGTCCAAAACCTTGACATCCGAAGCACTTTGGTCCGAAGAGAATAGTATACTGACCGCCATCCTTAGCATCCTTCTTTCCTCTATCTTGGCTCTTGAATTGAGACAAACTAGATTGCTTACGGTCTTTATCAAATCCTTTCACATTGGCATTCTTCATGAACTTTTTGAACTGCCTAGTGATATAGGATTTCATCTTAGAATCTTCATCATCAGAAGACTAATCAGTCTCATTACTTTTGGCCTTCAGTGCCATGCTCTTACTTTTGCTCGCTTTCCCAATTCTAGTCAAACCCAATTCATAGGTTTGTAAATTGCCAACCAGCTCTGTCAAAGGAATTTTGTCAATGTCTTTTGATTCTTTAATAGTAATGATCTTGGCATGGAATCTCTTAGGTAGAGATCTTAGCACCTTTCTTACAACCTTGGGTTCGGGAATAGTTTCCCCAAGATTAAAGGCTGAGTTGACTATGTCCTTCAGCTTGTCATAGAACTCATCAAATGACTCATCCTCCTCTATCTTAATCTCTTCAAAGCTCGTAGTAAGCCTTTGAAGTTTGGAATCTTTAACGGCCTTAGTTACCTCATAGGTCATCTAGAGAATGGTCCATGCTTCCTTTGCAGTTTTTGTCGAGGATATATTTTTAAACTCCTTATTGGTGACCGCACTAAATAGGACATTCAATGCTCTACTGTTAAAGTTCACCGCTTTGATCTTAGCATCATCCTAATCAGCCAGCGCTTACTTTGGCTTAGTCCAGCCAATCTCCACAACTTGCCATACCTTCTCATCTAAAGACTGCAAGAAAACTCTCATGTGTACTTTCCAATATGCATAGTTAGTGCTAGCAAAGAAAAGAGGTATAATAAGATATTGTCCTCTATCCATGACAAACAGGGGTCAATGGATCACACAGCAAAGATTAAACCTAATTAGAGTGTGCCCGCTCTAATACCACTTGATAGGCCAAAAATGTATTGACCCATTTGGTAAATTAATCAATTAATTAGCCAAGTGAATTAATTAGATTCAATTACATGCAATAAAGGTTGCACAAACAAATCACCAACTAAGTTAAATACAACGGAAAATAAATTTGACACAGGTGATTTGTTTACGAATGGGAAAAATTACCAAGGTAAAATCCCACCGAGTGAATTTAACGTCACCACTCTCGAGAATCCACTATTATCAAAACAAGCGGTTACAAGTAAAAGGAATCTAGTACCTAATACCAACCTGCAGTTGAACCCTTATCCCAATACCTAATTAGACTTGTAATGTGGTAGCAATCTCTTTTCAATGCACAAATCCCAATACGTGACTAACCAATGATGCACGGATTCCAGTACGTGACTAACACACCAACTGGAGGAAGATGTTGGCTGCAAAGTTTTTCAGTTCATCCAACAATGAAGATCAAGAAGCTCCTTGGTTACAAAACCCTTGGCACAAAAATGTAGTAGTTTTCTATAGAGAATATGATGAACTAGGGAAAATTTTGTCTCAGGTCACAATTTGCATGCACAATGACTTTGCATCAAGTTGCATCACTTGAGATGACCCTTAAAATAATCCTTATATATGTATAAGGTTGTAAGAAAAGAAATCCTACACAAATACTCATAAATATGCGTGAAATTAGATCTGGAAATTCTAATTACATAATTCTCGATAGATACAGCTTCTGTCAAGCTATTGTCGAGATTCAACATTAAACCTCAATCGAAAGACTTCTGTCGAGATATTTGTCGAGATTTAATGAATAACACTTTTTCACTTGTTTCTTGGTCAGATTTTCATGGTTTCAATACTACACTTGAACACTTGTTTCTTGAAGTACTAAACCCATCCTAGATCTACCCAATTACAAGTAAAGTGCGTTTTGTCAAAGGATTAGCCAATTTACATAACACATGTCTCTAATAATTCTCACATATGTCCTAATACTGAGAAAAAGAATTTGAAATTAAAGTGCATAAGAAGAAAAATGTTACTCCGTGCAACGTTAACTTTTATTATCTTGAAAAGGCACAATTATTTTAGAAAAGATTTTATTGAGACATCTTGAGAAAAGACTTTTTTTTTTCTTTCCTTTTTTTTTTTTAATTTTTTTTTAATTTTTTATAATATCTTATCATTTTTTAGAACTCCAACGTGGTAAAACACCCTTTTTTTGGAAAGCATTTTCTCTTTCTTTTTCTTTTTTTTTTTTGGCAAAAATTCGGCTATCTTGGGAAGGAGAAAGAAAATTCTGTTTTTTTTTTTTTTTTTTTTTTAAGACATGCATTCTTTTTTAAAAACATCTTTGAAAATCACGTTTGAAAACATTTTGGAAAAGCATTTTTAAAAACATTTTAGAAAAGCATTTTTGAAAACATCTTATAAAAAATATTTTTGAAAACACTTTGGAAAAACATTTTTAAAGAAAAAAAAAAGCAAGTTTCAGGTTTCCCCCCCTTTTTTTAAAACAAATTTTCTTTTTTTTTTGTATGAAAACAGATTTGGAAAACAGATTTCGAATACAGATTTTTCATTTCTGAAAACAGTTTTAGAAAACAAATTTTTTTCATTTGAACACAGATCTTAAAAGCCAGATTTTTTTTTCTCTCTCTCTCTCTCTTTTAAACAGATTTTAGAAAACAGGTTTCCTTTATTTGAGAAACAGTTTTAGAAAACAGATTTTTTATTTGTAAACAGATTTTTTTTTTTTTATGCGAAAACAGAGTTTTTTTATTTGGAATGTTTTTGAAAAAACAGGTTTTATTTTATGAAAACAGCTTTAGAAAGCAGATTTTTATTTTTAAAAACAGTCTTGGAAAACAGATTTTTTTTTTTTTTTTGAAAGCTGGGTTTCGGGTTCCCCCTTTTTTTTTAAAAAAAAAAGATTTTTTTTATTTTTATTTTTATTTTTTGTATATTTTGAAAACAAAGGTTTCAGATTTCCTAAAAAAAGATTTTTTGATTTGAAATCATTTTTTTTTTTTGAATAAGGTGAGAAAATATTTTAGAAAAACATTTTCTTAGAATAGTGTGTAAAGGAAATGTTTTACTCAAGCATATTTATTTTATGGTAACTTAAATAATGATAAATGTAAAGAAAGAACAATATAATAAAGTGCAGAAATTTAAATTGCAAGAGTGCAAAGACTTGAAATTTAAATTGCAAGAATCTAAAGAGCTGAAATATTGTAAAGGTTGATTAAAAAAGTCTTTTTTTTTTTCTTTTTTCTTTTTTTAATTTTTTCTATGTCCCTCTTAAATAGATTTTAATCTCTTTCAAGCCTTATGAATTCTTTATCATAAGAAAATGGGAGTTTTGAGCCATCAACCATTCCTATGAGACATACTCATATTGTGCTTTATTTAAGGTTTAAAAACCATTTAAGAGGGATGATAGAAAATCTTTTATTTATTTAGGTGTCTATATATATATATATATATATATATATATATAAGTGCAATAAAGTATAGGGGGAGAGGGAATGTGCCAAGAAATTAAAGGGATGACATAAAATAAAAGCATTAATAGTAAAATCCTTAAATATGAACATAATAATATGAACCAACAACAATGATATGAACATTGAAATAAAGAGATAGATATATACACGATATGTAGAAGAGCATGGTAAAAATAAAGCAACTATGAACAACTAGCAAGATAAAAGAAAAGATTTTATATATATGGGAATGATGTTTACGAGATAGTTTTTAAATATATTAGCAATGTGATGTGTTATACCATGTTGAATATGCTAGAGTGGATGAAGAAGGGAACATAGAATGGGAACACTGAAAACATGAGATTACGTGTGTAATACCTGAGAAAAAAAAAGAAAAAAAAAGGGATTTAAAAGGATGGGTATTTAAGTAAATTTTGTGGGGTCAATTTTATAATCTAATCTAATACTATATATAATAGCAGAAGCCTTTAATGAGGTGCTGACACGTTAGGAAAAATGACCCCTTAAAATTTTGCCAGGTGTAAGTTAAAAAGCGATAAATTATGTTGTTTGGCAACGCTACAGCACCGTTTAAGAGCCTCTTATTATAAATAAAAAATTAACCGCATAAATCAATTAAAAAAACAGGCTTGCTTGCTGTATGGAGAAAGAGGAAGAGAACGGAGTGGTAAAAATACAAACGAAAGGCCTGAGAAATATATAGTCACAAAGAGAGACAGTTTGTATGGCGCCAAGAGAGAAATAGAGAGAGGCGATGAGGCCTGAGAGAGACACGGAGAAAGAAACAGAGAAAGGGGAAGAATCAGACCACCGGAACCACAAGCACATAGAAAGAAAAATCTATGGCCCATCAACACCGGTAAATTTTTTTAGATTTGGGTATGAAATTTTACTTTTAATTGAGTTTTCCTGTTGGGTAGGTTTAGATTTGATTTGTTTTTGTTTTTTTTTTTTGGGTTTTTAAAACACAGAATGATTGAGAGGGATACAGAGATAGTGTTCATGAATGCCGCTGCCACCAGCGTCAGTCCGGCTTCCTACCACCGTCAGTAGCCTCGCCATAGAAGAAAAATCTATGGACCATCAACACCGTAAGGCCATATACGCACCACCATCAGATTATCGGAATTGCCGCCAGTACCTTCTTTCCCCCTTTTTAGATCTAGGTATGATTTTTTTTTTTATAAGATTTATGTATGATATTTGATTTTTTGTTTTAAATTCTTTGATAGGATAGGTTTTTTTATTTATTATTATTTTTTAATAACTTACTGAAATTATAAAAAAAAAAATTTGAATTTTAGTTTTGGTTTTTCACCGTAAAGAAACGAAATTAAAAACAGTTTCCTGTAACTAATCTTAACAAAATCCTTGGGATCAGATAAGTGTAGGATTGAGTGTTGTGCTGATATTTGTTTTTTCTTTTTCAATCTCATTTATTTAGGTTTATTGTTCGGTTAAGGTTTATCAGAACTGCAGGCACAGAGAGACAGGCTACTATTGGATAAGAGCTACTAAATTAAATTGAAAGGTTAGGAATGCCTAATTTTCCCTTTGTAGCTATTATTTAATTTGTAACTCTTTGTCCTTTGTTGATGCTTGATTAAAAAAAAATAGAACTAAAATAGTTTTAAAGATGATCAAATATGGACTCTTTGATTCTAAAAATAAATGCTAAAACTTATTTCTTTCCTATACCATGATATGATAGCAGAAAAGAAAAAAAAAAAGAAAAAAAAAAGAGAGGAAAATGCAAGAGAAGCACGCCTAAAAAGATGGTTGCAAAGTTTTGAGAAACGAACCAATACAAAATGGCATGAAAGAAAAAATAGTTTACAAAATAAACTTACCCAGGCTAGGAAATACAGAGGAATAGTAATTGCTAAAAAAAGAAAAAGAAAAAAAAAGATTGTTCTTTGTTGCATTCACCTGGTACAAGTACTAACTTTTATGTGTTAAGAGGTTCACTTCTCTTTCTGCCACTTTGTACTTATTAGTTCTTTATACATTCCTTTTTCTAAATTTGAAAATAAAACTTTCTATTCACATTTGATTATTAGATATTGATGTTGACATGGGCCATTCCTTTGGAGAAACTAGAATTAACATAAGTACAGATGATACTTTGGTAAAAGGTAGGTCCAGTTGTTGTGATGTTCTTCAAGGAATCCATGAATCAGATAATGAGAGTGGTTGTGAAGAATTTCCAAGTAAATGACTTCAATTTACAAGAAGGAAAAAAAAAAACTTGACTTTCGTTTTGTTCACATCATTAATGTTGTTCCCATATTTTAAAATTCATATAGGAAAATCTACTGAACCTTGGAATTTCGGTCCACCTTATTTATGCATGTATTGTGGTTCAATTTTATGGTATGAAGAGAGAATAGTAAAATCTAAGAGGCCTAAGAACCTAAAATTCTCTGTGTGTTGTATGGAGGGTAAGGTTAAGTTGCCTTTGCTTAAGAAAGTACCTCCTCTTATTGATGAGCTGTTATAACATTCATTTTGTTTGACAAAGGAGCTAAGAAAATTGTATCTAAGACTGCAAAAGAACTTGCAGAGATGCAAGCAGAGGCAATTTCAAATAGAAATGTCAATTATATTTCTTTATTGTTTGAGAGCTGAACTTTTATAAACCTTTACCAACATTGTACACATACATATCATTATATACCATTAAAAAAAAAATTACAAAGGTATGTTGCAAGTTTTCCGTAGCTTTTCCTCTTAATACTTTATATTTGTTAATATTTTCCTCTTATTGTCTCAAGCTTCATCATGTAAGAATTCTATAATTACTAATTACAATTTCGAAACAAAATTGTATTTTTGGTTTGTGGTCTTTAGCATTTTTTAGTTTTTCTTACGATTTTCCTGAATGTTGTTACCTTGGGATGCTGTATTGTGAAATTTCTCCAACGTAGTCTTTCCTAACACAATAATTGCATCCTATAAGATTTCAACCTCACAAACACTCGATAAAAAGGACTGCCCATTATAATCTTGATATGATTGCTTGATTAACAGTAGAATACAATTACAAAGGTGAATGGTTAGAACTTAAAGTAAATTATTAATTAGAATGAAGACATGAATGTGAATGAGAATTTAGAAATTTACTTGAAATTCCGAGTTAAAGAAATTCTTATTTTTTATTAAAGATAATAATATATCCAATATGGTTTATATATTGTATCTTAAAATTGAGGTTCACATGGTTTGATTGATTTGGTACATTACTATTTATTGTTGAAGAGAAATTTCAATTTTGAACATTTCTTAAAATTAGATAAATTTTCATTAGAATACTCAAGATATTTGACAATTTCTAGCTTGCAAGGTCAGTATAGTACTATGAATGCAATAAACTTATTGAAAAAAAAAAAAAAAAAAAACTAATGGTACAGGTCATGATGTATGTATGTATACTTAGGTAAATTTGTGACTGTGTATACAAAAATTGAAGTTGGATGTAAATGTCCTACCAAGGGAGATTCAGAATATAGTTGGCAACTAATAATACTTCCAAACATGTTCTAGAGATTCACAAAATTAGAATGTTTTCAGTTAAAATTATTTGTGCCACACACTTTTTTTTGCACCATTTCTGTTTGGAATTCCTAATATGCACATTATTTACTATGCACACCTACTTGGTACATAAGAAGTTCTCATCAAATTAAAAATAATATATTAGAACTTCTCATGATGCCTTCAAAGCCAATGTAGTACAATGAAAGCAATCTAAATTTTGCTTATGAGAAAATTGTAACTTATTGTTTAAGGATTTATTAAATGTTTGTGAATTCTTGAAGCACCTTTTAATTTAAGTGAAAATTATTGTAGGACACAAAAGACAAATTTGTAAGAAAAACAAGGGAGGACAGCAGTTCTCTATTTACAACTGCCATATCTGCTAAAGAGGAAAATCAGATGATGATAGCATACCAATTCAAATGCTTCACAAACGAAGCACGGCTACTAAACAAAATGCATTGAAGAAGAAGAAAATTTGAAGAGAAAAAAAATAACCAATAGATGTACTACATTACCCAGATGAAATGTAATGTATTTTATTATATTCTTATGTTAAGTTGATAGAATTTTAAATATGTAAAATGTTCCCGTGTATTGCGTGTGTTAAATGATTTTTATTGAATATTTTTTGGAAATTTTTTTTACTGTGTATTTAGGATTTAAATTTGTCAATGCCTTACTCTACAAAGTTCTATTTAATTTTCGGTTTTTGTTTTTCCTCTTACCTGTTCTTTTATTTTTAAAGAGGGGTTGAAATTGTGGGACTTTGAAATTTGAAAGTATATAATGTTCTTTTTACATAGTTTATATTTCATAGATTTTGCATGTTTTGATTGTGAAATCTAAAAGTATAATATTCTTTGTACAAAATTAATAACTTTTTAGGTTGTGGCATAAATTAATTTCCTAAGAGATTCCTATGTGTTGGTTTTGGTGTTTATTAAGGTATTTTTTTTTTTTTACAAAATTAAATTTCTACTTTAGCTTAATTTAAGTGTATATGTGTGTGAAAGCTCCCTCCTGGCGACTTAAATCTCGGTCCTTGCCTCTCACATCCTACAAGCACTTATACTTTTTAAGGTATTCTAGAGACTAATAAGCCCTAACAAAAAAAAAAAAAAAAAAAAAAACCATTCAAGAGACCCATAACCTGTATCAACAAATAATAGTTAGCACATATATCTTTAACTAACATTACCTCCAAAAAATAATGAGAACCAATATCTACTAATCACGATATATATATATATATATATATATATATATCCCTTACAAGGCTGTGAATGAAATGATTCATCAAATTATTATATATGTACATAATGATTAGCAAATGGACAAATACATTTTAAGTACATAGTACAGGATCAAATGCAAATATAGAATTATGACTTAAAAAATATTAAACCCGTAATGATAAATTGATTTTAATCTACATAAACATTAAGAGATATCTCTTTTATTTCAAATTTTTATATGTTCCTTCAAACCGTCACACAAATTATGATACATAACTCAAGGGCTCTAACTAATATTTTTCTGACTTTCTATTCCATAAACCTGTAACCATTTTTTTCTTTTGAACTTTTTGGTTGTAAAATTTTCTCTAATCTTATGGTTTGATTCATTGTGGTTCCTAGGAATGGTAGGTATAGTATTTGAAATTGTCATGCAAGTTTTAGTTCGATGTGATTCATTGCGGTTCCTAGGAATGGCAGATTTTTTATTTGAAATCGTCATGTAAGTTTTAAATTGGTGTGTTTCAACCTTATATGTGGTTTTTAAATTTTTTTTTTTTTTTTAAATTTGTTTCTATGTATTATTTTTTGTAGATTCTTGCTTGAAGCAAATTAGTAAATGCTTCAAAAATAAAATGATCTTTGCAAATTGTTAGCAAATTAGTAAAGGGCAGAGTATTGAAAACCAAAATTGTAGAGCACTCCAATGTAGTGCAAAGTGCGCTACGCAAGCCATAATCCAAGTATAAATTTTATAAATGTGTTTTTTATATGGTAGAAGCTTGACAAGATGCTCAAAATAAGTCAAGCTTCAATTGCTTAAAGTCAAATTCTTTTTTCAGACACTATATGCTTAAATATACTACATCATTCAAGTTTAAATGTATGTAGTGGAAGTATGATAACTAAGTTTATGTTGGTTGCAAAGTTCATTAATATGCAAAATGACCCCGCGCATTGCGCGGGTTAAACACTAGTTTATAATTATAAGAGAGTTTATAGAAAATAAGGTTGAAACCCTAGTTATAAATATAAGTTTATTAAGTCAACGTATATGGAGAGATATTTTGAGAGAGGAGACTACCCAAAAGACTAAAGTAAAGAATGATTGACTATGCCTTTGAGGTAAGAGCTTAAGAATCTCGTTCTTGTCAAATCTAAGTATTATTTAGAATTAAAGTATTTTTTTTATATGAGTATTTTGGCCAACAGTGTGACTTTCTTTAGACATGGCCGCATGGGTCTGTTCTGCATAATTTTCTTAAAGGAATAGTACCAGATTGATGGAATATGAAAAAAAAAAAAAAAAAGGTGAAGAAACGCTTGACGAAAAGAAGGAACAACAACTTCTTTATGAGTTATTATTATTTGTTTATTGATTTGGTAGAGGAAGAATAGTGTTTCCATAAAAGCTTGTGTTGGGGCTTGATTTGTGTGATTTGTCCTCATGCCAAAAGAATGCTAGAGGCGGCAGTGGCATATATATATATATATATATAAATCCATAGAATAATCCCCTTGTCATAGCAACGTCAGCTTCCTTCTAATATTATTGTTATTATTATTATTAATATTATTATTATTATTATTATTAGTTCATTGGTTTGGTAACTGAGGCGTATGGTGAAGTCAACAAGTGATCATGGAACATGGGCTAGGCCATGCTTTTGACCCTTTATGACAATATGTATCCTAGGTTTTATTAGAGGCAGTAGAGGATACATACAAGGACTTTTACTTTGAGATAATAAAAAGAAATTATTAGATATTTCTAGCAGTCGTTCTGTTGGCCAGATACTGTTATAAGTCATTCTTAAATTATTTGATTATTGAGTAAATGATACCTGCAAAATTGTTTTAGGTGATGATATCTAAGGATTTTTAGAAGAAGTGTTAGGGTGAAGTTTTTTTTGGTATGGCTTTTGGAGGTAAGTAACCTTATCCTAATTGGTTTTATTTTGCGTATTTTAACTCTTGAAATTTGTATACAGTTATTACAATTTTATTTCTATTGTATTACAGATTTCAAGTAAAGAATTATCACAAATAGATTTGATTACTAAATATGATGTATTTTATTTAATTGTTTTAAGCTATACTGATTCAAAGTAACGAATAAAGAATTTTCACAAATACCTATGAGCACTGAATATAAGATTTATTTTATTTAATTGATATTTGTTAGCTATATTGATTTAAAATAAGAATATAGAAATATCAAAAATATATTTGATTATTGAATATATGATTATATATACGTATTTTAATAAGATATATTTTTGTTAGAAGCTATGATTTTATACATATGATTATGGACAATTTGACTATGAATTGATTTTGATACCCAAACCAATGGGGGTTATTCATTGGTACTCTGATACCCAAACCAATGGGGGTTATTCGTTGGTATTCTGATACCCAAACCAATGGGGGTTATTCATTGGTACTCTGATACCCAGCCAATGGGGGTTATTCATTGGTATTTTGATACTCAAACCAATGGGGGTTATTCATTGGTACTCTGATACCCAGCCAGTGGGGGTTATTCATTGGTACTCTGATGCCCAGTTACGAGGATATAGCATGACCATAGTCATAAGATTTTTAAGAATATAAATTACATCTGAGTATTTGAACCGCTTGATTCCTTAAAACTACATATGTGATTTTGGAAATGTTTGAGTATTTAACTATTTGAGTCACTTAAACTGCTTATGTATTTTTGGAAACTATTGTAAGTTATAGCTTCTGATATATGAAAAATTGACTAATTTCTAAACCATCTATGATATATATTGTAAGGTTAAAGTACGTTATCTATTTGCAACTTATTATTTTAAGACTATGAAACTTCTTAGTTATTCTTGGAAAGCCATAGTATATTATGACTTTTGAAAACTCTTATTACATCTTATTACTTTACAGATTTATAGCTTGATAGAACTTATGAGGATTTTGGTTACTTATTGAGTTGTCAACTCACCCTTTTTTTTCCCTCCAATTTCAGATTATGAAGAATAATAAGTTTTAGGAGTTCTGATGTTGTGAAGTGAGTGGGAAAAGAAGCTTAGTGATTTTGGGATTGAATGGTCTTCGAATAGTTTTATATTTATTGGCCAATTGGCATTATGTACATAAGGTTTGGATTTTGTTCCTATTAAATATTGGAGATCTATTCATAATGAAATTGTTGAGGTATTTTGGATTTATTTAATTTTGAGGATAAATTTTAGTTACTAAGAAGGCCTTGCACACTTGTAAAGGGCTTACTTTATAAGCGTGTGGCGGTTGTCACGTGCCTATCTTTATAGTTGGGTTCGGGGCGTGACAACGTGGTTTAACCTTGTTGGCCTACATCTGTAAAGGACTCCTTAAGGGCTACATCTTTATTATATAAGAGTGTAGTACAAAAACTTGTGTTACAATAAAACCTAACATGAGTATATATAGGCGACTAAACCCTAGACTACTAGTGCACGTAAGAGTGGGCTTGGGCTAATGTATCTAATATGTCTCTAACAAACTTCCTCAAACTCAAGGCGGAAGCTTGATGAAGGTTTGAGGTCGGATAGGCATGAGAAGATCCCTTAGAGATGACGTGAAGAATGCCTTTGAAAAAACCATGACGAAGAATGTGCCAATCGACTGATTTCAGAGTTTCAAATGAAGAAACAGAGTCCAAAATTGGAATCTATGCGAAAAACTAAGCACAATAGGCCCTTTTAAAAAATTTGACTTTTGGTCAAAGGTCAATGCAAAAATCCAAAGTCGCCAAATATCAAAGTCAACAGTCAGTGCTCGTGGGTCAATTCTAGGTGGTCTTGATCAATGGTCAGCTAAGTAATGTGGTGCTGACAAGGCGACACTACTGACGTGGCGAGTTGCGTGGTTGCTGACATAGTTAAGGTTGACGTGGCTCTTGCTGACATCATCAAATGATGTCATTGATGACAACATAGTTAATCGGCGTGTGAGCTATCCACCAATGCATGGAGGCCATGCCAAAAACCTAGGTGGCGCATGTGGGCACATGTAAAGGAGATTAACGGGCAGACTTCTCGGGTTTTGTAGATCGGTAGGCTAAGAGGCTAACAAAGTGGCACATGTGACCATAATCCTATCTAGGAGTCAAAAATTTTAGTGGCGCATGGGAGGAGGAGCTGAAGGCTTTGTCCACGCGTGGTGGCATGTGCAGATGCCAATGGAGGCCGAGTTCCTAAGTTTTGGTCACGAGAGGCTGTGGAGTACGTCTATGTTGTTGGTTTCATCAAACGAAAGCCTCGATTTGCACAAATTTGAAAGGGGAGGCACGAATTGTTTGGGCTGTGATTTGAGACACAACGGCAAGACAGCAACAGTGATCCATGGAAGCTGTGTGATGCCGTGGGATTCAAATCTGAAAACAAGCAGGGGTTTTGTGGATTTGTGTTATGCATGTATGAATCTTCTTTACTGTGTAAATATGTTTGTTTGATGCCAAGAACGAAGTTTGGCTCTGTAACCATGTTAAATATATTAGCAACGCGATATGTTATGCCATGTTGAATATGTTAGAGTGGATGCGGAAAAGAAAATATAGAATAGGAACACCGAGAACTCAAGGGTTACATGGTTTAGCCTTGTCTACCTACATCTATGAAGGAATCCTTAAGCACCACAACTTTATTATGTAAGAGTGTAGTAGAAAAACCTATATTACAATGAACCTTAACATAAGTATATATAGGCGACTAAACCCTAGACTACGAGTACAAGTAGGAGTGAGTTTGGACCTATTACATTGGGATAATATGTCTAATATATCTCTAACAATAATAAAAGGGGTGGGATGGGTTTAGTTATTAAGGAACTAACCCATCCCTATAGCCTTACCCACAAAGATTACAAAAAAATAAAATAAAATAAAACACAATGGATGAGGTTTTTTTTTGGTAGGATTTCTGAGAGAGAGAGAGAGAGAGAGAGAGAGACTATTTTTTTTTTGAATTTTCTAAGGCTATTTTAAAAAAAAAAAGAATTTTCTTACTTTTTCTAACTTTTCCTCACTTTTTTCTCTCTATTTCTCTATTTTTTCCACTATTTTTCTTCTTCTTCTTTTTCCTTTATTTTTCAAAAAAATTGGGGGGGGGGGTTCTTGTAGAAGAGGTGAGGAAATGGGAGGCTAGCATTAATGTATCAAGATACACTAATCGCCGTAATATGACCTTTTCAAATGTTGTCACCTTTCGATCCACTATCCAATCATATTGTATTTATTTTTACCTTTCTTGAAACTCATGACTTTGCAAATTTTTTTCATTTATAATTTTTTTTTTGTTTTTTTTTTTTGATGTGTGAATCGGGACTGGACAAAATATGGTATCGACAATTGTTTTGAACCCTAAAATAAAATTTTGCACGCCCTAACCTCACCAAAATTTTTTTTTAAAGCCCGATTGAATAAACTCCGAAACAAAGAAATAGCAACTCTAACTAAAAATTATTGGACTTTGTTAGGACATATGTGTTTCACATGTTAAGAACATATGTCATGATTTTATGTAATTGACTTATCCTTTGACAAAACGCACTTTACTTGTATTTGGGTAGATTTAGAATGTGTTTAAATACTTCAAGAAACCATGTTTCAAGATCAGGTGTTGAAGCCTTCAAGTCTGTCCAAGAAAACAAGTTGATAGTGCAAATTCATTAAAGCTCGACAGTTGCATCTGTCGAGCTTAAGAAAGCTGTTCAAAACCCAGTGTACTCGACACCTACTCGACACCTGCTCACACCTTCTATTTGTCGAGGTTTAAGATTTTCAGAATTCCAGTATGATTTTATTGGGATCCGTGAATGTCTTTGGGTTTTCTTTTCTTCTAACCCTGGACATATAAAAGGATTGTTTTAAAGGCCGTCAAACAGTTCACAAGTTGCACAAGCATTGAGAAAATTCAGTTCAAGAAAATTGTGACTGGAGACGAAGTTCTTGCCTTAGTTCATCTCTTTCTCTTGAAAAAGTTGCTGTGTATGTGCACCATAGGGTTTTGTGACCAAGCATCTTCTTGATTTTCATCGTGTGGATGAACTGAAGAACTTTGCAACCAACAACCTTCTTAGTTGATGATTGAAGTCACGTATTGGGATCCGCGCAATTGGTTAGTCACGTACTTGGGAGTCGTGCTTCAAAAAGGGGAACTGTCACTACAAAACAAGTCCAATTGGGTATTGGGGTAAGGGTTCAACTGTAGGTTGGTAAAGTACTTGGGATTCCTTTACTTATAACCGCTTGTTGTGATAATAATGGAGTTTCAGGAATGGTGACCTGAAAATAATCCGGTGGGGTTTTTGCCGTTAGGTTTTCCCTATTTGTAAACAAATCACTTTGTTATTTATTTTCCGCTGCATAATTAATTTATTGGTGATTTGTTTGTGCTATCACGTTTTTGCATGATAAATTGATTAATTAATAACTTGGCAAATTAATTAATTAATTTCTATCACAAGGGGTCATTCAGTTTGTGGCCTATCAAGTGGTATCAGAGTAGGCACACTCTGATTAGGGTTTAATCATTGTTGTGTTGATCCATTGACCCCTGTTTGTCATGGATAGAGGACAGTCATTAATCATACATCCTTTATTTTATGGCACTAACTATGCATACTGGAAAATATGCATAAAAGCTTTCTTGCAGTCTTTAGATGAGAAAGTGTGGCAAGCTGTGGAGATAAGCTGGACTAAGCCTACAAAAGCGCCAACCGACTGGGATGATGCCAAGATTAAGGCGATAAACTTTAACAGCAGAGCATTGAATACATTGTTCAGTGCAGTCACCAATGAGAAGTTCAAGAAGATATCCTCAACTGAAACTGCCAAGGAGGCTTGGACCATCCTCCAGACAACCTATGAGGGTACAAAGGCTGTAAGAGATTCAAAGTTTCAGAGGCTCACTGCAAGCTTTAAAGAGATAAAAATGGAGGAGGATGAGTCTTTCGATGAGTTCTATGCTAAGCTAAAGGACATAGGGAACTCAACCTTCAATCTTGGGGAAACCATTCCTGAACCCAAGATTGTAAGGAAGGTGCTCAGATCTCTACCGGAGAGATTTCCTGCCAAGATCACGGTAATAGAGGAATTAAAGGATATTGATAAGATTCCTTTGACTGAGCTGGTTGGAAACTTGCAGACCTACGAGCTAGGGTTAACAAGGATTGGCAAGTCAAGTAAAGGCAAGAGCATGGCACTGAAGGCCAAGAGCAGTGAGACAGATGAGTCTTCTGATGATGAAGATTCCAAGATGAAGTCCTACATCACCAGGCAGTTCAAGAAGTTTATGAACAACGCCAATGGAAAGGGTTTCGACAAGGATCGCAGGCAAGCCAATTCTTCTCAGTTTAAAGGCCAAGACAAAGGGAAGAAGGATGCTAAGGAAGGTGGTCAGTACACTGTTCCCGCAGGACCTAAGTGCTTTAGTTGTCAAGGCTTCGGTCACATGAAAAATGAGTGTCCTATATATCTCAAGAGCATTGGGAAGAGCAAGATACTTGCTGTTACCTTGAGTGACACCGAGCCTAAGGATGATTCTGACAATGAGGATGACAGAATCTTAAATGCCTTTATGACCATTGTTGATCCTACTAATGGGATTGTTGAAGATGTGGTTGAAGAGGAGGAATTGATGGAATCTAAATTTGAGAAGATGGATGATCAAGATGACATCCATACAGCCTATGAGAAACTGTACAAGCTTTCTGAGAAGCATGAGAAATTATATAGGCTAACCACCAAGAAGCTCAGTGATGTGGAACTTGATCGTGAGGAGCTTTCCATAAAGTTTGATG
This sequence comes from Quercus mongolica, assembly GCA_011696235.1. NCBI lineage: Eukaryota > Viridiplantae > Streptophyta > Magnoliopsida > Fagales > Fagaceae > Quercus > Quercus mongolica. The sequence goes on along the minus strand of CM022241.1, from coordinate 25,916,072 downwards.
AAGCTAATCAGACTATTGGTGCACTGAGGTTCGAGAACAATTTCTTGGCTGAGAAGATCAAGAAGTTTGAAGCGGAGCTGTTTCAAGTCAGAGCTCAATTAGAGAGGACTTCAAGTGCAAAGCTTGATGATATGCTCAACATTTAGAAATCTGTTTCAGATCGAACAGGTTTAGGGTATGGTTTTTCTTCCTTTAATACTGCTTCTACTAGTACTATTCTTTTTGTTCCTCCTGCTAGTAATGTTAAAATTGAGAACAATGAGATTAAAACTGAATTAGTTAGTGAGAACATAAACAAGGGTAAATCTATCTTAGGAGCACCCCCTAAGCTTGAGAAGAAAGATGTTAAAAACCCTAGGGCTAAGAAGGCTAACTCTTAAAAGCCTAAACAAAAGAAGCAGCATCACTGTCATCATTGTGGAGCTGCCGGTCATACTCGACCAAATTGCTACAAGTGGCTTGCCACTCAACAAAGCAACGACATGATAGCATCTGGGAACCAGAATCAGCTTCAATCCTCTTTTGCTCCCCTTGGAGATCTTTTTAAAGCCTTCATGTTCCTTTCGAACTTGAATAGTTTTTCCCCCTCATTGCCGGTTCAAGGGTTTAATCAAAGTGTGTGGAAGGAAAAGGGCTCCAAGTGATTCTGTCACTTTTCTCTCTCTCTTCTTGTTTTTGTGTGTGCATTACTTATGTGTTTTGCTTTCAAGTTTTGAGTTAGTCTAGTTTTTATGATTTGGTTGTTTAACCTATTTTTGTTTGGTTATTTTTCAGTTTTTCTTTGTTTTGCTTTTCATATAAAAATTAAAAAAAAAATTGAAAAATTAGAAAAATACAAAAACAGTGTGTGTTTTGTGTAAATTGGTACTTGTGTACCTTGGATGGCCATTGAAACAAAGTCTTCTAAACTTTGTATCATTTGTAGCTTAGATTAACATCTCTATGCACAACTAAGCAAGTGAGCTTTGTGGCTCTTGTTTGTGATGAGTAAGATTAAGTTATCTCTTGTATTTAACACTCGTATCACTTTTTTTGACGGGAAGGACTAAAAAATCCTAAGAGAAAGGCATTAATAACTATCTCACCACTGTTGCCCACCAATTATAATATGACACTTGTATGCTTCGGGATAGCAAAAGTGCAGTGTCAATGACATTTGTGTGCTTAGGCATAGCAAAATTGAAATGTCAAATATCATTGGGTATTTCTTTTCTCTCTCTAATATGTCCATGCATGATATGCTTAAAAGAAAAATATGCAAAGAAAAATCAAAAGCAAAAAGATAAAAAATGCTTTAAAAAATTATTGCAAGCGTGTATTCTAGGAGATGTGGGAGTTATAAGATGTACCTTGAAGGTGATAGTCCCCATCAAGCAATTATGATTGTGTGTGAGTTAAAGTGATTTTCTCATATTCCAAATCGTCATAATATGTATACACTAATGCAATCTTGCGATGTTTTTTCACACACAATACGCAATATTCTTTGCTATTCTTGATACATGTGTAGGTATAATGTGATTTGGCCATCACAAGGTTTTACATGTGTTAATGTATGCTCACTAAACTGTCTTGACTTGTTTTTGAAATATAAAATTGGTTAGACTTGTTTAGTGTGTGTGTGTGTGTGTGTTTCTTTTTGAAAATCCATGTGCTTAAAATTTTTATTGAGAGATGATTTTGAGAGCTTAATATGTTGATTGGATCATTGGTTGAGTTGCATGTTGGATTGCATTCATATCTGTGTTTTTCACATCTCGAAAAACTGATTTTAAATGCTGGCTCGACACCTCCTCGATACCTTGCTGTCTGTCGAGCTTCTTCAGCTTTTTTAATCGCAATCTCGACAACTGCTCGATACCTGGTGGATCGATCGAGAATGGCTCTGCATCCTCGATAGCTTCTCGACACTTGGTGGATCGATCGAGCTTCTGTTCTTAGTTCTGTTGGGTTGTTCCTCGACACCTCCTCGATACCTCGGCTGTTGACGACCATTTTCTCGACACCTCCCTCGACAGATATCTCAATACCTCTCGATATCTGCATCTGTCGAGATTTACTGCTGGCACTATTTAAGCTCCCTGTGCGATCTGAAACTCATTTCACTCGATCTCTCTCTTGATACTTCTCTCTTTTCTCTCCCAAATGTTCTCATCTCACTCCAATCTTTGTTCCATAAGGATTCTTCAAGCTTTTTCAAGAATTTCTTCTCTTGGTAAGCTTCTAATCCTTTCACATTCATGCGTTACATGTTTTGAAACTTAGGTTTTAGGGTTTTTGAAAACTTTTGGGGTTTTTCAAAATTGATGAATTATTATTGAAATTTTGGGATAGGTTTTCACTTAAATGAGTTTAAAACCTCATACATTGCATCACATTAGCATTATAATGGTATTGTCATGCATTTAGATGTGTGCTATCTGTTTGTGTGCTGATAGGTTTGGATTGGGCTGAGCCCATGATACAATTTCTTTTGCATGTCACATGTTCATGCATGTCCCATGCATACGTACTCATTTTTTCAATATACTTGTTATATTTGAAATCGCTTGGGACTTTTCTGATTGTCTTTCTTTTCTCTCCCTCTCTTTCTATTTACGTTAGTCGTGTCTATGGCACCTAAGCGTAAATCCACTCCAGCCGGGAACCCTCTTCATTCCGGAGCTTCTTCATCATCTGATCCTACACTATCTCATATTCGGTTCCGTGATGATGATTCCTTCAAGGCATTTTCGGAGAACTTTTCTAGACAAGGCATTCATTCGGAACACCAAGTCATTCTGTTGGACTTTGCCGACACTGACCTTCCTTCTGTCATTCACAGCAGGGGATGGGAGTCACTGTGTGACGTCCCAGTCACCTGTCCTCTCATGCTTATCTAGGAGTTTTACTCCAACATGCACGGGATTGATCGGTCAGTACCTCTTTTCTTCACTCGCGTTCGAGGTACACGCATTCCTATCACACCACAACTTGTTGCGGATGTGCTTCGGGTCCCTAGGATAGAGTTTCCTGACTATTCTAGTTATGAGTGTCTGAGGACTGTGTCCAGGGATGAGCTCATGTCTGCATTCTGTGAGCGCCCTTCTATTTAGGGTGAGCATCTGTTTACACCATGTCGACCTTTTGCTAAAGGTCTAGATTTATGAACATGGTGATGACCTTTGTTTTGCATCCATTCTCTCACTATAACTCCATTATAGAGCCCCATGCTCGATTTTTGTTATCTCTTCTTGAGTATCTTACTATAGATTTCCCTTCTCATTTCATTCTGTCTATTATAGATGTTCATCAAGATTCAGTGTCCCTTGATAAGCTCATCTTTCCTTTCGCTATCACGAGGATCTTACACCATTTTTCCGTTCCTTTTCCCTCTTCCAACCATTTCACCGTTATGTGTGCCATAGATTACGCTACCATTAAATGTAGCGAGGCCCAGCTTCGGTCACAACAGTTGGATTCAACAGCTCCTCCCTCCCGTTCAGCTCCATCCACATCCGCTCCTCCCTCTTCTTCGGGCAATGTGACTTTAAGAGACATCATGGCACAGCTGCAGTGCATGGATGCTCGCCTAGATACACTCTCTACGAAGTTGAATTAGGTGAATGTTCGTGTCGATCGTATTGCACGGCGACAAGCATCCATGGGTGGTTTTGCTCCTGAGGTTACTCCTTCACCACCTTCTCCAGTGGCTTTTGATTCTAAGGATGAGGATGATGATGATGGTGATGATGATGATGCTTTGGATGATACTGATGGAGATGCTAGCTCTATCGATGAGATGTCTACTTGACACTCTTACCCTTTGTCACTCGTGACAAAAAAGGGGAGTAGTTTTGGATATGAGAGTAGTCATTCTTAGGAGGAGAGTTAGTATATGACTATTTTGTTAGGGGGATTTTTGATATGTTTTGAGGGACGTAGTAAGGATAGTATGTATCTTTTCTTTTCTTTCTTTTTAGATACATTATTCTTGTACATGAGGTCTTGTGACCATTTATAGACATACTTTGTACTTATCTTCTTATTTATGTTGATGTATGTCTTTCTTTCTCCTACCCCTTCATGTGTTGTTTCTTTTCTCCCTTAATACACGCGTTTGTTATACTTGTATGCAATCTATTATTTCTGTTTCACACAAAGATGCCTTGATGAGTTTTGTTTAAAGTGTTTCAGAAATACAAGTTGTCAAAGTCTACTTGCCATAAACTCTCTTCTTGCAAAGTTTTTCAAGAGTTTATGTTAGGATAGAGTTTGTTGTATTCAACAAGTGAATATGAGTTGAGTGATTTATGACTTCTCTCATATGTTTATTTGTTTGTTGTGGTTTTGTCACGGATTGCCAAAGGGGGAGATTGTTAGGACATATGTGTTTCACATGTTAAGAACATATGTCATGATTTTATGTAATTGGCTTATCCTTTGACAAAGCGCACTTTACTTGTATTTGGGTAGATTTAAGATATGTTTAAATACTTCAAGAAACCATGTTTCAAGATCAAATGTTGAAACCTTCAAGTCTGTCCAAAAAAACAAGTTGATAGTGCAAATTCATTAAAGCTCAACAGCTGTATCTATCGAGCTTAAGAAAGTTGTTCAAAGCCTGATGTGTTCGACACCTGCTCGACACCTCCTATCTATCGAGGTTTAAGATTTTCAAAATTCAAATATGATTTTATTGGGATCCGTGAATATGTCTTTGGGCTTTCTTTTCTCCTAACCGTAGACATATAAAAGGATTGTATTAAGGGCCGTCAAACAATTCACAAGTTGCACAAGCATTGAGTAAACTCAGTTTAAGCAAATTGTGACCAGAGATGAAGTTCTTGCCCTAGTTCATCTCTTTCTCTTGAAGAAGTTGCTGTGTATGTGCACCATAGGGTTTTGTGACTAAGCATCTTCTTGATCTTCATTGTGTGGATGAACTGAAGAACTTTGCAACCAACAACCTTCTTAGTTGGTGATTGAAGTTGCGTACTGGGATCCGCACAATTGGTCAGTCACGTACTTGGGAGTCGTGCATCAAAAAGGGGAACTGTCACTACAGAACAAGTCTAATTGTGTATTAGGGTAAGGGTTCAACTGTAGGTTAGTAAGGTACTTGGGATTCTTTTACTTGTAACCGCTAGTTGTGATAATAGTGGAGTTTCAGGAGTAGTGACCTGAAAATCACCCTGTGGGGTTTTTTTCGTTGGGTTTTCCCCATTTGCAAACAAATCACCATGTTATTTATTTTCTGCTGCATAATTAGTTTATTGGTGATTTGTTTGTGCTACCAGGTTTTTACATGATAAATTGATTAATTAATAACTTGGAAAATTAATTAATTAATTTCTATCACAATGGGTCATTCAGTTTGTGACCTATTAGACTTTTACCTCTGAAACAAAAATCCCATAAATCGATTATTTAAAAAAAATCATAAATAAAACAGGGGCTAAACTAAAGCCTTAAGAGAGAGAAACACAGCCCTTGCTCACTATCTCTCTTCACTCTCAAACCCAAAGCTAAAAGTTCACCCAGGATATGCCGCTATGCCACTATATCACCGGATCTAACCCTTGCATCGTCGACACTGTTAGGATTAATGCCCTTAAATCCTATTGTATGATGCTATGTATGCCATTATGTTGTGATTAATAAAGTTGTTTTTATTATGATCTAAAATAATGGTAACATGAATATTTGAACATTATCATATAGTCCATAAGATGTATAGTATGTGATTTATGTGATTTAGTCACAGAAGATATAAATCACAAGTTCTTTGTAAACTTAGAATTTTAGTTAGTAGTCAGTGATGAAATTGGGCATTTTATCTACAAAGACTATAACATATCAACTAAAATGATTTGTTTTGATCATGGAAGTGGAGACTTCTAGTTGATATGTTGATATGTTTTAAAAGTTAAGACATATTGAACTGGACTGCCGTGAGATTTATTATTCTCCTAACAACTGTCAAATAAATAATAAATCTTACAACTTTTATTCACATCAACTCTTAATCTTGAGATAATAATGGACCTGATGATGAAGTATAGGTTACTTTGATATATTAGGAGTAAGATCTAAAGTCAAGATCAAAACTTCAGTATGTTGGGCAGCCACAATTAGTATTGATGGAACATATATTTTCAAGATGGAATTTATAATCTCTTAACAGAGATATAAAATATTCCCTTAAAATAAGTTTAATGAGTTCGGTTATTCAGAGTGTTAGGCCTAAATACTTTAGTAAGGAATTACTAAAGTGTATATTTATGAAATTGGATTTCATAAATATATAATGAATAACTTAAAAGATTAAACTGGGTACTTAAGGATTAAGAAGTAGTAATCTTCAAAGTGGCAATCTACATTCATGACTTTGTATTACTACGAAAATTTTATGAAGGGTTTGCATGTATAATAAAATCTTGGGATATAATTTATTAATAAGGCCTAGAATGCAATTATATTTATATAGTGGTATTAAATATAATTAATAGTAACTTTGGACTTGTCAAGAGTTGACAGAAAAGCCCAAGGCCCATTGGAGTTAGAGTCTTATTTGTTCCCTTTTGATGCCACTCCAAGTCACATACTAAAGCCCAATTGGAATGGCCCAAAAAGCTAGCCCAATGAGATAATCAATTATAAGGAGAGAAACATACAGAATTTTGTAAGAGAATGAAATGGTTTGTATGTGAGTGTAAGCCACTCTCTAATTCTCCCTTGAACATACTCATATAAATTGATTGAGAGACCACATTTTTTGGGCACAAATGAAATTGGAGTGAAGATTAAGAGTATTCCCAAGTACTTATAATCTTTGGTTTTGAATTTCATCGCACCAAGGTACAATCCCTTGTTCTTATATTCTAAAATTTACATACTACATGTTATCAATTGCGAATGAAGTAGATCCATTATTTTTCAACTGCGTATGTTTTATATGAGATACAAACATGTATTTTTCCAACAATTGGTATTAGAGTGGTCTTGAATTTCGAATTTGTATAACATGTTTTGAGAGTTTTGGAATCAAGGATAATAGTTTCAAGATGTTAGAAGATTATGCAATTAATTTTCTGCATGGTTATTGAAATTATTGTTTGATTGAAACTGATATTGATGTTATGATGTTGTTTAAGTTTGATGTTAAGTATGTTAGATTGAACTTTAAGGCTATAGCATCAATGAAATTCAGTTTTGATCTCAAACTCAATCTATTATGTTCATATGATGGTAGATTGTTCATGAAAACTATTGAAAACTACTTTAGAAAAATTCTGGAAAATTCAAGTTTCATGTGTTTTGATCAATCGAAAATTACTTTCGATCGATCGAGTGAAACAAGAACCTTCTGTTTGATTCTATTGACTTTTGATTGCTAGTCGATCGATCGAATGTTCTTTTTCGATCGATTGAGTAGTGATCGAGTACCAATCGAGCCAGGCAAATTGTTTGGTACGAAGTTTTTAGTTTTTTCGACTGATCGAGAAATACATTCGATTGATCAAAAATAGTGAATTTTGATTTTTTCTAAGTGTGTTCACATAGATAAAGTACAAGGCTATGTGTGATGAGATTACACATGATTTCTAATTAAAAAAAAATTATTTTAAAACATCTAGTGGGAGAGAGATACAAGAGTTGGATCTCACGGCCTCCATTGTCAGTTCATAGTAGTATGAAATATATACTTTGTCTTTGTTTCGAGCTTAGCATTCCATGCAGAGAGTATTTATTTCATGGTGCTACAAGATTGAATTTCTTGGTTTATAATGGTTTGATCAAACACATTTTCTTAGCCTTAAGCTTTACATTCCATGCGGATGGTGTTTTGAATCATGGTACTACAAGATAAACCTATTAATGGTAGAAGAAATGTGGCTACAAGTGGGCCTATAAGTGGGCCTTAAAGCTTCATTTTGACCATTCTAACTTCATTTCTCTGAATTCTCACTTCTAAAAAATTTTCTAAAGCAAGTCACTATCTAGCGGGTCCAATTTTTAGTTTTAGTTCATAGCTTCAGTCTTTAGTTCTGCACTTGTGGCCAATGTCCATTTTCTCTTTCTTTTTGTTTTCTATAAATATGTTAGTGGCAAAGCAAGGAGGAAAGCATGCTAGTATTTATTTTATATTTTTGATATTTTAGCATATTTTATTTTATTTTATTTTCTATTATTTTATCATTTATGCCATGATGATGTTGGAAAATATATTTGTTCACATGTTTAAGAAGCATAGGTGGACTTACCTATGTTGGATGCTATGAAAACACACAAAAATCTATGAAAACTAAATAGACATGAAAAATTATGCATCATAAATGGAAATTATGAGAGATTGAAGACATGACGTCGATGAAAATTTGAAATAGGAGTGGTTTTGAAAACGTAGGATTAGAAGACTACTGCTGGATTTCAATTGTTGAGATTAGACGACCACTGCCAAATTTGAACCTCGAAGTGATGAATAGGATTAGACTACCACTTCCGAATTTGAATCTTGCTAAGATTAGACGACCACTACCGAATTTAAACCACGAAATAATAGATATGGTTAGACGACCACTACCGAATTTAAATCCTGCTGAGATTAGATGGCCATTACCGAAATTTGAACCTCAACATGATGGATAAGATTAGAGGACCATTGCCAAATTTGAATCTTGCTGAGATTAAACGACCACTGTTGCATTTGAACCTTGAAATGATGGATAGGATTAGACGACCACTATTGAATTTGAACCCTATTGAGATTAGACGACCCCTGCCAAATTTGAACCTCGAAATGATGGATAGTATTAGACGACCACTGCAAAATTTGAACCTCGAAATGATGGATAATTTTCGACAACCACTGCTGAATTTGAACCTAAAAATGATGGATAGAATTAGACAACCACTGCCGAATTTGAATCCTGTTGAGATTAGATGACCATTGCTAAATTTGAACCTCGAAATGATGGATACAATTAGACGACCACTGCTGAAGTTGAATCCTGTTAATGACCACTGCTGAATTTGAACTTCAAAATGATGGATAGGATTAGATGACCACTGCCAAATTTGAATCCTGCTGAGATTAGACGACGACTACCGAATTTGAACCTCAAAAAGATGGATAGGATTAGACGACCATTACTGAATTTGAATCCTACTAAGATTAGACGACCATTGCCAAATTTGAACCTCGAAATGATGTATAGGATTAGACGACCACTGCTTGAATCCTGCAGAGATTAGACGACCACTGCCGAATTTGAACCTCGAAATGATAGATAGGATTAGACGGCCATTGCCGAATTTGAATCTTGCTGAGATTAGACAACCACTGCCGAATTTGAACCTCAAAATGATAGATAGGATTAGATGACCACTTCCGAATTTGAATCTTACTGAGATTAGACAACCTCAACCGAATTTGAACCTCAGAATAATAGATAGGATCAGACGAACACTGTCGAATTTGAATCCTGCTGAGATTAGATGACCATTGATGAATTTCAACCTCGAAATGATGGATAAGATTAGAGGACCACTGCCATATTTGAATCTTGCTAAGATTAAACGAACACTGCCACATTTGAACCTCGAAATGATGGATAGGATTAGACGACCACTATCGAATTTGAATCCTACTAAGATTAGACAACCATTGCTGAATTTGAACCTCGAAGTGATGGATAGGATTAGACGACCACTACTGAATTTGAATCCTGTTGAGATTAGATGACCACTGCTAAATTTGAACCTTGAAATGATGGATAGGATTAGACAACCACTGCTAAATTTGAACCTCGAAATGATGGATAGGATTAAATGACCACTGCTGAATTTGAATCCTGTTGAGATTAGATGTCCACTACCAAATTTGAACCTCAAAATGATGGATAGGATTAGATGACCACTGCTAAATTTGAACCTTAAAATGATGGATATGATTAGACAACCACCGCTGAATTTGAATCCTGCTAATATTAGACGACCACTGTTGAATTTGAACCTTAAAATGTTGGATAGGATTAAATGACCACTGCTGAATTTGAACCCTACTAAGATTAGACGGCCACTGCCGAATTTGAACCACGAAATGATAGATAGGATTAGACGACCACTGCCGAATTTGAATCTTGCAAAGATTAGATGACCACTGCCAAATTTGAACCACAAAATGATAGATAGAATTAGATGACCACTTCCAAATTTGAATCTTGCTGAGATTAGACGACCACAGCCGAATTTGAACCTCAAAATGATAGGAAGGATTAGACAACCACTGCCGAATTTGAATCCCAAGAGAGAGGTGTTTTGAAAATTTTAATACTTTTGAGGTGAAAGAAATTGGAACTTCCAAATTGAATCCTAAGAGAGAGGTGTTTTAAGAACTTGGACTTGCGACTGGATCTTGCCGATGGCTCACGACTAGCAAGCCGCTAGAGGATGCACACGAGTGAAGCATGCAGAAAAGCTGAACTGTCATGCCAGCTGTAGCACTACAGGACAAGAAGTCCAGACTAGCGATTCAGTTAGCTCGTAGCTTAAACTCGAGACTCAGTCAAGTCGCAAGGCCAAGTCACCAGCCAGCTCTATTTTAAAAAACTAACTCTTCGTATTCTATTCTCACACAAGTATAAATACCCCTTATACTCACGAAATGTTGAGAGCTTCCAGAGAGAATTTTGAGAGAGAAACCCTAGAGAAAAATAAGATTGACTCATCCACAATCTTTACATAGTGACTCTTCAAATTCCTTAACTCTCACCCTTTCCATTGTTAAATCATTGAGAGGTACATTAGCCAAAACCTTTTCTCACCATACCCATATCTGTGAGGAGGCTATTTGGTGCTTGGGAAGCAGTTCAGAAGGGACCAATTGATATTAGTTGATACTATGGGTTATAGCGGAATCCGGTAAGTTAAAGAAGACAAAGGTTCGGTGTAACCTCATTGGAGCAAGAAGTTTGGAGGGCTTAGGTACACTGGGTAGATTAGGCTTGGAGGGTCTTCTGCTGTTCATGTATCCCAACTTCATTCTTTAGTGGATTATTGACCGCTTGGAGGGCGGTGAAGAGGTTTTATGCCGAGGACTTCGGTTTCCTCTTCGATAACACATCGCTGTGTTGTCTTTGTGTTTGCATCTCTCTTCCCTTAATCTTTGCCATTTAATTTCTGCTGTGGTTGTGATTTTATTTGGTTTAGATTATTTTATCAATTCTGTTTTAGCTTATGTTCATATTCCGCACATGCACTGTTTGATAATAAGCTTGAATTGTTATTTTGTAATTTCGGGGTCTAAACGTTCAAGGTGTTTTACACACTATTTGAACATTCATATATGTAATTCGATTTTAGATCAAGTTATGGATCTCATGTACTTCTATGCTATTTCTCTCAAGTCTATGACTTTTAGTTTTTATAATATTTATATTTTGAAAGTCCAATAAAAAGATTTCATAATTTCATTTCTTCACACCAAATTTTGTGTTAATTAGATGTTATCTACTACTTGCACCATAAGTTCATTAAAAAAAAAATAAGTTTAAACATTTATTATGAGATAGTTATTGATTTCTAATTGTTTTGATATTTTACTCTCTCTCTCTTTTTTAAATAAATTTGAGTTACAATTGGAGGGAGACGTAGATCTTTGGACGTATGTCTAACAAACCATTCAACAACAAATTCTCTCCCACAATTGAAGTAGATAGAATTGAGATCATTTTACCAGAATGCCTTTCTTGGATCACTTCAATAGCACAAACTCCAAAGCTAAACACGTCGCACTCTTAGTTATCTTCATCATTTAAGCAAGCTCTACAAACAAACAGAATATCATCCCAATGTGTTCATATGATGTATGCTCTACATTAATTAAAAAAAAAAAATTAATTCTATTACCTGGTGCAACATATCCATATGTGCCAGCAAATGAAGTCCAATTGGATGAGTCTTGATTTAGAAGCTTAGCAATGCCAAAGTCTAAAACATGAGCCTCGTACTCTGAATCTAGCAAAACATTTTTGCTTGATATGTCCCATGAACAATTGGAGGTACGAGCATAGTTTAATCACTTTTATGGCTTGCCCTAGCCCCTAGCAAAGTTTATTGAATTTAATCACTTTTATAAAATGTTGGCCACGAAGTGGATTGAATTTTAAGCCACATGTTAGGGAAAGGAGCACTTAAGAGGTGGATTGAATTGCTTCAATCCACTGTACACATTTTGATAACTTTTATAAAATGTTGGTCACAAAGTAGATTGAAATTTAAGTCACACGTTAGGGAAAGGAGCAATTATGAGATAAAGGCATAAAGCACTAACCATTAAAAGAAATTAACTAGAATGTGAAAAAGCATATCCAACAACACCCATTAAAAAAGTCGGGACAAAATTGCCTTATGCCCTTTTCACCCAAATTATATAGCTTTATGCCCCTCTTCCTAAACTAATTAGAGAAATGCTCCTCTTTTGAAACTCGACTTTCTCAAAATCGAGTTAAGCCCTATAGTAACGTTTTTAAGGACCTATAGTGATGTTTTTAAGGACCTATAGTGGCGTTTTGTAACCTGATATCCATGAAATCGAGTTATAGGCAATTTTATTGCCTATAAATCAAAATTGCCTATAACTCGATTTCATGGATATTGGGTTACAAAACGTCACTATAGGTCCTTAAAAACGTCACTATAAGGCTCCAGAATTATTATTTTTTTAACTCGATTTTGAAAAAATCGAGTTACAAAAGAGGGGCATTTCCCTAATTAATTTGGGAAGAAGGGCATAAGACTATATAATTTGGGTGAAAATGGCATAAGGCCATTTTGTCCAAAAAAAGTCGGATTCCATTTGAATCATAAGGTGGATTGAATTGCTTCAATCCACTGGACACATTTTGATCACTTTTATAAAATGTTGGTCACGAAGTGGATTGAATTTTAAGTCACGTGTTAGGGAGAGGAGCACTTACGAGATAAAGGCGTAAAGCACTAACCATTAAAAGAAATTAACTAGAATGCAAAAAATCATATCCAGCAACACCCATTTAAAAAGTCGGATTCCATTTGAATCACGAGGTGGATTGAATTGCTCCAATCCACCGTACACATTTTGATTAGGGAAGGTGCACTTACGAGATAAAGCACTAATTAACCACTAAATGAAAACAAATAGAAATTAACCAGGATCCGGAAAATTATATCCAACAGCCATTGAAAAAGTCGGATTACATTTGAATCACGAGGTGTTGTTTCATGAATAAAAAATTCCTTCCACTTTAAACTTAGTGACAATCCACTATATATATAAATATAAAATTCACGATAATGACAATCCATATTAGCAATTATTAACTTGCTTGGATTGCTAAAAGAAAAAACACAATAAACCAACAAACTTGAAGAATAAAATAAAACATGTTAAGTATACGGGTGATATTATCATACACACCTTTTTTACTGTGTATCATACACCTACCTAATCTTCAATAGTCTAATAAGATCCACCCTCACCTATGGCTATGAGATTAGATTTGGAAGTTGAATCCCAATATTTATACTTTTAGAAAGAAAAAAAAAAATTAGAAACCCTGTATTTGTACTTAATCAAAGGGTAAAGCTATGGCTATTACTCTCAGTGATGATGAAGGATCTGATCATGAGTCTTTAAATGATCTAGAAGGAAATTTCATGACTTTCACTGCTACTTGTAGATACTCAATTTTGCACCTATAATTTAATCAAGGAGAATGACTTGAATAACCAATCCATGTACCCAAAAATCATAATTGCATTACATGCATCATTTGGTCATTACATTACATGCATTAATTCATTCATTGCATATCATAAAAATAATCTTGAGATTCTAACGGTCACAACGGTGTTTCCGGTTATCAAATCGGACTATTGGATCGAAAGATATCGCATGATCAAGTTTGCACAGTTAACATGCATTGTGTCTAGGTAGAATCGACCACACATGATCAATTGTTTTTTTAAAAATGCATAATTTTTTTAAATATTATTAAATAAACAAAATAAGCTCATTCAACTACATTGAATTGAAAATGCATCAATTCTCAGAACCTCTCTAACTCTTTTAAGTTGTGCTTGGTTTTCGTCAACAAAAAGTTATTTATAGATTACCATAGCCTAATCTATTTAGTAGTTAAGTTTCATAAAACGTTGATCACGAGGAGGATTGAATTTTAACCCACATGTTAGGGAAAGGTGACTCAAGAGATAAAGCTCTAAGTAACCACTAAAAAAAAGAAAAATATATAGAAATTAACCAGAATCCGGAAAATTATATCCAACGCCCATTAAAAAAGTTGGATTCCATTTGGAAAAACAATAAACAAACAAACTTGAAGAATAAATTAAAACATGTTAAGTAGATGGGTAATATATATACACACCCTTTTTACTGTGTATCATACACCCACCTAGTGGCAGAGCCAGAAATTTATTTTTGGGGGGCCATATATAATTTTTTTTGTGTGTGTATGAAATGCAAAATAGTAATATACAATACTTCATAACTCAAAATTTTCCCTTTTATTTGTTAAGATAATTGTTAAAATACCCATGTGTTCATTTTAAAGATGATGAATGTTTAATTATTGTAATTTGTTGACATGTATTTATGGATTGTATTTTATTTAAATGAAAATTATATTTATTTTTAGACTTTCTTAAATATATATGTATATTATCAAGTATGGGGACTAAAATGATAAGGTTATTTAAAAATTTTCAAATTATTTAGGATATTTTCAAAATAAATTATTATTTTTTCAAAAATTTTGGGGTGGGGGGGGGGGGCTTGATCATCAAGTGGCTTCGCCACTGCACCCACAACATCCATCCTCACCTATAAGGCTAGATTTGGAAGTTGAATCCCTGTATATAAACTTAATCAAAGTTGATAACCTCAATCGATAGTAGAACAAAATGTTAGCAAGGGGTGGAAATAGGGAAGAGCGAGATTGGATTAGGCTGAATTTTCCTTGTGCCATCCCTCTCTAGGGCAAGAAAAGAACACACAAGGAAAGTTAGAGATAAGATGGGTTGGAGGAAGTTTTTTCAACCCTAATAAGATTATATTTGAACCCTAAAAATATAAACTTACGTGACTATGACGACCAAAGTAAATTTTAAAAGACTAAAATAACAATTAATATAACTTAATGGAAGTAATTATCAGAATGAAGGCATGTCTCACTGACTTGACCAGAAATAGAGATGGAATTGCAAAATTGGTTAAGGACTAAACGACAGAAGTTCCTGATTGTACAGTGTATATAAGACTTGTAGTTTAGCAGAATGTTTAAGCATCAGCACGAGTGTTAGTTAGTTACAGTTGTAGATAGGCACATGTGTGTGTTAGTTATTTTTCCTCTTCTAGCAGTTAGATGTTAGCACTATATAGCGTGTATATAAACTATTTGTAATCCTTTTCTAATTAATTGATTCTAGAATTTCTCCATTTTCATCAAATCTTTGATATGGTATATGATGAAGCAGGAATTTACCCTCGTCAATATGTTCCTCGTCAGTTGATGGATGACTTGTAAAACTTGTCACAAAAAACACTCAATAGATAAGGCCACCAGTTTGGGGCCTACCAAGGACCCTTCGATGCTTAAGTTAGCTTGTTCTCTCTTGGAAAAACTATAATTTGTATAGCGGTGTGTGTTCATGTCCTTTTACCTATTTTCCTTGGCTTTATATAGCCTTAGGCTGAGCTAATGCCCAGCAAATTATTATGCTGTAGCAGGGTAATCAATGCCTAATGACGGCAATTTAACTCCAATGTTTTTTGTTTATAACCAATCCCTAATTCTACATTATTAGATGAAGGTAACGGCTTTGTGCTATTCATTGCTCAATTATTGATTGCTACCTGGAGTTAATGCATGTACGCTCGTTCATACCTTTACTTGTCACTGTCAGTGATGGTTTGCAAGTAATGGATGATCATTTATACACCACTCATCAGTTACCCCCCTTATTCCTTTGTCATCTATCGTATAGACGAGCTAAGGAATATGGAAAGTCTGTTCTAGGCGGATCACTTTGTACATGCTTCGAGATCTTCGTCTTATCATATCTATTGTGGAGAGATATTTTCATCAACTAATCACCACGTTCTATGTTTGTGTTGGCCGCATGTGTAGGTTTTTTTTTGAGTTTCGTACGCATTGAATTCATTTCCTTTTTTATCAATAAGTCTTCTCATATTCCTCTTCTTCTTCTTCGTTACACACCAAGCTTGGAGTTTGAAACTAGAAAGAGAGTTCCTACACCCTCTGTACTGTAAGACTCCTTTTTCTCCCTTAATGGTTGATTTTGATTTTAGTAGGAAGGAAACCCCCTCTGTTTTGTTCTTCTTTGCTAGGTTAGGAGTGTTTCTTGAGTCTTCTCATGGGCGCCGTCCCTACGTAGGTTTATTTGTTCCTCAAGACCGTGGGGCTTTTAGTCCTGTTTTGACTTGTCTTTACCCTTTGCTCCTTCGTTCTTTAATTGCCCATCATCTAAAGATGACTGCCATAGAGTATAAGGACAACGACGTTAGGTCTAGTGAGTTAGAAATTGGTTTGTCGTCTAGTGGCGAGTCCTCTAATAAAGATTTTATAATTGTAGTGTCAAAACCTCCATCATCTTCAAATCCCTCATCTTCTTCAAAACCCCCCCTCTTCTTCTAGAGTTCCTTCGTCTTCAATCCCCTTTTATGCTCACTTTGAATCTTGCCTTCTAGAGTCGAGACATTTGAAATCCATCAGTAAGCAGTTTCAATTCCCTGAGGGGGTATTTATAAGGTTGCCTCGTCCTAATGGGAAAGCGTGCACCTTTGCCCATGGAGAGGTGAGTTTTTATGAAGCTACTTTTTCATGTTGCCTTCGTTTTCTAGTTCATCTCTTTATTATGCAACTCCTTTCTGCTTTGAATGTTGCACCTGGTCAGCTCATCCCTAATGCATGGAGGACGATCATTGGTTGTATGTCGATCTGGGTGTCTGTCCATGAAAGGGACATGATTACCCTAAATGAATTTTTTTATTTGTACTGTTTGAAACCTTCCACCCATTATGGGTATTTTGAACTTCTGCCTTGGAATAGGTAGTCTAGAATCATCCGTAGATTCCCTACTTCCTTTCATGACTAGAAGTCATGATATTTCTTCATTTCTGGATTTGGATGGGAAACCATGTTTGACGACCTATGGGGTGAGGTTCTATGGTTGCTACGGAAATGGGAAATCCCTTCTCTTGGTGCGTCTCTTTTTTCCTCTTCATTGAACATATTGTTTTAAGTTTTACTATTTTTCTGATCTCCTCTCTACCCCCTTTTTTACAATTGTTGATCATCCTTTATTGGAGGAATACTACCAAGGACAAATAAAGGCTGCCCTTGAGTTTGCCCTCACAGTTAACGATTTCGACAAGCTAGTTGATCCTCGTCGTTTGCACGAGTGTTGTCTTGGACCCAAGCCTTCTACATACATTTTGAAGAAAATTTCCCAGGAAGAGAAGAGTAGGTTTTTGATTCTTCATTCTTTTCTTGTATTTCCTTATAGCTTTCATCCTACTAACTTTCTTTTTGTAGAAATGGCCACTAGGTACAACAATGACAAGTATGCTCATGTTAAGAGTTTGAATAATGAACCCCTATCTCACATTACCCCTGGATCAAAGAAATGCAAGCTAGATGAAGGGAAGGATGAGACTCCTGCCCTTAAGTCACTTTTTGGTACTCTTTCTTCTCCCACACCTTCTCTTGAGATGATGACCTTCAGCCCCCCAACCACACGCTTTAAAGGGAAGGCGAAGGTTGGCAAGAGTTGTAAAGTTGTGATTTACAAATTTGTATTTTGTTGGCTTTTATTCCGTGCCAAATTTGATTGTAATTATATTCAATCTTGTGTACCCTGTATTTATTGTGGGATGTGAATGTAAGGGTTGTGTGTTAGAGAGAGAGAGTGTGAAGACTCAAGCAAGTGAAGCCAGAAGACTTCCTGCGGGTTTCTCGCGACTAAGCTTCCTGCGAAGTGAAGCATGTGCCTTGTACATGACTGGAATGGGAAGAGTTTGTACAGATGGAGACAGTTGTGTCTCACGAGTATCTCACGGGTAAGGCCTTCCCGTGAGACACCCGCGAGACATTCTATTCTGCTAGTCTGTACTATCTGATACACACTTTTTGTACCCTCACTATATATATCCATATTACCCATAATTGTGAAGGAGAGCTTCTGAGAGAAAACCCTAGGTAAAACACTTGAGAGTTAGAAATTTTTATACCAACAATTCTCTACACATTTGTTTGTGGAATTTCCTTATCTCCTACCTCTCCATTTCCAAACCATTGAGAGGTCAGTAGCCCAAACACTTACCACACCTTTTGAGAGTGTCCAGTGAGGTTTTGGTGTTGCTGGGAAACATTGGAAGTAGCCAAGGATGGCAGATGCAACATGGAGCTTGTTGCGGGATTCGGAGAGCTAGACAAAACACGGTTCTGAGAAGCCTTGTTGGAGTAGGAGCTTGGAGGGCTTAGGTATAGTGGGTAGATTAGGCTTGGAGGGTCTCTTGCTAACCCATGTATCCCAACTGATTGTCTAGTAGATCGATTTCCGCTTGGAGGGTGGCGGAGAGGTTTTTCGTCGAGTTCTTCGGTTTCCTCTTCGATAACACGTCTCGGTGTTATCTGTGTTTGCATCTCTCTTCCCTACTCTTATTCATTTCATTTTACTGCTGTGTTGCTTTAAATATGGATTAGAGTAGCTCTTGTGTTTGTATGCTTGTGTTTACACTATTCCACACTTAGTATTAACTTAGTGTAAAATCAACCAAGCCGTAATTTGAATTGGGGGTCTAAACAAGCTCTTGTGTTTTCACACATTTCAAGTTTTCAATTGGTATCAGAACGGGTACACTTGTTGTGGTTTAAATGCCTAAGTGTGATCCTTGACCCCATGTGTTTATTTTCCATGGATAATGCTTTGTATGCTTCTATGGATATTGTTGATTGTAACATGCCACGTGTTTGTCAAAATGTCTCTATGAGTGTTAATCCTTATGATTGTGATGACATGTTACATGAATATATGGGTGTTGCCGATATTCCTAACATCAAACTCTTGAAGAAAGATGCTAAGAAATTTCAAAAGAAGTTGAGCAAGTTATTTTGTGAAAATGATGATTTGATTGCTAAGCTCAATGAATCCAACAAATTGGTTGAGAAATATAGGACTCTTGTTGAAATTTCTCTTGAAAAGCTAAAAGAGTTTGAATGTTTGAATATGGACTTGGATGCTAAACTTGTTTTGTCTAACAAACTTGTTGATGATCTTAAATCTGAAAATGAATCTCTTAAGATGCATGCCAAGTGTTTGATTGCTGAACTTGTTACTAAAACAGAAGAAAATATATGTTGCAATCAAGTTGTGGTACCCGATTTTGTGCCTATTATGTGTTCTACCTCAAAGGACAAATCGGTGCACATTCCTCCACACAAAAGAAATCAAAAAGTGGATAGAAAGGCTCTTAAGCCTAAGCCTTTGTTTAGGTCCCATCCTAGGGAATTGAGTGAATCTAAGTTTGTTCCTACTTGTCACCATTGCGGTGTGATTGGTCACATAAGACCTTAATGCTCCTTGTTGAAGAAAGAACAAAACCATGGTGCTAGATCTCTCCCTAAAAAGCCTAGTGGACCTAAACACATTGTTTGTCACCATTGTGGTGCCTTTGGTCATCTAAGACCTCATTGCTCTAAGTTTCATGCTCTTAAAAGAATCAAAAGAAAAGAGAAACTTGAGCTTCTCGGAAGTTGTATTAAAAAGAGTAAACCGGATTTGAGTGAAAATAGCATGTTGTTAAAGAAAGTGTTTAATGCTCTTAACTCCTTGTCTATGTGCATCTCCGGCTCTCATTCTTCCAACCCTCGTCTCGCTTCTCATGAGACACTCATTCCAAACAATAGTTCCATTTGGATGAGGAAGGGTTCCTATGGTTGAGCTTTTGCTCTTTTGATCCTTGATCTAATTCTTTCGATCTTTGTAGGACCCTTCATGCATTTGATGCCTCATTGTCATGCATTTGTGCATCATGCATCTCCTTATATGCATTGTATTGTTTTTGTTTTGATCTTACTTTTACGTCTTTGTTTTGTGTGTGTAAAAATCCAAAACCACATAAAAAGTGAAAACTTCAAAAAGTTTGATCGTATATGTTTGAGCACTTTTCACATGTGAGTTTGGCCTAGTACCTTCGTACTAATGGCGTAGTGCATTTACGAGCTTAGCTTGTTATGTATGCACATATATCTTTGTGGGAGAAATCTTGAAATCTAGGTATGATTGTTGTAAATAGATCTTCAAGCTTGTCATGAATGATTGGTCAATAGTCTTGTTTGTCTTGATACTTGCATAGACTTGTGCCTATATATCTTCCCACTTTTATTTTTGTGTTTTTGCAAATAGAGCTCACTAAATGTAAATCTCAAAATAAAAAAGAGATTATGAGCTGCAAAAGTTTGTCGCACATACTAGTATTTGACTAGGAAAAAGGGAAAGTGACATTTTAAATTGAAATGTATGGTGCTCAAAAAGCCAAAGGCTAAATCATAATGTTGAAATATCAAAAATTTCAAACACTAATCTCAAAAAGAGATGTATTATCCAAAAAGGATCAAATGTCATAAACTATGCAGAAGCCAAATGAAAAGCTTCTAATTTTTGTAATCATTCTCTTGTGGGAGGTCATATATGCTTATTTCTATAATTGAGATAGACTACTTGATTTGTATGACTTGATTGAATTAATCATTGAAGCTTCACTCTAGTCTAAAGACTATTCCACACTTGATCCACACACACAACACACAAGTTTAATGTTCAATGAATGCCTATTTCATTTGTGTGGTTGTACATGTTCAAATGTGATGTGTGTGTGCTCAACCATATGTGGATCAAACCAAAAAGATTTTTGTTCTTTTTGTTTGCTTTTGGAAGTGATTTGTATCACCCATGTTTTTCAAATTGTTTTTGTGTGAAAAACATGTCTTCTAGGTGTTTTCGTGACTCATTTCATGTGTAAGCTCAACTGGGAGTTAAATGATCCAATTCTCAAGTTTTTCAGTTTTGGATAGAAAGTTTTGCGACTATTTTGCGGCTGTTTCGTGAGTAAGGCTTACCAACGAAATACCAGCGAGATACCAGCAAAATTTTTGTAAGAAGCTAACTAGTAAGATACCAGCGAAAATTTCCAGATCAGCTTTTTAAAGGGCATTTCGTGGGACATTTGTTTTAAACACCTCCCATCTTCTCCCAAACCCCTGTTTTAATGTTTCTACATCAAAACCCAACTAAATTCAAGTGTTTTTCATTCCATTAACATCTCTAAGGTAATCTTTAACTCTTTTCATTGATTTTGATCCTTAGATTATGTTTTTGGGGGGTTTTATGTTCATAGTTGGGATCTTCTCAAATGGGAGTTGGAAAACTTAATTTTTGTCAATATTTTTGATTGGGCTTTGTTTTAAATGATGATTTTCTTTGGTTGTTGGCCCCTTGTGGCAAAAATAACTTGTATTTAGGTAAGATTTTCATATGTTCATGCATTGTTTAACCTACATGTGTAGTGTGTGCACTCTAAGTGTTCGATAAATTGCCTAACGAGTACCAAACTTTGGGGATCACCATAATTATTCATGTTTATCATGTTTTGATCATTGGTGGTGTGTTTTATACACTTTGCCCTGTGAGTACTTATTCATGCATTGGTCATGCATCTCACATGCACACTAGACGCACCTTTGCCATACACACTCTAACACTTGACATGTTTTTCACTTCTCTCATGCTAGTTAAGTCTTTTTAGACCTTTTAGCACTTAATATGTTCTTGTGTCTTTGTCATGCCTAGGCTTACATCATGTTCCATCATCCTTAGCATGTCATGTTCTTTATGCTTTGTAGCATATTTTTTCATCTTGCACCCCTCATGCATCATCTTTCACCTTTGCTCGTATCTTATTTTCTTTCCCTCCTTCCTCTTATCTTATTTGTGTATTCGTGACAAAAAGGGGGAGAGTATACCGGAGAGTATACAAGTTACAGGTTTGTATCGTCCTTTCTATATGACTCATGTGCACACTCTTAGGGGGAGTAATTCTACCTTGTGCACATTCATAGGGGGAGAAAGTAATAGGGGAGATGCATATACCAAGGGGGAGAAGACATTGTTTTATGAGAAAACCTTGTTTTACTTTATGCTTGTTTTCTCGTTGCTTTATGGTGCTTTGAGTTATGTTTGGTATCATCTATGCTTTGCTTTTATTTATTCAGTCTTATATTTAGTATGTTTATGACTATCTCAATGCTTGTGTAGCATTCTCTTTGTACTTTTAGATATTGCTAAAATGTCTTGAGTACTTCACACTTGTGCCCTGGTAGGATTGTTTCTAGATGCATATACTTCTTGTATTTTGTATTGGTTGTGTAATTGGATATGCAAGTAATCATACGTGATTGCTTCGTTGTACATGTCCAGATGAACATTTACTTGTTATATGTTCATTGGAGTCATTCTTTAATGACTGCCCTTGTGTGATCAATTTTTTGTATACATGTTATCTAATGTTTACAAACTTGGTCACTGTATGCTTGCTCTTGTTCATACCTTGTGTTCAACTTGTCATAAGCTTAATGAAAGTTTTGTTTGTGTGTGAGTCTTTCAGGTTACAGGTATAAATTGCAAGTGATTCACAGTTTCTAGATTAGGTGTGAGTGAGTTTTACCATTGTTCCCAAATTCATGTTTAAGTCTAGAGTCTGTGTTAGGGGTTTTGTCACGGAATAACCAAAGGGGGAGATTGTAAAGTTGTGATTTATAAATTTGCATTTTGTTGGCTTTTATTTCGTGCCAAATTTGATTGTAATTATATTCAATCTTGTACCCTGTATTTATTGTGGGATGTGATTGTAAGGGTTGTGTGTTAAAGAGAGAGAGTGTGTAGACTTAAGCAAGTGAAGCCAGAAGACTTCTCGCGGGTGTCTCGCGACTAAGCTTCCCACGAAGTGAAGCATGTGCCTTGCACATGACTGGAATGCGAAGAGTCTGTACAGATGGAGACAGTTGTGTCTCGTGAGTATCTCACGGGTAAGGCCTTCCCGCGAGACACCCACAAGATATTCTGTTCTGCAAGTCTGTATTGTCTGATACACACTTTCTGTACCCTCACTATATATATTCATATTACCCACAATTGTGAAGGAGAACTTCTGAGAGAAAACTCTAGCTAAGACACTTGAGAGTTAGAAATTGTTATACCAACAATTCTCTACACATTTGTTTGTGGAATTTCCTCATCTCCTACCTCTCCATTTCCATACCATTGAGAGGTCAATAGTCTAAACACTTACCACACCTTTTGAGAGTGTCTAGTGAGGTTTTGGTGTTGCTAGGAAACATTGGAAGAAGCCAAGGATGGCAGATGCAACATGGAGCTTGTTGCGGGATCCGGAGAGCTAGACAAGACACGGTTCCGAGAAGCCTTGTTGGAGTAGGAGCTTGGAGGGCTTAGGTATAGTGGGTAGATTAGGCTTGGAGGGTCTCTTACTAACCCATGTATCCCAACTGATTGTCTAATGGATCGATTTCCGCTTGGAGGGTGGCGAAGAGGTTTTTCACCGAGTTTTTCAGTTTCCTCTTCGATGGTGTTATCTGTGTTTGTATCTCTCTTCCCTACTCTTGTTCATTTGATTTTACTGCTGTGTTGCTTTAAATATGGATTAGAGTAGCTCTCGTGTTTGTATGCTTGTGTTTACATTATTCCGCACTTAGTATTAAGTTAGTGTAAAATCAACCAAGCCGTAATTTGAATTGGGGGTCTAAACAAGCTCTTGTGCTTTCACACATTTCAAGCTTTCAAGAGTGTTTGGGATGACCCTGCTACTGCCCCTGGATGAGCTCATAATGTCATCACTGACGACAAGCTTAAGGGTCTTTCATCTATCCCTTCCCATGAGTTGGTCAGCCATCACATTTACAAACTAGTGCAGGTATTTCATTCAATGTTTCTTCATCACTCGTTAAGCAATTATACATGTTGAAAATTGCTGACCCTTTCACTTCCTTAGGTTCTTGGTGAGTCTCTTCGTTTAATGAAAAATTACTTGAGCAATGAGGAGAAGGTAGTAGTGGCCAACTCCAAGGTTGATTTTGTTGAGGCTGAAAGCTCAAGGTTGAGGAAGGATTTGATTGAAGCTATGGACCAGTCGACCAAGGCTAAGGACAAGGTGAAAGAACTAAAGGAAGCACTGAAGGTTGAGAAAAAGCTCGTCATTCAAAAAGACGAGGAAGTCCAAGCTGCCCTTCTAAGAACGGACAAGGATTGTGAGAAGGTGATTGTCAGGTTCTTGGAGTTTGATCGCTTCTTTGACATGCTGTTCGAGCAGTATTTCAAGGGCTTTGAGCTCTTTCGTCGTTGGATGATGAAGCACCATAACCATGTAGTTGATTTCGCAAACCTGGACTTTGAAGCTATTGACACTAAGATCCTTGCTGATGAGGCTAATGAGAAAGTGGGTGAAACCATTGCTGAAACTACCGTCGAAGTTGTTGAAAGAGAAGGTGCTACTACAAGAGGAGCTAATGATGAGGCTCAGACAGAGGCGGAATGTGTGGAGGAGATCATCAATGCTCTTTGAAGCAAAAAATTTAAGTAATCTTTTTTTTTTTTTTTGGGGTCCCATTTAAAGACAAAGGATGCCTCCTGTTTTGAGGCTTTAAATTTAGAAATAATGAGTGCCTCTTGTTTTGAGGCTTTTGCTTGAGAAACAATAGGTGCCTCTTGTTTTGAGGCTTTTATTTTAGAAATCATGCATTTATCTTGTTTAGAACTTTTAAGTTCTTATGATTCATGCTTGCTCTTTTATTACCTTGCTTAATGATTTAATTCGTCATTTGAGTTTTTACCATATTCTGTGATTTCAGCTCATTGTTAGAGTCATTACCACGTCTATGATTTCCAACTCGTCATTTCGAGTCTTTACCATTTGCTTTGATTTTAACTCATCTGGTGAGTTTTTACCACATTTATGATTCTGGCTTGTGATTTAAACTTATTTTGTAAGTTTTTACCACATTTAGCTTGTGATTTAAACTTATCTTTACCACATTTATGATTTTAACTCGTCATTTTGAGTTTTTACCATATATTGTGGTTTTAACCCTTTCGATTTTTCTACCACACTTACAATTTTCACTCGCTATTCGAGCTTTTGTCACTCTCGTTTGTGATTTGAACTTATTGCTAGATTTCAGTTACTTCCTTTAACTCATCATTGAATTTTAGCTTTGACATTTTGTCAAACTTTATTGAGAAAAAGGATGGTTGAACAAGCCTTATTATTTCATGCATTCCTCATATACAAGGGAATTACAAGGAAAACAGCAAACTGAAAGTAGCTTTAACAAAATACTTAAATGAAAATAAATACTTAGAAAAAATTAAATCTTGCTTATCTGATGTATCGTCAGGCGAGGTGCTCTTTCAAACAAAGTTTATTAGACCTGGCAACAACATCTACTGATAGTACTTCTTGAGATGCTCCACGTTCCAAGGACAAGGAAGTGGATTGCCTTCCAAATCCTTCAAGTAATAGCTTCCTCATCTGGAGTAACGAACAACCTTGTATGGGCCTTTCCAAGTGGGCCCCAACTTCCTTTGAGCTGGATCCCTAGTAGCTTGGGAGACTTTTCGCAACACCATGTCGTCAGGGTTAAACCTTTTGAGTTTTACCCTTTGATTATAGTACTTCTGCATTTTTTGTTGGTACCGAGCCATTCTCAAAGCTACCTCATCTCTGACTTCAGCCAAACAATCCAAGCTAAGTCTCAATTCATCATTGTTTGTACCTTCATCGTAATGAGCATTCCTAATACTAGAGACTCCTATCTCGGCTGGAATAACTGCTTCAGTGTCAAAGGCCAACTTGAATGGAGTTTCTCTTGTTGGTGTTTTTGTTCTTCTCCAGTAAGCCCATAATAGCCCAAGCAACTCTTCAGGCCATGCACCCTTTGCCCCTTAAGTCGTGCTTTGATGAGTTTAAGAAAAGTATGATTTGTTACTTCTGTCTACCTATTAGCTTTTGGATGCCCAGGTGATGAGTAGTGATTTTGTATCCCTAGCTCTACGCAAAACTCCTTGAATTTTCGATTATCAAATTGATGACCATTATCAGATATGATCATCCTAAGGATCCCAAACCTATGGACGATGTTCTTCCAAACAAAGGTTTATATCTTATCTTCAATGATTGCTGCTAGTGGTTCTGCTTCGACCCATTTGGTGAAGTAGTCAATGACTATGAGCAGGAACTTCACATGCCTTTTTCCCAAAGGGAGTGGGCCGACGATGCCTATTCCCCACATAGAAATGGCCAGGGTGAAGAGATGCTCATCAGTAACTCCCTAGGTATATGCTACACATTGCCAAACCACTGACATTTATAACATTTCTTCACAAGTTCAATTGCATCCTTCTACATAGTTAGCCAAAAGTAGCCTATCCTAATCGTCTTTCCCACCAGAG
Source organism: Quercus mongolica (assembly GCA_011696235.1). Classification (NCBI taxonomy): domain Eukaryota; kingdom Viridiplantae; phylum Streptophyta; class Magnoliopsida; order Fagales; family Fagaceae; genus Quercus; species Quercus mongolica. The sequence goes on along the minus strand of CM022241.1, from coordinate 25,889,486 downwards.
ATCATGGTCCAGAATGGTTACCATAAACACCTTCGTGTATTTCTCATAGCATGCATGTCGCTTCATCAGGGGTTAAGCATTTCAGGTATGGCACTGAGAACCTTCTTTTTTAAAGTTCTCCATTCAAAACAGTGAACCTTCCTGCTCAGACTCTGACTTTCTTCTCCTTTGATGAGTCATATGGGAGTTGGTTGTATCTGATGTAGGATATGATTGGTTCCATCCAGTTGCTCGATTTTTGAATTGCAAGGGTCTACAATCCGTCAATACTGGGGATTGTCTGAACTTCCATGAGCAAACCTACTTGCTAGAGCATCATCGGTTGAGGCTAGTCTAGCTACCTTGTTAGCGGCTGAGTTTTCTTCCCTTGGGATTAGCTCGAGTTTGACATTATCAAACTCGTCAATGAGCTGACTCGTCAACTGTAGGTTTTTCTTCATTCTTTCCTCCTTTACTTCATATTCGTTGGTTATTTGCCCAACAATCAACTTAGAATCAGACCTCAATCTAATATTCTTGACTCCTAATGCTCTTGCAACCCTTAAGTTGGCAAGGACTGCTTCATACTCTGCCTCATTGTTCGTTGCTGGAAACTGGAGTTGAACCCTATATTTAAGGACGTCATTCTCTAGTGACGTCATTATAACACTGACGCCTTTAAGTCATGTTACAGATGAGCCATCTGAGCAAGCTGTCCAATATTCTGCTTCCTGATCAGGGTCTAAAAAAGTGAATTCCGCAATAAAATTTGCTAAAGCTTGTGCTTTGATTGCTATTCTTGGTCTATACTCAATGTCAAACTAGCTTAGTTTAACTACCCACTGGACCATACAACATGCAGCATCTAGTTTGCTCATTGCTTTTCGGATTGGTTGGTCTATCATAACTATAATGGTATAAGCTTGGAAGTAAGGACAAAGCTTCCTCGAAGCCACGATTAATGAGAAAGCCATCTTCTCCATGTATGGATACTTTGCTTCGGCACACTAAAAAGCCTGACTAGTGTAATACACCAGCCTTTGTATCTTGGATTCCTCGCAAATCAGAGCAAAATTGATAGTCGTACAGCCAAGTATAAAAACAAATCTTCTCCTTCAACTGACGAGCTTAGCAATTGAGGCTTGGCTAGATACTCCTTGAGGCTTTGAAAGGCTGCCTCACACTCGTCCATCCATTGAAAAGCTTGCTTAAGAACTTTAAAAAAGGGAAGACACTTGTTAGTAGCCAATGAGACAAACTTGTTTAATGCTGCTACTTGCCCCGTTAATCTTTGCACCTCTTTTACTGTCTTAGGAGAAGCTATGTCGAGTATGGCTTTAACCTTTTCTAGGTTTGCCTCAATTCCTTACTGAGACACCATGAAGCCTAGGAATTTTCCTGATAATACTCCAAAGAGGCACTTCGTAGGGTTAGGCTTCATCTTATACCTTCTTAAAGTGTCAAATACCTCTTGGAGGTCTGGAAAATGGGTTTTAGCTTCTCTACCTTTTACAAGCATATCATCTACATAGACTTCCATATTCCTTCCTATTTGCTTGCTGAACATCTGATTCACCAACCTTTGATAGGTGGCTCCTGCGTTCTTCAGTCCGAATAGCATGACTTTGTAGCAATATAAGCCCTAGCTAGTGATGAATGTAGTTTCTCCTGATCTTCTTCCTTCATTAGGATTTGGTTATAACCTGAAAAGGCATCCATGAAAGTTAGTAGTAGCTAGTCGATTCTGGGAAAGGGAAAATTGTCTTTGGGACATGCACTGTTCAAATAAGTGAAGTCCACTCACATTCCCCACTTTCCATTGGACTTCTTTACCATCACCACATTTGCAAGCCATTTTGGATGGTAGACTTCTCTAATGAATCCAGCAATTAAAAGTATTTCCACCTCTTCCGTGATTGCTATGTTCTGCTCAAGAGCAAATACTCGTCTCTTCTGTTGGACGGGCTTCTTTGTTGGGTCGATGTTAAGACTATGCTCTATCAAAGACATCTAAGTTCTTTTTCAAGAACTTCACCAATTCATCCTTCAAAGTCTGTTGAAGCTCCTTTCCTACCTTGGTGGTATTGGATGGGTCTCCTTCTACTAGCACTACATTTTCCGCCTCCTCCATAGGTTTGGGTGGTTCTTCTTCTACCATCCAAGTGTGATGTCCCCTAGACGCCAGGACTACCTGGTAACATTCTCAAGCCAAAAGTTGGTCCCTAATGATTTCTCTAGTTTCATGGGGGGTCGGGAATTTCACTTTCAGCCAATACGTGGAAGTTACTGCCTTAAGGTGATTAAGGGTTGGTTGCCCAAGAATCACATTGTAAGATGAAAGACAATCGACGATCAAGAAGTCTACCATCCTTGTCACTTGAGCAAGGTAGGTTCCTACTATAATCTGTATTAAAATTATGCCTTTCGGATAAACATGATTTCCGCTGAAGCTGACTAACGGAGATCTAAAAGGTTTGAGGTGCTTTGGATCCAACTTCATCTGCTGGAAAGCCATCATGTACATTATATCTGCCGAGCTTCCATTATCCACCAACACTCTTCAGGTATTGAACCCTTCAATGGTTAGTATAATGACCAGGGGATCATCATGGGGTTGCTTGATCCCCTTCACATCTTGCTCGGAGAAGACAATGTCGTCATTCCTAGTGCGACAAAGTTTTGCCATTGGGTGATTGACATGGACGCTATTCACCTGCCTCCGAACCGCCTTCCTCAGGGACTTGTATGATCTTCCAACAATTGGTCCCCCAGTTATCGTCCTTATCTCTCCCATGATGGGTTTGAGATTGTCCCGATCTTCCTATGTTTGGTCATTAGTGGGTTTCTCCTCTGTTCAATGACAAACTTGATAGTCCTTCTTAACAAACTTCTGGAGCATTTTCCTCTAGATCAACTCCTCTATTTATTCATTCAAATCTCGATACTCATCTATATATATATATAAAACCAAAGCTTTTGAAACTTCCACATTTTTCCACGTCAGCACAACATTAAAAAAATAATAAAACAAAAAAAATAAACCAAAACTGTCAACACTACCCAACTGCCTTCTCTTTTGACACTCTGCCATTACCTTCCTCCCACACGAATACTCTGCCATTACCTTCCTTCCAGCTCCTCCTCTACGAGCTCCACGCGATGACATTTCCCTTTCCACGGCAAGACCCAACAGGCCTATTCTCTGCCTTTTCCTTTCCACGGTAAGACCCAACAGACCAGTCCGATGAAACAGACCGATCCTCTGTCTCTCCCTTTCCACGGCAAGACCCAATAGCCCATTTCTCTGCCTCTTCGTTTCCACGGCAACACCCAACAGGCCGATTCTCTGCCATTTCCTTTCCACGGCAAGACCCAACAGACCGATCCTCTTCCTCTTCCTTTCCACGGCAAGACCCAACGACACCTTCTTCAGAGCACCAATCCACTGATTTGCCACAAACGATCCTCTTCCTCTCCCTTTCCATGGCAAGTCCCAATAGCCCGATACCGATCCGACCCAACAGACCGATCCTCTGCTTCTTCCTTTCCACGGCAAGCCCATGGCCACAGATCCCACCATACCCATATCCACTTCGTTCAATTTCCACTCTTCCCCAGCCCATGGCCCAACAACTATGTTGGTCGGCAATGCAACCAACCCAGCCCGTCGAGATCGGCCCAAAGGTATTATCTTATCTTATAAACCTATAATATATATATATATATATATATATTTTTGCGAATCCGAACTCTATATAGATTAGGACTCTATAACTATATATATAAACCTTTCACGATGCTTTTTTTTTTTTTTTTTTTTCACGGCTATTCAATTTCTAGGTTTATTGCTATTGCCTTTCTCTTCATTCTTTTCCTCCATTCGAATCAGAGTTAAAGGTATGCTATTTGTTTTTGTGTGGAAACTGAGCTATAGATTATTTTTTTACCCTAGCCTAGTTTGTATTCTAGAGTTGATTGAATTGTAGTTTTTGTGCACACACTTAGATAATCAATTTGAATATATGTTTTTGTACTGAAATTGAGCTATTGATAAATTTGAATTGTTTTTTTATGGAAACTGAGCTACTATTTTAGTGTGGATTTCTTAACTTTTTTTTGAATTTTAGTTATATGTTTATGTTTTTGAATGGAAACTGAGCTATTGGTCAATTTGAATTGTTTTTGTGTGGAAATTGAGCTACAATTTTAGTGTGGATTTCTTAACTTTTTTTTGAAATTTAGTTATATGATTTATTTTTTACCCCAGCCTATTTTGTATTCTAGAGTTGATTGAATTGTAGTTTTTGTGCACACATTTAGATAATCAATTTGAATAAATGTTTTTGTGTGGAAACTGAGCTATTAGTCAATTTGAATTGTTTTTTTTTGGAAACTAAGCTACTATTTTGGTGTGGATTTCTTAACTTTTTTTTGAATTTTAGTTATATGATTTATTTTTTACCCCAGCCTATTTTGTATTCTAGAGTTGATTGAATTGTAGTTTTTGTGCACACACTTAGATAATCAATTTGAATATATGTTTTTGTGTGGAAACTGAGCTATTAGTCAATTTGAATTGTTTTTGTGTGGAAACTGAGCTATAGGCTTGAATTTGTTTAGTGGAAACTGAGCGAGGTGGAGTTATCAGCTTGCTTCCTGATAATCTTAGTGAAATTGGTGTGGAGTACGTTAAGGTTAGTTATTCATTACATTGTTCATACTGAATTATACATCTTTTTTTTTTCTTTACATTGTGTTTAAATCTGCTTTTATGCTTGGAGTTTTAATATCATAGTATATTTTAGTGTTCTGTTCATAAATTTGGATTTTTTTTTTTCTATTTGCAAGTAATTTGCGTTTGTGATGAAGAAGAACCAGACATTCATGATCCAATGTTCTATTTTCATTTTACTTTTGAATCTATAATAGTCTCAAGTAGTACTAAATACCAATCCTTATTTTTTTAATTAAAAAAAATCAAATAGTATCATTGTGTGTCAAGAGTTTTTTTTTTTTGTTTTGGCTGTATATATGTGTACATAATAATGATGTTTGTTGGCTGTACATATGTTTTTGTTATTGGCTTCTCATAGGAGTTTGATAGAATTCCTAAATAGTGTTCATATGGTTGCTGTTTTAAATTTGCTTTTATCATTGTGATGAAGAAGTTGCTGTATATATGTGTACAGCAGCAAATATATGGTTGCTGTTTTAAGTCAGTTTTTTTTTTTTTTTTTTTTTTTTTTTGCACTGTACTATTTGTCTTCTATTAATGAGTTTTAATATGCTGTATATATGGTTGCTGTTAATTATGGTCTTTCAATATGGTGTTATTTTTTTTAAGCATAAAAATACACTTGTATAGCAATTGATCTTTTTTTGTACAGCTCCAAAAAAATAAAAAAAACTCAAGTGGTACCAAATACCAATCCTTATTTTTTTTATTAAAAAAAAAATCAAATAGTATCATTGTGTGTGTCAAGAGTTTTTTTTTTTTTTTTTTTTTGTTGGCTGTATATTGTGTACATAATAATGATGTTTGTTGGCTGTACATATGTTTATGTTATTGGCTTCTCACAAGAGTTTGATAGAATTCCTAAATAGTGTTCATATGGTTGCTGTTTTAAATATGCTTTTATCACTGTGATGAAGAAGTTGCTGTATATATGTGTACAACAGCAAATATATGGTTGCTGTTTTAAATCAGTTTTTTTTTTTTTTTTATTTTGCACTGTACTATTTGTCTTCTATTAATGAGTTTTAATATTCTGTATTTATGGTCGCTATTAATTTCATTTTACTTTTGAATATATAATAGTCTCAAGTAGTACCAAATACAAATTTTTATTTTTTTAATTAAAAAAAATCAAATAGTATCATTGTGTGTCAAGAGTTTTTTTTGTTGGCTGTATATATGTGTACAAAATAATGATGTTTGTTGGTTGTGCATATGTTTTTGTTATTGGCTTCTCACAAGAGTTTGATAGAATTCCTAAATAGTGTTCATATGGTTGATGTTTTAAATCTGCTTTTATCATTGTGATGAAGAAGTTGCTGTATATATGTGTTCAGCAGCAAATATATGGTTGTTGTTTTAAATATATATATATTTTTTTTTGCACTGTACTATTTGTCTTCTATTAATGAGTTTTAATATGCTGTATATATGGTTGCTGTTAATTATGGTCTTTCAAGATGGTGTTATTTTTTTTAAGCATAAAAATACACCGGTATAGCAATTGATATTTTTTTGTACAGCTCCAAAAAAAAAAAAAAAAAACCCAAGTGGTACCAAATACGAATCCTTATTTTTTTAATAAAAAAAAAATCAAATAGTATCATTGTGTGTGTCAAGAGTTTTTTTTTTTTTTTTTTGGTTGGATGTATATTGTGTACATAATAATGATGTTTGTTGGCTGTACATATGTCTATGTTATTGGCTTCTCACAAGAGTTTGATAGAATTCCTAAATAGTGTTCATATGGTTGCTGTTTTAAATCTGCTTTTATCACTGTGATGAAGAAGTTGCTGTATATATGTGTACAACAGCAAATATATGGTTGCTGTTTTAAATCAGTTTTTTTTTTTTTTTTTTTTTTGCACTGTAATATTTGTCTTCTATTAATGAGTTTTAATATGCTGTATTTATGGTCGCTATTAATTTCATTTTACTTTTGAATATATAATAGTCTCAAGTAGTACCAAATACCAATCTTTATTTTTTTAATTAAAAAAAAAAAATCAAATAGTATCATTGTGTGTCAAGAGTTTTTTTTGTTGGCTGTATATATGTGTACACAATAATGATGTTTGTTGGCTGTACATATGTTTTTGCTATTGGCTTCTCACAAGAGTTTGATAGAATTCCTAAATAGTGTTCAAATAGTTGCTGTTTTAAATCTGCTTTTATCATTGTGATGAAGAAGTTGCTGTATATATGTGTACAACAGCAAATATATGGTTGCTGTTTTAAATCTTTTTTTTTTTTTGCACTGTACTATTTGTCTTCTATTAATGAGTTTTAATATGCTGTATATATGGTTGCTGTTAATTATGGTCTTTCAATATGGTGTTATTTTTATTAATCATAAAAATACACCGGTATAGCAATTGATCTTTTCTTGTGCAACTCCCAAAAAAAAAAAAAAAAAAACCCAAGTAGTACCAAATACCAATCCTTATTTTTTTAATAAAAAAAATCAAATAGCATCATTGTGTGTGTCAAGAGTTTTTTTTTTTTTTTTTTTTTTTTTTTTTGTTAGCTGTATATATGTGTACATAATAATGATGTTTGTTGGCTGTACATATGTTTTTGTTATTCGCTTCTCACAAGAGTTTGATAGAATTCCTAAATAGTGTTCATATGGTTGCTGTTTTAAATCTGCTTTTATCATTGTGATGAAGAAGTTGCTGTATATATGTGTACAACAGTAAATATATGGTCACTGTTTTCAATTAGTTTTTTTTTTTTTTTTTTTTTTTTTTTTTTTTTTTGCGTTGTACTATTTTTCTTCTATTAATGAGTTTTAATATGTTGTATATATGGTTGCTGTTAATTATGGTCTTTCAATATGGTGAAATGGATTTTTTCTTCTTTTCATTTTGCGTTTGTGATGAAGAAGTTGCTATATATGTTTACAGTGTAATGGGGTGGTAGAATACTGCTTATTGTATTAATTTGTGTATGTGTGTGGTGAGAGTTTTTTTTTTTTTCTTTTCATTTTGCGTTTGTGATGAAGAAGAACCAAACATTCATGATCCAATGTTCTATTTTCATTTTACTTTTAAATCTATAATAGTCTCAAGTCAAAGTTTCTTTATTGTCTATTTTTAATCTCTTAGACTTTGTCCTTTGTTATTTTTTGAAGCATAAAAATACACCGGTATAGCAATTGATCTTTTTTTGTGCAACTCTCAAAGAAAAAAAAAACCCAAGTAGTACCAAATACCAATCCTTATTCTTTTTAATAAAAAAAAAATCAAATAGTATCATTGTGTGTCAAGAGTTTTATTTTTTTGGTTGGCTGTATATGTGTTCATAATAATGATGTTTGTTGGCTGTACATATGTTTTTGTTATTGGCTTCTCACAAGAGTTTGAAAGAATTCCTAAATAGTGTTCATATGGTTGCTGTTTTAAATCTGCTTTTATCATTGTGATGAAGAAGTTGCTGTATATATGTGTACAACAACAAATATATGTAGGGGTGTGCTCGGTTCGGTTTCGGTCGGTTTGTATAGGTATGGCCAACCGAAACCGAATATTTCGGTTTGTGAAATTCTCAACCGAAACCGACTGAAATGGCTGGAAAACCATCGGTTTCGGTGTATATCGGTTTCAGTCGGTTTCGGTCGGTTTTCGGTTTTCCAAAGAGAGGGTTATTGAGATTTTCAAAACCCTAAATTTAATCACATATAAAAAACAAATAGAGTAACAGAGAGAGAGCTGTTGAACAAATCAGAATGACAGAGAAAGAAAATTTTCCAACAATATTTGTTCAACAATTTACAGTATTACATACAGATTCCAACAAAAAATTGAAAATATTTTGATTTAGCAAAAGGGTCCAGAAAGAACTTTACCATTGCTGCACCATAGCAGGAGCCTACCACCATGCTTGAGTCTACCACCATGTCTCTGTAGTGAATTGAAGAAAGAACAGAGACATGTGACTTAGAGAGAAGAGAAAGGCATGGCCATGGTCCATGGGACTCAGAGAACGAAAAAAAAGAAAAGAATGAGGCGGCTGGACTGAGAAGGGCAGAGACCAGAGATAAAATTGGGGAAGGAACGAAGGGTAGAGAGAAAAAATTGAAACAAGAAAGGAAGAGACAAACAGAGAAAAAATTGAGAGAAAAAAATGGGGAGAGCGGCGGCTGAAGAAAGAAAAGGGAAGCTGAAGAAAAGGGAAGATTAAACAGGGGTATTTCGGTATTTATGCTACTACTAGGGTTTTAAAAAATTAAATAGCAAAAAATACAAACGTCCCGCGCGAAGGCTCGAACCTGGGATCAGCTAGCTAAATCATAAGGAGCATACCATTAAGGCCACTGATCAGTTATGTATTAATATTACATAAATATATATATATATATATATTCGGTTTGTTCGGTTCGGTTTCGGGTGAAAAAATCCAGCACCGAAACTGAAACCGAAAATTTCGGTTTTTAAAAAATGAAACCGAAACCGAACTGAACCGAAACCGAACCGAAAATTTGGCAACAGTTCGGTCGGTTTCGGTCGGTTTGTTCGGTTCGTCGGTTTTTTGCACACCCCTAAATATATGGTTGCTGTTTTACATCAGTTTTTTTTTTTTTTTTTTTTTTTGCATTGTACTATTTGTCTTTTATTAATGAGTTTTAATATGCTGTATATATGGTTGCTGTTAATTATGGTCTTTCAATATGGTGCAATGAATTTTTTCTTCTTTTCATTTTGCGTTTGTGATGAAGAAGTTGCTATATATGTGTACAGTGTAATGGGGTGGTAGAGTATTGCTTATTGTATTAATTTGTGTATGTGTGTGATGAGAGTCTTTTTTTTTTCTTTTCATTTTGCGCTTTTGATGAAGAAGAACCAAACATTCATGATCCAATGTTCTATTTTCATTTTACTTTTAAATCTATAATAGTCTCAAGTCAAAGTTTCTTTATTGTCTATTTTTAACCTCTTAGACTTTGTCCTTTGTTATTTTTTTAAGCATAAAAATACACCGGTATAACAATTGATCTTTTTTTGTGCAACTCCCAAAAAAAAAAACCCAAGTAGTACCAAATACCAATCCTTATTTTTTTAATAAAAAAAAAATCAAATAGTATCATTGTGTGTGTCAAGAGTTTTTTTTTTTTTTTTTGGCTGTATATATTTGTACATAATAATGATGTTTGTTGGTTGTACATATGTTTTTGTTATTGGCTTCTCACAAGAGTTTGATAGAATTCCTAAATAGTGTTCATATGGTTGCTGTTTTAAATCTGCTTTTATCATTGTGATGAAGAAGTTGCTGTATATATGTGTACAACAACAAATATATGGTTGCTGTTTTACATCAGTTTTTTTTTTTTTTTTTTTGCATTGTACTATTTGTCTTCTATTAATGAGTTTTAATATGCTGTATATATGGTTGCTGTTAATTATGGTCTTTCAATATGGTGCAATGAATTTTTTCTTCTTTTCATTTTGCGTTTGTGATGAAGAAGTTGCTATATATGTGTACAGTGTAATGGGGTGGTAGAGTATTGCTTATTGTATTAATTTGTGTATGTGTGTGATGAGAGTCTTTTTTTTTTCTTTTCATTTTGCGCTTTTGATGAAGAAGAACCAAACATTCATGATCCAATGTTCTATTTTCATTTTACTTTTAAATCTATAATAGTCTCAAGTCAAAGTTTCTTTATTGTCTATTTTTAACCTCTTAGACTTTGTCCTTTGTTATTTTTTTAAGCATAAAAATACACCGGTATAGCAATTGATCTTTTTTTGTGCAACTCCCAAAAAAAAAAACCCAAGTAGTACCAAATACCAATCCTTATTTTTTTAATAAAAAAAAATCAAATAGTATCATTGTGTGTGTCAAGAGTTTTTTTTTTTTTTTTTTGGCTGTATATATTTGTACATAATAATGATGTTTGTTGGTTGTACATATGTTTTTGTTATTGGCTTCTCACAAGAGTTTGATAGAATTCCTAAATAGTGTTCATATGGTTGCTGTTTTAAATCTGCTTTTATCATTGTCTTCTATTGGTTTTGCAGGTAGGGATTTAGCATTTTGATATCTGGCTTATTTGGTAATACAACTACAAGACAAGGAAAGTCAGGTATTTACCAGTCTTTCTTTTATTCTGTACTGTTATTGCATATTTATTGGTAATATGTTTGTAGAGAGAATTTGAAAATTTTATCAAATAATCATATCTTTATGTTTTTCTAATTCTGAAGTTAGTATGTGAATGCTATATTTTTCTTCAATTTTTCCCCTTTCTATAACATCTAACTGTTAATTTGTAATATATGTTTTTGCTATATAGTTATATTTATGAATTAAAATTTTGTGAATGCTTTGCTTTTAGTTTATTCCCCAAGCATGGACTCTGCTTTCTATGCAAGATTGAGACAAAGATTAATTTTATCTGAAAAGAGAAATAGACGGGGTACGATATTGACATATTAAAAAAATATTTTTCTTTAAAAAACTCATAATTAGTATGTAACCTAATAATTAGTATGTAACCTAGGCCAAACAAGAACAAGAGATGACGAGCCATTTGAAAGGAGTATTCGATGTAGACAATATAGCATTAATGATGAAAGCAGAAAACAACGTAAGTGTTACATTTTTTAGTTCTCCCAAAAAAGTTCTAAAATTAGGAAGAAAAAGTGAATTTTTGTTTTTGTTGTCATAGGAAAATTTACGGAACCATTGGATTTAGGACCTCCAACAATTGTATGTGAACATTGTGGAGCTCAACTTTGGTATGAAGAGAGAACTGTAAAGTCAAAAAAGCCTACAAAACCGAAGTTTAGTTTGTGCTGTTCTGAAGGAAGAGTTGAACTCCCTTTATTGAAAGAACCTCCACCCTTTCTTGGAAACTTACTCAATATTAATAGTGATCAGAGATCAATAAACTTTCAACTAGGGATAAGAATCTACAACTCTCTCTTTGCTTTCACTTCTTTGGGGGGTAATGTTGATAGATCAGTGAATAATGGTTCTGGTCCATATGTGTTTCGTGTAAATGGTCAAACTCATCATAGAATTGGATCACTTCTTCCTGTCCATGGCCAAAAACCTAAGTATGCACAGCTTTATATTTATGAAACTGATAATGAAGTTAAAAATAGAATTGATGCAGTTATATGTGAAGATGATAGAAATTATGTGGATCCAGATATTGTTACCGGGTTGATGGAAATGTTAGACCAGTGCAACCAATTGGTTAAATGTTTTAGAATGGTCAGGGACAGATTTGATGAATCAGATATACATAATGTCAGAATTCGTTTAATACGAAGTCGCAATTCTGGTGAAAGGCAATATGACTTACCTGTAACATTTGAGATAGCTGCTCTTATTGTTGGAGATTTTAATATTGAAAGTTCTAATAGAGATATTATTGTTGAGAATCGAAGTTTAGGATTGTAACGTATAAATGGAACTCATCCAAGCTTTATGGCATTGCAATATCCATTACTTTTTCTGTATGGTGAGGATGGGTATATGCTTGGTATACCTTATAGGAATTTGAATGGGAGCAATTCTAGAAAAAGGAAATCAATAACAATGAGAGAATACTATGCTTAGAGGCTTCAACAAAGCTTTCATGAGGGCAAGACATTGTTGCTTGGTAGGAGGCTTTTTCAACAATTTATAGTGGATGCATACACTTCCATTGAAGAAGAAAGACTACAATGGGTTAGATTCAGTCAAAAAAAAATTTGAGGTCAGAGCTGTACTATGGTTTGAAAGATGCCGTTCTTTGTGGTGATACAGATCCCATTACTGTAGACAAACGAATAGTCCTACCATCCTCATTTACTGGAAGTCTAAGGTACATGGTTCAAAATTATCAAGATGCAATGGCGGTATGTAAATGGGCAGGTTACCCATATTTATTTCTTACATTTACTTGCAATCCAAAATGGCCAGAAATCAATCATTCCTTAGAATTTATAAAAGGTCTGAAATATGAGGATCGGCTAAATATTGTAGCAAGGGTTTTTAAGATAAAATTAGATGAACTATTACATGATTTGAGGCATAAATCTCATTTTGGAAGAGTTATTGCTATTGTGTATACAATTGAATTCCAAAAAATAGGACTCCCACATGCACATATTCTTCTATTCTTGGATCCAAAGGATAAGTGTCCAAGTCCAACAGACATTGATGGTATCATTATGGCTAAGATACCAGATCCAGATGAGGATCCTGTTGCTAATGAAGCTATAAAATAATTTATGACGCATGGGCCATGTGGATCTGCAAATCTGAAATCACTGTGCATGATGAATGGTAAATGTACAAAACATTTTCCGAAAAGATTTTATGAAGAAACAACAATTGATGAAGAAGTTTTTCCAGTATATAGAAGGACAAATGATGGAAAAACAATAGGGAAGAACGGAATTCTTTTGGATAATTGATATGTTGAACCTTATAATGTAGATCTTTTGGTGAAGTACCAATCCCATTTGAATGTAGAATGGTGTAATAGATCTTGATCGATCAAATATTTGCTTAATTATATAAAAAAAAGGGATCAGATAGAGCACCAGTTGTTGTAGAAGAGAATTTGCCAAATATTGGGAGTGATGGACAAGAGACCGACATTGTTGTTGATGAGACAAAAGCATACTTGGATTGTAGATATATTTCAGCTTCTAAATCATGTTGAAGAATATTTGAATTTCCAATTCGATTTCGATATCCACCTGTTGAAAGATTAAATTTTCATTTGGAAGACGAACATCCCATCATTTATCCGGAAAATACAAGCTTGGATAATGTTTTAAATATACCTGGTATTGAAGAAACAAAGTTTATAGAATGGATGAAAACAAATGAGGCTTTTGAAGATGCTCGAGAGTTAACTTATGCTGGATTTCCTACAAAATGGGTATGGCATAGTAATGATAAGCAATGGCAAAGAAGGAAATCTAAATATTGTATTGGAAGAGTGTATTATGCACATCCTTCAAGTGGTGAAAGGTTTTATTTGAGAATGTTGCTTAACATTGTCAAAGGTCCAAGAAACTTTAAAGAATTAAGGACTATAAATGATGTTACTTATCCAACTTATAAGGAAGCCTATTATGCACTTGGACTTCTTGATGATGACAAAGAATGGCATGATTGCCTAATTGAAGCTTCAAGTTGGGCCAGTGGGCAACTATGGCGTCAACTATTTGTTACAATGCTATTGTTCTGTGAGGTAGCTGATCCATTAAGTCTTTGGGAATCCAACTGGAAACTGATTACAGAAGATATACTAAATAGGCAAAGGCGTATCCTCCAATTCCAAGAACTAATTTTATCAGATGACCAATTGAGAAATTATGGACTATGAAATCGAACAAATCCTCCAACAATATGGAAGATCACTTAGAGATTATCCACAAATGCCCCAGCCAAATATGGATCTTATTCAGAATGGGAATAGACTTATTCAAGAAGAAATGTCGTATGATGTATCAAGTTTGAAAAGAGAACATGAGATCCTAATTTCTGGCCTAAACAATGAATAGAGAATAATCTACAATTCTATAATGGAAGCTGTTGCTACTGAAAGCGGGGGAATGTTTTTTGTCTATGGACATGGTGGAACGGGTAAAACGTATCTTTATAGAACCATCCTATCTGGTATAAGATCAAAAGGCAAAATTGCTCTTGTTGTTGCGTCTTCAGGAATTGCTGCTTTGTTGCTTCCTGGTGGAAGGACTGCTTACTCAAGATTTCATATCCCAATTAATGTAAATGATGACTCTACCTGTGACATAAAGCAAAGAACACAAGTAGCGGAACTTCTCTAAAAAACAAGTATTATACTTTGGGATGAAGCACCGATGGCACATAGGAATTGTTTTGAAGCTGTTGACAGCACGTTACAAGATATACTACAAATTGAAGATCCTCAAAATGCTGAAAAACCTTTTGGTGGTAAAGTTGTAGTTCTAGGGGGTGATTTTCGACAAATACTTCCAGTTGTGAGAAAGGGAAGACGAGAAGATATAGTCCAATCCTCAATTAGCAAGTCATATCTATGGAATGATTGTAAGGTCTTTAAACTCCAAACAAATATAAGGCTTCTACAGAACAGTATGAGTGGAATAGACACATCATCTATAAAGGACTTTAGTGAGTGGATTCTTAAAATAGGTAATGGTGAATTGGGGGAAGGAGATGGGGATTACAACATTTCAATTCCGAGTGATTTGATTATCCAACCTTCAGAGAATCCAATGCAAGATATTATTGACAACACATATCCAGGTTTGGAAAATAAATACACAGATCCAAGTTACCTACAGGATAGGGCAATTCTTGCCCCTACAAATGAAGTTGTAGAAGAACTAAATGACTATACTGTGTCATCCTTAAATGGAGAAGTTCATGAATATCTAAGTTCAGATTCTATATGCAAGGCTTCTTCAAATGTTCCTGACCAAGATCTCTTGTATACTATTGAATTTTTGAACACATTGAGATTTCCAGGATTGCCAAATCATAAACTGACATTAAAATTAGGTTTGCCTGTAATGTTGCTTAGAAACTTGAATCAGAATGAAGGTCTTTGTAATGGAATAAGACTCATTATAGCAAGATTGGCTACATGGGTGATAGAAGCAGAAATCATAACTGGCACTAATATAGGCAAACGTGTGTTCATTCCAAGAATAACATTATCTCCAAGTGATTCAAAATGGCCATTCGTTTTAAAGAGACGACAATTTCCAATTTCAGTGTGCTTTGTAATGACTATAAATAAAAGCCAAGGACAATCATTGAAACATGTTGGAGTGTATTTGCCAAAACCTGTTTTTAGTCATAGGCAATTTTACGTTGCAGTGTCTAGAGTTACAAGCAGAAATGGCCTAAAATTCCTCATCGTTAACGATGAGACTGAAAAAAAGTCTGAAACAAAAAATATTGTGTATAAAGAAGTTTTTACCAATCTTTGACTCAAGAAACCAACTAATAAAGGTAACATAATTTTATATATATATATATATTTTTTTCTATTTATCTCCTCCAAATTGATTTAGGCACTTCGTATATGATTATTGTTTTGTTAAATTTCATGTCTATAACATAATTGAATACAAGCTAATTACTATTTTCTATCTTTAACAAGCTAATTACTTTTTGGTGTCTTTGTTATATTGCTTTGTTTTGTTTTATTCTATGAAGTATCTAAATGAAAGATAGAATTTTTATAAACTTTCAAATTTATTAATCTATACAGGTAGGGATCCAAGATGATGCAATATTCTCTCCTTAATCAGCTTTGTATAGACAAACACAAAGAAAATTGGAAAGTCAAGATCAGAATATCAAGGATGTGGAATGCAATCAACTCAAAAAATAATGATATTATTAGTTTAGATATGATTTTAATCGATGAGCAAGTTTGTTTTTCTTCTATAGCTTTTAATATTGTTTGATCATTATATATACCATGAACTCTATCTATATAAAACTGATGCACTTTACTTGCAGAATAATTCAATACATGCAATCATTCAAAATAATATTGCTAAAAAGTTCAAGCCTCTTCTGCAAGAAGGAAAATTTTATGAACTCTCTTATTTTCAAGTGGTTGATAGCAATGCATTGTATAGACCAATAGACAATGACATCAAGATCATGTTCACATTGAAAACTAGCATTAAGGAAATAAAGGAGGTTGATGTTGATATACCGTGTCATAAATTCGAATTTGTTGACTACAATCAAATACATGAACGCGTTAATAAACATGTCCAGCTATCAGGTATCTCTATATATATTATGTGTTATATTAAATTTATTAATAATTATGGATTATATTATTGTTATATATGAAAATAATTACATCCACATCTTTGTAATGCCTAGATATCATTGCAAATGTGATTGGTGTTGGACCGATTGAGCAACCTTGCATCAAAGGATCAAATGTCTTGATGAGAAACATAAATGTCATGACTATAAAGTATGTCTTTTTTTTAAAAAAAAAAAGAAATTATTTTCAATACATGCACTTTTTATTTATTTATTTATTTTTGATAAACCAATACATGCACTTATATTATATGAACTCACACTGTAACATTGGAAATTTTGAACGGAGGAAATGAAATAAAGCTTACACTTTGGGGATCAGTTGCAAATGAAGTTGAGGAGAGCTTCTTTACTGAAAATCCAGTGTGAGTTTGTTTTTCTTCTATAGCTTAGATATGATTTTAATCGATGAGCAAGTTTGTTTTTCTTCTATAGCTTTTAATATTGTTTGATCATTATATATACCATGAACTCTATCTATATAAAACTGATGCACTTTACTTGCAGAATAATTCAATACATGCAATCATTCAAAATAATATTGCTAAAAAGTTCAAGCCTCTTCTGCAAGAAGGAAAATTTTATGAACTCTCTTATTTTCAAGTGGTTGATGGCAATGCATTGTATAGACCAATAGACAATGACATCAAGATCATGTTCACATTGAAAACTAGCATCAAGGAAATAAAGGAGGTTGATGTTGATATACCGTGTCATAAATTCGAATTTGTTGACTACAATCAAATACATGAACGCGTTAATAAACATGTCCAGCTATCAGGTATCTCTATATATATTATGTGTTATATTAAATTTATTAATAATTATGGATTATATTATTGTTATATATGAAAATAATTACATCCACATCTTTGTAATGCCTAGATATCATTGCAAATGTGATTGGTGTTGGACCGATTGAGCAACCTTGCATCAAAGGATCAAATGTCTTGATGAGAAACATAAATGTCATGACTATAAAGTATGTCTTTTTTTTAAAAAAAAAAAGAAATTATTTTCAATACATGCACTTTTTATTTATTTATTTATTTTTGATAAACCAATACATGCACTTATATTATATGAACTCACACTGTAACATTGGAAATTTTGAACGGAGGAAATGAAATAAAGCTTACACTTTGGGGATCAGTTGCAAATGAAGTTGAGGAGAGCTTCTTTACTGAAAATCCAGGCCCTTTTATCATAATTGCTACATGTTTGACTGTCAAGACTTTTAAAGGCAAGTTCGTTTCTCTTTTCTAATTCTCTTTATAACCATCTTTTGAACTACATAAGAAATCATCCAATTGTTTGAAATACAAAGTATTTTGGCTAGATTATTATGTAAGCATCCAATGAATCAAGATAATTATGTCTCTAAATTATTGAGCAGAGAAAAATCATTTCAATGTATAACAATTAAAAAGATATTCATCACTTACTGTTGGGGGATTCATTCCCTCCCTTTACATTTTTCTTTGTTGAGAGAGATTTTTCTTTTCTTTTCTTTTTTTAATCCGTTTCAACAGCATGGTTTTTGGGGTCCCTTGGTTTTCAAAATGTGACAAACATTTACTCAATTGTCATTATCTTTAGCATCTATATCTACCATAGCAAAGTTGGATTATTTACCTCTATATTGTACATGTCTACAAGATACTATGCCCTCTAATCTAGACCTCTCACTGTTACAGTAATCATTTCATTGAAACTTCAATGTACTTTTTTTCCTAATGGATCCCATGCATTTCAGGAGAGTATAACTTATCATCAACAAGTGGAACAAGAGTTTATATTGATTTGGACATTCCTGAGACTGCTGAATTCAAAGATCAATAAGTGCTTTGTTTTGAATTCACATTTTTAATATATTTACAGTCTCTACAATACTATGTCTAATATCTTTATGTAATATAATAGGCTGGTGGAAAATAACCAACCAATAGTACAAATGCCCAAGCAATTCAAACCACAAGTAACAATTGAAGAAGAGATGAACATCAACAGAAGAACCATAAGTGAAATCAAAAAAGTTATGTGGGACTCTGATAATGAGGTAAGAAAAAAATATACCTTCAACAATAACATTGTCCTTAACATTGCTTTATGTACTATAGACTTGCTTTTACAAAATTTAACTATAAAATTATAAATTTATTTATATTAAATTCAATTTCTAGGAAACGGTCTTTACCTATCAAGGAAAGATTATAAACATCGACATAAATCATTCTGGTTGGTACTTTATCTCTTGCGAAGTATGTCATAAAAAGGTAAAGTCAAAAGATGAATTTTTATGGTGCGACAATTGCAACAAAAAGGCATGCTTCCCAATCCCAAGGTACACAAAATGAAAATGTTTACTTTTTATATTAAAATACACAACAAATACTATGATATTAACATTATATATGTCATTTCTTTTATCAGGTATAGAATTCAATTAAAGGTTAAAGATAGCTCAGGAATGGCCACATTCATTTTATTTGATTCAGAAGCAGAAAAATTACTCAACATATCAGCCAAAGACCTTTTGAATAAATCTTTAGAGGTGAGAAATTCGAAGATAAAATTAGTATTTAATATTTACTAAATTTTACTTTAGTGTACAATTTGAAAAATGTTACTTTTGTTAGGAGCCTGGTGAAGTCATCCTTCCTGTGCAAATAGAAAATCTGAAAGGAAAACAATTTGTTTTCCAAATACAACTAAATAACTATAATCTCAACTATGGATGGGAATTCTACACTATCAAGAAACTTTTTGACTCTTTTGAAGAAACTGACAAAGTGATTCAGCTTGATAAAATGACAGAAGTAAGTATTCTTTAATCTAGCAAAATTACAAATATGATATTTAAGATGTATATGTTGTAATACATTCCTCAACCTGTTCTATTGTCAGGTTTATATCAGTGATACTTCAAATAAATGTAGCAACAACTTATCAATTGAAGAAGATGGTGATTGTACAAAATTTCAAAAACTTGATGTTCAAACCAATGTGCAACTCACACCAACATCTGTACTCAAGGAAAACAAAAAGGCATATTCAGGGACTACTACAAAGCAACAAAGGAAGAAGATACAAAAAACACTTTAAAATTGTCTTTCAATCTCTAAGATTTTCTATGCACAATTTGGTTTTAATGAATTTGTGATTTTGGTACTAAAGACGTATTGGAACAAACAATTTTTTTTTTTGCTTTTATGCACAATTTGGTTTTAAATTGAAACAGACAGGAATTAAACTCTTATATTTAGTTATTTGAGGATACAAATTTACTTCAACGTTTTTTAAATATAATGAATGCATTGAATATTTAGTGGAAGACATGAAATAAATGAAATTGAAAAATAAGAATGTGCTACCAGAGAATTGATGCTGAATTCCAATAGCTAATGTCACATCATTTGGAAAAAATTGGTAGCTTTCCCGTGCATCGCACGGGTTAGCGACTAGTTTGTGTAATGTCCATGGTCTTTACGGAAGTAGTAGTACTTCTTCGAATCTCTTCACTTCAAGGACAAGCTCAATGGCTTAGGCCATTTCAAGGCAGGGTCGTCCTTTATCTGCGTGAGGATCTTGTCCACAGGCATTATCAAAGGGGTGAAGTTTAACTTCTTTTTTGATGATGCCTCTAGACTACTTTTGCTAGTCTTAGCTTCTGCATGACCATCTTTGCGCTCATTTTTCTTGCTTTGGGACTCTACACCTTCATCCTTCTTTCATTTTCCCGTCAATCCCTTTGCTGTCAGCGCGTCTTCCCCATTCATGTATTTTTGCGCTTTAAACAGCAAATCCATCATCGAGGTTGGACGTGTTTTTCCAAGGAAGAAAATGAGGTCAGGGTTGTTTAGCCTAGCTTGGAAGGTCGTCATTATCACCTGCTCGTTAGCCTCGTCAATTTCCAGGACTACTTTGTTGAATCACTTCACATATTCCCTCAGGGTCTTTCCATCTTGCTGTTTCACAGTTAGCAAGTAGGAAGTAGGCCTCTTATGGCGTTGGCCACCAATGAAGTGACGGATGAAGGAGTCATTTAGCTTGTCAAAGTTTGCAATGGATGCTACTGGCAGTCTACTAAACCATACCCATGCTGCTCCCTTAAGGGTTGCTGGGAATGTCCTACAAATAACTTCATCTGGGGTCTATTGGAGGCTCAGAAGCGTTTTGAATGCTCCTATATGGTCCAAAGGGTCTTTAGTACCATCATAGACCTCCAATTGTGGAAGACAGAATTTAGGAGGCAAGGGAAACTCTAGAACGCTAGTTGTGAACGGTGAGTCAGTCCTTTTAATCATGCCATCCAGGTTTATTGCTGTTTTCCCTTTCATGGCGTTCTTGACCTTGTCCAACTCCTTCCTCATTTTTTTCATCATTTAGTTACTGCCACAAGTTGACTGCACAGTATGCTCTGATTTGCTATTCTCTAGACTATGGGCCTCGTCATCGTTGTCATTGCGATTACGTCGAGACTATGACTTGGTCAGGGTATCAGGGCATGCCCTCTACTTCAATTCTTCATTCCGTTAGCAGTGAGTGCTTAAATCTATTGGGCCATTACAGTTGGGTCTGTAGAAGGTGATGAAGTGGAAGTGTCCGTGTGTCTCAAGGAACTTTGTTGGTAGAGATAGGATGATGACTTGCTTGACAGAATTGCAACTCAATCATTTCTTACAGACGACGCCAAACTGATGAAGCATGAATTTTCCTCGTCAGTATGTTCCTTGTCAGTTGATGGATGACCTGTAAAACCTATGTCACAAAAAACACTTAATAGATAAGGGCATTCATTTTGGGCCTGCCAAGGACCCTTCGATGCTTAAGTTAGCTTGTTCTCTCTTGGAAAAAATGTAATTTGTATAACAGTGTGTGTTCGTGCCCTTTTATCTGTTTTTCCTAGCTTTATATAACCTTAGGTTGAGTTAATGCCCAGTAAACTGTTATGTTGTAGCTAGGTAATCAATGCCTAATGATGGCAATTTAACTCCAAGGCTTTTTGTTTAAAATCAATCCTTAATTCTGCATTATTCGATGAAGGTAACAGTTTTGTGCTATTCATTGCTCAGTTATTGATTGCTACCAGGAGTTAATGCATGTACGCTCATCCATACCTTTACTCGTCATTGTTAGTGACGGTTAGCAAGTAATGGATGATCATTTATATGCTGCTCGTCAATATCAATTCTTCAATCTAGGGTTCTTCTAGTTCATCAAATTTTCTTTTCAATCTTCAATCTGTTTCCTGTTTTTCCTTTCTTTTAAAGAAATTTTCTTTTTCAACAATGGCTTCCACTGACACAACTCTTCCTGCTGCTGCTACTGAGACTACAACTTTGTCACAAGATTCACCAATGGATGATTCTATGTTTTTGCACCAATGAGAAAGCACCAGCATTGTTCTTATAACTCAGATATTGATAGGGAATGAGAATTACCCAACCTGGGCTCGATCTATCAGAAAAACTTTGCTTACAAAGAAAAATTTGGGATTCATTGATGGAACTCTCACTTTGTCATCACCATTGGTGTCAACTCACTCAGTCGCTCAAGCTTGGATCAGATGTGATAACATGGTTGGCTCATGGCTGACTAATTTAGTGTCTCCCAAGATCTAGGCTAGCATTGTGTATGAAGACATAGCCCTCAAAATCTGGAATGATTTAAGAGATAGGTTTTCCTAGAAGGATGGCCTTAGAATCTTCAATTTACAGAAAAAAAAAAAATAGAAGGATTGCATCAAGGTGAAATTTCTATTACTGGTTTCTTTACTCAACTTAAAGTATTTTGGGATCAATTGCAAAGTTAGTCCTTTCCCTTCATGTACTTGTGGAAAATGTGTCTACAATGTCAATAAGAGGCTGACTGAGTTACAAGCTAGAGAATCAATAATAAAGTTCTTGATGGGTGTGAATGACTCTCTCTCCCAAGTGAGAACTCAGGTTCTCCTAATGGACCCTCTTCCCTCTCTTGATAAGGTATATGACTTGTTGATTCAAGAAGAGGTGCAAAGGACTGTGACTAGCGGTGCAAGTACTTAGGTTGAATCCACTGTTCTTACAGCAAAAGGTCAAAACTTCACCATTGATTCTACAAGTAATCACAGTGCTAAAAGGAAGGATAGGCCAATGTGTACACATTGTGGCAAGTTGGGTCATACTACTGATCAATGCTATAAATTTCATGGATTTCCACTTGATTTCAAGTACAAGAACAAGTCTTCAATGGCACATCAAGTGTCCTCTGGTCAAGCTCAAGAATCACTGCCCCTTCCTTCTCCTTTTCACAATCATCCTGGTTTTACTCCCAATCAATTTTAGTAGTTGTTAGCTTTGATCAATGCTTCAAGTTCACCATTGACATCAATACCCCAAGTGAAAGAAGCTCCAATAGCTAATGTACCTTCTTCTTCTAATACTGCTATGACAAGTATTGATTTTTCTCATAGTGTCTATTCTGCACAAGTGGTTAACAGATGGGCTTATGGTAGAAATACTTGGGTTTTGGTTACTGGTGCTACTGATCACTTTGTATGTTCAGTGCATTTGTTAACCACAATAACGGCTACTACACAATCTTTGGTACAATTGCCTAATGGGGAATCAGCACAAGTAACACATATAGGAACTATTGTTTTATCTTCTTCTCTTATTCTCAAGAATGGTCTTTGCGTTTCATCTTTTACTTTCAACCTTTTAGCTGTTAGTGCAATCACTCAATTCCAGCCATATTGTCTTGTTTCTCTCTACTTATTGTTTTTGTTAGGGTCATTTTAATGTAATTGGCTAATCCTTTAACAAAACACACTTTACTTGTAATTTGGTAGATTTAGGATGAGTTTAGTATTTCAAGAAATAAGTGTTCAAGTTTAGTATTGAAACCATGCAAGTTTGACCAAGAAACAAGTGAAGAAGTGTTGTTCAATAAAGCTCGACAAATATCTTGACAGAAGCCTATCTATTGAGGTTCAATAATGAAGCTTGACAAAAGCTGCATCTATCAAGAATTATGAAATCAGACTTTTCAGAGCTAATTACACACATATCCTTGAGTATTTGTGTAGGGTTTCTTCTCTCACAACCCTAGACATATATATGGCTTATTTTAAGGGCCGTCACACTTGATGTATAGGGATGCAAAGTGATTGTTACATGCATATTGTGACCAAAGACAATTTGCCCTAGTTCATCTTTCTCTCTATTGAAGTGACTGTGTCTTTACGCCAAGGGTTTTGTGACCAAGGAACTTCCTATTCTTCATGTTGATGAACTGAAGAACTTTACAATCAGCATTCTTCCTCAAGTTGGTGTGTTAGTCATATACTGGGATCCATGCATCATTGGTTAGTCATGTACTGGGATTCGTGCATTGAACGAACAGATTGCCACTACATTACAAGTCTAATTGGGTATTAGGGTAAGGGTCCAACTGTAGGTTGGTATTACGTACTGAGATTCCTTTTACTTGTAACCGCTTGTTTTGATAATAATAGATTCTTGGGAGTGGTGACCTTAAAATCACCGATGGGGTTTTGCTTCAGTGGTTTTCCCCATTCGTAAACAGATCACCCGTGTCAAAATTTAATTTCTACTACACTTAGTTATTTGGTGATTTGTTTGTACTACCATGCCATTCCACGTAATTGAATTAATTAATTCACTTGACTAATTAATTAATTAATTGATTTACCAAAAAGGGTCAATACATTTTTTACCCCTGTTGTCATGGCTTCAAGCGGCATGAAAATATCCTTTATTTCAAAGACATCTTGCTTTTCTAATCTTTATTTGATTGAGTGTTTCAGAAAATGCAAGTCTAAAAGTTATTTGAAAGCTATCTTGATGATTGTTCAGAAAGGTCTTACTATGACAAGGAAGAAACTTGATTGCCTCAAAATGAAAATGTGTAGAGGAGTTCATCTAAGAAGGGTGAAAATTAAAGATTTTGCACATAAATGGACACATGTTTGTGGTACCTTGACAGTGGTTGCTGAAGACACACGACTGCAGATTGCTCTCTCTTTAAGGTTTTTGAGTTTAAGAAAGGTGGAAATGTCACTTCCGATGATAAGAGCAGATCACAAATAAAAGGGAAGGGAACCATCTCTTTACCTAGACTACCAGACATTACAATTGTGTTGTATGTAGAAGGTTTGAGAGTGAACCTGTTGAGCATAAGTCAAGACTTCAAAAGGGAAATGCCTTGTGATGAATGAGTCTAGGAAGAAACTCATACGCGGAGTCCACACTCTGGATAACTGCTATGGATTGGTTCCTGAGGCTAATATTGTGTGCAATAGTATTCGTTTACCAAATGAAGACTTGTGGCACCAAAGGATGGGACATGCTAGCTACAAACATCTATCAATTGTATCCAAGCATGAATTAGTGTTGGGAATGTCAAAGCTTAGTAGGGTTAGCAGTGTTGTGCATGGACCGTGTCAGCGTAGGAAATAGATGAAAGCCAAACATCCAGGCACTCAGACATCAGCTACATCTAGACCTTTGGAGCTACTACATCTAGATCTCATGTGTCTAACAAGAATCAAGTCAGATGCCCCTAAGCACATTGAAGCATTGTGTGCAAGACTGCAAAATGAGAAGAACATGAAGATTGATCAAATTCTCAGTGATCATGGTAAAGAATTCGAGAACACCTACATGGAATCTTTTTGCACTAGATCTGGTATATCTCAAGAATTCTCTACTCCTATTACTCCTTAGTAAAATGGTGTAATAGAAAGAAAAAATAGAGTTATCTAGGAGATGGCTAGGGCCATGTTACACAATAAAGATGTGACCAGAAATTTATGAGGAGAAGCAGTCAACACCGCTTGTCACACGGTTAACAGGGTATATTTCAGACCCGACACAAAGAACACTCCCTACGAATTTTGGAAGGGAAGAAAGCTAAATGTGAAGTATTTTAGAATCTTTGGAAGTACTTGTTTCATCCTCAAGGATAGAGAGAATGTGGGAAAGTTTGACTTTCGAAGCGATGAAAGAATATTTTTGGGATACTCCTCCATAAGTAAAGCATATCTGGTGTACAACAAAAGAACCAATAAGGTGATGGAAACAATCAATGTTGTTATTGATGAAACTTCGGATTCTGGTTTTGAGAAAATTAGTGAGGAAACACCTAAGGCAATTTTTCCTTCAGAGCATAAGCTTGTTCAAGAAGAAGTTGATCAAGAGCCTGTTTCTCCAAGTACTCCAAGTGTTGTAGAAGTCTCAGCAGATATTCCTGCATCACCTGAGTCTGAATCTCATGAAAAGAAAGGACCTTTAGCAAGGATCAAGCTGAATCACTCTCCTAAAGTTATTGTGGAAAATATGAATGAACTCATACTAAGAAAGCATACAGTTGATAAATGTGTTGCTAACTTTGTCTCTTATTCTTGTTATTTATCACAGGTTGATCCCACCAAGGTTGAGGAAGCTCTTCAGGATGAAAGCTGGGTTGAGGCCATGCATGATGAACTGCTCCAGTTTCAAAGGAATGATGTTTGGACCTTAGTACTTAGATTGGAAGGAGAGAACGTCATTGGCACAAAGTGGATATTCCGCAATAAAACTGGTGAGAAGGGAAATGTGATTCGCAACAAGGCTCGTCTAGTGGCCCAAGGATACTTAATTGGAAGGAGTAGATTTTGATGAAACTTTTGCTCTTGTAGCATGCATGGAATCCATTAGGGTTCTCCTAGCCCTAGCGTGTCACTTATAGTTCAAGTTGTACCAAATGGATGTGAAGACTACATTCCTGAACGGGTTTCTTAAAGAAGATGTCTATGTTGCTCAGCCTAAAGGATTCATTGATCCACACTTTCTGGATCATGTGTTGTACCTCAAGAAGGCTCTCTATGGACTAAAGTAAGCACCTAGAGCTTGGTATGACCGACTTACACAATACCTGGTGTCACATGGTTTCACAAGAGGACAAGCAGCTCAAATTCTTTTTATCAAGAGGGAGAATGGTGATTTGATGGTTGCTCAAGTCTATGTTGATGATATCATCTTTGGATCTACAAAGGATGAACTTGCTCATGATTTTTCGAAGCTTATGTAGGCCGAGTTCAAGATAAGCATGATTGGAGAGTTGAATCACTTCCTTGGATTGCAAATTCATCAACAAGAGTTAGTATATTCATCTCTCAATCTAAATATGCTAAAAATCTTGTAAAAAAATTTGGTTTAGAATCTACTAGTCCTGTTTGAACCCCTATGAGCCCAAATGTTAAACTTACTGTTGACTTGTTAGGCAAAAGTGTTGATTCCTCTTTATATAGAAGCATGATAGATAGTCTCCTTTACCTTACTGCTAGTAGACTTGACATTAGTTACAGTGTAGGAGTATGTGCTAGATATCAGGCAAACCCCAAAGAGTCTCATATGATTGCTTTAAAAAGAATCATAGAATATGTCAAAACCACTGCCGACTTCGAAGTGTGGTACAGCGAGGACACAAATGATGTCTTAGCTGGGTATTCTGATGCAAACTGGTCTAGGAATGCTGATGGTAGAAAAAGTACATCGAGGGGTTGTCTTTATGTGGGTAATAATCTTGTCTCATAGATGAGTAAAAAGCAGAATTTCATCTCATTATCCACTACTGAGGCTGAATACATCGCTACCGGTAGCTATTGCACCCAACTTATGTGGATGCAAAAACTCCTTCTCGATTATGGTATTCGTCAAGAACATCTTACCATTTATTGTGACAATACCAGTGCCATTAATATCTCGAAAAATCTTGTTCAACATTCTCGAACAAAACATATTGAGATACGACATCACTTCATTCGGGAGCTTGTCGAAGATGGCACACTCACTCTTGAGTTCATCCATATTGATGATCAGAAGGCAGATTTGTTCACTAAGCCTCTTGATAGCAAACAGTTCAAATTCCTACACCAAAACATTGGTGTAATCTCTATGGAGTGATCTCTCCTCTTTCTTCTCCTTTCTCGTGCATTTGCATCTAGTTTTTATACTTTGTATGTTTCATTCATGTGGTGTTTTATTTATTTATTTATTTTTTTTTTTTGTTGTTGTTATAGTTTTTGTATTCATGTGGTGTTTCATTTTGTATTTATTTATTTATTCATGTGGTGTTTCATTTTGTATTTTTTATTTAGTTTTTGCATTATTTTCCTTTCAAATTTTTTTTTTCAAAATTTGAAAAAAAAAAAAACAAAAGCAGTGTATGCTTGTGTATATTGGTACTTGTGTACTTTGGATGGCCGTTGAAATAAAGTTTTCTAAACTTTATATTTTTTGTAGCTTAGATGAGCATCAGAATGCACAACTAAGCAAGTGAGCTTTGTGGCTTGTGTTTGTGATGAGTACGATTAAGTAATCTCTTATACTTAACACTCATATCACTAATATCAAGTTTTTTATTGAAGCCATGCAAGCCTGACCAAGAAACTAATGAAGAAGTGATGTTCATTAAAACTCGACAGATATCTTGACAGAAGTCTATCTATCGAGGTTTAATGATGAAGCTCAACAGAATCTGCATCTATCGAGAATTACAAAATCATACTTTTCAGAGCTAATTACACGCATATCCTTGAGTATTTGTGTAGGGTTTCTTCTCTCATAACCCTAGACATATATAAGGATTATTTTAAGGACCGTCACACTTGATGCAAAGTGATTGTTACATATATATTGTGATCGAAGGCAATTTGCCCTAGTTCATCTTTCTCTCTGTTGAAGCAACTATGTCTTTACACCAAGGGTTTTATGACCAAGGAGCTTCCTAATCTTCATGTTGATGAACTGAAGAACTTTACAACCAACATTCTTCCTCAAGTTGGTGTGTTAGTCACGTACTGGGATCCGTGCATCATTGGTTAGTCATGTACTGGGATTCGTGCATTGAACGGAGAGATTACCACTACATTACAAGTCCAATTGGGTATTGGGGTAAGGGTTCAATTGTAGGTTGGTATTAGGTACTGGGATTCCTTTTACTTGTAACTGCTTGTTTTGATAATAGTGAATTCTCGGGAGTGGTGACCTTAAAATCACCCAGTGGGATTTTGCCTTGGTGGATTTCCCCATTCGTAAACAAATCACTTGTGGCAAAATTTAATTTCCACTTCACTTAGTTATTTGGTGATTTGTTTGTGCTACCACACCATTGCATGTAATTGAATTAATTAATTCACTTGACTAATTAATTAATTAATTGATTTGCCATAAGAGGCCAATACATCTTTGGCCTATCAGTTTTATTTAGGATCTTATCTCTTGGAAAACAATTGGAGTGGGGCAAGCAATTGACGAATTGTACTTTTTGCAGTATGAGTCTTTAAGATACTCCTAGTTCATCCCTTGTTGATTTCTTGGTTGCTCACAAATTAGGTGATGTGTTTCATTCTTATTAGAACTCATTGTCAATTAGTAGATATGCTCACTAAGGCATTGAGTTTTAATCAATTCTCTAATCTTGTCAGCAAAATGGGAATGATAAACATACATAAAACAGCTGCTCTTAAGGGGGAGTATCAGAATGAAGGCAACAACAAGTAATAAGAGCAGTAGAGTCTCACTAACTTGGCTAGAAATGGAGATGAAACTATAGAATTGTGTTTAGTACTGAAGCCATGCAAGTCTGACCAAGAAACAAATGAGAAAGTGTTATTCATTAAAGCTCGACAGAATCCTTTCTATTAAGGTTTGATGTTGAAGCTCGACAGAAGTTGTATCTGTCGAGAATTACGAAATCATACTTTTCAGAGCTGATTACACATATATCCTTGAGTATTTTGTAGGGTTTCTTTTGTCACAATCCTAGACATATATAAGGATTATTTTAAGGGCAGTCACACTTCATGCAAGGTGATGCAAAGGTTATTATGTGACCAGAGACAAAATTTACCTTAGTTCATCATATTCTTTATAGAAGCTACTGTGTCATTACGTCAAGGGTTTTGTGACCAAAGAGCTTCCCAATCTTCATGTTGATGAACTAAAGAATTTTGCAGCCAACAATCCTTCTCAAGTTGGTGTGTTAGTCATGTGTTGGGATCCGTGCATCACTGGTTAGTCACATACTGGGATTCGTGCATTGAACGGAAAAATTGCCACTACATTACAAGTCCAATTGAATATTGGGGTAAGGGTTCAACTGTAGGTTGGTATTAGGTACTGGGATTCCTTTTACTTGTAACCACTTGTTTTGATAATAGTGGATTCTTGGGAGTGGTGACCTTAAAATCACCTGGTGAGGTTTTGCCTCAGTGGTTTTCCCTATTTGTAAACAAATCACCCATGTCAAATTTAATTTCCACTACATTTAGTTTTTTGGTGATTTGTTTGTGCTACCACGTCATTGCATGTTTAAGTGAATTAATTAATTCACTTGGATAATTAAATAATTAATTTGCCATAAGGGTCAAACTTTGCTGTGTAAATTAATTAATTAATTCACTCTGATTAGGTTGAATCTTTGCCGTGTGATCCATTGACCCTTGTTTGTCATGGGTAAAGGACAATCTCTCATTATACCTCCTTTATTTGATGGAACTAACTATGCATACTGTAAAGTACACATGAGATCTTTCTTGTAGTCTTTAGATGAGAAGATTTGGCAAGTTGTGGAGATTGGCTTGACTAAGCCAAAGGAAGCCGAGGCTAATTAGGATGAGGCCAAGATCAAAGTAGTGAACTTCAACAGCAGAGCATTGAATGCCCTATTCAGTTTGGTGACCAATGAGGAGTTTAAGAAGATATTTTCAACTGAAACTGCTAAGGAAGCATGGACCATTCTCCAGACAACCTATAAAAGGACTAAGGCTATCAAGGATTCAAAGCTCCACAGGCTTACTACTTTGAGGAGATTAAGATGGAGGAGGATGAGACATTTAATGAGTTCTTTGCTAAGCTGAAGGACATAGTCAACTCAGCCTTCAATCTTAGAGAACAGATTCTCGAACCCAAGATTGTGAGAAAGGTGCTTAGATCTCTACCTAAGAGATTCCATGCCAAGATCACCGCCATTGAAGAATCAAAGGACATTGACAAAATTCCTTTGACAGAGCTGGTTGGCAACTTGCAAACCTATGAATTGGGTTTGGCTAGAATTGGGAAAGGAACCAAAAGTAAAAGTATGGCACTAAAGGCCAAGAGTAGTGAGACTGATGAGTCTTCTGATGATGAAGATTCTTATTTGAAGTCCTACATCATTAGGTAGTTCAAGAAGTTCATAAAGAATGCCAATGTGAAAGGATTTGATAAGGACCGTAAGCAATCCAGTTCCTCACAATTTAAAAGTCAAGACAAAGGGAAGAAGCAAGCTAAGAATGGTGGTCAGTACATTGTTCCCTCCGGCCAAAGTGCTTCGGGTGTCACGAGTTTGGACATATGAAACAAGAATGTCCAACATATCTTAATTCAATTGGCAAAAGCAAGGCTCTTGCTGCCACTTTAAGTGATACCGAGCTCGAGATTGAGTCAGATGATAGTGATGACAAGGGAATTTTGAATGCCTTCACTGTAATAGTGGAACCTACTAAGGGGATTGTAGAAGCAGTTAATGAAGAAGAAGACTTGGTGTCAAAATTTGAAAAGATGGATGAGGAGGATAACATCCATACAGCCTATGAAAAGTTATACAAAGTCTTTGAGAAGCATTAGAAACACTATAGGCTGGCCACTAAAAAGCTGAGCGATGTAGAACTTGATCAAGAGGAGCTCTCCACAAAGTTTAATAAAGCAAATTAGACCATTGGAGAATTGCGGTTCGAGAACAGCTTCCTTGTTGAAAGAACAAAGAAGTTTGAAGTAGAGCTGTTCCAGGTCAGAGCTTAATTGGAGAGGACTTCCAATGCAAAGCTCGATGAGATGCTAAGCTTTTAGAAAGTTGCTTCTAATAAAACTGGCTTAGGGTATGATTTTTCTTCTCCTAATATTGCCTCTTCTAGTAAGATTGCTTTTGTTTCACCTACTAACAATAATGATACTGAAAATAATGACGCCAAAACTGATATACCTAGTGAGAACTTAGATAAAGGCAAATCTATTTTAGGAGCACCCCCAAAGGTTGAAAAGAAAGAGACAAGAAACCCTAGGAATAAGAAGGACAAAAACAAAAAAGTCTAAATAGAAGAAGCCAAATTTCTGTCATCACTATAGAGCTTCAGGGCATACTTGCCCAAATTGTTACAAGTGGTTAGCCACTAAACAAAACAATAGGTCCAGAAACCATAATCAGTTTCCATCCTCTCTTGCTCCTCTTAGAGATCTTCTCAAGGTCCTCGTGTTCCTTTCGAACTTGAATGGTTTCAATTCTTCTCCCTCGCCTCTGAATCAACGATTCACTCAAAAGAAAGGTTCCTCCAAGGTGTGGAAGGAAAAATGCTCAAATTGATTCAATCACCTTTTCTCTCTCTCTCTTTCCCTTTCATGTTTTTGCATTACTTGTTTGTTTTGCTTTATTTTTTTTTGAGTCAATCTAGTTTTTATGTTATGTGAGTTTCTTTCATGTTTTTGTTTTATTTGTTTTTTTTTTTTTTTTTTGCCTTATTTGATTTTCATAAAAAAAAATTTTGAAAAATCAGAAAAATACAAAAATAGAGTGTATATGTGTATAGTGGTACTTGTGTACCTTGGATGACCATTGAAACAAAGTTTTCTAAACTTTGTATCTCTTGTAGCTTAGATGAGCATCTCAATGCACAACTAAACAAGTGAGCTTTGTGGCTCGTGTTTGTGATGAGTACGATTAAGTAATCTCTTATACTTAACACTTATATCACTCTTTTTGACGGGAATGACTAAAAAATTCTAGGAGAAAGGCATAAATAATTATCTCACCACTAAAGCCCACCAATTATGAATAACATCTATGTGCTTAGGCATAGCAAAATTGGGATGTTCAAGAAAATATAAATGGGTATTTCTTTTCTCTCTTATATGCCCATGCATGATATGCTCAAAAAGAAAAAATATGCAACGAAAAAAAAAGCAAAAAAGAATCAAAATGCTTTTAAATATGATTGCAACCGTGCTTCTAGGAGATGTGGGAGTTATAGGATGTACCTTGAAGGTGATAGTCCCCATCAAGCAGTTATGATTTTGTGTGAGTGTATTTGATTTTCTCATATCTCAAATCGTCATAATATGAAATACTTATGCACTTTTGCTATGTTTTCATACACAGCACACAAATTCTTTGCTACTTTTGATACATGTGCAGGTATAATGTGATTTAGCCATCATAAAGAATACATGTGTTGATATATGCTCACCAACGAAAAAAAAAAAGCAAAAAAGAATCAAAATGCTTTTAAATATGATTGCAATCGTGCTTCTAGGAGATGTGGGAGTTATAGGATGTACATTGAAGGTGATAGTCTCCATCAAGCAGTTATGATTTTGTGTGAGTGTATTTGATTTTCTCATATCTCAAATCGTCATAATATGAAATACTTATGCACTTTTGCTATGTTTTCACACACAGCACACAAATTCTTTGCTACTTTTGATACATGTGTAGGTATAATGTGATTTAGCCATCACAAAGAATACATGTGTTGATATATGCTCACTAAACTGTCTTAACTTGTTTTTGAAATATAAAATTAGTTAGACTTGTTTAGTGTATGTGTGTGTTTTGGATTTATGAATGCTTTGCATGTATATTGAGAGATGTTTTGAGAGCTTAATATGTTGATTGGATCTTTGGTTGAGTAGCTTGTTTGATGCATTCATCTTTATATGTTTTTCCTTTTTTGAAAAACTCACTTTCTTCAATCTCTTTGCTTCTCGATAGATCCTCGACATATTCTCTTCTATTGAGCCCCTCTTTCTTCTTGTCTCGACAGATCTTGACGGATTTTCGATCCATCGAGGTTTCTAGGTTTTTTCTCGATAGATTCTCAACAGCTTCTTTGATCCATCAAGAAAATTTTATGAGCTCTCTACTTGGCCGATAGATTCTCGACAGCTTCTCTATCCATCGAGGTATTTTTGTCGTCGACAAATCCTTAACAACACCTCGCTAGATTCACTTCTATCGAGATTTAGTGCTCGACAGATCTCGATAGATACTTCAATCCATCAAGCTGCGATTTCCTTATATATGCTGAGCACGTATCAAACTTCACTTTTCACTTCTCTCTCTTGACAGAAAATATTTTTTCTCCCTCCAAACACTTCTCCGTCACTCAAATCTCTCTACCTACTACATTTTCGGCCTATATCAAGATCAAATCACTTGGTAAGTGTCCTAAAACCCTCAGTTTTCATGCATTCATGCATTTTAGACCTAGGTTTTGGGGTTTTTGAAAAATTTTGGGATTTTTTGAGATCTTTGTGAAATTGTTAGGTTTGGTGTTTTTGATTTGATATTATATGCTTATGCATTGCATTCTCATTGCATTATAACAATGTTTCATGCATTTAGATGTGTGCTTCATTATTTGAAATTGTGTGCTGGTAGATCTAGGATGAGTTTAGTACTTCAAGAAACAAGTGTTCAAGTTTAGTATTGAAGCCATGCAAGTCTAACCAAGAAACAAGTGAAGAAGTGTTGTTCATTAAAGCTTGACATATGTCTTGACAGAATCCTTTCTATCGAGGTTTAATGTTGAAGCTCGACAAAAGTTGTATAAAAAATCAGAATTTTCAGCGCTGATTACACGCATATCCTTGAGTAGTTGTATATGGTTTCTTTTCTCACAACCCTAGACATATATAAGGATTATTTTAAGGACCGTCACACTTGATGCAAGGTGATGCAAAGGTTGTTATGTGACTGGAGACAAAATTTGCCATAGTTCATCATATTCTCTATAGAAGTTATTGCGTCTTTACGCCAAGGGTTTTGTGACCAAGGAGCTTCCTAGTCTTCATGTTAATGAATTGAAGAATTTTGCAGCCAATAATCCTTCTCAAGTTGGTGTGTTAGTCACGTATTGGGATCCGTGCATCATTGGTTAGTCACGTACTGGAATTCGTGCATTGAACGGAGAGATTGTCGCTACATTACAAGTCCAATTGGGTATTGGAGTCGAGGTTCAACTGTAGGTTGGTATTAGATACTGAGATTCTTTTTACTTGTAACCGCTTGTTTTGATAATAGTGGATTCTTGGAAGTGGTGACCTTAAAATCACTCGGTGGGGTCTTGCCTCGGTGGTTTTCCCCATTTGTAAAAAAGTCACCTACATCAAATTTAATTTCAACTGCATTTAGTTATTGGGCAATTTGCTTGTGCTACCACACCATTGCATGTTAAATTGAATTAATTAATTCACTTGGATATTTAATTAATTAATTTGCCATAGAGGTCAATATATTTTGGCCTATCAAATTAGTTAAGGACTAAATGACAAAAATTCCTAGTTGTACAATGTATATACGACTTGTAGTTTAGCAGAATGTTCAAGCATTAGAACGTGTGTTAGTTTTTTATTTATTTATTTATTTTTATTTTATGTTCTAGCAATTAGAGGTTAGCTTTGTACAGCATGTATATGAACTCTTTGTAATCCTTTTCTAATTAATTGATTCCAAAATTTCTCCATTTTCATCAAATCTCTTAGGGTTGTCTAGAATGATCCGAAGACCTGACCCACCCGAAAAAACTGATCGGATCCGATCTGACGACAGCCGAGCTGACTACTCCAGAGGTCAGCGCTAAGTCTTCACCACCAGAAACTGATTCCTGTGGGTCGGTTTCGGTTTTTCTCCCCTAAAACCTGAAAAACCCAAACCGACCGAAAGATATACAGATTTCGACGATAATTTCCAGATTTCGACCAAATTTTCCATATTCCAGCAAAAAACCCAGATTCCAGCAAAAGTTTCCACTTAGATCCGACGAGATTTTGTTTGGATTTAGTGAAATCTCATCGAATCCAGTGAGATTTTCATCGGATCTAGCGAAATCTCATAGAAATCCGATGAGATTTTTGTTGGATCTGAGTTTTTCTCACCGTTTTCTCGCCGTCTTCTCAGATCTATGACTCCAACCAACCCAGCTGCCACCCATTGATGGTTTGATCTGCTCGACTCAATTACTCTGGCAGTTGGCGACGGGTGCAATTTTTTGCCACCCAATTCCGACAGGTCGGTTCCGAGTTGGGCACAAACCCGACCTAGACGAACCCGTGAACAACCCTAAAATCTCTGATAGTATTTGCATTTTTACTTAATTTTAATAGTGAGTCAAAGAAATTTTTTATTTGAAAAAATAATTAAAGTTCAAGAGATTTAATTATGTGGGGCACATATGAAAATAATGTCATTTCAAAATAATTCGTGCATGATGTGACTGAAATCATATGTAACTAATTTCATGATTGGATCTATTAAATAAAATTATTTGATTTGTTACAAATTTAATACCCTAAGAATAAATTATTCAAATTGAAAATTTGGACCAAATTAGCATTCACTCAAAATTCAAAAATAACATTTATAAATAAAAAATCACCGAGTCATTAAAATTGCTTACGTTGGATGCAAGAAAACCCCTAATTTTTCATGTTATTATGAACAAAAATTCCTGTGATAGATTATTATTATTATTATTATTATTTTATTATTTTTTTTTTTATCTACACGAATTTTCTGTATTCTTTATAGGCGGCTCATTTGAGTCAGGGAAGTGCTAAAACTTCTATAAACTCGTATTGAATTTTATTCCCTTTTTTTTTCTTTTTATATTTTTTATGTCATGAATTAGGTAAAATATCATTGATAACCTCATTTGATTTGAACGTGTTTCTTCCACAATTTTTAAATTGGAATAATCGTGGAAACTACAGCGCCGTTCTTCTTAGAATTCATAATACTATATACACTGACGGAGTCGGGTATTTATTTTTGGGGGGCCTTATATAATATATTTTTTCTTTTTTTTTTTGTATGAAATGTAAAATAGTAATATACAATACTTCATGACTCAATTTTTTCCCTTTTATTTGTTGAGATAATTGTTAAAATACCTATGTGTTCATTTTAAATATGATAAATGTTTAATTATTGTAATTTGTTGACATGCATTTATGGATTGTATTTTATTTAAATGAAAATTATGTTTATTTTTAGATTTTTTTAAATATATATGTATATTATCAAGTATGGGTCAAAATGATAAGGTTATTTAAAATTTTTTAAGTTATTTAAGATATTTAAAAAAAAAAAATTTAGAGAGAGCCAGGCCCCACTTGGTCAGCTCCGCCACTGGCTATATATAAAGAGAGACATAGGATGGAATTTCTTAACTAATATCTTAACTCCAAAATGGATGTTAAGGTGTCCATTATAAGGGTTATAATGTCCTTGCTTCTGTTTTTGTTTCTCTCATCCGCAGCCGTAGTTGCTGAACCCGTACTAGGAATCAGTAAGTCGTTTTCTATATGTGTGTTAGTGTGTGTGTTTGAGCATGAGTCTGAAAGTTCCTTTGAGTTTTTGTGTTTATATATGCATTTTCTTGTTATTTTGCAGAGAAAAAGAGTAGCTTGAGAGCAACTATCTTCCATACGAAACATGTGAGGCGCTTTCTACCTCCCGAGCATCAAAGTCCATCAGGCGATATTGGACATTAATATATAATAGCGGTTGTAGGGGAACTGTAGGTGACAATAAGTACTTATGTATATGCAATTCGATTTAAGATCAAGTTGCGGATCTCATGTACTTCTATGCGATTTCTCACAAGTCTACGACTTTTTATTTTATAATAATAATA
Organism: Quercus mongolica; assembly: GCA_011696235.1. Classification (NCBI taxonomy): domain Eukaryota; kingdom Viridiplantae; phylum Streptophyta; class Magnoliopsida; order Fagales; family Fagaceae; genus Quercus; species Quercus mongolica. The sequence continues at coordinate 25,852,251 of CM022241.1, read as the reverse complement.
ATATTTATATTTTGGAAGTCCAATAAAAAGATTTCATAATTTTATTTCTCCATGCCAAATCTTATGTTAACGGGATGTTATCTACTATTTGATCTATAAATTTAATTACAGATTTAAGTTTAAATATTTTATCATGAGAAAGTTATTAATTCCTAATTATTTTGATATTTTACGCTCTTTGGACATTGTACTAAGATCATCAACCTAACCCAAACTGGTCATATACCTTCATTTATACAAGATTCTGTATTTTTTATTCTTTGATCTTGTTTGATTATTCCAATTAGTTCAAAAACATGTTTTCTATGGTAATGTAGGGTGATTTTAGGATCAAAGTATGTTAGATTTACCTCTTTTTTTTTTTTTTTTTTTTTTTTTTTTTTTTTTCAGTTTGAATGCTCATAGGTTATCTTGTACTATTCATATACTCAAAAGCTTTTTTCTTTCCCCCCAAAACCCCAGACATTAGATCATCTTTTTTTTTTTCTTTTTTTTTGGGTGAATGACATGTTGTATTGTGTTTTTCATTAACATGTTGAATAAATGGATGACATGACATGATGGTGGCCATCACAATCTAGAAAATGATTCATTGATTATGGTAGGTGGTTAACACTTTCTCACCTAGTAATTTAGTCTTCGATCTTAGATTGATGGTTTATAAACTAAAGTCATATCCAACGTAAATTTCATTTTTTTATAATAAGGACTTTAAGCCGTGTAATTTCGTAAATTGTATCTAGAACCTAGGTCATGCAATGTTCTAATTATATTCAAATTGATACAAATTACATTTTTATCAATAAAATGAGGATTTTTTTTTTTTTTGGTATGGTTTTGTTGCTTTGCCAATGACTTAAAATAAGTTGAACTCCAAATATATAACACCCTCGATTTAGAGGTTATGTTATACAAAGTCAAACTGCCATTTTGAGAGACAATTAAATACCATATATAACCTTTACACATGAATATAAGAAAACAAAAGTCTGAATTTGATAAGAATCTGGCGTAAAAGTTTAGTTTTACTCCTCCAATAAGATAATGGCACATCAGCTTTGTTTCAAATAAAAGAATAAACACTAATACACATAATTATAATCCCATTAAAAAATCCTCAAAGATTCAATTGAAGTGCTAATTGTGGTGGCTTGGGCAAATGAGCAAATGAGCCTTTGTTAAACTTGATGTATTTGAAGTCATGTTTCAATAGAGATAACAAATGCATCTTTGGGTGAAAATCATGATTGCTTTGCAACTTGCGTTGATGAAATCACTTGATCAAGGTTGGCTTGCACTAGGACCTTAAAGCTTGGTTAAGAATGATTGGTTCTCGGCAGCTTCCCAAGGTGTATTGGTTCTCGAGGAAATTTAGTTTAGCGTTTTAACTTTTAATCTACTAAAATAGATAGTAATTGTGTGTATTACTGCTTAATATTTTATGTGCAATTATTTTTAAAAAAAAATCTGACATACCACAATATTATTGGATGACTTAAACATAGATTTCTACACCACGTTCTTATTGAATTTAATCTCTAAAAAAATTAACCGAGTTTGGCCTCTCACATAAAGGACCTAATGCGATTTAACTAGACTTCCAAAAACTTGGAGGAAAACAACATGCATAAGCTGGGTCTTTCTCTCTATTTTCACTTGCATTGTGTTTTCAAGCTTGAACTCATCCTTAAAAGCTAATTTTATTGTTGGATTAATAATAAATTACTATCACTCGTAGCTTTGAATTTGTAATTGATTTGACCACTAAACTTTTTTTTTTTAATAAAAAAAAAAAAGGCAATATCCAAACTTCTTCGAGTATTTAACTATTCTCTCATTGTCTTATGAATAACTAGAGGCATTAGGAACCACTTAGCCAACTTCTTGGGGTTGCTAAACACAATTACTATACCAATGGATACATGTTACTTTATTGCTATATTACTGTGGGACACATTGTTTCACTAATGCATCACCGTTGAACATATCTTACTTTACTAATTTATTAGTACTGGACACATAATTGTACAAACTGTTAAAAATGCTTGATATATTTTATATTTTTATATTACTCATACTCTTTATTAAAAAAAAAAAAAATGACCACCACACACCCTTGCTGCAATGGTCACTCTACAAGTATAAGTTCTTGTGGGGAGTGGCGGGGTAAGGGTTGTGGTTCAATTCTCCAAGAGGAAGTTTTACATATACACTTACATTAGATTAGAGTAGAATTTTATCTTGTATCAACAAAAAAAATTGAAACACTCTCTTTTTTAAATTTTGGATTTGTTACTTTTGTAACTTAAAAGTGTATTAGTAGCTAGGAAATTTATTGGAGACTCCAGGAGCAATGCTTCTCCCTAGCCTCTTACATGAGGGATGGGTAAGAGGAGAGTGTCGCTTCTAGAGTACCCAATAACTTCCTTAGAGCATTAGCATTTGTGGGGGGGGGGGGGTGGGGGTTGTAAAACCCCCAATTGCTATTTTAGCAAACAACAAACCAAAAATCAGCAACATCCATGTATGGGTTGATTTTTATTTTTACCAATTATGAACAGTTGGTTCTCATATATAGAACCTACTGTAACTGAGGATGTAAAAAAAAAAAAAAACTATTATTTGATTAAAAATATCTTTCTGTTTCTTTGCCCCTCATGGCTCACTCGTGACTCCCGTCTCTCATTACTCCCCTTTTTCCCACCTCAGCTACATATCTGTCTCTCTTGCCATGGGTCTTGCTCGCCATGGGTGGTCGTGGGTTTGCTCACTGTAGCTCTTGGTTTGATGCATATGGATTTCTCTCTCACTCTCCTCTGACTCCCTCTCTTATCTCCACCTCCCTCTTTCTCATTTGAGCATCCCTTTCTCCTCTATCTCCATCTCACTCATCTCCTAATTCGTCTCATCTCTAGTTGTGGTTTTTTGTGGGTTTGGATTTATGGGTTTTTTGGGTTGCATGGAGGATTTTGTGTGTTTGGATTTGGGTTTTTGTGGGTATTTTCGGTGATGATGGTGGTGGTGTGTGTGTAATGGTGGTGGGTTTGACGGTGGTGGTTGCTGTGTTTTTTATGGTTGGTGATTGTGAGTTGTGGTGCTGATTTGGTTTTTCATTTTTTATTTTTATTTTTGTTTGGGTTTGTGAGTATGGATTTGGTAGTGGTAGCTGTTGACGCTAGTGGTGGTGGTGGTTTTGTTGGATTTTATGTTATGGTGGTGAGCCATGAGGGTAGTGGCTATTGTGGTTTGGTTTAGTTTAGTGTGTGTGAGTGTGTGTGTGTGTGTGTTATATTATTTTATTGGGTTATATGTAAAAGTAAAAATTGAAATGTTGGGTGAGTTGTGAAATGGGTTAGTAAAATAGATAAAGTGATATTTAAGAATATAAAACAGGTTTTTTTTTTTTGGCATCCCAAATGCTAGTATTCTTAATAGGTAATGGTTTTCTTAAAGTTTAGTTTTAATTCTAGGCATAGATCCCAAAAAAAAAAAAAAAGTAAATAGGTCTAACAAAATCAACCATCCACTAATCACCACTTCAAATAAAGGTAAAAGTAAGAAATGTCCCTCTAAATATAAAGGCATGCAGCGCCTCTTAACTCTTTTGACTCTTTTTATTAAATAAAAAAAAAAAAAAAAATCTTTTGGCTCACCAGTTTCTTGTATGCTGCGCCTCTTATTCTTTTGGCCTGCCCTAGCCCCTATTTCATCTCAATTGAAAATTATGTTCAGGTGTAACAATGTCCCATATACAAAGTTTTCTCTTAATTTTCTATGTCATTCCCTCAAACTTTATTAGTGATTTGATTGTTGATTATCCTTTTTTTTTTAATCTTAAAACTTTTTTTTTTGAGAATAATCTTAAAACATAATGCACATCTTTTTAAATTATTAAATTAATGCCACATTAAATTTTCTTAAAAGTAAGGATATAGCCTAATACACTGATCATAGTCTCAACATATGAAACACTCTGAATATATATATATATATATATATATATAGAGAGAGAGAGAGAGAGAGAGAGAGAGAGAGAGAGAGAGAGAGAGAGAGAGAGAGAGAGAGAGAGAGAGAGAAAAAAAATTCTCTTCTTTAAGCTAGACTTTTATGTGACATTTGGTACATGATAATGTTTTAAAATTCTCATGTTTGGTTGCAAATCACGTTAGGAAATTAGATGCCAGGAGAATCTGGATTCCCCCTTTAACCCCCTTTCAAGTAGAAATGTGGATTCCCTTTAAAACAGGTGGGTTTCTAAATTTCCAAAGTTAAAGGAAATTCTATTTTTTATAAATTGACAATTTTAACCATTTTTCTTATCATTTAAGCAATTAAGATAAAATATAAAACAAATCATCAATATCTTTTCCCACCAAAACAATATAAATAGGATAGACAACTCTGTTGAAATATATTTTTTTAAAGTTCAATTTAGGTTTCACGTGTGGAAAAAAAAAAAAAGTTTGAAGGGGACCCTCTATTATTGCCAGGTATTCACTTTTACTTTTGTGCATGTTACTTAACAAATTATTAATAGATTTATTTTCATGGAAGTATGTTAATGTATCTATTTTTATTTTTATTGCTACTTTTATGGTCTTATGGACCAAAACATTGTCAGGTTATTTTTTATGGATTAATCACTTTTAAAAATTATTATTAAGAATAAAGCATTTGAGAACTTAAATAGTTATTTTTGTATTGTACTTGTCATTTCAAAATGTTAGACAATAGTTTTAATGAATTTGTCATAATTTATAGTTTATATTTTGTTTTTCATTATTTATTTATAGGAAGATTTTTTTTTTTTAAGGACTTGATATTGGATTTTCAAATCTAAGGATAGAATGAGAAAAATAAATAATTCATTTAAGATTCCTAATAATAAACCAAATATTATCATCTAACATTCCTAGGAATCTTATTAGATTCTCAGTAAAACCAAACATAGGAATAGTTATATTTTTAGACATCCAGATTACAAAGAATTGCATTTTCAAGAATCTAAATGTCAGGAGTAATGTAAATTCCCTCGTACCAAATGCCACATTATATAATTCAAATATACCCTTATTAATAAAGGTAACTTCTCCTACAGAGTGGCAAATGACAAATTTTAATTTTAATTAAAAAAGAGAACTCCTAAAATTTAGAATTTTATTTTTTCATTCACGTCCAACTTTTTACTCCCTAAAATTTAGCATTTTTTATTCTTTTTCCTTCTAAATAAAAGTAAAACAACCACAATTTAAAATTTTAAAAATTAAGAGAACTCCTAAAATTTAGCCTTCTATCCTCTTTATCCTATTTTTCTTGCCTAAACTTTTCTCTATATCACTACACCACTTTCAAACACACATTCAAAAAAGATATTATAGTTTGCATGTGCATAGATGCTCTTATATTTTTTTTTGGGTAAATATTAATAATTTGCACATATTATAATTTGGAAATGTATTTTTTTCATTTTTTAAAAAAATTAAAAAAAAATAAACTTTAGAGATAATAAGTACTTGTAATTTCTTTTTGAACCAAGTTTAGGTAGAAAAAATAAAATAAACAAGATGAGAAAGAAGACTAAATTTTAGGAGTTCTCTTTGATTTTTATTTTTAAAATTGAGGGTGTTTTATTTTTATTAGACGAAAAATAAATAGAAAATATTAAATTTTAGATAATAAAAATATGAACTTGAAGGAAAAAAAAAAAAAAAAAAAAAAAAATCCTATATAGTATATATTGTCCAGATGGAGTAGACACGACAATGGCGACTGGGAGAAGCCGCAGAGACGCTGCCTTCAACAGTGACAACATTAAAAACGTGTCACAGACATCGTACCAAGCAATATTATTTCTTTCCAAACTCCTTTTATGTTATTTCTTCAACTACATCGTCAATTTTCTTTGTATATGTTTTTAAAAAGGGGAAATATCTTATACTCTTGATAAGAAGTTTGAGATTTTCCTTTCAGTTTTTTTATCAAAAGAAAGCATTTTTTTGGTTGTGTCAATTCCGTTTAGAGGAGGACTGTGTTTCACTACATTAGTAGCTTTAAAACACTCAACCATTTGCTTCTGAAGAAATTTCCTTCTGGGTGCTCTGGAATGGAACACAAAGTCACTCAAGTCGAACAAAGGCCTTGGTAATGGTGGGTACAGATTTGGCAGTCAACAATTATTTTTTCTTTGTATAGTATTATTATTATTTTTTCTTATATGAGATTGTGATCCAACGTGTTGGACTCTATTATAATCTTTAGACAAATCTGATACGATAAGAAATAATTGGAAGGTGTAAATATTAGCTTTTATACTCCATCTTTATTGAATTTAATCACTTTTATAAAATGTTGGCCACGAAGTGGATTGAATTTTAAGCCACATGTTAGGGAAAGGTGCACTTCGAGATAAAGCACTAACCACTAAAAGAAATTAACTAGAATGTGAGAAAGTATATCCAACGACACCCATTAAAAAAGTCGGATTCCATTTGAATCATGCGGTGGATTGAATTGCTTCAATCCGCTGTACACATTTTGATCACTTTTATAAAATGTTGTTCACGAAGTGGATTGAATTTTAAGTCACATGTTAGGGAAAGGAGCACTTATGAGATAAAGACATAAAGCACTAACCATTAAAAGAAATTAACCAGAATGCAAAAAATCATATCCAACAACACCCATTAAAAAAGTTGGATTCCATTTGAATCACAAGTTGGATTGAATTTAAGCCACATGTTAGGGAAAGGTGCACTTACGAGATAAAGCACTAACCACTAAAAGAAATTAACTAGAATGTGAAAATGTATATCCAACAACACCCATTAAGAAAGGTGCACTTCCGAGATAAAGCACTAACCACTAAAAGAAATTAACTAGAATGTGAAAAAGTATATCCAACAACACTCATTAAAAAAGTCGGATTCCATTTTAATCATGAGGTGGATTGAATTGCTTCAATCCACTGTACACATTTTGATCACTTTTATAAAATGTTGGTCACGAAGTGGATTGAATTTTAAGTCACATGTTAGGGAAATGAGCACTTATGAGATAAAGGCTGTAATACCCGAAGAAAAAAAAAAAAAAAAAAAGATTAATAGGAATGGTATTTAAGTAAATTTCTTGTGGGGTCAATTTTATAATTTATAATTATAAAAGAGTTTTTAGAAATTAAGGTTGAAACTCTAGCTATATATAAGCTTATTAAGTCAATGTATATAGAGATATATTTTGAGAGAGGAGACTATCCAAAAGACTGAAGTAGAGAAAGATTGACTACACCTTTGAGGTAAGAGCTTAAGAATCTCTTTTTTTTTCAAATGTAAGCTTTATTTAATTTTTTTTTTTTTTATGTGAGTATTTTGGCCAGTAGTGAAACTATTTAATTATTCAAGAGTTTTAATGATGCAAACGAAGAAAAGTTTGAATTTATTTTCGATAAACTAGGCCCTGTTAGTGCAGATTCTTCTATGTTCAATAACTTAATCTTTATTTATGCCTTTTGATGCATTGAATGGAGATGGAATTTGCAGATTTTTAGACTTTGTGAGACAAGTTTCTGCACGGCCCTTTATTAAAGGAATAGTACCGAATTAATGGAGTTGAGGTCTGACAAGTTAAAAAAAATAAAAAATTGTGTATTCGTAAAAGCCCAGGTGCTTTGATTTAGATAATATGTCATGTATCTAGTTTTGTCCTTATCTCAAAAGTGAACTAAGGGTGGCAAGTGGCAGAAAGTAAAGGAAATATATATTATGAATATGTGGATTTTTTGTGAGTTAATAATGAGAAATTATTAATTTTTTTAGTAGTTTCTCTTTTGGCCAGGTACCATTATAAGTTCTTCTTAAATTATTTGATTACTGAGTAAATAGTACTTGTAAAATTGTTTTAGCTGAAATCTAAGGATTTTTAGAGGAAGTTTTAGGGAAAAGTTCCTTTAAGAATAGCTTTTGAAGGTAAGTAACCTTATCCTAATTGAGTTTTATTTTGCTTATATTAATGTATTTTTAACCACTGAAAATTGTTTATAATTGTGAGAATTTTTATTTCTATTGTATTACTGATTTCAAGTAAAGGATTATTACAAATATATTTTAATACTGAGTATATGATTTTTGTATAAATGCTTGAATAAGATATATTTTTGTTAGAAAATATGATTTCATATATATGATTATGAACAATCTGACTATGAATTTATTTTGATCCCCAACCAATGGGGGTTATTCATTGGTACTTTGATACCCAAAAACCAATGGGGGTTATTCATTGGTTATTTGATACTGAGCCAATAGGGGTTATTCATTGGTATTCTGATACCCAGACCAATGGAAGTTATTCATTGGTGCTTTGATACCCAGCTAATAGGGATTATTCATTGGTATTCTAATACCCAAACCAATGGGGGTTATTCATTGGTACTCTAATACCTAGTCAATGGGGGTTATTCATTGGTACTTTGATGCCCAGTCATAGGGATATAGCGTGACCATAGTTATAAGATTGTTAAGAATATGGATTATGTTTGAATATTTGAACTATTTTGAGTCCTTAAAACTAAATATATGAATTTGGAAATGTTTGAGTATTTGAACTATTTTGAGTCATTAAAACTGCTTATGTATTTTTGGAACCTATCATAAGTTATAGGTTTTAATATATGGAAAACTGACTATTTTCTAAACCATCTATGATATATTTGTAAGATTAAAGTATGTGATTTATGTGCAACTTATTATTTTAAGACTACAAAACTTCTTCAATTATTTTGGAAACACAAAGTATGTTATAAATTTGAAAACACATATTACATCTTATCCTTTACAGATCTATTGCTAGATAGAATTTATTAGGATTTTGGTTACATATTGAGTTGTCAGCTCACCACTTTTTCCACTCCAGTTTCAAATTGTGAAGAATAGCAAGTTTTGGGAGTTTTGATATTATGTTGTGAGAAGGAAAAGAAGCATAGTGATCTTGAGCTTGGATGGTCTTCTAATAGTTTTATATTTATTGGCCAATTGGTACTGTGTACATGAGGTTTGGATTTTGTTCTTATAAAATTATTAGAGATCTATTCATAGAGAAATTTTTGAGGTAGTTTGGATTTATTTTGATTTAATTTTTTAGGATAAATTTTAGTTGCTAGAAAGACCTTGCACCCGTGTAAGGTGCTTACTTTATAAGAGTGCAGCAGTTGTCATATGCCTATCTTTATAGTTGGGTTCGGGGCATGTGGGGCAGTGTCTCTGAGCCCACATGCGGGTTACCGGGCCGGCTCTGATACAATATGTAAAGACCCAAGGAAAAGCGCTACCACATCTACGCCATACCTCAAAAGAACTAGTCACAATTGAGGCTCCCTGCAGTTGTTAATAAAGCCCAGTTTGACCTAGTAAATACCCAATGTGGGACACATTACACACCCACACATATCACATAATCAATCAAATTGGGGCATCACAATCTCCCCCACTTAAATCCCTAACATCCTCATTATGGCCCACTTTGTGGGGTAGTGCCTCCAAGCCCACATTGGGTTACCGGGCCGGCTTTGATACCAAATGTAACGACCCAAGGAAAACTGCTAACCACATCTACGCTATACCTTAAAAGGACTAGTCACAATTGAGGCTCCTTGCAGTTGTTATTAAAGCCCAGTTCAACCCAATAAATACCCGATGTGGGACTCATCACACACCCACACATATCACATAATCAATCAAATTGGGGCATCACAATCTCTCCTACCTAAAACCTTAATGTCCTTGTTAGGGCTCACTTTGTGGGGTTATGTCTTCGAGCCCATATGGGGTTACCTGGCCGGCTCTAATACCATATGTTACGAACCAAGGAAAAGCGCTAGCCACATCTGCGCAATACCTCAAAAAAACTAGTCACAATTGAGGCACCTTACAGTAGTTAATAAAGCCCAGTTCAACCCAGTAAAAATCCGATGTGGGACTTATTACATACCTATACACATCACATAATCAGTCAAATTTCAGAAACACAATCTCTCCAACTTAAATCCCTAACGTCTTCATTAAGGCACATGTTGTGGGAAAGTGTCTTTGAGTCCACGTGGGAAAGTGTCTCTGAGTCCACATGGGATTGCTAGGCCGACTCTGAAACCATGTGTAACGACCTTAGGAAAAGCACTAGCCATATCTAGCTATACCTCAAAAAGACTAGTCATAATTAAGGCTTCTGGCAGTTGTAAACAAAGCCCATATCAACCCAGTAAATAATAGATGTGGGACTCATCAGACATCAACACACATCATATAATCATTCAAATTGGGGCAACACAATCTCTCCCACTCAAATCCCAAACGTCCTCGTTAGGGCCCACTTTGTGGGGAAGTGTCTTTGAGCCCACATGGGGTTATAGATAGGGCTCTGATACCATATGTAACGACCCAAGGAATAGCACTAGCCACATTTGCGCAATACCTCAAAAGGACTATTCACAATTGAGGCACTTGCAGTTGTTAATAAAGCCCGGTTCAAACCTGTAAATACCCGATGTGGGACTCATCACATACCCATACACATCACAATCTCCTCCACTTAAATACCTAACATCCTCGTTAGGGCCCACTTTTTGGGCTAATGTCTATAAGCCTACATGGGGTTACTGGGCCAGCTCTGATATCATTTGTAACGAGTCAAGGAAAAGTGCTAGCCATATCTACGCTATGCCATAAAAGGACAATTCACAATTCAAGCACCATGCAGTTGTTAATAAAAGCCCAGTTCAACCCAATAAATATCCAATGTGGGACTCATCACACACCCACACACATCCCACAATCAATCAAATTGGGGCATCACAATCTCCCCCACTTAAATCCCCGACGTCCTTGTTAGGGCCCACTTTGAGGGGTAATGTCTTCGAGCCTGCATAGGGTTACCGAGCCAACTCTGATACCATATGCAATGACCCTAGGAAAAGCACTAGCCATATATCCGCTATACCTTAAAAGGAAAAGTCACAATTAAGGCTACCAACGGTTGTTAATAAAGCTCAGTTCAACCCGGTAATTACCCGATGTAGGACTCATCATACTCCCACACACATCACACAATCAATCAAATTGGGGATTCTCAATCTACCCCCACTTAAATCCCTAACATCCTCATTATGGCCCACTTTGTGGGGTTGTGTCTCTAAACCCACATTGGGTTACCGGATCAGCTTTGATACCCTATGTAACGACCCAAGGAAAAATGTTAGCCACATTTGTGCTGTACCTCAAATGGACAAGTCAAAATTGAGGCTCCTTGCAGTTGTTAATAAAACCCAGTTCAACCCAGTACATACTTGATGCGCGACTCATCACCCACAAACATCTCATAATCAACCAAATTGGGGCAACACAATCTCCCCCAATCAAATCCCTAACATGCTCGTTGGGACCCACTTTCTGGGAAAGTGTCTCTGAGCAAACATGGGGTTACCGGGTGGGCTTTGATACCATATGTAATGACCCAAGGAAAAGCACTCACTACATTAGCGCGATACCTCAAAGGACTAGTCACAATTAAGGTACCTTGCAATTGCTAATAAAGGCAAGTTCAGCCCAGTATATACCCAATGTGGGACTCATCACATACCCACACACATCACATAATCAATCAAATTAGGGCATCACAATCTCCCCCACTTAAAACCATAGCGTCCTCGTTAAGGCCCACTTTAGGGGGTTGTGTGTCCAATCCCACACGGGGTTACCAGGCCGGTTTTGATACCATATGTAACAACCCAAGGAAAAGTACTAGCCACATCTGTGCTATACCTCAAAAGGACAAGTCACAATTGAGGCTTCTTGCAGTTGTTAATAAAGCCTAGTTCAACCCTGTAAATACCTAAAATGGAACCTATCACACACCTACGCACGTCACACAATCAATCAAATTGGGACAACACAATCTCCTACCCAAAAATCCTTAACGTCCTCGTTAGGGCCCACTTCGTGGGGTAGTATCTCTGAGCCCACATGGGGTTACCGGACCCACTCTAATACCATATGTGACGACCCAAGGAAAAGCGCTAGCCACATCTACAATATACCTAAAACGGACTTGTCACAATTGAGGCTTCCTGTGGTTGTTAATATAGCACAGTTCAATCCAGTAAATAACCGATGTGAGACTGGTCAAACACCCACAGACATCACACAATCAATCAAACTGGGCATCACAATCTCCCATACCTAAATCTCGAACGTCCTCGTTACGGCTCACTTCGTAGGGCAGTGTCTTTAAGCCCACATGGGCTTAGCAGGCTGGCTCTGATACCATATTGAACGACCGAAGGAAAAGTGCTAGTCATATCTGTAATATCCCTCAAAAGGACTATTCATAATTGAGGCACCATGCAGTTGTTAACAAAGCCTAGTTCAACCCAGTAAATACCTAATATGGAACTCATCGCACACCCACACACTTCACACAATCAAACAAATTGGGGAAATATAATCTCCCCCAGTCAAATCACTAACATCCTCGTTAGGTCCCACTTTGTGGACAAGTGTCTCTAAGCCCACATGGGGTTACCGGGCGGGCTCTTATACCATAAGTAACGACCTAAGGAAAAGCGCAAGCCATATCTGCGCGATACCTAAAAAGGACGTGTCACAATTGAGACACTGTTGTAAAATTTTAAAATACTCGCAAGTGTACGAACCGTACCGAAGTATAGTTGGACAAGAACGAGGTCGAACCCACAGGGACTTGTATGAATGTAGGAAAATTAATTAAACCTTAACCAAATTAATCCTAATCTAGTTTAAATAAAAATTGGTTGGTTGCAATAAAATAAACTAAGCAAATAATAAAATTAAGCAAATAATTAAACTAAGCAAAAGATATAAAGCAATAAAAAGATGTAAACAATTAAGAGAAAGGAATTAAGGTTTTGGAATCCGCCTTGTAAGTCATATCAGCATATATTTATGATCATTAATTTTTCCCAACCACTACATGATAATCTAGAAATCAATCTTGCTATCATGGAAAATATCATCATTAAAATCCTTATTTTAAAATCAAAAGCATGTTCTTCTTCGCTTCTTAAGTATAAAACCAAATCATCAATTGTATCTGTAGCTAAACAAATCATAAGATATATCCAATTCTAAAAATCAAATCATAAATTGTATCCATTGACAGACAAATCACAAGTGATATCCAATTTTATAATCAAGAATTAATAAACCAAGCATTCAATTAATTAAGAAAAATCCTAAATCATGAGAAAAACATGATTGAACTCATATCTAGAATCTCATCTTAGTCAATTGATATGAAGCAAGAACAATTTAAATCATTAAAGAACAACTATTGTGGGAAAAATCAAATCACATAAATATTATTGATAATCCTTAACAAGGTTTCATCCTCAACCCTAATTATAAATTTAGCTACTCATAGTAATTGAAAGACAACACAAAAATAAAATACTAAACATTAAACTAGACAAATAAAATAAAACTAACTGTCATGGAAGAAAACCAAAGAAGTAGCCGCACTCTCTATACATTCAGCCCTCAGCCTAAGCACTAGCCTCCGCCCCCCTGAATTTTGCCCTAAAGAGCCCTTAAATAGGTCAAGGAATCCTATTACAAGTTGAATTCTCGTTTGGAGAAAATCCCAGATTTTTAGGCTTCACTTAACCGACTATTTTGGCCCCTTTAACGTCAGAATTTGGACTTTTGGTAAACTACAAAGTTGTATCCCTTTAAGTTAACGTTCCAGCCCAACTTGAATCATCTCCATTGGACATCTAAGCCGAAAGTTATGCCAAAAATACTAACTGATGTGTAGTCTGGACTCCTAATCCGAATTGGACTTGGATTTGGAGAAAATTTCCTTTGATTCCTTACTCCAATTGGACTTAAATTTAATTGGGTTGGTCTTTTCTTGAATTCATGCCTGGCTGGATGTAAGTTGGCTTGATTCAATTGGCCTAGCCCCATTTTGCATGTAAAGCCCTTGTTACCTACAACACAAAGATATTATATAATTAGTCACAAAATAACATAAAAGTAAGGCTAAATATGTAGATATGTGAGTACTTTATTGTATATATTTCATGCACATCAGACACCTTGCATTTGTTAACAAAGCCAAGTTCAACCATGTAAATAACTGATGTGGGACTCATCACATACCTACACACATCACATAATCAATAAAATTAGGGCATCACAATCACCCCCACTTGAATCCTTAACGTCTTCATTAGGGCCCACTTTGTAGGGTAGTGTCTCTAAGCCCACATGTAGTTATCGGGCCAACTCAGATACCATATGTAATGACACAAGGAAAAGTGCTGGTCATATCTGCTTTATACCTCAAAAAGACTAGTCACAATTGAGACTTTTTATAGTTGTTAATAAAGCATAGTTCAACCCAATAAATACCCAATGTGGGACTCATTACACACACACATATATTATACAATCAATTAAATTGAGGCAACACAATCTTCCCCACTTAAATCCCTAACTTCCTCGTTAGGGCCCATTTTGTTGGAAAGTGACTCTAAGCACACATGGGGTTACCGGGCGAGGTTTGATACCAAATGCAACGACTCAAGGAAAAAAACTAGTCACATCTACGTTATACCTGCAAAGGACTAGTCATAATTGAGGCTCTTTGTAGTTGTTAATAAAGCCTAGTTCAACCCAACAAATACCCGATGTGGGACTCATTAAACACCCACACACATCACACAATCAATCAAATTGGGGCATCACAATCACCCCCATTTAAATCCTTAAAGTCCTTGTTGGGGCCCACTTTGGGGTGTTGTGTCTCCGAGCCCACATGGGGTTACCGAGCCGACTCTGATACCCTCTGTAACGACCCAAGGAAAAGTGCTAGCCACAATTGCGATATACCCGAAAAGGATTATTCACAAGTGAGGCTCCCAACAGTTGTTAATAAAGCCCAGTTCAACCCAGTAAATACCCGATGTGGGACTCATCACACACCAGTACATATCACATAATCAATCAAATTGAGGCATCACAATCTCCCCCACTTAAAATCCCAACATTCCCGTTAGGGCCCACTTTGTGGTGGTGGGTCTCCGAGCCCACATGGGGTTACCATGCCGGCTTTGATACCGTATGTAACGACCTAAGGAAGAGTTTTATCCATATCTGCGCTATACCTCAAAAGGACTAGTCAAAATTGAGATTCCTTGTAGCTGTTAATAACGCCCAATTTAACCCAGTAAATACCCGATGTGAGACTCATCACACACACACACACATCACATAATCAATATAGTTGGGGCATCACAACCTCCCCCACTTAAATCCCTAACGCCCTTGTTAGGGCCCACTTCGTGAGGTAGTGTCTTTGAGCCCACATGGGGTTACGGGCCCGCTCTGATACCATATGTGACGACCTAAGGAAAAGCGTTAGCCACATCTGCAACATACCTAAAAAGGACTTGTCACAATCTCGACTCCCTACAGTTGTTAAAGTAGCCCAATTTAATCCAATAAATAATCGATGTGGGACTCGTCAAACACCCACACACATCACATAATCAATCAAATTGGAGCATCACAATCTCCCCCACTTAAATCCCTAACGTCCTCGTTAGGGCCCACTTTGTAAGGTAGTATCTCTGAGCTCACATGGGGTTATCGAGCCGGCTCTGATACCACATTGAACGATCGAAGGAAAAGTGTTAGCCATATTTGTAATATCCCTTAAAAGGACTATTCACAATTTAGGCACCATGCAGTTGTTAATAAATCCCAGTTCAACCTAGTAAATACCTGATTTGGGACTTATCACACACCCACACACTTCACACAATCAATCAAATTGGGGCAATACAATCTCCCTCACTCAAATCACTAACGTCCTCGTTAGGGACCGCTTGTTGGGTTAGTGTCTCTAAGCCCGCATGGGGTTACCGGGTGGGCTCTTATACCATAAGTAGTGAACCGAGGAAAAGCACTAGCCGCACTAGCCATATTTGTGCGATACCTAAAAAGGACGTGTCACAATTGAGGCACCTTACACTTGTTAACAAAGTCGTGTTCAACCTTGTAAATAACTGATGTGAGACTCATCACATACCCACACACATCACACAATCAATAAAATTGGGGCATCACAATCACCCCCACTTGAATCTCTAACGTCCTCGTTAAGGCCCACTTTGTAGGGTAGTGTCTCTAAGCTCACATGGGGTTACCGGGCCGAATCAGATACCATATGTAACGAACCAAGGAAAAGTGCTAGCCATATCTACTTTATACCTCAAAAGGACTAGTCACAATTGAGGCTTCTTGCAGTTGTTAATAAACCACAATTCAACCCAGTAAATACCTGATGTGGGACTCATTACACACTTACATACATCACACAATCAATTAAATTCGGGCAACACAATCTCTGTCAGTTGAATCCCTAACGTCCTCGTTAGAGCCCACTTTATGGGAAACTCTTTCTAAGCCCACACTGGTTTATCGGGCGGACTCTGACACCATATGTAACGACCTAAGGAAAAGCGCTTGCCACATCTACACTATCCCACAAAAGGTCTAGTCATAACTAAGGCACCAAGAAGTTGTTAATAAAGCCCAGTTCAACCAATAAATACTCGATGTGGGACTCATCACACACCTACACACATCACACAATCAATCAAATTTGGGCAACACATTCTACCCCACTCAAAAGTGCTAGCCATATCTGCTTTATTCCTCAAAAGGACTATTCATAATTAAGGCACTATGTAGTTTTTAATAAAGTCTAGTTCAACCCAGTAAATACCTGATGTGGGACACATCACACTCCTTCACACTTCACACAATCTATCAAATTGGGGCAACACAATCTCCCCTACTCAAATCCCTAGCGTCCTTATGAGGACCCACTTTGTGAGAAAGTGTCTCGAAGCCCATATAGGGTTACCGGACGGGGTCTTACACCAGATGTAACTACCCAAGGAAAAGTGCTAGCCAAATTTACTTTATACCTCAAAAGGACAATTCACAATTAAGGCACCATGTAGTTTTAATAAAGTCCAGTTCAACCTAGTAAATACCTGATGTGGGACTCATCACACACCCACACATCACACAATCAATCAAATTGGGGCATCACAATATCGCTCGTTTAATACCCTAAAGTCCTTATTAGGGCCTACTTTGTGGGGTTGTGTCTCCGAGCCCACATGGGATTACCGGTTCGGCTTTGATACCATATGTAACGACCAAAGTAAAAACTTTATCTACATCTATGCTATATCTCAAACGGACTAGTCAAAATTGAGGCTCATTGCTGTTGTGAATAAAGCCCAATTCATCCCAGTAAATACCTGATATGGGACTTATCACACACACACACACACATCAAAAAATCAATCTAATCGAGGCTACACAATCTCCCCACTCAAATCCCTAGCATCCTTGTAGGGACCCATTATGTGAGAAAGTGTCTCTGAGCCCACATGGGGCTACCGGGCGGGGTCTTATACCATATGTAACGAACCAAGGAAAAGTACTAGCCATATCTGCACTATACCTCAAAAAGATTATTCACAACTGAGGCACCATGCAGTTGTTAAGAAAGCCGAGTTCAACCTTGTTCGCGAAAAATAATCTGCAAGCGCATAGAATCGTAACAAGTAGCAAAGTGTTTTTAGAAAACGAATGTCGAACCCATAGGGATTAACTATGTTATTGAATACCAAAATTCACTAAATTAATTACTATTTGGAAAATCGAAAGTAAATGGAATGTTCTACTATCTAAATTAAATTAAGCTATTTAATAAAAATAAATCTACAAATAAAAAGAATTAAAAAAGCGTAAAAATCTAACAGTGTAAAAATATGATAAGAATGGATCTAAAGCAGTTGATTTCACCTAACAAATCCCACACAATTTATTCTTCCGAATTATTAAATTCTAATAATCTCCTGTTATTGATCAAAAATTCCTTAAGTATTCAATATCTTCTCTCGAATAATATCAAATATATCTTCAACTAACAATTCCATATCTCTATGTGAATTTAATTAATTGGAGACTCATTATGTACTTTGAATTTTCTGAAAAATCACACTAATCGCGGTAAAGCATCTCTACTTTCGCTCAACTAATGGTGTTTAATTCTAGAACTAAAATAACAAATCACCTCTCAGTCTCATTGTCATTCAATTGATCAAACAATAATTCGTAAAAAAAAATAGTAAGCATTAAGAATAAGAATTAAACACTCAATCATGGAAATATTAAAAATAAAATAACTCTGAATATAAATTGTGTGTTCATTGCTAGACTACATCAACGCTATAGAAAATAAAATTTAGTTCATAATAAAATTGAAAAGAAAACAAATAAAACTTATGTCTTTCATCTGAATTGGTTGATCAACATGAAGCTCTTGCCTTTGTCCTCAGATCCTCCTCTTCAAAAAGACTCCCAAAAAAAATACTTCAATGTGGCACACTCTTTTCCTCTCAGGTTTCTCCTCTCTCTTTTTTCCCTAAAGAGCCTTTAACTAGGTCAAGGAATCCTATTCCCGTTTGGAGAAAATCCCAGATTTTTAGGCTTCAATTAACCGACTATTTTGGCCCATTTATCTTCAGAATTAGGACTTTTGTAAGCTAAAAGTTGTAGCCCTTTAAGTTAACTTTCCAGCCCAACTTGAATCATCTCGATTGGACATCTAAACCCAAAGTTATGCTGAAAATACTAACTGATGTGCAGGCAGGAATCCTAATCCGAATTGGACTTGGATTTGGTGCAAATTTCCTTTGATTCCTTGCTCCAATTGGACTTGAATTTAATTGGTTTGGTCTTCTGTTGAATTCATGCCTGGCTGGATGTAAGTTGACTTGATTCAATTGGCCTAGCCCCACTTTGCATGTAAAGCCCTTGTAGATTAATCTGAAACCTTCTCATTCCTTCAAAGCACAAATGAATAGATAAATATAAATAAAAATCAAATCAAATCAAAAGAAATAAAGGAAAACTAGAAATTTTAATAAATAAGAGGATGATAAAAATCATGTAAAAATTACACTTATCAAATTCCCCCAAACTTAAACTTTGCTAGTCCTCAAGCAAAGAAAAAAAAAAAAAAAAAAAAAAAAAAAGAAAAAAAAAAGAACAACTAAAACAAGCTTTGCTTCATAAATTAAAATTTTTTTTTCTTCTTGCCTCAAAAATCTGCAGAAAGCTTATAATTCAAAGGAATCATTCCAAATTAATCAAGTCCAAAAGTTAATTCAAAACTCAACTCCATAAAATTATCATTCTCACTTCATCATTAGCTTCCCAGATAGTTTTATGCAAACAAGTAAATAAGTACAGATCTCTAAAAACGCCAAAAGCTTGCTTTTTAAATCACTCCCCACTAATATACAACAAAATATTACCCAGGATCAATAGGTCTTATTAGGCTTTTGATGTATGGCTATGGTGAGGGCTATAAAGAAGAGATAAGGTTTTAAGCAAATAGAGCACTCTCACTTCTAAAATATAATTTTTTTCAATCCTTTGAATATCTCAAAATACCTCTCTTCATCAATTTTTTTTTTTTTACTTACTTCAAGTCATCACTTTTCTATTGACGTGAATGCAGGCATTTGTGATGGATGCACCCAGTTACTCAACAAGTCACAAACTTGAAGTGCTTTTGCATGCTCATATTTCAAGTTACGGTTTGACATAAGAGTAAACACTGGTAATGAATACCCCTAGTTACTAAGCAACTCAAAACATTGGAGTAAATGGAACTTTGTACAATTTTCTTCTTCTTCTTTTTTTTTTTTTTTCAAACACTCATATATCTTCTCTTTTCTTCAACCCAGTGTAAGAATAGATCAGTTGGGTAACTAGGGATAAAGAAAATAAAGAGGTAAGCTTGAAAGACTCAATCAATTCAAAGAATGCCAAAATCACTTCACAAGTAATATTCTGTATAATTCAACAAGTTCTAGAATAATTAGAGACCATCCAAATTTACAAAATTCATATAAAATTTCTCTAGGTATGCACAATGATTAATGATCATATCAAACTAAACAAGATCAAGTAAGGAATTAACAACTAAACTTAAGCAATGAGAATGATTCCTAAAAATTATAAGAAATTTCAACCATATTCTTATCGTAGGCAATTTTTTTTTTTTTTTTGAAATATTAAAAATAAAATCCCTTCCCCCAAACTTAAATTTCACATTGTCCTCAATGGGAAAAAGGAAGAAAAACTAAATAAAAGAATGAGAAAGAAGAAGAGATGCTCCCCTGATTTTTTTTTTTTTTTTGAATATTTCTCCTTGAGGTGCAGCCATGTACCCATTGAAGATTTCTTTGGTCTCTTTATTCCTACAAAATGAAATAAAAACAATAAGATAAAGAAATAAAAAAGAAATAAAAACATAAACAAAAGAATTTAAAAAAACTTGGGTTGCCTCCCAAAAGCGCTTTATTTAACGTCTGTAGCTAGACGTTATCCTCTCATCCTTTTTTACTGATGAGATCGATGGAGCATTTTTCTAAGTTAAAGTCTCCATTCATATAGGGTTTTAATCTTTGTCTATTTACTTTAAATGTCCCTTTTTGATCATGATGGACTTCAACCGCCCCATAGGGGAAAACTTGGGTTACCATAAATGGTCCTGACCACCGAGAGCGCAGCTTTCCTGGAAAGAGTCGAAGTCTTGAGTTAAATAATAGAACTTTTTTCCCGACTTCAAATTCCCTACTTAGAATATGCTTATCATGCCATCTCTTAGTTTTGTCTTTGTAAATTCGAGCATTCTCATAAGCATCATTGCGGAACTCATGCATCTCACTGATTTGCAATATTCTCTTCTCGCCAGCTGCTTGTAGATCAAAGTTCAGTATCCTTGTCACCCAATAGTCTCTGTGTTCTAGCTCCACCTGTAGATGGCATGCTTGTCCATAAACAAGCAGGTATGGTGACATCCCGATCGGTGTTTTGAATGTTGTTCTATAGGCCCATAAAGCATCATCTAATTTTCTCGCCTAGTCTGTACGAGAGATATTCACAGTCTTTTCCAATATATGCTTCAGCTCTCCTTTATGCACCACTTCTTGCATTGATGGATTCAAACTTCTTTGGGGTTGGACAATCGGCTTATATTTATCCTCCATTAAAATCTTGTGTGTGCAAATTGAAGGACTAATTCCTTTGATGTTAGAGATGGTCCAACCCAAAGCCATTTTGTGTTCTCGCAAGATTCTTAGCAACTTTTCCTCTCTACATCACTCAAAGAACTGTTAATAATAACTGGAAAAGTAGAGTCTTGGCCTAAGAAAGCGTACCTTAAATTTGATGGAAGCGGTTTGAGCTCAAGTTTAGGTGGTTCCTTTGGTGGAGATGTTGGCTGACATGATTTTAAGTCTTCCACTTTTGGTTGCATTGAAGGAGGAAAGAGTGGTGTAGCCTCCAAATATCTTTCACACTCTTTAACCTCTTCATCTTTGAATTTAATAGGTGTAGAGCGAGTAAGACATACCTCAAGTGGTAACTTTAGAAAATCAATTGCACAAGTTTCATCGGCCATGATCATGTCTCGGTCACTTATTTGAAAACAAGAATGTGTCTCGGAAGGAAATTTCATAGGCTTAAATACATCAAAAGTGACCTCATCCTCTCCGACCCTTAAAACCAGTTTTCCTTGCTGGACATCAATTAAGGTTCTCCCCGTCGCAAGGAAAGGTCGACCTAATATCAAAGGGATCTCCTCGTCCTCATCCATATCAAGGACAATGAAGTCAGCCGGGAAGATGAACTTGTCAACTTTTACTAATACGTCCTCAATGACTCCTCTTGGATATTTAATAGATCTATCCACCGATTGTAAAGAGATAGTGGTCGGCTTTACTTCTCCAAGACTCAATTTCCTGAAAACAGAGAGAGCCATTAGATTAATACTTGCCCCTAAATCACATAAAGCTTTATCAAAATAAGATTTTCCTATAGTGCAAGGGATAGTGAAAACTCCCTAGATCTTTCAGCTTAGGCACCGACTTCTTTTGTAAGATTGCACTACTCTCCTCTGTTAGCATTACTGCTTCATGCTCCTCCAATTTCCACTTCTTTGATATAATATCCTTCAAAAATTTAGCATATTTCGGCATTTGTTCCAAAGCTTCAATGAGAGGAATATTAATATGCAATAGCTGAAATATACTTAGAAATTTAGAAAACTGATCATCCACATTATTTTTTCTTAATCTTTGCGGAAAAGGAATTGGTGGATCATAAATTGAAGGAGAATAAGTCTCAAAAGTAACTTCCCTGGATCTTTTGGATTTTGAAGCTCTTTCATTCTCCTTAGTCTTCTCAGCTTACTCCACTTCTTTCATCTCTGACTCGGCTTCCTTCATCTTTGACTCCTCATTATCCACAGCTTCATCTTGTTTGGCATTTGTTACTTTTGGCTCCTCATATGTTCGCCCACTTCTAAATGATATTGCCTTTACATGTTCTTTTGGATTGGTGACAGTGTTGCTTGGTAAAGTTCCTGTAGTTCTTTCTGTGAGCATGCTTGAGAGCTGATCGATCTGCACCTCAAGATTACGGATTGAAGCTGAGTTGTTTTGGATCGCCACGTTTGTCTTCTGTATGAACTACATGAACATGTCCTCAAGTGTCGGCTTCTTCTCTTGCTGTGGAAATTGCTGAGGTGGTTTAGCCTGCCCTTGGTTATTGCTCCATGAGAAGTTGGGGTGATTCCTCCATCCAGGATTGTACGTGTTCGAGTATGGATTATTTTGACATTGAAAATTTGACACGTAATTTGCTTGTCCATAACTCGATTGGGTAAAAGGATTTCCCACTTGGCAGTCAGCACTTGAGTGATTTCTTGAACAATGATCACAAACAACATTAGTTTGAATAGCATTAACATTCATTTTACCTAAGTTGAGACAAAGTTGCCATTTGTGCCGCCAATGAGGTAATAGAATCAAGTTCTAAAACTCCAGCTGTCTTTCTTGGCATTGCTCTTTCTGTAGGCCATTGATAGTTGTTGGATGCCAATTCTTCCAGAAGTTCATAGGCTGCCTCATGAATTTTACTCATTAAAGCTCCACCAGCTGCTGCATCAACCATAGATCTGTTTGTAGCTCCTAGACCATTGTAGAATGTTTGCACTTGAAGCCATGTTGGAAGGTCATGATGAGGAAACCTTCGCAATAATTCTTTGTACCTCTCCCATGCTTCATATAATGATTCACCCTCAAATTGGATGAACGTGGTGATATCATTCCTTAGCTTTGCTATCTTTGTGGGAGGGAAATATTTTGCTAAAACTTTTTGTGCCAACTCCTCCCATGTAGTAATGATGCCATGTGGCAAAGAATTCAACCAAACTTTTACTTTATCCCTAAGTGAGAAGGGAAAAAGCCTTAGTCGAATCACATCATCTGTCACTCCGTTATGTTTAAAAGTATCACAAATCTCCAAGAAATTTGTAATATGGACATTAGGATCTTCTTGTGACAGCCCCCCGAACTGGACAGTCTACTGTATCATCTGAATGATGGTCGGCTTGATCTCAAAATTATTGGCTTGTATGGCTAGCCTCCTTATGCTCGATGTAGCTCCATTTACCAAGGGCATAGCATAATCTCTTAACGCCTTTTGCTCTTGATCGGCCATATTAGATAAAGATGCGTTGGCCTCTTTCTTCTTTTCTTTCTGGAGCTAACGTAGGGTTCTTTCAATTTCAGGATCAAAGAGTGTTTGCTCTAATTTAAATCGGGGCATGCACTTCTAATTCCTGAAAAGAAAGAAAACAAACTCAGATGCACCTAATTCAAATTTTTTTTTTGGATTAAATAAAATAAAATCCAAAGTAGTAAATATCTAGCTAGTATCAATATCAAAAACAAATAGTTAATCCCCGGCAATGGTGCCAAAAACTTGTCCGCGAAAAATAATCTGCAAGCGCACAGAATTGTAACAAGTAGTAAAGTGTTTTTAGAAAACGAATGTCAAACCATCCAAATTTACAAAATTCACATAAAATTTCTCTAGGTATGCACAATGATTAATGATCATATCAAACTAAACAAGATCAAGTAATGAACTAACAACTCGACTTAAGCAATGAGAATGATTCCTAAACATTATAAGAAATTTCAACCATATTCTTATCATAGGCAATTTTTTTTTTGAAATATTAAAAATAAAATCCCATCCCCCAAAAATTTAAATTTCACATTGTCCTCAATGGGAAAAAGGAAGAAAAACTAAATAAAAGAATGAGAAAGGAGAAGAGATGCTCCCTTAATTTTTATTTTTTTTTAATATTTTTCCTTGAGGTGCAGCCATGTACCCATTGAAGATTTCTTTGGTCTCTTTATTCCTACAAAATGAAATAAATAAGATAAAGAAAAAAAAAAAAACATAAACAAAAGAATTTAAAAAAACTTGGGTTGCCTCCCAAAAGCGCTTTATTTAACGTCTGTAGCTAGACGTTATCCTCTCATCCTTTTTTACTGATGAGATCGATGGAGCATTTTTCTGAGTTAAAGTCTCCATTCATATAGGGTTTTAATCTTTGTCTATTTACTTTAAATGTCCCTTTTTGTTCATGATGGACTTCAACCGCCCCATAGGGCAAAACTTGGGTTACCACAAACGGTCTTAACCATCGAGAGTGCAGCTTTCCTGGAAAGAGTCGAAGTCTTGAGTTAAATAATAGAACTTTTTGCCCGACTTTGAATTCCCTACTTAGAATATGCTTATCATGCCATCTCTTAGTTTTGTCTTTGTAAATTCCAAGATTCTCATAAGCATCATTGCGGAACTCATCCATCTCATTGATTTGCAATATTCTCTTCTCAGATGCACCTAATTCAATTTTTTTTTTGGATAAAATAAAATAAAATCCAAAGTAGTAAATATCTAGCTAGTATCAATATCAATAACAAATAGTTAATCCCTGGCAACGGTGCCAAAAACTTGTTCACGAAAAATAATCTACAAGCGCACAGAATCGTAACAGGTAGAAAAGTGTTTTTAGAGAACGAATGTCGAACCCACAGGGATTAACTATGTTATTGAATACCAAAATTCACTAAATTAATTACTATTTGGAAAATCGAAAATAAATGGAATGTTCTACTATCTGAATTAAATTAAACTATTTAATAAAAATAAATCTACGAATAAAAAGAATTAACAAAGTGTAAAAATCTAACAGTGTAAAAATATAATAAGAATGGATCTAGAGCAGTTAATTTCACCTAACAAATCCCACACAATTTATTCTTCCTAATTATTAAATTCTAATAATCTCCCGTTGATGATTAAAAATTTCTTAAGTATTCAATATCTTCTCTCGAATAATATCAAAAATATCTTCAACTAACAATTCCATATCTCTATGCGAATTTAATTAATTGGAGACTCATTATGTACTTTGAATTTTCTGTAAAATCACACTAATCACGGTAAAGCATCTCTACTTTCGCTCAACTAATGGTGTTTAATTCTAGAACTAAAATAACAAATCACCTCTCGGTCTCATTGTCATTCAATTGATCAAACAATAATTCGTAAAAAAAATAGTAAGCATTAAGAATAAGAATTAAACACTCAATCATGGAAATATTAAAAATAAAATAACTCAGAATATAAATTGTGTGTTCATTGCTAGACTACATCAACACTCAAGAAAATAAAATTTAGTTCATAATAAAATTGAAAAGAAAACAAATAAAACTTATGTCTTTCATCTGAATTGGTTGATCAACATGAAGCACTCGCCTTTGTCCTCAGATCCTCCTCTTCAAAAAGACTCCCAAAAAAAATACTTCAATGCGGCACACTCTTTTCCTCTCAGGTTTCTCCTCTCTCTTTTTTCCCTAAAGAGCCTTTAAATAGGTCAAGGAATCCTATTCCCGTTTGGAGAAAATCCCAGATTTTTAGGATTCACTTAACCGACTATTTTGGCCCATTTAACTTTAGAATTAGGACTTTTGGTAAACTACAAAGTTGTAGCCCTTTAAGTTAAATTTCCAGCCCAACTTGAATCATCTCTGTAAGGTTGAATTTATTCAACCATCTAATTGGCTTTATTCCGTGCCAAATTTGCTTGTAATTCAGCATTTAGTAACCCTGTATTTAGGTGGGATTGTTGTAAGGGTAGTGAGTGAGATAGTGTGAAGATTGCTCAAGAGTGTGCAAGAAAACAGAGTGTCGCGGCTGGGACTCGCGGCTGGACTCGCGGCTTCAACCCGCCAGAATCTGCACACGTGCCAAGCATGCTGGAAGATGAACAGTCATGCTAGCTGGAGCACTACAGGACAAAATAGGACAACTGGCCATACGGTTATCTCGCGACTGGAACTCGCGACTTAGTCAAGCCGCGAGGTCAAGCCGCGAGCCACCCCTGTTTTGGAAAAACCTGACGTTTCACATTCCTCTTCACTCTAGTATAAATACCCTTTTAACCCACGATTGAAAGGGAGCTTCCAGAGAGAATTTTGAGAGAGAAACCCTAAAGAAAAACCAGATTGTTTCACCCACAATCTCTACCTTAGAGTCTCATCAAATTCCCTCACTCTCTTCCTCTCCATTGTCAAATCCTTGAGAGGCCTTATAACCAAACCTGGTTCTCACCATTATCATCTCTGTGAGACAGACGTTTGGAGTTCTGGGAAGCAGTTAGGAAGGAACCAATCTTTATTGGTTGATGCTACGGTGTAGTAGCGGAATCCGGTAAGCTAGAGAAGAAAAAGGTTCGGCGCAACCTCGTTGGAGCAAGAAGCTTGGAGGGCTTAGGTGCATTGGGTAGATTAGGCTTGGAGGGTCTATTGCTGTCCTTGTATCCCAACTATATTTTCTAGTGGATTGATTACCGCTTGGAGGGCGGCGGAGAGGTTTTTCGCCGAGGTCTTCGGTTTCCTCTTCGATAACATATCTGGTGTTATCGCTGTGTTTGCATCTTCCTTCCTCTCTATCTCTGCCTTTAATTTATCTGCTGTGGTTTATTTTATTATGGCTTAGATAGTTGTTTAACCAATTCCAGATTATTGCATATGTTAAGTTTCCGCACACTAGTTGTTTGACATATTGCTTGTGTTGGTTAAAGTTGGTTTTTGGGGGTCTAAACGTTCAAAAGTGTATTTGTACACGTTTTTGAACTTTCAATTGGTATCAGAGCAGGTACACAGCTGTTTGGTTTCATTACCATTGTGTGATCCTTGACTCCCTTTTTGAGATGGATAGGTCTCAATCCCTTAATGCACCTCCATATTTTGATGGAAGTAATTATGCATTTTGGAAGGTTCGTATGAGAGCTTTTCTATGCTCTATTGATGAATCCGTGTGGGATGCTGTAGAGATTGGTTGGACCAAACCTGAGGCAGCCAAATCCACATGGGATAAGGCAGCACTTGCTGCATCTAATGCTAACAGTAAAGCACTAAATGCTATTTTCTGTGGTGTGTCTCCAGATGAATTTCACAGGATTTCTCACATTACCATTGCCAAAGAAGCATGGGAGATTCTGGAAACAACTTATGAAGGCACGAAGAAAGTGAAAGACACCAAGTTACAAATGCTGACCACTCGGTTTGAGGAGCTCAAGATGAGTGAGGATGAGTCTTTCGACTCCTTCTATGGGAAGCTGAATGAGGTGGTTGTCAGTAAGTTTAACTTGGGGGAGAAAATGGAGGACTCAAAGATTGTTAGGAAGATCCTTCGATCATTGCCGGAAAGTTTTCGTGCAAAGGTGACAGCCATTGAAGAGAGCAAGGACCTTGACGACATCAAGGTACAGGAGCTGGTTGGCTCTCTACAAACTTATGAGATGTCTCTTCCCAATCAACGGAAGAGTAAATCCCTTGCTCTAAAGACCATTAATGAGAAGGTGGAAGATGAAGGCTCATCAGGAGAAGATAAGGTGGACAAAGATGTAGCCTATCTTGTTAAAAATTTCAGAAAGTTTTTGAAATTCAAAAACAATGGAAAATTTGATGATAAGAGAAAATTCCAAAATTCTGGAAGGGAGAAGAGGGATTTCAAAAGGAAAGATGGAAAAGAATCCCAATCCACACAAGATGTCACTTGTTATGAATGCAACGGGCATGGACACTTCAAGAAGGAATGTCCTAATTATTTGAAATCGAAAGGCAAGGTGTATGCCACGACCTTGAGTGATTCAGACTCATCCGACTCAGAATCTGAAGAGAGCTGTGATGGAGAAGGGAACTATTCAGCTTTCATGACTATTGCTCATGTTGAGTCTTCGGATGAGTTGAGTGTGCTTGTACAAGACCTTGGAGATCATAGTGATGATGAATCACTAGGAATTGTTGAAGAATCAGAAGCTGAAGAAGAAGAAAGCACAGAAACTCTTCAAGAAAATTACAACTCACTCTTGGAGAAGTCCGGTGAATACACAAGGGTAGCCAAGGCTGCTGTGAGAAAGATGAAGAAGGCTGAGGAGGACTACAAAAGTCTCCTAATCCGGTATAGGGAGGCCAAATGTGAGATTGAAACTCTAAATGGTGAGTTGTCCGAAGCTTACACAAAAGTAAGATTTCTTGAGAATGAGATTGTGCAAGCGAATGCCAAAATAGAGAGGGTCACCACCAAGAAACTAGATGATGTTATATCATCTCAAAAGAGCTTCTCAGACAAATCCGGACTGGGGTATACCGGAGGAAGTAGTTCATCTGTAAATATCACTAAAGAAGTGAAGTTTGTGAAGGCAAAAGATCCAGTTGTAGATGAACATACTGGTGAGAAGCTCAAGGTGGAGGAGAAGAACAATTTGGTGAACCAACGGGTGCTGAATTCCCGTAATCAATCTGTGGGCAGGTCTGAATCTCGTGCCAAGTCACGTCCACGACCACAAAGAGGTCCTAGAGGAATGTATGTGTGTCATTATTGCGGACTTCAAGGGCACACTCGACCAAATTGCCAAAAGTTGAGAGCAAAGAACAGTGCAACTCCTCAAAGGTCAGGAGGACCAAGAATTGATAGGAGAACTTGGGCAGGTGATCAACCTAGAGAGCAACATGGAGATCCCGGAATGATGAACGTGATGAAGATGATTGGTGCATTCACCAACTGCTTGGAAAGCTTCTCACGAAGGTTTGAAAGCCCTAACTCCCGTACCCAATCCTTTAAGGAAATCACCCCAAACGCAAGTGACGTGTGGGTGAAAAGGGGTACTCATGCATAAGCATTACAACATGTCCATGCATTAATACTTCCTATGCTTTGTGACTATGTTTGTTTGGTATGCTTGTTGTTTTTGGTTTTGGTTATTTGTTTGTCTTCTTGTGAATACTTCTTAATTGTGTTTTATCAATCTTTTTGTTTCTTGAGTCAAAAATCCAAAAATTACATAAAAAATTTGAAAATCAAAAAGCTTGATTGACTTTGTTGAGTTTTGTCTTAAAACTCGTTTTGCCTTGTACCTTTGTGTTAATGGCTTTGTGCATTTTCGAGCATTGCTTGTTTTCATGCACTCATATCACTATGGGAAACATCTTGAAATCTATGTGATTGTTGTAAATAGATCTTCAAACTTGTCATGAATGATTAGTGAATGGTTATGTTGATCTTGAGTCATGCATAGACTTGTGTCTATATCTCTTCCCACTTTTTATTTTATGTTTTGCTAAAAAGAGCTCACCAAATGTAAATCTCCAAATGAAAAGAGATATTGAGCTGCAAAAGCCTGTCGCACATTCTAGTATTTGACTAGGAAAAAGGGTAAGCGACCTTATGTTAAAAGTGAAATTTCATTCAAAAAAGGCCAAAGGCCTGTTTTTCAAAGAGAAATGTTACATATATTCCTCTCACAATGAGAGATGATTGCCTCAAAAAGATCAAAAAGATCAAATGTTATGATTGTTAGTGGAGTCAAATGAAAAGCTCCAAGTTATGTTATCAAGTTATGTGTGGGAAGTCATATATTCATATTTCTATAATTGAGATTGGTCACATGATCTAGTGCTAATTGTGTATGCCTTGGTTAAATTGATCATTGAAGCTTCACATTAGACAAAGGACTATCTCATTGTTGATATCCACACACAACACACAAGTTCATGTTCGATAAATGCCTTATTCATTTGTGTGATTGTACTTGATGAAATGTGTTTTCACATGCTCAATCTTTGTTAATTATAGCACAAAAAGATTTTTGAGTGTTTTAGTTTTTTTTTGGGAAAGTATTTTGGTTGAAAAATCTGAAAATTTCAAAAATTCAGTTTTGCCCTGTTTTGGCGGCTCAGTCGCGGGTGTGTCTAGTCGCGGGCCTCAGTCGCAGCTTCGCTGGTCATTTTTGGCGACTTGTTCGCGAGTAGAAGGTCCAGTCGCGAGTTCACTCAGAGATTTTCGCGGCTCAGCTCGCGACTCTCTCGCGGGTAGACCTTCCAGTCGCGAAAAACACTTAGAAAAATTTTTCAAAATTTTGATCTTGTGTATTCTGGCGGCTTGAGCTGGCGATTGTGTGGCGACTCTATCCAGTCGCGAAAATCGCGTGTTTTGCAGAAACAGGAGCAGTTTTTAAACCTTTTCCAGTTTTCCCTCGAACTTTTGTAACTGTTCATCTTCTCTTTAAACTGTTTTCCTCCCAAACTCTTCGTGAATCCAGTTTTCCAAACTCCATTGGTGCTTCATTCCTTATTCAAATCATCAAGAAAAGGTATGGGTTTCTGTTTTCTTAATCTCATTTTTTTCCTGCATATTTCTGATAATGTTTGGACTGGTTTAGTATTTGGTTTACTTATCTCTTTGTGAAATGGGTTTGGCGTGCAGTGCTTGTTATTGTTAACCTCTATTTTCATGCTGAACTGTCACAATGTGCTTTTCATTGGTCTGATTTTTGCCTTATTAGTGAATATGAGATTCTTTTCTGAAATGGGTTTGGTGTCTATTTGTCTTACCCATTACATTTGCTTAAGTCTTGTTCATGGTGTTTGGCATATGGTTACTGATTTGTTTGTGTTAACATAATGCATGATACTTAGCCACGTGCTCCAGTGTGGATGTTTGGTTCCTTCTTGATTGAAATATTTTCCCCATGTTCATGTCTCTAATGGAGTGAGTCATGATATCTGCTATATATGTTCAAATGCTGATTCTTATTGCATATCATGGTCATGTTAACCTGTCTCAATGACAGTTGTGATGTCTTTCTTTGTCTTGGTGCATTTTTACCAAGTTTGATGCACGTATTTGTTGGTGCCTCTGTGTATTGTTGGAAGTTTTGGTTGGGTCTACACTTTATTCAGTCTGGGTTTTTATATTGAAATATTGTTTACACTGAATCTTGTTGACAATCTTTTGAGGGGTATTGTTGCTTGGTTCTTTTCTGTTGGGCAGTTCTCTTGCAGATGTCTCGTCGATCTTCCAGGGGTAAAGACATTGTTTCTGACGAACCTGCAACACCAGTTGCTAAAAGGACTCGTCTATCATCTCAAGCATCTCAAGATCCCAATGAGGACAGATTCAGAGTTCCGCTTAACTCACACGCCTACTCAAATGTGTTTGACAAGTCAACAACTATAGTTGAGCGGGTAGTAGAGTTCAACACCTTAGGGACTACTTTCATCCCTCGAATCTTTGAGAACCGAGACTGGGCAAACTTGTTTGGAAACTTTGATGATCCAATGGATGAGCTGGTCAAAGAATGCTTCGCCAATGCATCTGATCTTGGACCTATCCTCGTTTTCTGGGTCAGAGGAACAGAGTTTAGTGTTACCCCAGACTCCATAGCAAATCTTCTCGGCATCACCAGACCTCAGAATGTGAATTTAACTCCCTATGATGAAAGAAATCCAGAGGTTGGAGAAATCCTACAAATCCTAGGACACGATCATGAGGTATCCAGTGCAGGAACCTCCATCAGCACCGCAAAGTTTGCACCTGAGCTGACCACACTGAAGTTGATCATGTTCACCAATCTCTACCCACTGTCCAACACCACATTCATCAATCTTGGGAGAGCTATATTTCTGTGTGATCTCATTACCGGAGCCCCCATTGATATATGTGCTCACATTTACTACAACTTGAGGAAGACCGCGTGTCGATCTACAGCTCGAGGAATCATTCCATTCTGCAGTCTCGTCATGAAACTTATTCTTAGTGCAGGCATTACTCCTCCTGCAGATGGAAAAATGTTGCCTCGCCAACGTCCCATTTCCATGTTCACTCTTCAGGCTAGCAGAAGTCACTCTTCCAAATCCCCAAGAAGTGCTCACATCTCTCCGGTCCCTCCTTCTGCCTCAGAGCCACCTGCACATACCACATCACGTGCTGTTCCTGAAACTTCACCGGGCAGTACTCCGCAAGCACAGGCAGCACCTCATACTGATCGAGTCAGCAGTGTACTTGAGCACATTCAGAGGCGCGTTGATGAGCTAGTGACTCTTCTCTACTCCACCGACAACCGTGTTCAAATGCGTCTCGAGACTATGGAGAATCAGCTAGATGAGATTCAACGAAAGTTGGACGAAAGTCTTTAGCTATTCGTGACAAAAAGGGGGAGAGCATACAGTAAGGGGGAGAGAAAGTTCAAAAGGGAAGTGTGCATAGTGATAGGGGGAGTATACACACACACATACTTTTGTTATAACTTTGTCTTATCTTCTAAACTTATGGTTTTAGGTTTATGCTTTGCTGGGTTTTATTTAATGTCTTTATGGTTTTGATACACTGTGTTTTGGTGTATAACTGTTTCTAACTCATTTCATATACTCTTGGTTTAAACTTTAATATATGTTGATGATGTTATTCAGGAAATTCTGGTTTGTACCCATTTGCTTTTGTAAGCTGTTAGGGTTATGTTATTAAGCATATTTGTAGGCCTTGTGGTTTGTACCATGCTTAAGTGCAGCCTTTATGCTTGTTGAAATCAGTACTTTGTTCCAAATGTTCTGCATTGTGGTTTATTGTACTGTCACTCTTGTGCCCTTGTAGGATTGTTCCTAGATGCATATGCCTTGTGTGCTATGCATTGGTTGAGTGTTGAGCATACAAGTATCTTGCCTTGGGCTTGCTAACTTGTATGTCCTTGTGTTCATTCCAAGTGTGAATGAACACTGTGATCACTACCTTGAGGTGGTCACTTGGTTGATCAAGCCATGGGTTGTATATTACTCCATCTTTGCTTGATCACATTCTGCCATGTTTCATATGCATCTATAATTTTCTGCTTACAATAATCAAAGTGTATTGTTGTGTTTCAGGAGTATATTGTTCATATGATTCAAGTGCTTCACAGCTTCTAGAGTTAGGTGTGAGTGAGTTTTGTTCAACTGTTCCCAACTCACAGTTTAAGTCTAGAGTCTGTTTTAGGGTTTTGTCACGGAATAGCCAAAGGGGGAGATTGTAAGGTTGAATTTATTCAACCATCTAATTGGCTTTATTCCGTGCCAAATTTGCTTGTAATTCAGCATTTAGTAACCCTGTATTTAGGTGAGATTGTTGTAAGGGTAGTGAGTGAGATAGTGTGAAGATTGCTCAAGAGTGTGCAAGAAAACAGAGTGTCGCGGCTGGGACTCGCGGCTGGACTCGCGGCTTCAACCCGCCAGAATCTGCACACGTGCCAAGCATGCTGGAAGATGAACAGTCATGCTAGCTGGAGCACTACAGGACAAAACAGGACAACTGGCCATACGGTTATCTCGCGACTGGAACTCGCGACTTAGTCAAGCCGCGAGGTCAAGCCGCGAGCCACCCCTGTTTTGGAAAAACCTGACGTTTCACATTCCTCTTCACTCTAGTATAAATACCCTTTTAACCCACGATTGAAAGGGAGCTTCCAGAGAGAATTTTGAGAGAGAAACCCTAAAGAAAAACTAGATTGTTTCACCCACAATCTCTACCTTAGAGTCTCATCAAATTCCCTCACTCTCTTCCTCTCCATTGTCAAATCCTTGAGAGGCCTTATAACCAAACCTGGTTCTCACCATTATCATCTCTGTGAGACAGACGTTTGGAGTTCTGGGAAGCAGTTAGGAAGGAGCCAATCTTTATTGGTTGATGCTACGGTGTAGTAGCGGAATCCGGTAAGCTAGAGAAGAAAAAGGTTCGGCGCAACCTCGTTGGAGCAAGAAGCTTGGAGGGCTTAGGTGCATTGGGTAGATTAGGCTTGGAGGGTCTATTGCTGTCCTTGTATCCCAACTATATTTTCTAGTGGATTGATTACCGCTTGGAGGGCGGCGGAGAGGTTTTTCGCCGAGGTCTTCGGTTTCCTCTTCGATAACATATCTGGTGTTATCGCTGTGTTTGCATCTTCCTTCCTCTCTATCTCTGCCTTTAATTTATCTGCTGTGGTTTATTTTATTATGGCTTAGATAGTTGTTTAACCAATTCCAGATTATTGCATATGTTAAGTTTCCGCACACTAGTTGTTTGACATATTGCTTGTGTTGGTTAAAGTTGGTTTTTGGGGGTCTAAACGTTCAAAAGTGTATTTGTACACGTTTTTGAACTTTCAATCTCGACTGGACATCTGACCCCAAAGTTATGCTGAAAATACTAACTGATGTGCAGGCTGGAATCCTAATCCGAATTGGACTTGGATTTGGTGCAAATTTCCTTTGATTCCTTGCTCCAATTGGACTTGAATTTAATTGAGTTGGTCTTCTCTTGAATTCATGCCTGGCTGGATGTAAGTTGACATGGTTCAATTGGCCTAGCCCCACTTTGCATGTAAAGCCCTTGTAGATTAATTTGAAACCTTCTCATTTCTTCAAAGCACAAATGAATAGATAAATATAAATAAAAATCAAATCAAATCAAAAGACATAAAGGAAAACTATCAATTTTAATAAATAAGAGGATGATAAAAATCATGTAAAAATTACACTTATCAAACCCTATAAATAATCGATTTGGGACTCATGACATACCCACACATATCACACAATCAATTAAATTGAGGTATCACAATCTTCCCCACTCAAATCCCTAACGTCCTCGTTAGGGCCCACTTTGTGGGAAAGTGTCTCTAAGCCCACATGAGGTAATCGAGCGGGCTCTTATATCATATGTAATGACACAAAAAAAAAGCGCTAACCACATCTAGGCGATACCTCAAAAGGACTTGTCACAATAGAGGCACCTTGCATTTGTTAACAAAGCCAAGTTCAACCATGTAAATAACTGATGTGGGACACATCACATATCCACACAAATCACACAATCAATAAAATTGGGGCATCACAATCTCCCCCACTTGAATCGTTTGTGCCCACCTTGTGGGAAAGTGTCTCTGAGCCTATGTGGGGTTACCGGGCTAGCTCTGATACCATATGTAACGACTTAAGAAAAAGTGCTAGCCATAAGTGTGCTATACCTCAAAAGGACTATTCACAATTAAGGCACCATGAGATTGTTAGTAAAGCCCAGTTCAACCCAGTAAAAACCTTCGTGGGTAAGGCCTTCCCGCGAGACATTCGTGAAATATTTTGTTCTACCAAACTGTATTATCTGATACGCACTTTCTATACCCACACTATATATACCCACATTACCCACAAATGTTGAGGAATGCTTCTAAAAGAAAACCCTAGCCAAACACCTTGAGAGTTAGTGATTATCATACCTATATATCTCTACACATAAGCTTGTGAATTTCCTCAACTCCTACCTCTCTATTTCCATACAATTGAGAGGTTGATAGCCCAAACACTTACCAAACCCTTTCAGAGTGTCAAGTGACGTTTTGGTGCTGCTGGGAAGCATTGGAAGAAGTAATGGATGGCAGATGCAACATGGAGCTTGTTGCGGGATCCAGAGAGCTAAACAAGACACAGTTCTGAGAAGCCTTGTTGGAGTAGGAGCTTGGAGGGCTTAGGTACAGTGGGTAGATTAGGCTTGGAGGGTCTCTTGCTAACCCATGTATCCCAACTGATTGTCTAGTGGATCAATTACTGCTTGGAGGGTGGCGGAGAGGTTTTTCGCCAATTTCTTCGGTTTCCTCTTCGATAACACATCGGCGTGTTATCTGTGTTTGCTTTCTTTTTCCCTATTCTTTTGCATTTCATTTTGCTGTTGTGATTATATGACTATGTGTTAGAGTAGCTTGTTTACTTATCCGCTCGCATTTACACTATTCCTCACTTAGAATTAAGTTAGTGTAAAATCTATCGAGCCGTAAATTTTATTTGGGGGGGTCTAAGCAGCTCTTGTGCTTTTAACACATTGATGAGCTTCCAAACCCGATGTGGGACTCATCACACACCCACTCACATCACACAATTAATCCAATTGGGGCACAACAATGTCCCCCACTTAAATCCCTGACGTCTTTCTTATGACCCACTTTGTGGGGAAGTGTCTCTAAGCCCACATGGGGTTTCCAAGCCAGCTTTGATACCATATGTAACGACCAAAGGAAAAGTACTAGGGATAACATCGCTATACCGCAAAAGGACTAGTCACAATTGAGGGTCCTTGTATTTGTTAATAAAGCCTAGTTTAACCCAGTAAATGCCCGATGTGGGACTCATCCTAGGCCCACACATATCGCACACTAAATCAAATTAGGGCGTTACAATATCCCTCACTTAAATCCCTAACATCCTTGTTAGGGCCCATATTGTGGGGTAGTGTCTTCGTGCCCACATGGCGTTTCTAGGCTGGCTCTGATACCATATGTAACAACCCAAGGAAAAGTGGTAGTCATATCTACGCTATACCTCAAAAGGACAAGTCAAAATTGAGGCACCTTGTAGTTTTTAATAAAACTTAGTTCAACCCAGTAAAGACTTGATATGGTACTCATCACACACTCACACACATCACATAATCAATCAAATTGGGGCATCACAATCACACCCACTTAAACCCCTAACGTCCTCGTTAGGGCCCACATTGTGGGATAGTGTTTACGAGCCCTCATGGGATTACCGGGCCAACTCTGATACCCTATGTAACGACTCAAGGAAAAGCGCTAGCCGCATCTGTGCTATGCCTCAAAAGGACTAGTCACACTTAAGGCACTAGACAGTTGTTAGTAAAGCCCAGTTCAACCCAGTAAATACTCGATGTGGGACTCATTTAACAACCACACATATTACACAATCAATCAAATTAGGGAATTACAATCTCTCATACTTAAATCTCTAACGTTCTCGTTAGGGCCCACTTTATGGGGTTGTGTCTTCGAGCCCACATGGGGTTATCGTGCTGGTTCTGATACCATATGTAATGACCCAAGGAAAACTGCTAACCACATTTGCCCTACACCACAAAATGACATGTCAAAATTGAGGGTCTTTGTAGTTGTTAATAAAGCGCAATTCAACCCAATAAATACCTGTTGTGGGATTCATCACACGCCCACACATATCACACAATTACTCAAATTAGGGCATTACAATCTCCCCCACTTAAATTCCTAACGTCCTTATTAGGGCCCACATTGTGGGGTAGTGTCTCCAAGCCCACATGGGGTTTCCGGGCTGGCTCCGATACCATATGTAAAGACCCAAGGAAAAGCATTAGCCGCATCTGCGCTATACCTTAAAAGGACTATTCATAATTGAGGCACCATGAGGTTGTTAGTAAAGCCCAGTTCGACCTAGTAAAAACCCGATGTGGGACTCATCACACACCTACTCACATCTCACAATTAATCCAATTGGGGCACCACAATCTCCCCTACTTAAATCTACAACGTCCTCGTTATGACCCATTTTGTAGGGTAGTATCTCCAAAATCACATGGGGTTTCCGGGCCGACTTTGATAACAAATGTAACGACCGAAGGAAAAGCGCTAGGCATATCAGTGCTATACTTCAAAAGGACTAGTCACAATTGAGGGTACTTATAATGTTTAATAAAGCCCAATTCAGCCAAGAAAATACCCGATGTGGGACTCATCACACGCCCACCATATCGCACAATCAATCAAGTTAGGGCGTTAGAATATCCCCCAATCAAGTCCTTGATGTCCTAGTTATGATCCATTTTATGGGGTAGTGTCTCCAAGCCCACATGGGCTTTCTGGGCTGGCTTTAATACCATATGTAACGACCCAAGGAAAAGCGCAAGGCATATTAGTGCTACACCTTAAAAGGAATAGTCACAATTGAGGGTCCTTATAGTGTTGAACAAAGCCCAGTTCAGCAAAGTAAATACCCGATATGGGACTCATCATACGCCCACACATATCGCACAATCAATCAAGTTAGGGCATTACAATATCCCCCAATTAAATCTCTAATGTCCTCATTAGGGCCCATATTGTAGGTTAGTGTCTCCGAACCCATATGGGGTTTCCTGGCCAACTCAGATACCATACGTAACGACCCAAGAAAGAGCACTAGACATATCAGAGCTATACCTCAAAAGGACTATACACAATTAAGGGTCCTTGTAGTGTTTAATAAAGCCCAGTTCAGCTAAGTAAATACCCGATGTGGGACTCATCATACGCCCACACATATCACACAATCAATCAATTTAGGGCATTACAATATCCCCCACATAAATCCCTAATGTCCTTGTTAGGGCCCACATTGTAGGGTAATGTGTCTGAGCTCGCATAGGGTTTCCAGGACGGCTCTGATACCATATGTAACGATCCAAGGAAAAGCGCTAGCCACATCTGCGCTATACCTCAAAAGGACAAGCCAAAATTGAGGCACCTTGTAGTTTTTAATAAAGCGCAGTTCAACCTAGTAAAGACTTGATGTGGTACTAATCACAAACCCACACACATCACACAATCAATCAAATTAGGACATCACAATCTCCCCCACGTAAACCCCTAACGTCCTCGTTAGGGCCCACTTTGTGGGGTAGTGTCCCTGAGCCCTCCTGGGATTACCGAGCCGGCTCTTATACCATATGTAACGACTTAAGGAAAACCGCTAGCCACATTTGTTTTACACCTCAAAATGACATGTCACAATTGGGGGTTCTTGTAGTTGTTAATAAAACCTAGTTCAACCCAGTAAACACCCGATATGGGACTCATCACACGCCCACACATATCACACAATTACTAAAATTAGTGCATTATAATCTCCCCCACTTAAATACCTGATGTCCTTGTTATGGCCCATTTTGTGGGGTAGTGTCTCTGAGCCCACATGGGGTTTCCAAGGCCGGCTTTGATACCATATGTAACGACCTAAGGAAAAGTGCTAGGCATATCAACGTTATTCCTCAAAGGGACTTGTCACAATTGAGGGTCCTTGCAGTGTTTAATAAAGCCCATTTTGGCCAAGTAAATACTCGATGTGGGACTCATCATACGCCCACTCATGTCACACAATCAATCAAGTTAGGGCATTACAATATCCCCCACTTAAATCCCAAATATCCTCGTTAGAGCCCACATTGTGGGTAGTGTCTCTGAGCCCACATGGGGTTCCCGGGCCAGCTATGATACCATATGTAATGACCCAAGGAAAAGCCCTAACCACATCTGCGCTATACCTTAAAAGTACAAGTCAAAATTGAGGCACCTTGCAGTTTTTAATAAAGCTTAGTTCAACCCAATAAAGATCCGATGTGGTACTAATCACAAACCCACATACATCACACAATCAAACAAATTGGGGCTTCACAATCTCCCACACTTAAATCCTTAACGGCCTCGTTAGGGCCCACTTTGTGGGGTAGTGTCTCCGAACCCTCATGGGATTACTGGGATGGCTCTGATACCATATGTAACGATCCAAGGAAAAGTGCTTGCCACATCTGTGTTATGCCTCAAAAGGACTAGTCATAGTTAAGGCACTATGCAGTTGTTAATAAAGCCCAGTTCAACCCAGTAAATATCCGATGTAGGGCTCATCAAATAACCACACATATCACATAATCAATCAAACTAGGGCATTACAATCACTCGTACTTAAATCCCTAATGTCCTCATTAGGGCCCACTTTGTGGGGTTGTGTCTCCGAACCCACACGCGGTTACCGGGCCGGCTCTGATACCATATGTAACGACCCAGGGAGAAGCGCTAGCCTCATTTACAGTACACCTCAAAATGACGTGTCACAATTAAGGGTTCTTGTAGTCGTTAATAAAACCCAGTTTAACCCAGTAAATACCCGATGTGGGACTTATCACACACCCACACATATCACACAATCACTCAAATTAAGGCATTACAATCTCCCTCACTTAAATCCCTAACTTCCTCGTTAGGGCCCACTTTGTGGGGTAACGTCTCCGAGCCCATATGGGGTTGCTAGGCCGGCTTTGATACCATATGTAACGATCCATGGAATAGCGCTAGCCACATATGTGCTATGTCTTGAAAGGACTAGTCATAATCAAGGCACTAGGCAGTTGTTAATAAAACCCAGTTCAATCCAGTAAATATCCGATGTGGGACTCATTAAATAGCCACACATATCACACAATCAATCAAATTAGGGCATTACAATCTCTAATACCTAAATCCCTAACGTTCTCGTTAAGGCCCACTTTGTGGGGTTGTGTCCTCAAGCCCACACGGGGTTCTCGGGCCGGTTCTAATACCATATGTAACGACCTAGGGAAAACCACTAGCCACGTTTGCGCTACATCTCAAAATGACATGTTATAGTTGAAGGTCCTTGTAATTATTAATAAAGCCCAATTCAACCCAGTAAAAACCGGCTATGGAATTCGTCACATGCCCACACATATCACACTCACTCAAATTAGGGCCTTACAATCTCCCCCACTTAAATTCCCAACGTTCTCGTTAAGGACCACTTTGTGGGGTTTTGTCTCCAATCCCACATGCGGTTACCGGGCTAATTCTGATACCATATGTAACAACCCAGGGAAAAGTGCTAGCCACATCTACGCTACACTTCAAAATGACATGTCATAGTTGAGGCACCTTGTAGTTTTTAATATAGCCTAGTTCAACCCCGTAAAGACCCGATATGATACTCATCACACACCCGTACACATCATACAATCAATCAAATTAGGGCATCACAAGCACTCCTACTTAAACCCCTAATGTCCTCATTAGGGCCCACTTTATGGGATAGTGTCTACGAGCCCTCATGGGATTACCAGGCCGACTCTGATACCATATGTAATGATCAAAGGAAAAGCACTAGCCATATTTGTGTTATGCCCCAAAAGGACTAGTCATAATTAAGGCACTAGGCAGTTGTTAATAAAGCCCAGTTCAACCCTATAAATACTCGACGTTGGACTCATTAAACAATCACACATATCACACAATCAATAAAATTAGGGCATCACAATCTCTCATACTTAAATCCCTAACATTCTTGTTAGGGCCCACTTTGTGGGGTTGTGTCTTTGAGCCCACACGAGGTTATCGGGCCGGTTCTGATACCATATGTAACGATCCAAGGAAAACCGCTAGTCACATTTGCGCTACACCTCAAAATGACATGTCACAATTGAGGGTCCTTGTAGTTGTTAATAAAGCACAATTCAACCCGGTAAATACCCGCTGTGGGATTCATCGCACGCCTATACATATCACACATTCACTCAAATTAGGGCATTACAATCTCCCCTTCTTAAATCCCTCACGTCCTCATTATGGCCCACTTTGTGGGGTAGTGTCTCGGAGGCCACATGGGGTTACCGAGCCGGCTTTGATACCATATGTAATGACCCTAAGAAAAGCGCTGGCCACATCTACACGATATCTCAAAAGGACTAGTCACAATAGAGTCACCTTGCAGTTG
The DNA here is from genome assembly GCA_011696235.1 of Quercus mongolica. Taxonomy (NCBI): domain Eukaryota; kingdom Viridiplantae; phylum Streptophyta; class Magnoliopsida; order Fagales; family Fagaceae; genus Quercus; species Quercus mongolica. Next base: position 25,810,556 of record CM022241.1, on the reverse strand, counting down.
TTAATAAAGTCAGGTTCAACCATGTAAATAACTGATGCGAGACTCATCACATACCCACACACATCATACAATCAATAAAATTGGGGCATCAAAATCTCCCCCACTTGAATACCTAATGTCCTCGTTTGGGCCCACCTAGTAGGAAACTGTCTCTGAGCTTACATGGGGTTACCGAGCAGGCTTTAATACCAAATGTAACGAGTCAAGGAAAAGTGCTAGCCATAAGTGCGCTATATCTCAAAATGACTATTCACAATTGGGGCACCATGAGGATTTTAGTAAAGCCTAGTTTGACCCAGTAAAAACACGATATAAGACTCATCACACACCTACTCACATCAAACAATCACTCAAATTAGGGCATTACAATCTCTCATACTTAAATCCCTAACATTCTCGTTAGGGCCCACTTTGTGGGGTTCTGTCTTCGAGCCCACACGAGGTTATCGGGCCGGTTCTGATACCATATGTAACGATCCAAGGAAAACCGCTAGTCACATTTGCGCTACACCTCAAAATGACATGTCACAATTGAGGGTCCTTGCAGTTGTTAATTAAGCCCAATTCAACCCAGTAAATATCCGCTGTGGGATTTATCACACACCCATACATAACACACATTCACTCAAATTAGGGCATTACAATCTCCCCCACATAAATCCCTCACGTCCTCGTTATGGCCCACTTTGTGGGGTAGTGTCTCCAAGCCCACATGGGTTACTGGTCCAACTTTGATACCATATGTAACGACCCCAAGAAAAGTGCTAGTCACATCTACACGATATCTCAAAAGGACTAGTCACAATAGAGGCACCTTGCAGTTGTTAATAAAGCCGAGTTTAACCTAGTAAATAACTGATGTGAGACTCACCATATACCCACACACATCACACAATCAATAAAATTGGGGCATCAAAATATCCCCCACTTGAATACCTATTGTCCTCATTTGGGCCCACCTTGTGGGAAAGTGTCTTTAAGCCGACATAGGGTTACTAGCCTGGCTTTAATACCAAATGTAACGAGTCAGGGAAAAGTGCTAGCCATAAGTGTGCTATACCTTAAAAGGACTATTGAAAATTTAGGCACCATAAGGTTGTTAGTAAAGCCCAGTTAAACCCAGTAAACACCCGATGTGGGACTCATCACACACCTACTCACATCAAACAATCACTCAAATTAGGGCATTAGAATCTCCCCCACTTAAATCCCTCACCTCCTCATTATGGCCCACTTCATGGGGTAGTGTCTCTGAGGCCACATGGGGTTATCGAGCCGGCTTTGATACCATATGTAATGACCCTAACAAAAGCGCTAGCCATATCTATATGATATCTCAAAAGGACTAGTCACAAGAGAGGCACCGTGCAGTGGTTAATAAAGTCGGGTTCAACCATGTAAATAACTGATGTGAGACTCATCACATACCCACACACATCACACAATCAATAAAATTGTGGCATCAAAATCTCCCCCACTTGAATACCTAACGTCCTCGTTTGGGCCCATCTAGTAGGAACTCTGAGCCTACATGGGGTTACCGAGCACGCGTTGATACCAAATGTAACGAGTCTGGGAAAAGTGCTAGCCATAAGTGCACTATATCTCAAAATCACTATTCACAATTGGGGCGCCATGAGGTTTTTAGTAAAGCCCAGTTTAACCCAGAAAAAACCCGATATGGGACTCATCACACACCTACTCACATCAAACAATCACTCAAATTGGGGCATTACAATCTCTCATACTTAAATCCCTAACATTCTCGTTAGGGCCCACTTTGTGGGGATGTGTCTTCGAGCCCACACGAGGTTATCGGGCTAGTTCTGATACCATATGTAACGTTCCAAGGAAAACTGCTAGTGACATTTGCGCAACACCTCAAAATGACATGTCACAATTGATTGTCCTTGTAGTTGTTAATAAAGCACAATTCAACCCGGAAAATACCCGCTGTGGGATTCATCGCACGCCTATACATATCACACATTCACTTAAATTAGGGCATTACAATTTCCCCTTCTTAAATCCCTCACGTCCTCATTATGGCCCACTTTGTGGGGTAGTGTCTCTGAGGCCACGTGGGGTTACCGAGCCGACTTTGATACCATATGTAATGACCCTAAGAAAAGCGCTGGCCACATCTACACGATATCTCAAAAGGACTAGTCACAATAGAGCCACCTTGCAGTTGTTAATAAAGTCAGGTTCAACCATGTAAATAACTGATGTGAGACTCATCACATACCCACACACATCACACAATCAATAAAATTGGGGCATCAAAATCTCCCCCACTTGAATACCTAACATCCACGTTTGGGCCCACCTAGTAGGAAACTGTCTCTGAGCCTACATGGGGTTACCGAGCAGGCTTTAATACCAAATGTAACGAGTCAAGGAAAAGTGCTAGCCATAAGTGCGCTATATCTCAAAATGACTATTCACAATTGGGGCACCATGAGGTTTTTAGTAAAGCCTAGTTTGACCCAGTAAAAACACGATATAAGACTCATCACACACCTACTCACATCAAACAATCACTCAAATTAGGGCATTACAATCTCTCATACTTAAATCCCTAACATTCTCGTTAGGGCCCACTTTGTGGGGTTGTGTCTTCGAGCCCACACGAGGTTATCGGGCCGGTTCTGATACCATGTGTAACGATCCAAGGAAAACCGCTAGTCACATTTGCGCTACGCCTCAAAATGACATGTCACAACTGAGGGTCCTTGCAGTTGTTAATTAAGCCCAATTCAACCCAGTAAATATCCGCTGTGGGATTCATCACACACCCATACATATCACACATTCACTCAAATTAGGGCATTACAATCTCCCCCACATAAATCCCTCAGGTCCTCGTTATGGCCCACTTTGTGGGGTAGTGTCTCCAAGCCCACATGGGGTTACTGGTCCAACTTTGATACCATATGTAACGACCCTAAGAAAAGTGCTAGTCACATCTACACGATATCTCAAAAGGACTAGTCACAATAGAGGCACCTTGCAGTTGTTAATAAAGCCGAGTTTAACCTAGTAAATAACTGATGTGAGACTCACCACATACCCACACACATCACACAATCAATAAAATTGGGGCATCAAAATATCCCCCACTTGAATACCTATTGTCCTCATTTGGGCCCCCCTTGTGGGAAAGTGTCTTTAAGCCGACATAGGGTTACTAGCCTGGCTTTAATACCAAATGTAACGAGTCAGGGAAAAGTGCTAGCCATAAGTGTGCTATACCTTAAAAGGACTATTGAAAATTTAGGCACCATAAGGTTGTTAGTAAAGCCCAGATAAACCCAGTAAAAACCTGATGTGGGACTCATCACACACCTACTTACATCAAACAATCACTCAAATTAAGGCATTAGAATCTCCCCCACTTAAATCCCTCACCTCCTCATTATGGCCCACTTCATGGGGTAGTGTCTCTGAGGCCACATGGGGTTATCGGGCCGGCTTTGATACCATATGTAATGACCCTAACAAAAGCGCTAGCCACATCTACATGATATCTCAAAAGGACTAGTCACAACAGAGGCACCGTGCAGTGGTTAATAAAGTCGGGTTCAACCATGTAAATAACTGATGTGAGACTCATCACATACCCACACACATCACACAATCAATAAAATTGTGGCATCAAAATCTCCCCCACTTGAATACCTAACGTCCTCGTTTGGGCCCACCTAGTAGGAACTCTGAGCCTACATGGGGTTACCGAGCACGCTTTGATACCAAATGTAACGAGTCCGGGAAAAGTGCTAGCCATAAGTGCACTATATCTCAAAATCACTATTCACAATTGGGGCACCATGAAGTTTTTAGTAAAGCCCAGTTTAACCCAGAAAAAACCCGATATGAGACTCATCACACACCTACTCACATCAAACAATCACTCAAATTAGGGCATTACAATCTCTCAGACTTTAATCCCTAACATTCTCGTTAGGGCCGACTTTGTGGGGATGTGTCTTCGAGCCCACACGACGTTATCGGGCTAGTTCTGATACCATATGTAACGTTCCAAGGAAAACTGCTAGTCACATTTGCGCAACACCTCAAAATGACATGTCACAATTGATTGTCCTTGTAGTTGTTAATAAAGCACAATTCAACCCGGTAAATACTCGCTGTGGGATTCATCGCACGCCTATACATATCACACATTCACTCAAATTAGGGCATTACAATCTCCCCTTCTTAAATCCCTCACGTCCTCATTATGGCCCACTTTGTGGGGTAGTGTCTCTGAGGCCACATGGGGTTACCGAGCCGGCTTTGATACCATATGTAATGACCCTAAGAAAAGTGCTGGCCACATCTACACGATGTCTCAAAAGGACTAGTCACAATAGAGGCATCTTGTAGTTGTTAATAAAGTCGGGTTCAACCGTGTAAATAACTGATGTGAGACTCATCACATACCCACACACATCACACAATCAATAAAATTGGGGCATCAAAATCTCCCCCACTTGAATACCTAACGTCCTCGTTTGGGCCCACCTAGTAGGAAAGTGTCTCTGAGCCTACATGGGGTTACCGAGCACACTTTGATACCAAATGTAACGAGTCCGGGAAAAGTGCTAGCCATGAGTGCGCTATATCTCAAGTAAATAAAGCCCAATTCAGCCAAGTAAATACTCGATATGGGACTCATCATACACCCACACATATCGCACAATCAATCAAGTTAGGGCATTACAATCTCTCATACTTAAATCCCTAACATTCTTGTTGGGGCCCACTTTGTGGGGTTGTGTCTTCGAGCCCACACGAGGTTATCGGGCCAGTTCTGATACCATATGTAACAATCCAAGGAAAAAGTCTAGTTACATTTGCGCTACACTTCAAAATGACATGTCACAATTGAGGGTCCTTGTAGTTGTTAATAAAGCCCAATTCAACCCAGTAAATACCCTTTGTGGGATTCATCACACGCCCATACATATCACACATTCACTCAAATTAGGGCATTACAATGTCCCCCACTTGCATCCCTCACGTCCTCGTTATGGCCCACTTTGTGGGGTAGTGTCTCCAAGACCACATGGGGTTACTGGGCCAGCTTTGATACCAAATGTGACAACCCTAAGAAAAGTGCTAGCCACATTTACGCGATATCTTAAAAGGACTAGTCGCGATAGAGGCACCTTGCAGTTGTTAATGAAGCCGAGTTTAACCTAGTAAATAACTGATGTGAGACTCATCACATACCTACACACATCACACAATCAATAAATTGGGGTATGAAAATATGCCCCACTTGAATACGTAACGTCCTCATTTGGGCCCACCATGTGGGAAAGTGTCTCTAAGCCGACATGGGGTTACTGGGCCGGCTTTGATACCATATGTAATGACTAGAAGAAAAGCTCTAGCCACATCTACACGATATCTCAAAAGGATAGTCACAATAGAGTCACTTTGCAGTTGTTATTAAAGTCAGGTTCAACCATGTAAATAACTGATGTGAGACTCATCACATACCCACACACATCACACAATCAATAAAATTGGGGCATCAAAATTTCCCCCACTTGAATACCTAACGTCCTCGTTTGGGCCCACCTAGTAGGAAAGTGTCTCTAAGCCTACACGGGGTTACCGAGTAGGCTTTAATCCCAAATGTAACGAGTCAGGAAAAAGTGCTAGCCATAAGTGCGCTATATCTCAAAATGACTATTCACAATTGGGGCACCATGAGGTTTTTAGTAAAGCCCAGTTTAACAAAGTAAAAACTCGATATGGGACTCATTACACACCTACTCACATCAAACAATCACTCAAATTAGGGCATTACAATCTCTCATACTTAAATCCCTAACATTCTCGTTAGGGCCCACTTTGTGGGATTGTATCTTCGAGCCCACACGAGGTTATCGGGCCAGTTTTGGTACTATATGTAACGATTCAAGGAAAATCGCTAGTCACATTTGTGCTACACCTCAAAATGACGTGTCACAATTGATGGTCCCTGTAGTTGTTAATAAAGCCCAATTCAACCCAGTAAATACCCGCTGTGGGATTCATCACACGCCCATACATATCACACATTCACTCAAATTAGGGCATTACAATCTCCCCCACTTACATCCCTCACGTCCTCGTTATGGCCCAGTTTGTGGGGTAGTGTCTCCAAGGCCACATGGGGTTACTGGGCCGGCTTTGATACCAAATGTAACGACCCTAAGAAAAGTGCTAGCCACATCTATACGATATCTCAAAAGGACTAGTCGCGATAGAGGCACCTTGCAGTTGTTAATAAAGCCGATTTTAACCTAGTAAGTAACTATTGTGAGACTCATCACATACCCACACATATCACACAATCAATAAAATTGGGGCATCAAAATATCCCCCACTCGAATACCTAACATCCTCATTTGGGCCCAGCTTGTGAGAAAGTGTCTCTAAGCCGACATGGGGTTACTGGACTGGCTTTAATACCAAATGTAACGATTCAGGAAAACGTGTTAGCCATAAGTGTGCTATACCTCAAAAGAACGATTCAAAATTTAGGCACCATGAGGTTGTTAGTAAAGCCCAGTTAAACCCAGTAAAAACCCGATGTGGGACTCATCACACACCTACTCACATCAAACAATCACTCAAATTAGGGCATTACAATCTCCCCCACTTAAATCCCTCACGTCCTTATTATGGCCCACTTTGTGGGGTAGTGTCTCTGAGACCACATGGGGTTACTGGGCCGGCTTTGATACCATATGTAATGACCCTAAGAAAAGCTCTAGCCACATCCACACAATATCTCAAAAGGATTAGTCACAATAGAGGCACCATGTAGTTGTTAATAAAGTCGGGTTCAACCACGTAAATAACTGATGTGAGACTCATCACATACCCACACACATCACACAATCAATAAAATTGGGGCATCAAATGCTCCCCCACTTGAATACCTAACGTCCTCGTTTGGGCTCACCTAGTAGGAAAGTGTCTCTGAGCCTACATGGGGTTACCGAGTAGGCTTTAATACCAAATGTAACGAGTCAAGGAAAAGTGCTAGCCATAAGTGCGCTATACCTCAAAATGACTATTCACAATTGGGGCATCATGAGGTTTTTCGTAAAGCCCAGTTCAACCCAGTAAAGACCCGATATAGTATTAATCACAAACCCACACACATCACACAATCAATCAAAATGGGACATCACAATCTCCCCCACTTGAACCCTTAACGCCCTCGTTATGACCCACTTTGTGAGGTAGTGTCTCTGAGCCCTCATGGGATTTCCGGGCCGACTCTAATACCATATGTAACGATCTGAGGAAAAGCGCTAGCCACATCTGTGCTATACCTCAAAAGGACTAGTCACAATTATGGCACTAGGCAGTTGTTAGTAAAGCCCAATTCAACATAGTAAATACTTGATGTGGGACTCATCAAACATCCACACATATCACACAATCAATTAAATTAGGGCATTACAATCTGTCATACTTAAATCCCTAACGTCCTCATTAGGGCCTACTTTGTGGGGTTGTGTCTCCGAGCCCACACCAGGCTATTGGGCTGGCTCTTATACCATATGTAACGACCTAGGGAAAAATGCTAGCCACATTTACGGTACACCTCAAAATAACATTTCACAATTGAGGGTTCTTGTAGTTGTTAATAAAGCCCAGTTCAACCCAGTAAATACCCGATTTGGGACTCATCACACGCCTACACATATCACACAATCACTCAAATTAGAGCATTATAATTTCGCCACTTAAATCCCTGACATCCTTGTTATAGCCCATTTTGTGGGGTAGTGTCTCCGAGCACACATGGGGTTTCCTAGGCCAGCTTTGATACCATATGTAACGACCCAAGGAAAAGCGTTAGGCATATCAGCGTTATACCTCAAAAGGACTAGTCATAATTGAGGGTCTTTGTAGTGTTTAATAAAACCCAGTTTAACCAAGTAAATACCCGATATGGGACTCATCATACGCCCACAGATATCGCTTAATCAATCAGTTTAGGGCATTACAATATCCCCCACTTAAATTCCTAACGTCCTCGTTGGGGCCCATATTGTGGGGTTGTGTCTCCGAGCCCACATGGGGTTTCCGAGCCGGCTCTGATACCATATGTGACGACCCAAGGAAAAGTACTAGCCACATTTGCACTATACCTCAAAAGGACAAGTCTAAATTGAGGCACCTTGCAGTTTTTAGTATAGCGTAATTCAAACCAGTAAAGACCCGATGTGTTATTAATCATAAACCCACACACATCACACAATCAATCAAATTGGGGCATCATAATCTCCCCAACTTGAACCCCTAACGTCCTAGTTCGGGCCTACTTTGTGGGGTAGTGTCTTCGAGCCCTCATGGATTACCGGGCTGACTCTGATACCATATGTAACACTCCAAAGAAAAGCGCTCGCCATGTCTGTGCTATGCCTCAAAAGGACTAATCATAATTAAGGCACTAGGCAGTTGTTAATAAAGCCCAATTCAACCCAGTAAATACCCGCTGTGGGATTCATCACACGCCCATACATATCACACATTCACTCAAATTATGGCATTACAATCTCCCCCACTTACATCCCTCACGTTCTCGTTATGGCCCAGTTTGTGGGGTAGTGTCTCCAAGGCCACATGGGGTTACTGGGCCGGCTTTGATACCTAATATAACGACCCTAAGAAAAGTGCTAGCCACATCTATACGATATCTCAAAAGGACTAGTCGCGATAGAGGTACCTTGCAGTTGTTAATAAAGCCGATTTTAACCTAGTAAGTAACTATTGTGAGACTCATCACATACCCACACATATCACACAATCAATAAAATTGGGGCATCAAAATATCCCCCACTCGAATACCTAACATCCTCATTTGGGCCCAGCTTGTGAGAAAGTGTCTCTAAGCCGACATGGGGTTACTGGACTGGCTTTAATACCAAATGTAACGATTCAGGAAAACGTGTTAGCCATAAGTGCGCTATACCTCAAAAGAACGATTCAAAATTTAGGCACCATGAGGTTGTTAGTAAAGCCCAGTTAAACCCAGTAAAAACCCGATGTGGGACTCATCACACACCTACTCACATCAAACAATCACTCAAATTAGGGCATTACAATCTCCCCCACTTAAATCCCTCACGTCCTTATTATGGCCCACTTTGTGGGGTAGTGTCTCTGAGACCACATGGGGTTACCGGGCCGGCTTTGATACCATATGTAATGACCCTAAGAAAAGCTCTAACCACATCCACACAATATCTCAAAAGGATTAGTCACAATAGAGGCACCTTGCAGTTGTTAATAAAGTCGGGTTCAACCACGTAAATAACTGATGTGAGACTCATCACATACCCACACACATCACACAATCAATAAAATTGGGGCATCAAATGCTCCTCCACTTGAATACCTAACGTCCTCGTTTGGGCCCACCTAGTAGGAAAGTGTCTCTGAGCCTACATGGGGTTACCGAGCAGGCTTTAATACCAAATGTAACGAGTCAAGGAAAAGTGCTAGCCATAAGTGCGCTATACCTCAAAATGACTATTCAAAATTGGGGCATCATGAGGTTTTTAGTAAAGCCCAGTTCAACCCAGTAAAGACCCGATATAGTATTAATCACAAACTCACACACATCACACAATCAATCAAAATGGGACATCACAATCTCCCCCACTTGAACCCTTAACGCCCTCGTTATGACCCACTTTGTGAGGTAGTGTCTCTGAGCCCTCATGGGATTTCCGGGCCGACTCTAATACCATATGTAACGATCCGAGGAAAAGCGCTAGCCACATCTGTGCTATACCTCAAAAGGACTAGTCACAATTATGGCACTAGGCAGTTGTTAGTAAAGCCCAATTCAACCTAGTAAATACTTGATGTGGGACTCATCAAACATCCACACATATCACACAATCAATTAAATTAGGGCATTACAATCTGTCATACTTAAATCCCTAACGTCCTCATTAGGGCCTACTTTGTGGGGTTGTATCTCCGAGCCCACACCAGGCTATTGGGCTGGCTCTTATACCATATGTAACGACCCAGGGAAAAACGCTAGCCACATTTACGGTACACCTCAAAATAACATTTCACAATTGAGGGTTCTTGTAGTTGTTAATAAAGCCCAGTTCAACCCAGTAAATACCCGATTTGGGACTCATCACACGCCTACACATATCACACAATCACTCAAATTAGAGCATTATAATTTCGCCACTTAAATCCCTGACATCCTTGTTATAGCCCATTTTGTGGGGTAGTGTCTCCGAGCACACATGGGGTTTCCTAGGCCAGCTTTGATACCATATGTAACGACCCAAGGAAAAGCGTTAGGCATATCAGCGTTATACCTCAAAAGGACTAGTCATAATTGAGGGTCTTTGTAGTGTTTAATAAAACCCAGTTTAACCAAGTAAATACCCGATATGGGACTCATCATACGCCCACAGATATCGCTTAATCAATCAGTTTAGGGCATTACAATATCCCCCACTTAAATTCCTAACGTCCTCGTTGGGGCCCATATTGTGGGGTTGTGTCTCCGAGCCCACATGGGGTTTCCGAGCCGGCTCTGATACCATATGTGACGACCCAAGGAAAAGTACTAGCCACATCTGCACTATACCTCAAAAGGACAAGTCAAAATTGAGGCATCTTGCAGTTTTTAGTATAGCGTAATTCAAACCAGTAAAGACCCGATGTGTTATTAATCATAAACCCACACACATCACACAATCAATCAAATTGGGGCATCGCAATCTCCCCAACTTGAACCCCTAACGTCCTCGTTCGGGCCTACTTTGTGGGGTAGTGTCTTCGAGCCCTCATGGATTACCGGGCCGACTCTGATACCATATGTAACACTCCAAAGAAAAGCGCTCGCCATGTCTGTGCTATGCCTCAAAAGGACTAATCATAATTAAGGCACTAGGCAGTTGTTAATAATGCCCAGTTCAACCTAGTAAATACCCGATATGGGACTTATCAAACAACCACACATATCACATAATCGATCAAATTAGGGAATTACAATCTCTCATACTTTAATCCTTAACGTCCTCGTTAGGGCCCACTTTGTGGGGTTGTGTCTCTGAGCCCACACGTGGTTATCGGGCCGGCTCTGATACCATATGTAACGACCTAGGGAAAAGCACTAGCTACATTTGCGGTACACCTCAAAATGACTTGTCACAATTGATGGTTCTTGTTGTTAATAAAGCCCAGTTCAACCCAATAAATACCCGATATTGGACTCATCACACACCCACACATATCACACAATCACGCAAATTAAGGCGTTACAATCTACCCCACTTAAATCCCTAATGTCCTCGTTAGGGCCCACTTTGTGGGGTAGTTTCTCCGAGCCCATATGGAGTTACCGGGCCAGCTTTGATACCATATGTAATGACCCAAGGAAAAGCACTAGGCCTATCAGTGCTATACCTCAAAAGGACTTGTTACAATTAAGGGTCCTTGAAGTGTTTAATAAAGCGCAATTCAGACAAGTAAATACCCAAAGTGGGACTCATCATACGCCTACACATATCACATAATCAATCAAGTTAGGGCCTTACAATATCCCCCACTTAAATCCCTATCGTCCTTGTTGGGGCCCACATTGTAAGGCAGTGTCTCCAAGCCCACATGGGGTTTCCGGGCAGGCTCTGATACCATATGTAATGACCCAAGGAAAAGTGCTAGCCACATCTGCTATACCTCAAAAGGACAAGTCAAAATTGAGGCACCTTGCAGTTTTTAATAAAGCCTAGTTCAACCCAGTAAAGACCCGATGTGGTACACATCACACAATCAATGAAATTGGGGCATCACAGTCTCCCCTACTTAAACCCCTAACGTCCTCGTTATGGCCCACATTATGGGGTAGTGTCTCCGAGCCCACACGGGGTTACTGGGCTGGCTCTGATAACATATGTAACGGCCCAGGGAAAAACACTAGCTACATTTGCGTTATACCTCAAAATGACTTGTCACAATTAAGGGTTCTTGTAGTTGTTAATAAAACCTAGTTCAACCCAGTAAATACCCGATGTGGGACTCACCACACACCCACACATATTACACAATCACTCAAATTAAGGCATGACAATCTCCCCCACTTAAATCCCTAACGTCCTCGCTAGGGCCCACTTTGTGGGGTTGTGTCTCCAAGCCCACATGGGATTACCGGGCTAGCTTTGATACTATATGTAACGAACCAAGGAAAAGCGCTAGCCACATCTGCATGATACGTCAAAAGGAGTAGTCACAATAGAGGCACCTTGCAGTTGTTAATATAGCCGAGTTCAACCATGTAAATAATTAATGTCAGACTCATCACATACCTACACACATCGCACAATCAATAAAATGGGGCCATCACAATTTCCCCCACTTGAATCCCTAACATCCTTGTTTAGGCCCACCTTATGGGAAAATGTCTCTAAGCCTACATAGAGTTACCAGGCTGGCTTTGATACCATATGTAATGACTCAAGGAAAGGTGATAGCCATAAGTGCGCTATACCTCAAAAGGACTATTCACAATTGAGGCATCATGAGGTTGTTAGTAAAGCCTAGTTTAACCCAGTAAAAACCTGATGTGGGACTCATCACACACCTACTCACATCACACAATTAATCCAATTGGGTTACCACAATCTCCACTACTTAAATCCTTGACCTCCTCATTATGGCCCACTTTGTGGGGTAGTGTCTTCGAGCCCATTTGAGATTTCCGGGCCAGCTTTGATACCATATGTAATGACGCATAGGAAAGCGCTAGGCATATCAGCGCTATACCTCAATTCTTGGAGCAAAACCTCTCTAAGTCTTTTAAGTTGTGCTCGGTTTTCATTAACAAAAAATTGTTTGTAGATGACTATTGTCTCCTCGCTTCATTCTAGTGTCAACCACCCAGTGCGGCAACGCTCGTGCATATTATTCATGTGCCATGGAGGTGTGTGTCACACCTCAGGCGTGTGATTGGACTGTGAGTCGATTTTAAGGAAATTACCAACGGTATGTGAAGTCGCCACCAATCATTGGGTTTTTTCTAAGGTGTGATTGGTCACCTGATTCTATTTGATTTTATTACCGATCCTTAGTTAAGAAAAATGGAATTTTTCCTAATCTAATGTGGATGGGCAAAAATTATTGATTCTTGAGTTCGGAAGTTTGGTTACGTGTGGGGAACGTGTGAGGCACCCCACAATGCTTGTATGTAAACAGTCCTTTGTTTTGGTAAAAACATAATTTAAGGACATTGGTAGTTGAAAACGAGTTATTGGCATTAGCTTTCAGGCCTTTAAATGTGTTAGGCTTTGAGGTTTGGTTTCGGAATGGGTGTGGTCTTGATTGATGCTTTCCAAGTGTCTTTGAAGTTGCTACCAAATTTCCAAGGCGAAAATCCAACAACATTTCACCTTATTTTCGTGGTGGAAAATCCGGCAACACTTCGTCTCAAATGCGTCATACCACACCAAACGCTATTCTCACAAAGCATTCAACGTAAGAATATGGCAATGGGGATGCCCTATTTTCTCGGCAAAAATCTGGCAAAGTTTAGCGTTTGGTGTCCTATGGCGCATCAGTAGGGTTTCACGTCTGTGTATACGGCGCATATTGACAAGCTCACATTGTGACAAGCCGAATCCCTCCAAAGTGTTGGAACACGTTGATAGATGTTGCATACATGGGGAAACGAATGTCACTTGGTGACATGGATCAAGATAATCACACCGCGATGATTGTGCACACAAAATAGCATGAATGTGCAACTATGGCAATCGCCTTGAGTGCATACCTATACTACATGGTCATGTGGCCACGAGAGTCCATCATACAAAGTGCACAATCACCCACACACACACAGGTAGATATATATGTTAGGACATATGTAAAACATGTTATGAACATATGTCATTTAGAATTGGCTAATCCTTTGACAAAACGAACTTTACTTGTAATTGGGTAGATCTAGGATGTGTTTAATACTTCAAGGAACAAGAGTTCAAGTCCGAGTATTGAAGCCATGCAAATCTGTCCAAGAATCAAGTGAAGAAGTGTTGTTCATTAAAGCTCAATAGATGTATCTATTGAGATTTAATGAGTGATTCTCGACAGCTCTCGACAGAAGCTATATCTATCAAGAATTACGAAATTTAGATTTCCAGATCTGTTTTTCATGCATATCTAAGCTATGTGTTTAGGTTTTCTTTTTCTCACAACCTTAGACATATATAAGGATTATTTTAAGGGCCTTCATAAGGTTGTTGCACTTATTGTTACATGCATATTGTGACTAGAGACAATCTGCCCTAGTTCATCTTTCTCTTAAAGAAGTTACTGCATTTATACGCCTTAAGGTTTTGTAACCAGGGAGTTTCTTGATCTTCATTGTTTGGATGACTAAAGAACTTTGCAGCCAACATCCTTTTTAAGTTGGTGTGTTAGTCACGTACTAGGATCTGCGCATTGATTGATTAGTCATGTACTTGGAGCTGTGCATTGAAAGGAGAGATCGTCACTACATTATAAGTCTAATTATGTATTGGGGTAAGGGTTCAACTTAGGTTGGTATAAGGTACTAGGATTCATTTACTTGTAACCACTTTTTTTGATAATTGTGGATTCTCAAGAGTGGTGACCTTAAATTCACCCGGTGGGGTTTTGCTTTGAAGGTTTTCCTCATTCGTAAACAAATCGCTGTGTCAAATTTATTTTCCGCTACATTTAGTTATTTGGTGAATTGTTTGTGCTACCACATGTATTGCATGTTAATTGACTTAATTAATTCACTTGGCTAATTAATTAGTTAATTTACCTAAGGGGTCAATACGTTCTTGGCCTATCAAGTGGTATTAGAGTAGGCACACTCTGATTAGGGTTAATCTTTGCTATGTGATCCATTGACCCCTGTTTGTCATGAATAAAGGACAATCTTTAATTATACCTTTTTTATTTGATGACACTAACTATGCATACTAGAAAGTGCGCATGAGAGCTTTCTTACAGTTTTTAGATGAAAAAGTGTGGCAAGTTGTGGAGATTGGTTGGACTAAACCAAAGGAAGTGCCGACTAATTGGAATGATGCTAAGATCAAAGTGGAAAACTTCAAGACTAAAGCATTGAATGCTTTATTTAGTGCAGTCGTAAAAGAGGAGTTCAAAAGATATCCTTCACTGAAACTGTAAAGGAAGCATGGACCATACTCCAGACAACCTATGAAGGAACTAAGACTATTAAGGATTCAAAGCTTCAGAGGCTTACCAAAAGCTTTGAAGTGATTAAGACGGAGAAGGATGAGTCGTTCCATGATTTCTATGCCAAGCTCAAGGACATAGTAAACTTTGCCTTTAATCTTGGAGAAACCATTCCAGAACCCAAGATTGTAAGAAAGGTGCTCAGATATCTTCCAGAGAGATTTCATGCCAAGATCACCGCCATTGAGGAATCAAAGGACATTAACAAAATTCCCTTGACAGTGCTAGTTGGCAACTTACAGACCTATGAATTGGGTTTGACTAGGATCGGGAAATCGACCAAGGATAAGAGCATGGCACTAAAGGCCAAAAGTAGTGACACAGATGATTCTTCGGATGATGAAGGTTCTAAAATGAAATCCTACATCACAAGGCAATTCAAAATGTTCATGAAGAATGCCAATGCAAAAGGATTTGATAAGGATCGAAAGCAATCTAGTTTTTCACAGTTCAAGAACCAAGATAAAGGGAAGAAGGATGCTAGGGATGGCAGTCAGTACACTGTTCCCTCTCGACCAAAGTGATTCAGATATCAAGGCTTTGGACATATGAAACAAGAATGTCTAACCTATTTCAAGACCATTGGGAAAAGTAAAGCCCTTATTGCTACCTTGAGTGACATCGAGCCTAAAGATGATTCAGATAATGATGACGAGAGAATCTTGAATGCCTTCACTGCCACCATGAATCCTACTGAGGGGATTGTTGAAGAGGTGGATGAAGAAGAGGAATTAGTGGTGTCTAAGTTTGAGAAGATGGATGAATAGGATGACATCCATACATCTTATGCAAAATTATACAAGGTCTTTGAAAAGCATGAGAAATTGTATAGGCTGGCCACCAAGAAGCTCAGTGATGTAGAACTTGAACGAGAAGAAATCTCCACAAAGTTTGATGAAGCTAATCAAACCATTGGAGCACTGCGATTCGAGAATAATTTCTTGACCGAGAGGACCAAGAAGCTTATAGTGGCTGTTTCAAGTCAGAGCTCAGTTTAAGAGGACTTCAAGTGCCGAGCTTGATGAGATGCTTAGCTTTTAGAAATTTGCTTCTAATCAAACTAGTTTGGGGTATGAATTTGATAGGCCACAAACTGAATGACCCCTTGCGATAGAAATTAATTAATTAATTAGCCAAGTTATTAATTAATCACTTTATCATGCAAACGCGTGGTAGCACAAACAAATCACCAATAAACTAATTATGTAGCGGAAAATAAATAACACGGTGATTTGTTTATGAATGGGGAAAACCTAACGGCAAAAACCCCACTAGGTGATTTTTAGGTCACCACTCCCGAAACTCCACTATTATCACAACAAGCGGTTACAAGTAAAGGAATCCCAAGTACCTTACCAACCTACAGTTAAACCCTTACCCCAATACCCAATTGGACTTGTTCTGTAGTGACAGTTCCCTTTTCTGATGTACGACTCCCAAGTACGTGACTAACCAATTGCGCGGATCCTAGTACGTGACTTCAATCACCAACTAAGAAGATTGTTGATTGCAAAGTTCTTCAGTTCATTCACACGATAAAGATCAAGAAGATGCTTGGTCACAAAATCCTGCGGTGCACATGCACAACAACTTCTTCAAGAGAAAGAGATGAACTAGGGCAAGAACTTCATCTCCAGTCACAATTTGCTTGAACAGAGTTTGCTCAATGCTTGTGCAACTTATGAACTGTTTGACGGCCCTTAAAACAATCCTTTTATATGTCTAGGGTGAGGAGAAAAGAAAGCCCAAAGATATATTCAGGGATCCCAAGAAAATCAGATCAGGATTCTGAATTCCTTAAACCTCGACAGATAGAAGGTGTCGAGCACACGGGGCTTTGAACAGCTTTCTTAAGCTCGATAGATGCATTTGTCGAGCCAACTGTTGAGCTTTACTGAATTTGCACTATCAGCTTGTTTTCTTGGACAGACTTGAAGGCTTTAACACTTGATCTTGAAACATGGTTTCTTGAAGTATTTAAACACATCCTAAATCTACCCAAATACAAGTAAATTGCGTTTTAAGGATAAGCCAATTACATAAAATAGTGACATATGTTTCTAAAAAGTGAAACACATATGTCCTAACAATCTCCCCCTTTGGCAATCTGTGACAAAACCACAACAAACAAATGAACATATGAGATAAGTCATAAATCACTCAACTCATATTCACTTGTTGAATACAATAAAATCTATCTTAACACAATAAATCCTCCATTTTTATCTCTTTAAAGCTTGTAGTGAGCCTCTGAAGTTTTGAATCTTTTACAACCTTTGTACCCTCATAGGTTGTCTGGAGGATGGTCCAAGCCTCCTTGGCAGTTTCAATTGAGGATATCTTCTTGAACTCCTCATTGGCGACTACACTGAACAACGCATTCAATGCTCTTCTGTTGAAGTTTGCCGCCTTAATCTTGGCATCATCCCAGTCGGCTGGTGCTTCTATAGGATTAGTCCAACCTATCTCCACAGCTTGCCACACTTTCTCATTGGAAGACTGCAAGAAAACTCTCATGCATACTTTCCAGTATGCATAGTTAGTGCCATCAAATAAAGGAGGTATGATTAATGACTGTCCTCTATCCATGACAAACAGGGGTCAATGGATCAACACAGCAAAGATTAAACCCTAATTAAAGTGTGCCTGCTCTAATACCACTTGATAGGCCACAAACTGAATGACCCCTTGTGATAGAAATTAATTAATTAATTAGCCAAGTTATTAATTAATCACTTTATCATGTAAACGCGTGGTAGTACAAATAAATTACCAATAAACTAATTATGCAGCGAAAAATAAATAACACGGTGATTTGTTTACGAATGGGGAAAACCTAACGGCAAAAACCCCACCAGGTGATTTTCAGGTCACCAATCCCGAAACTCCACTATTATCACAACAAGCAGTTACAAGTAAAGGAATCCCAAGTACCTTACCAACCTACAAGTGAACCCTTACCCCAATACCCAATTGGACTTGTTCTGTAGTGACAGTTCCCCTTTCTGATGCATGACTCCCAAGTACGTGATTAACCAATTACGCGGATCCCAATACGCGACTTCAATCACCAACTAAGAAGATTGTTGGTTGCAAAATTCTTCAGTTCATCCACACGATGAGGATCAAGAAGATGCTTCGTCACAAAACCCTACGGTGCACATGCATAGCAACTTCTTCAAGAGAAAGAGATGAACTAGGACAAGAACTTTGTCTCCGGTCATAATTTGCTTGAACAGAGTTTGCTCAGTGCTTGTGCAATTTGTGAACTGTTTGACGGCCCTTAAAACAATCCTTTTATATGTCTAGGGTTAGGAGAAAAGAAAACCCAAAGACATATTCACAGATCCCAAGAAAATCAGATTAGGATTCTAAATTCCTTAAACCTCAACAGATAGAAGGTGTCGAGCACATGGGGCTTTAAATAGTTTTCTTAAGCTCGATAGATGCAGCTGTTGAGCCAGCTGTCGAGTTTTAATGAATTTGCACTATCAGTTTGTTTTCTTGGACAGACTTGAAGGCTTCAACACTTGATCTTGAAACATGGTTTCTTGAAGTATTTAAACACACCATAAATCTACCCAAATACAAGTAAAGTGCGTTTTGTCAAAGGATAAGCCAATTACATAAAATAGTGGCATATGTTTCTAACAAGTGAAACACATATGTCCTAACAGAATTTTCTTCCTCTAATATTGCTTCTTCTAGTACTACTGTGTTTGTTTCACCTCCTAATAATGTTGATTTTAAGAACAATGATGTGAAAACTGTTTTAGCTAGTGAGAACATAGACAATGCTAAATCTATCTTAAAAGCACCCCCAAGCTTAATAAGAAAGAGACTAAAATCCTATGACTAAGAAGAGCAATAACTAAAAGTCTAAACAGAAGAAGTAGCTTCTCTACCATCACTGTGGATATACTGGACATACTCGACCTAATTGCTATAAGTGGTTAGCCACTCAACAAAGCAACAATATGATCTTGTCCGGAAACTATAATAAGTTTCCATCTTCATTTGCTCCTCTTGGAGATCTTCTTAAGGCCCTCATGTTCCTTTCAAACTTGAACGGTTTCAATTTTTTCCCCTCACTGCTGAATCAAGGGTTCACTAAATGAAAAGGTTCTTCCAAGGTGTGGAAGGAAAAAGGCTCAAAGTGATTTAGTCATTTTTTCTCTCTCCCTCTCTTTTTTTTATGCATTACTTGTGTGTTTTGCTTTTCTTGTTTTTGAGTCAGTTTAGTTTTATGCTATGCTTTGTTTTAACATGTTTTTGTTTGTTTGTTTTCAGTTTTGTTTTAGTTTGTTTTTCATAAAAAAATAATTATAATAATTGAAAAATCAGAAAAATACAAAAATAATGTGTGTTTTGTGTACACTGGTACTTGTGTACCTTGGATGGCCATTGAAACAAAGTTTTCTAAACTTTGTATCTTGTGTAGCTTTGATAAGCATCTCTATGCACAACTAAGCAAGTGAGCTTTGTGGCTCGTGTTTGTGATAAGTAAGATTAAGTAATCTCTTACACTTTACACTCATATCACTCTTTTTGATAGGAAGGACAAAAAAATCCTAAGAGAAATGCATAAATAACCATCTCACCACTAAAGCCCGCCAATCATGAAATGACATCAGTATGCCTCGGCATAGCAAAATTGCAATGTCAAAAGCTTAACATAATTGGGTATTCCTTCTCTCTCTTATATGCCCATGCATGATATGCTCAAAAGAAAAATATGCAAAGAAAATCAAAAGCAAAAACAATCAAAATGCTTTATATATGATTGCAAGCGTGTTTCTAGGAGATGTGGGAGTTATAGAATGTACCTCGAAGGTGATAGTCCCCATCAAGTAGCTATGATT
Source organism: Quercus mongolica (assembly GCA_011696235.1). Taxonomy (NCBI): domain Eukaryota; kingdom Viridiplantae; phylum Streptophyta; class Magnoliopsida; order Fagales; family Fagaceae; genus Quercus; species Quercus mongolica. Next base: position 25,790,415 of record CM022241.1, on the reverse strand, counting down.
GTGTGTGAGTTAAATTAATTTTCTCATATCTCAAATCGTCATAATATGAGACACTTATGCAATCTTGTAATGTTTTCACACACAACACGCAAAATTCTTTGCCACTTTTGATACATGTGCAAATACAATGTGATTTGGCCATCACAAGGTATACATGTGTTAATGTATACTCACTAAACTATCTTGACTTGTTTTTGAAATATAAAATTGATTAGACTTGTTTTGTGTGTGTGTGTGTGTGTGTGTGTTTTGGATCTAAATGCTTGACATTTTTCTTGTTGAGAGATGATTTTGAAAGCTTAAAATGTTGTTTGAATCTTTGGTTGAGTAGCTTGCTTGATTGCATACATTTCTATGTATTTCTCTTCTTTGAAAAACTGTTTTTATCAAGCTCGACAGCTTCTCGACAAATCTCGACAGATAGCTATCTATCGAGACCCTTGGACTGCTTTTTCTCGATAGATCTTATCGCATTTTTGATCCATTGAAGCTTTTTGGAATTTGTCTCGATATCTTCTTGATTGATTCTCGATCCCTCAAGAAAGTTTTTGTATGCTCAATATCTGCTTGGCAGATTCTCAATCCATTGAGAAAGTTTTTGTCTAGTCGATAGCTTTTTGATAGCTGTTCGATCCATCGATATTTTTTTACCGTTGACAGATTCTCGATAGCACCTCGACAGATTTATTTGTCGAGAATTAGTGCTCGACAAATCTTAGCAAATCCTCAATCCATTGAGCTGCGATTTCTTTAAATAGCTTCAGTGCAATTTCAGTTTTCATTTTTTTCATATCTCTCTTGACAGAAAACCTATCCAACTTCTCCTAAACACTCTTTTCTCACTCTTTTCATCTTCTCCACTTGGATTTCAACCCTATCCTTGTGTTTTCCCTCTGGTACGATCTCTTTCTCCTTCTTTCTTCGTGCATTTCATACATTTAGACCTAGGCTTTAGGTTTTTCAAAATTGATGAGTTTTTAGCTCATGCATTGTATCACATTTGCATTTTCACAATATTTCATGCATTTTAGATGTGTGTTTTATTTGTTGGAACCTTGTGCGCTAGTAGGTTTGGATTAGGCTAAACCCATGATGTTATTCTTGTTGCACGTCACATGCTCATGCATTTTTCATGCATACGTACCATTCTTTTCTTTCTTTTGGTATTGTTGTTCATTGGTGCTTTTCTGCATGTCTCTCTCTCTCTCTCTCTCTTTCTCTCTTTTGGATAGTTTGCGCATGGCACCCAAGCCCAAATCCACTCCGTCCTAGGACCCTCTTCGTTCTAAGGCATCTTCTTCTTTTGACTCTACTCCTTTTCACCTCTGGTTCTGTGATGAGAAGGCCTAATCGGACTTCTCGGAGAACTTCTCCAAACGTGGCATTCATTCCGAATGCCACGTTATCCTGTCGGACTTCTTCGATACCACTCTACTCAATGTCATTCATAGTTAGGGTTGGGAGTCTCTGTGTGAGATCCCGATGAGTTGTCCCTCTGTGATCATATAGGAGTTTTACTCCAATATGCATGGATTTGATTATTCCCTACCCCGTTTCACCACTCATGCTCGAGGTACTCGTATTGTAGTCACTTCAGATCTTATATCCGAGGTGCTACATGTTCCAGGGGTGGAGTTTGCTGACTACCTCGGATGTCCTCACCTAAAGGCTATGTCTAAAGATAAGCTTCTATCTCTCTTCTGTGAGACACCTTCATCATGGGGTGATCATCAAAACACCTCATGCTCAGGCTTTGCAGAAGGTCCAAGGTTCCTGAATATGGTGATGACATTTGTTTTACATCCCTTGTCTTACTATAATTCTATTACTGAGCCTTGTGTTCGCTTTTTGTTATTCCTCCTTATGGCGACCTGTGATAAGCTTAACTTCCTTTCTACTATCACACAGATCCTTCGCGATGTTTTTGCCTCCTGTCCTGAGTTTGCTCCTTTCACCATTATGGGTGCCATTAGCAGCGCGTACGTTAGACGGAGCGAGGCCCAGCTTCGACCAAAACAGCCACAAACTAAGACGATGACTCCTCCAGCCTCTTTCGCTCCATCCACCTCCACTCCTTCTTCTTCCACAGGTGGTGTTACTCTCAAAGCCATCATGGCGTAGCTTGAGCACATGGATGCTCACCTTGACACTCTCAGTGATGAGTTGTGTTAGGTGAACACTTGTGCTGGTTGTATCGCACGACGACAGGTTTTTATGGGTGGCTTCACTGCGTCTCCTTCTCCTTCTCAATCTCCATCTCCATCTCCACAGGCTTCAGAGGATGAGGGCAATGATAATGGCTCCGATGATGATGGTGATGAATAAATTATATCCCAAGACTTTACTATACATTCAACCCCTTCATAAAATATTCGTAGTAATACAAAGTCATGAAATGTTGACTGCCACTTTGAAGATTACTACATCTTAATCCTTGAGTACCCATTTTAATCCTTTAAGTTATTCATCATATATTTATGAAATCCAATTTCATAAATATATACTTTAGTAATTCCTTACTAAAGTGGTTAGGCCTAACACTCAGAATAACCAAACCCATTAAACTTATCTCAATGAAATATTTTATATCTTCGTTAAGAGATTATGAATTCCATTTTAAAAATATATGTTCCTTCAATACTAAATATGGTTGCTCAACGTACTAAGGTTTTGATCGTGACTTTAGATATCACTCTTGATATATTAAAGCAACCTACACTTCATGATCAGGTTCATTATTCTCTCAGGATTAAGAGCTAATGTAAATAGAAGTCATGAGATTTATTATTCATTTGACAGTCGTTAGGAGAATAATAAATCTCACAGCGGTCCAGTTCAATATGTCTTAACTCTTAAAACATATCAACTAAAAGTCTCCACTTCCATGATCAAGACAAATCATCTTAGTTGGTATGTTATAGTCTTCGCAAATGAAATGCCCAATTTCATCACCGACTACGAACTAAAATTCTAAGTTTACAAAGAACTTGTGATTTATATTTTCTGTGACTAAATCACATAAATCACATACTATGCATCTCATGGACTATATGATAATGTCCAAATATTCATGTTACCATTATTTATATAATAATAAAAACAACTTTATTAATCACAACATAATGTCATACATAGCATCATAAATAGGATTTAAGGGCACATATCCTAATAGCGTATGACACGATCGCTATAACCTTAAGATTGGATGTGAGCATATGACACGGCCGCTACCACCCATTGTAGATCATGAACTCGGAACTTCTTCAAGAACTTGATAACTGTGATGGCAAGGCGTACAACACGGTTGATATAACCTCAAGATGGGATGTGAGCATATAGCCCGGCTGCTATCACCCATTGTAGATCATGAGCTCAAAACTTCTTCAGGAATTTGATAAATATGATGGGAGGCATGCAACATGGCCACTATAACCTTAAGATTGGATGTGAGCATACGACACGGTTGCTATCACCCATTGTAGGATGCGAGCAAACAACATGGCCGATATCATCCACTTTAGGATGCGAGCATATAGCACGGCCACTATCACCCACTGTAGAATGCAAGCATAAGGCACGGCCGCTATCACCCACTGTAGATCATGTGTAAGAATTTGCTTTCTTGTGAGAACATGTGCTTGACATAGACTTGCATAACATGTTTAGAAAAAAGTATTAGTTCATCTATATTGCCATTTGTTTCATGGGCTTATCATTTGTGTTTGAATTTCTGGTTGTTTTGTAGATCATGTCTTGGAGGGCTGGTTTTAGGGGAGATTCGGGGAAGGCCCCCATTTACGCTACATCCCATGGGGACGACTCTTCTGATGATGAGACTAATTTAGCTAACAAGCAGGCGGCTCGGGTTCTACAAAGTCACTTTAACTGCAGGGGTGATGACCCCAAGCCCATCGGCGGTATACCCATAGAGACCTGTTCTAGGTGGCGTTATTCAATCGAGACGGTCAGTGTCTCCCCTGAGTCCCGTACAATTTCTAGTGGGGCTTTCTCACGGTGCAGGTTGGCTGTAGGGAGAGGGGCCTCTAGAGGAGTGATGTGAGTTGAGGATCTCCTCATTGACATAAAGGCTAACTATTATGGGATGAGGTCCATCCAAACTTAGGCGCTTGGAGGCGCAGTGTGAGGCTGAGGTTCCTACCATGTCAGGTTGTGGCTGATGCTTGCACTGGAGCTGTAGACAGAGGCATTAGCGACACTCAACTTCAGTGTGGGCTGATGGATCATCCTTCCGCTTTGGCATAGAAGGGAGAGGTCTGATGTATTTCTTCCTTTGTCATTTAGATTTCTGTTATATGCATGTTCTAACGAATAACTTTTGATTTTGAATGCAGGGGCCCAACAAGATCTGGGGTCAAGGTGCTTGGTCCACTTTTATTCAGTTGGTATTTGTTCCTAGGACCCACCAGTGGTATGATGAGTTTTTGAGAGAGCAGGGATTTGAGGATTTCTTGCAGATCCCCCCCTACACCATGAGCCATGGGATTTGGGAAACTTTGGTGCGATGGTTTCATACCGAGATGGGCACCTTTCACTTGAGCTATGGGGAGTACACAATCCTCCCTCTTGATTGGATAGCAATCCTGGGTATCAGATTTGGTGGCTACCCGATCTCAACTCATGAGATGAGCTTTAAGATGGCCAGTGAGCTCTTAGGCATCCCTCTTCCAATGACTGGAAACATGAGAGGATATTTTGAGCCCACTACATCGCCATAGATCTGCACTAAGTGGTTGTAGAGTAGCATACCTTTGGGGGTGGCACCTATCGACATTCATCTTCGACGGTTCTTCTTGTGCTTTCTCAGTAGTTGCTTCTTTGGCAACAACCGATCGATGTTGACCTGCCAACTGCTATGGGCCACGAGAGCTGTCTTCGACATTGGGAGATATAACTGGGGGTCTCTCACTTACGGCTTTTTCATCGCTTTCTTAAGGTGAGCCTCCCAACGGGATTTTAGGAGTTTGGAAGGATGTTGACAAATTTTGACGTGGTGGGTGTATGAGTACATCCCAGCCTTGAGATCATGGTATATGGGCTTGTCAATGATAGTGTATCCTCAAGCATATGTGTGGGCTCTTTATGCAATCACCAGGGTTGTCGTGGTACAGTTGGTCACTATCTTTGCGGCTTTAGACTGTGTAACCTGGGATGAGATGATAGTTCACCTCTATGACGACTCGCTACTGGGAAGGCCAGAGCTTACTATTGCTTTGGGCTAGTCGAGGAGGGCCTTATGGTGCTGGGAGTTCTTTTTGGCAGAGAGGACCTTCCATTAGGTCATGCCGGTCTATGGAGTTACTAGAGATCTACCTCCTTTTAGCTTGTCATTTGAGACCATTGTCCTGGACGACCCAACTTATACGATAGGTTCTTTTGATGCCTACGTGGATACCAGTAGAGATTATGCTACTTGGTTCACAGAGTCCTCCACGGGGCCTATTATTAGAGATGTCTCTATGAATGGAGGTAGGGTGGTGAGAGGCATTATTTGTGCTCAGGTAACCTCCAGAGCAGAGTGGAAAGTGTGTGTAGAGGCTCTACAGACCAAGGTGATAGAGCTTGAGGCCACTGTTGCTGTTAGGGAGGTACACATGCAAGAAGAGACTACTTTGGCATTAGCTCAGGAGAGGAAGCTCTGGCAGAGAGACAGGGAGGTCTGAGCTACCATGGCAGAGAGAGAGAGCAGAGCCAGTTTTAGAGTGAGCTAGCCATGCTTTATGGCTATACCATGCTTTTGACGAGAGAGCTACGAGTGGCTTGTATTCTAGTTCTGCCTTCTCCTCAAATTCCAAGTCGAGGGCCCATCATTCCTCTGCACGAGCCCGAGTATATACCAGTTCCTCTAGGCCCACCAAGTGGTTGGGGTTCTTTTGCTCAGGCTCTGGGGCCTTCCTAGGTCCTAGGGTAGGCTCTTAGTAGTTCAGGAAGTGTAGGTCCTTCCACCGAACCTTTTGTAAGTGATGATGATGATGATGATGATACAGACTAGTTTATCAGGGGTGATGATTCTCCGTAGGGTTAGCCATTTGTTGTAACATGATGTAGCCTTTGCATGGGCCTGTAATTTTCCATGTATCTTGTAGACATTGCCCCATAATGGGCCAGTTATGTATGTATATTATTCATTGCCTTTTGATAGGCCTGGACATGTGTGTATTGTATTGCCCCACAATGCACTTTGATGTATGACATTATCTCTTTGCTTCATGGTGTATGTATGGAACAATGCCTCTTGTTAGGACTTACATGTATGATTCTGGAAAATGCCTTTGAGGGGGCTCATGTTTGACTTTAGGGAAAGTTCCTTTGAGAGAGCTGCTGATATATGTGAAAAACAATGCCTCTGATTAGGACTTACATGCATAGTTCTAGGAAATTGCCATTGAGAGGGCTGCTGATGTATATGAAAGACAATGCCTTCGGTTAGGACTTATATGTATACTCTTGGAAACTGCCTTTAAGAGGGCTGTAGACATAAAGGGGAAGCAATGCCTTTTGGTAGGGCTTACATGCATGACTTTAGGAAATCTCCTTTAAGAGGGCGGATGTATCACCATAGAGAAATTGCCTTTGAAAGGGATTCCAACATGCATGAAAAACAATGCCACTACTTAGGACTTACATGTATAGCTCTAGATAAATCGCCTTTGAGAGGGTTGTAGGCATATCTGAGAAGCAATGCCTTTTTTATTAGGACTTACATGCATAACTCTGGATAAATTGCCTTTGAGAGGGCAACTGATATGTGTGAAAAACAATACCTTTAAGTAGGACTTACATGTATAAATCTGTGAATCGCCTTTAAAAGGGCTGCTGTCGTGTGTTAAAAACAATGCTCTAGGTAGGATTTATATGTATAAATCTGGAATAATTGCCTTTGAGAGGGCTGTTGATGTGTGTGAAAAATAATGCCTCTAGGTAGGACTTATATGTATAATTCTAGAATAATCAAGTTTAAGAGGGCTACTGATGTGTGTGTAAAGCAATGCCTTTTGGAAGGACTTACATGCATGACTCTAAGAAATCGCCTTTAAGAGGGCAAATGTATCACCATAGAGAAATTGCCTTCGAGAGGGCTATTGTTGTATGCATGCACTATCGCATTTTCATCGCGGATGGTGGTTTTGAACCAACATGTGTCACACTTGCTTGTTTTGCACTGCAGTTTCACGAGTTTACTAGTGGGTTTTGACAATGATCGTCTCGTTAGGGCGAGAGAGAATGGGGAGATTGCATGAAATAAACTACCCCAATTTAGGGTTTCGTGCAATTATCGATATGAGGGATACATCCTCAGCGGGATGGACCCATTCTTGTATATTGGACGAGAGGGAGGGAACCGCACAAAATAAACTGCCCAGTTTAGGGCTTTGCGGGGTTCCAAGCTTGTTGACTGGCTGAAAGTGGCCTCAACTTCGTAGACCATACCAACATGTTGGTAATGAATGCAGACATTTTGAACGAGATCTCCTTAGACACGCCATGAGGCGGTATGCACTGGTTGCTCTTGTTATTACTCGAGTGGGCTAAAAATTCAAGTACAAGCTTCTTAAGGCAACATCATGAGAAATGACTCCCTCTATCCTCCAAATAAGCTAAAAAAGCTGTCGAATGGTTGAGAACAGGCTCCAGCATTTTTTTGTTGTATATTTTGACTACCGGGGCTAAACTGACCCTTGAACCAAATGAACTAGGCTTTGAAAATGAGGTTCAAGACATTTGAAGGTGAACAAGACACACAAATATAAACTGCCCTAGTGTAGAATTTGTGCGGTCTCGAATGCATAAGAGAGAGTTTCTGACTATCTAATTCACCATCGAGCCTACTACGCACTACAGCGAGTGCTAAAATAAGGAAATCTTTGCTCCAAGGTGATCAAAAACATGCCAAATAGGGGGAAAGGTCTTAGAACATATACAGGTTTGTGCCTAAGAAGTTGGAAAGCCTTAGCATGTATCTCGAGGTCCGACGGCCCTTTAAGGGCCACTACCTCGAGAAGCATGTATAAAAGCTGGGTTTTAGCCCAGCCCGAATTCATTTAGGTCTACGATTTTTGGGGTCTTATTCTACCCTTTTTCTACACCCAAAACGTGTAGAAAACACTATTTTAATAATTTTTTCTTAGATTCTCATCAGATCGTCAGATTTAGCAATATCCGTTCATGGACGCTCTTGGTGCTCTTTCCTACGACACTTTGGTTTAGCTTGAGAGGGAGTCTTACCATGAGAAGAAGCTTAGGATGTGGTGGAGCTCTTTTTCTTGTGGTGACCAGGTACTCATCCGGCAACTTCTTGGAGATGCTACTGCTCTTCTACACACCACACTAGATTGGAAACCATTGGAGGTCATCACCTCTTGTTGGGACCCTGCTTTAAGATGTGTCACCATTGGAGATGTTGACTTGGTGCCTGCTTTGGAGAAGTATGTTCATTTTCTTTCTCTTCCTACTCCTCTAAGCACTGTTTTCATTCCACCAGTGCGGTCACGCTACCCCAAGAGGCTCACTAATCTGATGGGCTTCAAGAGGCCCGTTGTGGAGGCGCTAACTTGGTATAGTAGCGAGATAGGAGGGAGCATGTCCTTTGATTTCCTAAATGATCGATTCCACTCATTGGAGTGCCCTGTTGGCTACTAAGATGACTTTGTGGATTTAGAGGAGTGGTGGACATCCTACCGGCGTTAGGCCTTCCTGGTGGCCTTCTTTGGCATGGCGTTGTTCCCTTCACCATTAGGAGCTATTAGTTTTGTCGTTCTCCCTCTAGTGAGTGTCCTACTTCATGGTACCTCTTTCATTACCACTTTACTTTCTGAGACCATTAGGTCCTTGTCTTTGTGTCGAGAAGCTAGTAGGGGTAGGCTAGGCTACTGCGTTCATATGTTACAATTGTGGTTCTGTAGCCACTTGAATGTCATTGCTAGGGATCAGCCTATAGGCTTTGTGAGTAGGAATAGAGTCCTGGCTACTGTAGTCCTCGCTCTTCCTTTTTCTGGGGATACTGAGTGTTGGCTAAGATACTTGTGCAGCCTAAGTCCTACTGACTGTACCTAGAGAGTAAAATACGGTATCACTAAATGGCAAAGGCAGACCCATTGTGTCGATTTACTTGTAATTCCCATAGTGGGTATCGGGCGGTGCACGAGGTATTTCTCGAGCATGGCCATGCAGTAGTTTAGGGGTATCCAGCATATCCTATGACTTAGTGATCTTTCTGTTGTCACTTGCAAGTATAGGCTTGTGGATATTGATGTAGTAGTGATAGGGCGTGCCTCTGATTTCTGGGAGGCATGCAAGTCAACCATTGACTTCCCCCTTTGTTCTAGGGATGACCAAGAGTGGTTTTCGGCAAAGTTTAGAGTGTGGTGAGACACTAGAGATCCCAAATTTGTGTTTAACTTATCGTCACCTGCCTCGGCCGAGTTATCGCTTATGGCTGATGTTCTGAGAGACTATACTCTGGAGTTTGAGATCAGGGTTGAGAGGGCCCTTATGGATCTAAGAGAGTGCCTGAGGGAGGCTGTCAAGGATAGAGACTACTGCAGGGGGCTAGTTGATACCCTTATGGAGGATATTGAAGAGTTGAGCAGTGCACACGATAGTGAACTTTCTACTCTTAGGGCAGAGCTTGATCAGAGGGGGGCTAGCCCCTCTAGGCATAGAGGCGAAGTGCGTTCAATTGAGATCTCGGGTTATAGGTTTGGAGGATGAGCTTGCAGCTCTTACTCAGAGGTTTTCCACTCTAAATCATACTTGGGATGAGGAGAGTGCTGCATTAGAGGCTGGCAGGGCCGATGGCTTAGCATTGGAGCTAGTGCAAGCGAAGGCCTATATTCACTCCACTTTGAGCGTGGAGCATGGGTGAGAGGGCGATGAGCCTAGCGAGCCGCAGCTGGCTTTCTGTCGCCTTCAGATTGAGTTGGTTGAGAGAGAGGAGGCATCTTTTCCTTTTCCATTGAGGTACATTTCCCATTATCATAAGCCAGAACATCTTGACCAGACCACCAAGTCGTGGCAATATTGTAGATAGAGAGAAATCTCGGAGGAGTCTTCATATCTTGTCTTGCATGCTGGATCCATCTAATTTTTTGATCCTGAGCAAAAATTCAAGCAAACGCAACTGACCGATTTTTCTTTTAAGACGTGACCGAACCAAGATGGTTTCCTACGTACCTCCACTAGGAAGGATTAGGTCATAGCGTAGTTCAGCTAACTTTTGATTGCCTTAATTTTTCCTAGACAACCCTTTCAGGTTTTCAATCTAGCAGGCTCTCTCACACTCTTTCTTTTGCTCTCCTTTTGCGTAGATTGCCCTTTTGAGTTTTTAGTCTACCTTTTGTATTTTCTCATGCTCTCTTTCTTTTGGCTCTCCGTTTGTGTAGACCACCCTTTTAAGTTTTCGATCTACCTTTTTACATATATTTTTGTTTTCTGTTCTTGTCCTCTTTTTTTTTTTTTTTTTAGACATAAAAATGTAGAAATGAGGTGCACTGAGAGGCTCCTTCATGCAAAGTACCATATGATGGCATTAGAACTGATGGGCATTTTGAAGTCATGCCCGTCCATGTCGACCAGAATCAAGGCTCCTCCGGAAAAGGCCTTCTTTACCATATATCGGCCATCGTAAGTTAGGGGGAACTTTCCTCTGTGATCAGGCATGGCCTGGTTGCATTTTTTCAAGAGTAGATTGCCTTCTTCAAAGACCTTGAGTCTAACTTTCCTGTTGAATGCTCGCTTGATGCGGCATTGGTACAACTATCCATGGCACATTGCGGTCATGCACTTTTCATCTATCATGTTTAGTTGTTCATATCGGGAACGTACCCATTCAGCTTCTGACAGCTCTGTCTAAGATAAAATCTTGAGAGACGGGATCTCTACCTCTACGAGGAGGACAGCCTCCATGCCATATACTAATGAGTACGGGGTTGCACCCGTGGAAGTACAAACAGAAGTGTGATATGTGAACAAAGAAAACGGCAAGTACTCGTGCCAGTCCTTGTATGTGTGTGTCATCTTCAACAAGATTTTCTTTATGTTCTTGTTAGCAGCTTCCATTGCACCGTTCATCTGAGGGAAATAGGAAACCAAATTCCTATGCTCAATTTTGAACTGTTGGTAGAGTTGTTGGATCATTTTTCCATTTAGGTTTGCCCCATTATCTGTAACGAGCTCTCCTAGCACATTGTAGCAGCAAATAATGTTTTGTTTTAGGAACCGGGCTACCACTCCTTGAGTAACGCTTTTGTATGAAGCGAGTTAAACCCACTTTGTAAAATAATCAATGGCCACTAAGATGCATTCATGACCTTTTAAAGCTTTCGGAATCACGAGTCTGATGACATGCATACCCCAGTCTGAGAAGGGCCATGGTGCTGCTAAAAAGTGCAAAGGCTAAGGAGAAGCATTCTTCCTGTCTTGATAGGCTTGGCAACAGTGGCATGTCCTTATATGTTTAATGCAGTCACTTTCCATGGTAAGCCAATAGTAACTGGCTCTCATAATCTTGCGGGCCAAGAGGATTCCACTGGCATGGGCTCCCAGTAAGCCTTCATGTGTCTCTTCCATCAGATGATTAGCCTCGGAGGCATCTACGCATTGGAGCAAGGTAGAATCATGGCTCCTTTTGCACAGGACTTCTCCACTTAGGAAAAATTAGTAGGCTACGCACCAGATAAACTTCTTTTCACTGTCTGTTGCACCGGATAGGTATTCACTGTTCTTGATATAAGCCTTGATATCATGGTACCATGGCTTTCCTTCAGCTTTGACTTTAACACTCATTCATTCTTCGATGTTCGTGTAATAGGGTGGAACGCCACAAACTTCTATGCGCAATTGTCGCATATCATCTCCTTCTGACAACTTGACCATGCTAGCTAAGGCATCTGCAACCTAGTTGTGTGCCTGGGCTAAATAGGCAAATGTGATGTTTTAGAATTTTGGAATCAAGCGATTGACACATTTCTAATACGAAATCAACTTGGTGTCTCGGACTTGCCATTTTCCTTCGATTTAGGAGATGATCAACAGCGAATCTCCAAAGACGCTTAAGTCGTAGGTGTCAAGCTCTAGGGCAAGCCGACTATGCACACTTTGTATTCCATGATGTTTTTGGTGCAATCAAAATTTAGCTTGATTGAAACAGGGATTTGCTAGCCCTTAGGGGAAACTAAGACTACTCCCACTCCATTTCCGGTGGAATTGGTGGCTCCATCAAAATAAAGCTTCCAATGCCACAGTTCCACACTGCTTGGTTCTAGCTCTAATGCCATGACATCCTCATTAGGGAAGAGGGATTTTGAAAGTTTTAGATCATTAAGCGGCTGGTTTGCTAGGTAATCGGCTATGGCCTGGCCTTTGATGGCCTTTCTTGTCACAAACACAATGTCGAACTCAGAGAGCGACATTTGCCAATAGGAGATCTTCCCTGTAAGGGCTGGCTTTTCAAAGATGTACTTAATGGGATACATGTAGGAAATGAGTCACGTGGTGTAGTAAAGCATATACTGCCACAACTTGTGTGATGCCCACGCTAGGGCACAACATGTCTTTTCAGTGGCGATGTAGTTAATCTCACAACTGGTGAACTTTTTGCTTAAGTAGTAAATTGCCCTTTCTTTCTAGTCAGGCTTAGCCGATTGGTCTAACATGCAGCCCATGGAGGTTTCTTGTACCACTAGGTAGATGATCAATGGATATCTTGGTGTCGGGGAGGGTTCAACAAATACTGCTTAATCTTGTTGAAAACTGCTTGGCACTCATCTGTCTATTCTATCTTTGTGTCTTTCTTCAAGAGCTTGAACAACGGATCACATATGGTGGTCAAATGTGCTCTAAAGTGAGCTATGTAATTGACTTTGCTTAAAAAGCTGTGAATTTGTTTCTCAGTTTGCGTGGTCGTGTTAGTAAGTTACTACTGGAGGTAGCAATAGATTTAGGGTTAAATCTAATTGTAAAAACTTCAATTCTCTTATAGTGGATTTACTTTACCTTGAGGATAGTTAGGTTAAATCCTCCCTAGGTTTTTACTTTGAAAATTTTCATTTCATTGGTTTTCCTAGGTCATCATATCGTGTGTTTTTTACTATTTCACATTTGTGCATGATATGGTATACGCTTGTTTAAATTAGATTTGAATAATTAATCGAAGTAATCACTTGGTTAATAAATTAGGTTAAACAATATGGTTTAAGGGATCTAAACGAACAAACATAAAGTATTACAATTATACGACTTGTAGTAGAAAACATGATTAAGCCTAAGCTACAAGTTGTATAATGTATCTTCTTTATGTTTTCTTTTCTTTTCTTTTCTTTTTTATTTATTTTTTCTTTTTTTTGAAAACCCAATCAAACTTCATTCATTTAAAAAATTAGAATCAAAATACAAAGCATCACGAGCTAGTGGTGGCGAATCTTCCAACCACACAACTTCATCATCTAGGACATTAGCGTAACGAGCTAAGGAATGGACCACCGAATTGGCACTATGCCAAATACAACTAAAAGACACATAGCGAAGTCCTTCTGCTAGGCAACCAATATCATCATAAATCACCCCTAGACAAGACCAATTTGGAGTAGTGGAGGAAACAGCTTTCATAAGCATCGGATTATCCCCTTCAACAATCAACTTCGAGAACCCCACATCCATAGTAAACTCCATTGCTTTCTAGCATGCCAAAGGTTCCACCTCCTTACTGTCAGCCATAGCTGCCATAACTTCCCTAGTTGCATTGCAAATCACCGCTTCTACCCCTGATCCACTTGCAAATGTAGCCGCATCAAAATTCAGCTTATACAGTTAACCTAGTGAAGGCTTCCAATTCTACAGAATTCCAGAAGAGACCAAACCTACTGCAAGTGAACTTTGGGCTTCTCTATACTCCCTTAAAAAATCCGTGGCTCTCTTATTTAGCTACCCTAGATGTTGAATACTTCCTCCATGTAAAAGAGAATTTTGATGATGCCAAATGAGCCAGCTTTGGACTAGAAATGCCTCAAGTTCCTCATCTGATAGTTTGGCCATCACAAATTGAAAGAGATGTAGAAAATCATCCTTTTCTCCTCCACACTTTTGTATCTGAGCAGTAGACCCAACCCAAACATCTTGAGCAGCACTACATTCCCAAATTACATGGATCATAGTTTTCGAACACTGTTGACATATTCCACACCTATCCTTTGTCAGAACTTGTCTTCAAACTAGGTTCACCTTTGATGGCAGAATATTAAGGCAAGCCCTCCATCCAAAAACTTTAATTTTGCTAGGTACAAGGAGTTGCCATAGTTGATTCTAGACCTAATGGTCTACTCTCTGTCCTGAGCTCTCTTCCCTTCCATTGGTGTCTCTAGCTAGCATGCGAGCAACATGATACTTTGATTTAACAGCATACTTTTCATTGTGACAATACTTCCACATCAACTTGTCTTGCACCTATCTCCTACTAAAAGGAATTCTAAGGATTGCCTCTACATCAAACTGGTTGAATAACATGTAAATCCTCTCCCTATCCCATTGGTGCACTCTCCAATCAATTAAATCCAAAACTCTCCATTCCCATTCATTATGTTCAGTAGGAAACAGAATCTTATTAGAAGGATGACTCAGTATCCACTTGTCTTCCATCACTCGTATTGAAGAACCTATGCCCACCCCTCAATAGCAACCTGTTTTTAAGATTTGTTGAGTAGCCAGCACACTCTTCCTAACATAGGAACTATTAGGACAATCTGCCGCCTCCATAAAGCTACATCTTGGAAAATACTTGGCCTTGAAACACCTAGATAAGAGTGAGTTTAGGTCTTGTAACATCCTCCAACCTTGCTTTGCCAACATAGCTAGATTAAAGTTCCTGATATCGTGGAATCCCATACCACCTTCCTTCTTAGGTTTTGTCAAAAAATTCCAACTCTTCCAATGAATTTTTCATTCATCACCAGTCTGCCCCCACCAAAATCTTGCACATAGAGCATCTAACCCATTGCAAAGCTTTACTGGCAACAAGAACACTCCCATAGTATACATTGGAATTGATTGGGCCACTACTTTGATATGAACTTCTTTTTTGGCTTGAGATAGCATTCTACCTTTCCACCCCTGAAGTTTTTTCTAAACCCGCTCCTTAAGATATGCAAATGTGTGGTACTTGGCTTTCCTAACCAAAGTCGACAAACCCAAATAAGAATCAAATCTATCCACATCCCGTACTCCCAAGGCTTGTTTGATCCATTGCTTCTATCTCTCAAATGTATTACTACTAAAATATACTTACGACTTCTCAAAATTGATGCATTGTCCAAAAGCTTCTGCATACAATTACAACGTATCAGAAATCACCTGCACTTCTTCCTGATTTGCCTGATAGAAAATTAAAGAATCATCTACAAAAAGCAAGTTAGAAATACTGGGCGCCCTTCTACAAATTTGGACACCATGAAGCCGCCCCTCATATACTACTTTGGATAGCAAAGAAGTGAACCCTCCTGCACATAAAAGAAACAGATAAGGTGATAAAGGGTCCCCTTGGCAGAGCCCTCTTGATGGGATAATATTTCCATATGCTTACCATTAATCTGAACCGAAAAAGAAGGTGTGGTGACACAACTCATCACCCTATTAATCCAATCCTCAGGAAATCCCAGTCTAACCATCATAGCCCTCAGGAAGGCCCACTCTACTCGTTCATAAGCTTTACTGACATCTAATTTCAAGGCTAGAGCTCCTTTCTTCCCCTTTTTTCTCCCATGCATGGCATGTAAAGTTTCATAGGCAATCAAAATATTATCAGTGATAAGTCAACCTGGCACAAAAGCACTTTAGGTGGGAGAGATCAATTGGGTTAATATAATCTTCAGTCTATTAGCTAGCACTTTAGAAATTATTTTGTAAATAACATTGCATAAGCTAATAGGTCTGAAATCTGTCATCTTCTCCGATGACTTAATTTTTGGAATAAGAACAATATGAGTATAATTTATTTCAGGTATCATATTACCAAAATTCAGAAAATCCAACATAGCAGAACTAACATCATTACCAACAATATGCCAAAACTTTTGATAAAAAAGAGCATTCATACCATCAGATCCCGGAGCTTTAGTAGGTCCCATTTGAAATAATGCTACTTTTACTTCCTCCACATTGTACGGCCTAGAAAACTCTTCCTTCATATCTGTAGTTATCCTTTGGGGAATTGTGTTTAGAAATTCTTCCATCCTTTCACATTTACCTGAGTGAAATATGGTCTCAAAATAATTAACAGCCACATCCGCCACGTCTCTAATGTCCTCCACCCAATTACCATGTTGGTTTTTAATACCATGAATGAAATTCCTTTTGGACCTTTGGGAAGCTTTTGAATGGAAAATGTAAGGTTGAATTTATTCAACCATCTAATTGGCTTTATTCCGTGCCAAATTTGCTTGTAATTCAGCATTTAGTAACCCTGTATTTAGGTGGGATTGTTGTAAGGGTAGTGAGTGAGATAGAGTGAAGATTGCTCAAGAGTGTGCAAGAAAACAGAGTGTCGCGGCTGGGACTCGCGGGTGGACTCGCGGCTGCAAGTCGCCAGAAGCTGCACACGTGCCAAGCATACTGGAAGATGAACAGTCATGCTAGCTGGAGCACTACAGGACAAAACAGGACAACTGGCCATACGGTTATCTCGCGACTGGAACTCGCGACTTAGTTAAGCCGCGAGCCACCCCTGTTTTGGAAAAACCTGACGTTTCGCATTCCTCTCCACTCTAGTATAAATACCCTTTTAACCCACGATTGAGAGAGGGCTTCCAGAGAGAATTTTGAGAGAGAAACCCTAAAGAAAAACCAGATTGTTTCACCCACAATCTCTACCTTAGAGTCTCATCAAATTCCCTCACTCTCTTCCTCTCCATTGTCAAATCCTTGAGAGGCATTATACCAAACCTGGTTCTCACCATTATCATCTCTGTGAGACAGTCGTTTGGAGTTTTGGGAAGCAGTTAGGAAGGAGCCAATCTTCATTGGTTGATGCTACGGTGTAGTAGCGGAATCCGGAAAGCTAGAAAAGAAAAAGGTTCGGCGCAACCTCGTTGGAGCAAGAAGCTTGGAGGGCTTAGGTGCATTAGGTAGATTAGGCTTGGAGGGTCTATTGCTGTCCTTGTATCCCAACTGTATTTTCTAGTGGATTGATTACCGCTTGGAGGGCGGCGGAGAGGTTTTTCGCCGAGGTCTTCGGTTTCCTCTTCGATAACACATCGCGTGTTGTCCTTGTGTTTGCATCTTCCTTCCTCTCTATCTTTGCCTTTATATTATCTGCTATGATTTTATTATGTTATGGCTTAGATAGTGTTTATTCTATTTCTCATTATAGCATATGTTAAGTTTCCGCACACTTGTTGTTTGACATATTGCTTGTGTTGGTTAAGTTGGTTTTTGGGGGTCTAAACGTTCAAAAGTGTTTTTGTACACGTTTTTGAACTTACAGAAAAACTTTGTATTCCTATCTCCATGCTTTAACCAGGATACCTAAGGTCATTGCGCCCAAAATATGTCCTGCTTAAGAAGAAGATCATCTAATTTTTTGCTTACTACCAGGACTTCCTCTCTGCTCTCCTCTGTTAACTCTTCTTCATTCATCTTTTAAATCTTTTTAGTCAAATGTTTTATCTCATCTGTATCAGGAGCTGTTTCGGCCGAACCCTAGGCCAACAATTCTGCCCCACAACCCTTAATCTTATCCACTGTTGTACGTAAACTAGCTGCCACTCCACCCGAATTAACCCAAGAATCCATTACCACTCCTTCGAACTCATCCCACATCAGCCAAGATTCTTCAAACTTGAAACCACAAGGCCCTCCTCCTCTAAAATCATGGTCTGTTCTAGTTTGAAGAAAAATCGAGATAGGGTCAAATGCATGGCTAAACCCATGGCTGAAAGTACTAGAAGAAAACTTTTCCTTCTACTCACAATTTGCAACGGCTTGATCCAATCCTTCTCTAGTATTTGCTGCCCCAGGTCTTTTGTTGTTCTACATAAATTTATACCCTTGAAAACCCAAATCAAATAAGTTACATAACTCCAGTGCTGCTTGAAACACTTCCATCTGTTTATACTGAGGTGGATGTCTACTTTGCTTTTCTAACTGGTGAAGAATTGCATTGAAATCTCCTACACAACACCATCGCCCATCCACAAATGAGGAAATATGTGATAATAGCGCCCAGGATTTTTTTTTTTTTTTTTTCACTTGCTTCTGGCCGCCTATAGAAACCTGTTAAAAACCCAGTAAAACCATCATCCTCGACCACCTTCGCTAATATATGATTCTTTGTAAAATTAATAACATCTAATTGAACCTCAGATTTCCATATCAATGCTAAACCTCCCCCAAAATAAGGCTTCTTTACAATGAACTTATTCAGAAAAGGCAACTTTCTACCATGTTTTGCAAAACTGTCTTTATCCAGTCTTGTCTCCATTAAGAAACAAACTGTGGAAGCTTGATCCCTCACTAACTTGTGAAGGCTTCGAACTGTCCAAGAGTTCCTAAGTCCTTGGCAGTTCCAACTGAGAAGCTTCATTGCATTCAGCAAAGGTGCATAGGCACCCCTGCCATTTCCTCTGAATTAGAATCGACACTGCTTTTTCCCTACTTCACCACTTCAAGTTGCTCATCCTCACCCAGGTTGCTGCCCTTTCTGCTTGTAATTTGTTTCCCCAAAACAGACTTGGCCCCTTCCTTAATGAGTTCCACAGGCCCAATTTCCATGTGTCGTAGCCTAGTCCATGTTGCCTTTGGTTTTGGGCTTTAAGGCCCAATTCCAGACTCTGCAATCACCACGTGCATGGGATCTTCCACTTCAACACTATCCTCTGCATTTGAATTTGGCACCATGACTTTAGTATCAAATACACCAAATCCCACCCCTTCCTTATCTGTCACCTCAATCCCATTAATCTCGATTGTCACATATTTCACTTCTAAATATGTTCCTTGTTTTCCGTAGTTCCCTTCCTTATGTAACTCATCTTGTTCCCTAGGGTTAGGGACAGTTGTCCCACCATCCACCGCCTCTCCTCTGTGGCTGACCTGACTAGTCCGGACCTCCCCCATTTGAACCTCCCTAACTACTTCTTCCCTATTAGAATTCCTGCAAGGAGGTGAATGATTTTGGCCACCCATAGCCTTCAGCCAATCCCCATATTTACAGATTACCTCCCCTTCATTCTTGGTTAAAGCAAAATATGAGGCACAATGCTTTAAATCATGTCCTAGTAAACCAAAATGATGGCAAAACAAGGGAAGTCGCTCATACTTAAAAGTAACCTAATGACTTGTACCGTCTGAATCAGCCAAGAACACCTCCTCAGATCGGTTTTGCTAATGGAATAGCAACTTTAATCCTCATAAAATAGCACTAGCCCTCAGGCTTTTGTTTTTTCTCCACCTCAACCACCAAGCCCAATCTACTTCCCACAGCCTTTGCAATTTTACCAAATCAAAGGAGCACCCCCTATTTGCACCGAAAGGGAAACTAAATCAAACTTAACATTGTCATCCATCATCCCTACTTTCCATTGAAGCAACATCAAAACCTTAGGCACACAATTCATCTCAAACTCGGATTGGAATTTGAGTTGAAATAAATTTGTTCCCACCTCAACAATCTGGACAGCTTCCTCCAATCCCCATTCCCTTTTCAAAGTACTTATGGCTGCCCTCTTATTAAAGGGGCGACAAGTAAGGAACTTCCCAATCAGACTAAGTGCACAATTCTCCAGCCCTTCTTTTCGTCCTTCATCCGGAATCTCAATAATCTCTTTTTCCTTCGAAGTCAATCTCATGTTCTCCAGTATACTCATAACATCTTCTGCCATGATAGCCAAATTATTAAAAGAAAAGACAAAGCAAACCCTTAGGAAGCCTAAGGAAGGGATATCTCGTAATAACGAGAGAGAGAACTCCTACTAGCAAGGAGAACATATATATATATATATATATATATTTCTTTATATTTCCTTTAAAACCATGGTTTAGTTGCTGGTTTACTTTGATAACGAACTTTATAGTAATGAAATTAGACCGGAATTCAAATGAACCTTAACATACACAATTTGAAAATAAAACGAAGAAGTTGGCATCTGATCTGCTTGCTGATCGGCTACACACAATTTGAAAATAAAACAAAGAAGTTTGCAACTTCAACGGTTTAATTTTATTGATTTTCATTCTTTATTATTTAATGTGTATAAAAAGAAAATAAAAAGAGTAGAAAAATTTTCGGTTCAAACCAGTGCTTCGTATGTGTCTGTCTGGTTTGGAAATTGTATATATATATATATATATATATATGGATCCATAATTGGTTGACTAATTTAACATATTTAAGAATATTAAAAAATAAAAATAAAATCCTTAGAGCATTCCCATCAAACCTTTCAAAAATTTTAGCATTTAGCATCTCAAAAAACCAATTTATCAATTTTAACAACTCATTTTACAATACACCCAACATCAAAAATTCTATTTTTACCTTCATCTCATTAAAATAATATACACAACTTATTAAAATAAAATAAAACTTCCAAAAAAAGTTCATAGAACCAACCACTTTCACCACCACCACCACCACCACCATCTTGGCAGCCAAAAAAAAAAAAAAAACCACCACCACGACACAACAACAACCACCATTGAAAGTTCAAAAACGTGTACAAAAACACTTTTGAACGTTTAGACCCCCAAAAACCAACTTAACCAACACAAGCAATATGTCAAACAATTAATGTGCGGAAACTTAACATATGCTATATTATGGAATTGGTTAAACAACTATCTAAGCCATAACAAATTAAACCACAGCAGATAATGTAAAGGCAGAGATAGAGAGGAAGGAAGATGCAAACACAGCGATAACACCAGACATGTTATCGAAGAGGAAATCGAAGACTTCGGCGAAAAACCTCTCCGCCGCCCTCCAAGTGGTAATCAATCCACTAGAAAATATAGTTGGGATACAAGGACAGCAATAGACCCTCCAAGCCTAATCTACCCAATGCACCTAAGCCCTCCAAGCTTCTTGCTCCAACGAGGTTGCGCCGAACCTTTTTCTTCTCTAGCTTACCGGATTCCGCTACTACACCGTAGCATCAACCAATAAATATTGGCTCCTTCCTAACTGCTTCCCAGAACTGCAAACGTCTGTCTCACAGAGATGATAATGGTGAGAACCAGGTTTGGTTATAAGGCCTCTCAAGGATTTGACAATGGAGAGGAAGAGAGTGAGGGAATTTGATGAGACTCTAAGGTAGAGATTGTGGGTGAAACAATCTGATTTTTCTTTAGGGTTTCTCTCTCAAAATTCTCTCTGGAAGCTCTCTTTCAATCGTGGGTTAAAAGGGTATTTATACTGGAGTGGAGAGGAATACGAAATGTCAGGTTTTTCCAAAACAGGGGTGGCTCGCGGCTTGACCTCGCGGCTTGACTAAGTCGCGAGTTCCAGTCGCGAGATAACCGTATGGCCAGTTGTCCTGTTTTGTCCTGTAGTGCTCCAGCTAGCATGACTGTTCATCTTCCAGCATGCTTGGCACGTGTGCAGATTCTGGCGGGTTGAAGCCGCGAGTCCAGCCGCGAGTCCCAGCCGCGACACTCTGTTTTCTTGCACACTCTTGAGCAATCTTCACTCTATCTCACTCACTACCCTTACAACAATCCCACCTAAATACAGGGTTACTAAATGCTGAATTACAAGCAAATTTGGCACGGAATAAAGCCAATTAGATGGTTGAATAAATTCAACCTTACAATCTCCCCCTTTGGCTATTCCGTGACAAAACCCTAAAAACAGACTCTAGACTTAAACTGTGAGTTGGGAACAGTTGAACAAAACTCACTCACACCTAACTCTAGAAGCTGTGAAGCACTTGAATCATATGAACAATATACTCCTGAAACACAACAATACACTTTGATTATTGTAAGCAGAAAACTATGAATGCATATGAAACAAGCTGAAATGTGATCAAGCAAAGATGGAGTAATATACAACCCATGGCTTGATCAACCAAGTGAACACCACAAGGTAGTGATCACAGTGTTCATTCACACTTGGAATGAACACAAGGACATACAAGTTAACAAGCACAAGGCAAGTCACTTGTATGCTCAACACTCAACCAATGCATAGCACACAAGGCATATGCATCTAGGAACAATCCTACAAGGGCACAAGAGTGACAGTACAGTAAACCACAATGCAGAACATTTGGAACAAAGTACTGATTTCAACATAGCATAAAGGCTGCACTTAAGCATGGTACAAACCACAAGGCCTACAAATATGCTTAATAACATAACCCTAACAGCTTACAAAAGCAAATGGGTACAAACCAATATTTCCTGAATAACAGTTTTACAAAACATAATATATCAACTTAAAGATGAAAAATATAAAGGCACTCCCCCTTAGATAAAGACGCTCCCCCTTAGGGTAATATCCTCCCCTTCTGATTAAGCCTATCACTCCCCCTTTTTGTCATGGAATAGGCTAGTCATCCTCTTCTAGCTTTCTCTGAATTTGATCCAGCCGGGTTTGAAGAGAAGTAAGCTTCATATCCCATCGGTTGCTTTGATGATGTAGAGAAGCAGTGAGACCAGACACCTTTGAATTCAGCTCGTGGACAGAGGAGACAATGAGATCAAGTTTCTCATCGAGGGAGAGATTACTGAACGGAGGAGCACTGTGAGATGCAGAAGTTTCTGGTTTGGCCCTCTTCCGACTATGTCCAACACTGGCATTGTATGTGCGCATGTTGATTGGGCTCGGTTTAGGAAGAGGAGACTCATCAGCTGTTGGATAGATTCCCTTGAGCTTCAAGATCCGGGAAATGAGACTGCAAAAGGGAATGCATATCCGAGACTCATTTCGGAGAACCGTTTTGCGCAGAACATGAAAGATATGTGCACAAATGTCGATTTCTTCATCAGAGATGAGATCATGAAGAAACAAGGCACGTCCGAGATTCATATACCCAGTACTTGATAAAGGGTACAAATTGTGAAACATCACAATCGTAAGCACTCTCAGTTTCGGAGAAAGAGAGGAAACACTGATGGATTTTCCATTTGGTGAGAACTCCAAATCTTGACCAAGGCTTTGTTTGAGAAGCTCCTCATCAGGACATAGATCATCATAGACCGGTGAATGACGAAAAATGGGTCTGTTGATGTGAAGAATTTCTGCCAGGTATGTAGGAGAGATAGAAAAGCTCTTTTGCCGAACCCAGCACTTAAGTTCATCTCCTTCCACAATTGTGTTAGCATAAAATTCTTTAACCAACTCTTCATACACGATATCCGGATCAGAGAGAAGGTAATTCCAATCCTTGTGAGCAAAACATATCTGAATTTCAGTGTTGTGAAGGGAGGGCAGATCCACAGCTCGCTCTAGTAATGGTGTGGCATGAACAAAACAATTCTCATATGACTGATAGGCTGAGTAAGATCTGAACTTAGTGGGATCGAATCGCTGTGATGAAGAGCGAGTCACTTTTGGGAGAGGTGTGTCTTCATCAACATCAATAACGGGTTCCTTCCCTTTGGAAGAACCTCCTTTCACAGCAGCCTTTTTGAATGGAGACATGACCAGTCTGCATTATCAACAAAGGAAATGACAGAACACAATCCAGCAGACTATATCAGCAGTGGTTTAGTGAAAATATAGAAACAATGAAGAAACCCTAACAGTTGGATGAGTATGGTCAGAAAGAACAATGAGGGACACCAAAAGCCCAAATTAGAATAACACAGTAGAGAGAGAACAAATATAGCCACATAATCAGCTGAAAACGGACCAAAATCAACAACACATCAACAAGAGACCATACAAGATCAAAGTGAAGCATGATAGAAACAGCAGATCAGTCAAAAATTAACTAACCCTAGCTAAGCACATGAAGAAGAACACAACCAACAAAATGAATTAGCTCAAAATCATAAGCACAGGCTACCATAAGCTAAGAAAGGACAACGATGACATCACAAAACCCATCTCAAAACCCAACATAAAAACACAAGCAAGAGTGAATAAGTCAGAGGGAAAAAAAAACATTAGGAAAATTAGGGTGCAGGACAGAGAACCATACCTGTTAATCGACGATTTTTAGCTGAGAAGAAGCAAACAATGGAGATCGACAATGGAGGCACGGTGTGAAAGGGAAAGTGCAGAAGTAAAAGACAATGAACAGTCACAAAAAGGTCGAGGGAAAACAGAAAATTTTAAAAACTGTCCCTGTTTGTCTAAAACACGCGATTTTCACGACTGGATTAAGTCGCCACACAGTCGCCAGCTCAAGCCGCCAGAATACACAAGAACAAAATTTTGAAAAAATTTGTCTAAGTGTTTTTCGCGACTGGAAGGTCTACCCGCGAGTGAGTCGCTAGCTGAGCCGCGAAAATCTCTGAGTGAACTCGCGACTGGACCTTCTACTCGCGAACAAGTCGCCAAAAATGACCAGCAAAGATGCGACTGAGGCCCGCGACTTGACACACCCGCGACTGAGCCGCCAAAACAGGGCAAAAACTGTATTTTGGAAATTTTCAGATTTTCAACCAAAATACTTTCCAAAAACACCTAAAACACTCAAAAATCTTTTTGTGCTTGAAACAACAAAGATTGAGCATGTGAAAACATATTTCATCAAGTACAATCACACAAATGAATATGGCATTTATCGAACATAAACTTGTGTGTTGTGTGTGGATATCAACAATGAGATAGTCCTTTGTCGAATGTAAAGCTTCAATGATCAATTCAATCAAGGCATACACAATTGGCACTAGATCATGTGACCAATCTCAATTATAGAAATATGAATATATGACTTCCCACATAACTTGATAACATAATTTGGAGCTTTTCATTTGACTCCACTTTCAAACATAACATTTGATCTTTTTAGGCACTCAAATCTCATTGTGAGAGTGATATATGACATTTCTCATTGAAGAACAGGCCTTTGGCCTTTTTGAAAGAAATTTTACTTTTAATATTGAAAGTTCAAAAAACGTGTACAAATACACTTTTGAACGTTTAGACCCCCAAAAACCAACTTAACCAACACAAGCAATATGTCAAACAACTAGTGTGCGGAAACTTAACATATACTATAATATGGAATAGGTTAAACAACTATCTAAGCCATAACAAAATAAAACCACAGCAGATAATGTAAAGGCAGAGATAGAGAGGAAGGAAGATGCAAACACAGCGATAACACCAGATATGTTATCGAAGAGGAAACCGAAGACCTCGGCGAAAAACCTCTCCGCCGCCCTCCAAGCGGTAATCAATCCACTAGAAAATATAGTTGGGATACAAGGACAGCAATAGACCCTCCAAGCCTAATCTACCCAATGCACCTAAGCCCTCCAAGCTTCTTGCTCCAACGAGGTTGCGCCGAACCTTTTTCTTCTCTAGCTTACCGGATTCCGCTACTACACCGTAGCATCAACCAATAAAGATTGGCTCCTTCCTAACTGCTTCCCAGAACTCCAAACGACTGTCTCACAGAGATGATAATGGTGAGAACCAGGTTTGGTTATAATGCCTATCAAGGATTTGACAATGGAGAGGAAGAGAGTGAGGGAATTTGATGAGACTCTAAGGTAAAGATTGTGGGTGAAAACAATCTGGTTTTTCTTTAGGGTTTCTCTCTCAAAATTCTCTCTGGAAGCTCTCTTTCAATCGTGGGTTAAAAGGGTATTTATACTGGAGTGGAGAGGAATGCGAAACGTCAGGTTTTTCCAAAACAGGGGTGGCTCGCGGCTTGACCTCGCGGCTTGACTAAGTCGCGAGTTGCAGTCGCGAGATAACCGTATGGCCAGTTGTCCTGTTTTGTCCTGTAGTGCTCTAGCTAGCATGACTGTTCATCTTCCAGCATGCTTGGCACGTGTGCAGATTCTGGCGGGTTGAAGCCGCGAGTCCAGCCGCGAGTCCCAGCCGCGACACTCTGTTTTCTTGCACACTCTTGAGCAATCTTCACTCTATCTCACTCACTACCCTTACAACAATCCCACCTAAATACAGGGTTACTAAATGCTGAATTACAAGCAAATTTGGCACGGAATAAAGCCAATTAGATGGTTGAATAAATTCAACCTTACAATCTCCCCCTTTGGCTATTCCGTGACAAAACCCTAAAAATAAACTCTAGACTTAAACTGTGAGTTGGGAACAGTTGAACAAAACTCACTCACACCTAACTCTAGAAGCTGTGAAGCACTTGAATCATATGAACAATATACTCCTGAAACACAACAATACACTTTGATTATTGTAAGCAGAAAACTATGAATGCATATGAAACAAGCTGAAATGTGATCAAGCAAAGATGGAGTAATATACAACCCATGGCTTGATCAACCAAGTGAACACCACAAGGTAGTGATCACAGTGTTCATTCACACTTGGAATGAACACAAGGACATACAAGTTAACAAGCACAAGGCAAGTCACTTGTATGCTCAACACTCAACCAATGCATAGCACACAAGGCATATGCATCTAGGAACAATCCTACAAGGGCACAAGAGTGACAGTACAGTAAACCACAATGCAGAACATTTGGAACAAGGTACTGATTTCAACATAGCATAAAGGCTGCACTTAAGCATGGTACAAACCACAAGGCCTACAAATATGCTTAAAACATTAACCCTTAAAAGCTTACAAAAGCAAATGGGTACAAACCAGAAATTCCTGAATAACATCATCAAAATGTATTAAGAATTAAACCAAGAGTATATGAGTTAGAAACAGTTATACACCAAAACACAGTGTATCAAAAACCATAAAAACACTAATAGTACTCAAAAACATAAACATATATAACCACAGTTTCTGTTTTTGACAGCTCCCCCTCAACTCATTACTCCCCCTCAACTAATTACACCCCCTTAAGCTTTTCTGCTTCTGCACTTAATCATCCATGAACTTCTCCCCCTTTTTGACAGGAATTGCCAAAGGGTCACTTGTCATGCTGAGTTGTGAAGCTGTCAAGTGTAGCAGCCAAGACATCAATCTGGTCTTGCATGGCTCTCATCCTGTCAGAGTGCTCAGATTGAACTGCCCTGATCCCATCAAGCCTTTCCAGAATGATCTGGAAAGCATCTGGAGGTGTGTCTGCAGAGGTTGAAGCTCTGTGTCTTTTGCCACTTCTCCTAGGAGTTGAAGTTGATGTAAGCCCTGCTGCCTCTGCTTCAGTCTCCATTGGAGCAGCCTCTCCTTCATCACCTTCATCTTCTTCTCCTGGAAGCCTAGAACTTATCCTTTTGCAGGTAAGCTTGTTGATTGCAGAGGGTGTGGACATGTGACTTATGTCTTGAGGAATTGGAACACCTTTACTCCTAAAAATCCTCATTAGCAAACTTGGAAAGATCAATTTAGGTCTAGATGTTGTTCTTGTCTCATCCACAATGATGTCAAAGATGTGGGAACTTATATCTATGAAGTTCTTTTCTTTGAGATCCATCAGAAAGATTGCTCTAGCACAATTGATTGTGGTCAACTTCTTAATAGGATAGAGGTTAAACATCATGATTATGGTTAGAACCCTCATGTCCACTGGAAAGGCAGTGGTATTCAAACACTTCCCTTCTCTCTGCCCACCTATCCTCTGTTGAACTGTTTCAATAGAGACACTCCTATCCTTGAAATTGATAAACTCCTCATCATCCAAACCTTCAAGCCCTAGTACTTCATCTATGACATGAGCATCCAAGACAAATTCTTTACCCCTCACCCAGCAACTCAATTCATTATCCTTTATCACAGCATTTGAGTAAAATTCCCTAATTAAGGGTTCACACACAGCAGGGAAACCACCCAAAAGCTTTTCCCAACCTCTTCCTTCAAAACAACTGGGAATAAAAGTTTGCCTTAAGTCCTCCAAATCCACAAATCTCTCTTGAATGATTCCTGCATTCAAGAAGTTATCCTTGTATCTCTCAAAATGGTGAACTGACCTCAACAATCTAGGATCCATCTTTAATCTCTTGTCAGCCTTCTTTGCAGTAGATTTCTTCTTCTGAGGTGAGGGAGCCATCTGTGAACAATCAGAAAAGGCCACAACAACCTATAGCAATATATGTGCATAACCAATCAGTACCATGAAATAAACAGAGAGAGATACATCAACCATACAAATGAGCTTCAAAACTTAACGACAAGCTACTTAGTTCAAACATATGGGTATATCAAGTCTAGGATAGGAAACACATGAACAACATGGTGAAACTTTCCCAAAGGCAGATAACTGACATTGAGACAAAAAAAATGATATGGCACTCAAACAATATATTGATCCTAACAGGAGCTTCCCACAGATTAACACACTAAAAACATGCAAATCTATCACAGTAAAACTCACATCCTCAGAACAAACCAATAGAAATCACTCAACAGCTCAAAAATCAGATTGGAATAGAATAAACACTTAGCTAATCACAAGATGAAGAGCAATAAACAAATGACAATCCTTTAACACAAACTATAGCAACAACATTCACAAGCTAAGCAAGAACAAGGAGCAGAGACCGAAACACAAACCCATTTCAAAAACACAATCATATGCGAAAAATCAAGAGTAAAACTACAAAATCAAGTAGAAAAGAGTGTAAAACAGAAAACCCATACCTGTAACTTGAAGATTTTGAGCTACAAGAGTGCAACACAAGAGATTGGAAAAGAGAGCACGGAGTGTTTTGGGAGGGAGAGAGTTTAGAGAGGAGATGAACAGTCACAAAAATTCGAGGGAAAAACTGAAAAAGTTTAAAAACTGCTCCTGTTTCTGCAAAACACGCGATTTTCGCGACTGGATTAAGTCGCCACACAGTCGCCAGCTCAAGCCGCCAAAAGACACAAGAACAAAATTTTGAAAAAAATTTTTCTAAGTGTTTTTCGCGATTGGAAAGTCTACTCGCGAGTGAGTCGCGAGCTGAGCCGCGAAAATCTCTGAGTGAACTCGCGACTGGACCGTCTACTCGCGAACAAGTCGCCAAAAATGGCCAGCGAGGCTGCGACTGAGGCCCGCGACTTGACACACCCGCGACTGAGCCGCCAAAACAGGGCAAAACTGTATTTTTGAAATTTTTAGATATTTCAACCAAAATACTTTCCAAAAACACCTAAAACACTCAAAAATCTTTTTGTGCTTTAACAAACAAAGATTGAGCATGTGAAAACATATTTCATCAAGTACAATCACATAAATGAATATGGCATTTATTGAACATAAACTTGTGTGTTGTGTGTGGATACCAACAATGAGATAGTCCTTTGTCTAATGTGAAGCTTCAATGATCAATTCAACCAAGGCATACACAATTAGCACTAGATCATGTGACCAATCTCAATTATAGAAATATGAATATATGACTTCCCACACATAACTTGATAACATAATTAGGAGCTTTTCATTTGACTCCAATAACAATCATAACATTTGATCTTTTTGCTCTTTTGAGTCACTCATCTCTCATTGTGAGAGGGATATATAACATTTCTCTTTGAAGAACAGGCCTTTGGCCTTTTTTGAATGAAATTTCACTTTTAACATAAGTCGCTTACCCTTTTTCCTAGTCAAATACTAGAATGTGCGACAGGCTTTTGCAGCTCAATATCTCTTTTCATTTGGAGATTTACATTTGGTGAGCTCTTTTTAGCAAAACATAAAATAAAAAGTGGGAAGAGATATAGACACAAGTCTATGCATGTCTCAAGATCAACATAACCATTCACTAATCATTCATGACAAGTTTGAAGATCTATTTACAACAATCACATAGATTTCAAGATTTTTCCCATAGTGATATGAGTGCATGAAAACAAGCAATGCTCGAAAATGCACAAAGCCATTAGCATAAAGATACAAGGCAAAACAAGTTTTGAGACAAAATCTCAACAAAGTCAATCAAGCATTTTGATTTTCTACTTTTTATGTGATTTTTGGATTTTTGACACAACATACAAAAAGGATTGATAAAAACAAACAAAAACATAAACATAAGAGGATAAGCAAACAATCAACAACAAAAACAGCAAGCACACCAAACAAACATTGTCACAAGGCATAGGAAGTATTAATGCATGGACATGTTGTAATGCTTATGCATGAGTACCCCTTTTCACCCACACGTCACTTGCGTTTGGGGTGATTTCCTTAAAGGATTGGGTACGGGAGTTAGGGCTATCAAACCTTCGTGAGAAGCTTTCCAAGCAGTTGGTGAATGCACCAATCATCTTCATCACGTTCACTATTCCGGGATCTCCATGTTGCTCTCTAGATTGATCACCTGCCCAAGTTCTCCTATCAGCTCTTGGTCCTCCTGACCTTTGAGGAGTTGCACTGTTCTTTGCTCTCAGCTTTTGGCAATTTGGTCGAGTGTGCCCTTGAAGTCCGTAATAATGGCACACATACATTCCTCTAGGACCTCTTTGTGGTCGTGGACGTGACTTGGCACGAGATTCAGACCTGCCCACAGATTGATTACGGGAATTCAGCACCCGTTGGTTCACCAAATTCTTCTTCTCATCCACCTCTAGCTTCTCACCAGTATGTTCATCTACAACTGGATCTTTTGCCTTCACAAACTTCACTTCTTTAGCGATATTTACAGATGAACTACTTCCTCCGGTATACCCCAATCCGGATTTGTTTGAGAAGCTCTTTTGAGATGATATAACATCATCTAGCTTCTTGGTGGTGACCCTCTCTATTTTTGCATTTGCTTGAACAACCTCATTCTCAAGGAATCTCACTTTAGTGTAAGCTTCGGATAATTCACCATTCAGAGTTTCAATCTCACATTTGGCCTCCCTATATCGGATTAGGAGACTTTTGTAGTCCTCCTCAGCCTTCTTCATCTTTCTCACAGCAGCCTTGGCAACCCTTGTGTATTCACCGGACTTCTCCAAGAGTGAGTTGTAATTTTCTTGAAGAGTTTCTGTGCTTTCTTCTTCTTCAGCTTCTGATTCTTCAACAATTCTTAGTGATTCATCATCACTATGATCTCCAAGGTCTTGTACAAGCACACTCAACTCATCCGAAGACTCAACATGAGCAATAGTCATGAAAGCTGAATAGTTCCCTTCTCCATCACAGCTATCTTCAGATTCTGAGTCGAATGAGTCTGAATCACTCAAGGTCGTGGCATACACCTTGCCTTTCGATTTCAAATAATTAGGACATTCCTTCTTGAAGTGTCCATGCCCGTTGCATTCAAAACAAGTGACATCTTGTGTGAATTGGGATTCTTTTCCATCTTTCCTTTTGAAATCCCTCTTCTCCCTTCCAGAATTTTGGAATTTTCTCTTATCATCAAATTTTCCATCGTTTTTGAATTTCAAAAACTTTCTGAAATTTTTAACAAGATAGGCTACATCTTTGTCCACCTTATCTTCTCCCGATGAGCCTTCATCTTCCACCTTCTCATTAATGGTCTTTAGAGCTAGGGATTTGCTCTTCCGTTGATTTGGCAGCGACATCTCATACGTCTACAGAGACCCAACCAGCTCCTGCACCTTGATGTCATCAAGGTCCTTGCTCTCTTCAATGGCTGTCACCTTTGCACGAAAACTTTCCGGCAATGATCGAAGGATCTTCCTCACAATCTTTGAGTCCTCCATTTTCTCCCCCAAGTTAAACTTACTAACAACCACCTCATTTAGCTTCCCATAGAAGGAGTCGAAAGACTCATCTTCACTCATCTTGAGCTCCTCGAACCGAGTGGTCAGCATTTGTAACTTGGTATCTTTCACTTTCTTCGTGCCTTCATAAGTTGTTTCCAGAATTTCCCATGCTTCTTTGGCAATGGTAATGTGAGAAATCCTGTGAAATTCATCTGGAGACACACCACAGAAAATAGCATTTAGTGCTTTACTATTAGCATTAGATGCAGCAAGTGCTGCCTTATCCCAAGTGGATTTTGCTGCCTCAGGTTTTGTCCAACCAATCTCTACAGCATCCCAAACAGATTCATCAATAGAGCATAGAAAAGCTCTCATACGAACCTTCCAAAAAGCATAATTACTTCCATCAAAATATGGAGGTGCATTAAGGGATTGAGACCTATCCATCTCAAAAAGGGAGTCAAGGATCACACAATGGTAATGAAACCAAACAGCTGTGTACCCGCTCTGATACCAATTTAAAGTTCAAAAAACGTGTACAAATACACTTTTGAACGT
The DNA here is from genome assembly GCA_011696235.1 of Quercus mongolica. Taxonomy (NCBI): domain Eukaryota; kingdom Viridiplantae; phylum Streptophyta; class Magnoliopsida; order Fagales; family Fagaceae; genus Quercus; species Quercus mongolica. The sequence goes on along the minus strand of CM022241.1, from coordinate 25,758,164 downwards.
TTAGACCCCCAAAAACCAACTTAACCAACACAAGCAATATGTCAAACAACTAGTGTGCGGAAACTTAACATATGCTATAATATGGAATAGGTTAAACAACTATCTAAGCCATAACAAAATAAACCACAGCAGATAATGTAAAGGCAGAGATAGAGAGGAAGGAAGATGCAAACACAGCGATAACACCAGATATGTTATCGAAGAGGAAACCGAAGACCTCGGCGAAAAACCTCTCCGCCGCCCTCCAAGCGGTAATCAATCCACTAGAAAATATAGTTGGGATACAAGGACAGCAATAGACCCTCCAAGCCTAATCTACCCAATGCACCTAAGCCCTCCAAGCTTCTTGCTCCAACGAGGTTGCGCCGAACCTTTTTCTTCTCTAGCTTACCGGATTCCGCTACTACACCGTAGCATCAACCAATAAAGATTGGCTCCTTCCTAACTACTTCCCAGAACTCCAAACGACTGTCTCACAGAGATGATAATGGTGAGAACCAGGTTTGGTTATAATGCCTCTCAAGGATTTGACAATGGAGAGGAAGAGAGTGAGGGAATTTGATGAGACTCTAAGGTAGAGATTGTGGGTGAAAACAATCTGGTTTTTCTTTAGGGTTTCTCTCTCAAAATTCTCTCTGGAAGCTCTCTTTCAATCGTGGGTTAAAAGGGTATTTATACTGGAGTGGAGAGGAATGCGAAACGTCAGGTTTTTCCAAAACAGGGGTGGCTCGCGGCTTGACCTCGCGGCTTGACTAAGTCGCGAGTTCCAGTCGCGAGATAACCGTATGGCCAGTTGTCCTGTTTTGTCCTGTAGTGCTCCAGCTAGCATGACTGTTCATCTTCCAGCATGCTTGGCACGTGTGCAGATTCTGGCGGGTTGAAGCCGCGAGTCCAGCCGCGAGTCCCAGCCGCGACACTCTGTTTTCTTGCACACTCTTGAGCAATCTTCACTCTATCTCACTCACTACCCTTACAACAATCCCACCTAAATACAGGGTTACTAAATGCTGAATTACAAGCAAATTTGGCACGGAATAAAGCCAATTAGATGGTTGAATAAATTCAACCTTACAAATATAAGGTCGCTTACCCTTTTTCCTAGTCAAATACTAGAATGTGCGACAGGCTTTTGCAGCTCAATATCTCTTTTCATTTGGAGATTTACATTTGGTGAGCTCTTTTTAGCAAAACAAAAAATAAAGAGTGGGAAGAGATATAGACACAAGTCTATGCATGGCTCAAGATCAACATAACCATTCACTAATCATTCATGACAAGTTTGAAGATCTATTTACAACAGTCACATAGATTTCAAGATTTCTCCCACTGAGATATAGGTGCATGAAAACAAGCAATGCTCGAAAATGCACAAAGCCATTAGCACAAAGGTACAAGGCAAAACGAGTTTTAAGACAAAACTCAACAAAGTCAATCAAGCTTTTTGATTTTCCAATTTTTATGTAATTTTTGGATTTTTGACACAAGACACAAAAAGGATTGATAAAACAGACAGAAAAGAAACAACAGTAATCACAAAAGGACAAACAAACAGGAAACATGTTGCACAAAACATTAAACAAGAAAAGGTGTGTGCCTCAACACAAACAGATGAAACATATTATGAATAAGTGGAGCACACAACACACAAGAGAGTCAAGGAATTGTACCAACACCAATGGTCTTACGGAGTGATTCAAACCGTGGACCATCGAGAGGCTTGGTGAAGATATCTGCCTTTTGATTGTCGGTGTGTATGAACTCAAGACACACAACTTTTTCCTCTACCAAATCCCGAATGAAATGGTAACGTATCTCTATGTGTTTGGATTTTGAATGCTGAACAGGATTCTTGGACAGATTGATGGCACTGGTGTTGTCACAGAAAACACACATCGTTTCTTGAGGAATTCCATAGTCATGAAGTAGTTTCTTCATCCAAAGAAGCTGAGTGCAGCAACTACCAGCAGCGATGTATTCTGCCTCTGCAGTAGATAAAGACACTGAATTCTGCTTCTTGCTCATCCACGAAACAAGATTGTTACCAAGATAAAAACAGCCGCCTGAAGTGCTTTTCCGATCGTCTACACTGCCAGCCCAGTCAGCATCTGAATACCCAGCAAGACAAGCATTTGAGTCTTTTGAATACCACAGACCATAGTTTGCAGTACCATTCACATATCGAATGATTCGCTTAGCAGCAGTCAGATGAGATTCCTTCGGATTAGCTTGGTACCTGGCACAAACGCCCACACTGAAAGCAATGTCCGGTCTACTTGCTGTAAGGTAGAGCAAACTTCCTATGATGCTCCTATACAATGTAGGACTTACTTCAACTCCTGATGAATCCACATTCAGTTTAGTGGAAGAGCTCATGGGAGTGGAGGCATGTTTTTTGGAGTCTAGGCCAAACTTCTTGACAATATTTCTGGCATACTTCTCTTGAGATACAAATATACCCTCCTTCTGTTGTTTGACTTGAAGACCCAAAAAGAATGTGAGCTCCCCCACCATGCTCATCTCAAACTCCTTCTTCATCTCCTCAGAAAATTCAGTAGCACGATCTTCGATAGTTGCTCCAAACACTATGTCATCAACATAAACTTGTGCCACAAGGAGATAATCTTCATCATTTTTGACAAATAGAGTTCGATCGGCGTACCCTCTCTTGAAACCTCTATCTAAAAGATAGTGTGTAAGACGATCGTACCAGGCTCTAGGCGCTTGTTTTAAACCATATAGTGCTTTCTTCAATCTCAATACATGATCTGGAGAATGAGGATCCTCAAATCCTTTTGGTTGCTCAACATAAACCTCTTCATTTAGATATCCATTCAGAAAAGCACACTTAACATCCATTTGATAAAGTTTGAACTTCAAGGTGCACGCAATGGACATAAGGATTCGAATGGATTCGAGTCTTGCCACCGGAGCAAATGATTCATCAAAATCCACCCCTTCTACTTGTGTGTATCCTTGAGCCACCAACCGAGACTTGTTTCGAATTATCTCTCCATCTTCATCAGTTTTGTTTTTAAAAATCCACTTTGTGCCTATAACATGAACGTTCTCAGGCCGTGGAGCAAGTTCCCATACGTCATTCCTTACAAACTGATTCAGCTCTTCATGCATAGACTCAACCCAATTTTCATCTTGAAGAGCCTCTTCAACCCTTTTGGGTTCAAACTGTGCAAGATAACAGTGATACGTTACATGATTGGCTAGCAGAATATTTCCTTTCCTGAGGCGAAGACCGTCATCAAGTGATCCTATGATATTACTTTCCGGATGATTCTTGATAATTCTTGAGGATGGCCTTTTTGAAGTGGACACTTCATCACTACGAGAGATAGGAGGATGAACTTCTGGAGGAGTAAGAGGACTTGAAGTTCTAGACATCGATCTCGTTTCCCTTCTTGGGTTGATGGGAGTCGATTCTACTTCTGGTATAGGTTCTTCACCTTCTATATCCAAAGCTTCTACCTCAACATCAGGCTCTTCGGTGCTCGGCCCTTCTACATCATCAATCATTTCCACCTTAGGTAAGGCATCATCAATCTTGACATTTATGGATTCCATCACAGTCTTTGTTCTCTTGTTAAACACTCTATATGCTCGACTTGTAGTAGAGTAGCCAAGAAAAATACCTTCATCACTTCTTGCATCAAATTTCCCAAGATTCTCTCGATCATTCAAGATATAGCATTTGCTTCCAAATACCCGGAAATACTTCACTTTAGGCTTCTTCCCATTCCATATCTCATATGCAGTCTTCTGTGTACCAATTCGAAAGAAAATCCTATTGCCAATGTGACACGAGGTGTTGACAGCTTCTCCCCAAAAATTTTGTGGAATTTCCTTGTTAAGCAACATGACTCTAGCCATCTCCTGAATCACACGATTTTTTCTTTCTACCACTCCATTTTGTTGTGGAGTTTTGGGAGCTGAAAACTCTCTTTTAATTCCATTCTTCTCACAGAAGGACTCGAATCTTGCATTCTCAAATTCTCTCCCATGATCACTTCTAACTTTGGCTATTGGAATCCCCTTTTCATTTTGTAATTTCTTGCACAAAATCTCCAGCCTCTCACAAGCTTCTGATTTTTCTCTAAGGAATTCAACCCAAGTGTATCTTGAGTAGTCGTCCACAATAACCATAATATATCTTTTTCCCCCTAAGCTTTCAGTTCTGGTGGGCCCCATCAAATCAACATGAAGTAACTCCAAACAACGAGAGGTGGCTATCACATTTACCTTGTGATGACTTGCCTTAGTTTGCTTCCCCATTTGACATGCACCACAAATGGTCTTCTTTACTTTTCCAAACTTAGGAAGTCCCTCGACTGCTTCAAGTTTGGAGACTTTTGCTACTTTTTTGAAGTTGGCATGCCCAAATCTGTGATGCCACAGCTCCATCATATCCACCCGAGCACTTCTGCATGATATTGGTGCCGTGGGAACTATTCCATAACAATTATCCGTAGTCCGATTTCCTTCCAAAACCTGAATCCCCTCTTTATTGATGATCAAACATCCTTTCTTGGAGAATTGTACCAGGAAGTCGTCATCACAAATTTGAGTGATGCTCAGCAAATTCGCCTTCAGCCCTTTTATGAACAGCACATCTTTCAACAGAGGCAAACCGGGTATCTCGATGGTTCCTTTGCCTAGGACTTGAGCATGGCTTCCATCCCTAAAGGTCACATAGTCACCCACCTTTTCTTTGAGTGACTTAAACAGTGACTTATCCCCTGTCATATGGCGAGAACACCCACTATCAAGATACCACAAACATGCATTAAACACCTTTAATGAGGTATGAACAAATAGGTTCACATGTGACAAACAATCTTGACCTTCAAACACAAACTCATCATCAGGTTTCAAGCTACTTTTAGATTGATTTTTCATTTTCAGATTCTCAATCATCTCACATAACATTCTATTCTTTCTTTTATATCTCTTAATCAATGATTTTGATTCAGATATGCTACTGTGTAAGATAAGATTCTGATTCTCAAGATGTTTCAGCATGTGAACAAAAACTCTAGCATGTTCCTTAGTTAATAATAACTCAACAAGATCATCAGTAAGACTCCTTTCAGTCATATGCATAGAGATATTATCACAAACACTTGAGCTACAATTCAGCATGGTATAAACGAAAAACAACAACCACAACTCAGGGGTCTAGGATCACACAAATGGTAATGAAACCAAACAGCTGTGTATCCGCTCTGATACCAATTGAAAGTTCAAAAACGTGTACAAAAACACTTTTGAACGTTTAGACCCCCAAAAACCAACTTAACCAACACAAGCAATATGTCAAACAATTAATGTGCGGAAACTTAACATATGCTATATTATGGAATTGGTTAAACAACTATCTAAGCCATAACAAATTAAACCACAGCAGATAATGTAAAGGCAGAGATAGAGAGGAAGGAAGATGCAAACACAGCGATAACACCAGACATGTTATCGAAGAGGAAACCGAAGACCTCGGCGAAAAACCTCTCTGCCGCCCTCCAAGCGGTAATCAATCCACTAGAAAATATAGTTGGGATACAAGGACAGCAATAGACCCTCCAAGCCTAATCTACCCAATGCACCTAAGCCCTCCAAGCTTCTTGCTCCAACGAGGTTGCGCCGAACCTTTTTCTTCTCTAGCTTACCGGATTCCGCTACTACACCGTAGCATCAACCAATAAATATTGGCTCCTTCCTAACTGCTTCCCAGAACTCCAAACGTCTGTCTCACAGAGATGATAATGGTGAGAACCAGGTTTGGTTATAAGGCCTCTCAAGGATTTGACAATGGAGAGGAAGAGAGTGAGGGAATTTGATGAGACTCTAAGGTAGAGATTGTGGGTGAAACAATCTGATTTTTCTTTAGGGTTTCTCTCTCAAAATTCTCTCTGGAAGCTCTCTTTCAATCGTGGGTTAAAAGGGTATTTATACTGGAGTGGAGAGGAATGCGAAATGTCAGGTTTTTCCAAAACAGGGGTGGCTCGCGGCTTGACCTCGCGGCTTGACTAAGTCGCGAGTTCCAGTCGCGAGATAACCGTATGGCCAGTTGTCCTGTTTTGTCCTGTAGTGCTCCAGCTAGCATGACTGTTCATCTTCCAGCATGCTTGGCACGTGTGCAGATTCTGGCGGGTTGAAGCCGCGAGTCCAGCCGCGAGTCCCAGCCGCGACACTCTGTTTTCTTGCACACTCTTGAGCAATCTTCACTCTATCTCACTCACTACCCTTACAACAATCCCACCTAAATACAGGGTTACTAAATGCTGAATTACAAGCAAATTTGGCACGGAATAAAGCCAATTAGATGGTTGAATAAATTCAACCTTACAACCATCATCAACAACCCACAACAAAACCCATTAAAATAGACCAACACCACCAGCCGCAACAGCCACCATCACAATCACAAGCCACCAAAAAAAAAAAAAAAAAAAATCCACCAAGACCACCACCACTAAAAAAAAAAAAAAAAAAAGCCTACCATTACTACCATGACCTGGAGAGAGAGCAAACCCACCACAGCACCACCACCGCAACACACCGAACCCATGACCCAAAATTCACCACCATTACCATAGCACAACAAACCACTACCCAAAACCATTTACCACCACCACAATTTTTTTTTTTTTTTTTTTGGGAGAGAGTTTGAGCAAGAGGAGAAGAAGAAGAGCAAAAAGAGATAAAAAAAGACAAATGGAAAAGAATGGAGGAGGAGAAGAGCGAGCGAGAATGGAATAAAAAAATTATTGTTTTTAAGATTGTTACTACAGTAAGCTGTCAAAGATAAAAGCTTACTATAGCTTGGGTGCTAAATGTTTTAGCTTTAGCATCATTGATGTAGATGCATTTTATTGTTTGTGTTGCTAAAAATTAACATTTTAACATTTTGAAAGCTTTGATATGAATGCTCTTATGCCCCTATTCCGTGGAACACATGTAAAATGTTAGACTATGTTTAAATTATTATATTGGTTTGTTTCTTAACCAAGCTTCAAGGTCCCTGTGCAAGCCAATTTTGTTCAAGTGATTTCATCAGCGCAATTGGCAAAGCAATCATAATTTCGACCCGAAAGTGCATCAGTTGTCATTATTAAACTAGGACTTCAAACAAAGGCTAATTCGCTCAATTACCCAAGTTGCCACAATCTGCATTTCAATTGAATCTTTGAGGATTTTTTAAAACAACAAAAATCTTCCTACGTTCACCCAAACCTACGTTCACTTGGCCATCTACTTTGCCTTCTTTTATCAATTTCAACATGGGTCTGACTCAACCTTCCTCCACGATAAGCTTCCCAAGCTGAGTGAACAGTACATGGAACATATTTTTTGGCCATTTCAGGTAATGCTAGCAACTCCGCGGGGATATTTTTTGGTCGGCCGGTAGCTTTGTGACATCCTCGACAATTTTCAAAGGATTTCAGATTTCAGATTTTTTATTAAATATCTGGGTGAGTGAGTTTGTAATGGGATTATAATTATGTATATTAGTGCTTACTCTTTATTTGAAAAAAGATGATGTGTCACTGTATTATTGTAGGGGTAAAATTGAGCTTTTACAGCAGGTCGTTGTGAAATTCGGACTCTTTGTTTTATTATACAAACCCATGTGAAAGGGTTAAATGTTTCTCAAAATAGCGGTTTGACTTTGTATATCATACCCTCTAAATCCAAGGTGTTATATTTGGAGTCGCAACTTATTTTAATTTTTTTAAGTCATTAGCAAAGTAACCAAACCATAAAATAAAAAGAATTCCTCCTTTTATTGATTAAAAAAAATGTAATTTACATAAATTTGAATATAATTAGAACATTACATAACCTTGGTTCTAGATACAATTTATCAAATTACACAGCTTAAAGTCCTAATTATTAAAAAAAAAATGAAAATTACATTTGGATATGAACCATCAATCTAAGATCAAAGACTAAATTACTAGGAGTGAAAGTGTTAGGAGCCTACCTTACTCAATGAATTGGTTTCTAGATTGTGATGGCCAACATGTTAATGAAAAACAAAAAACAACATTGTTAGGTTCTAAATATTTAAGAATTAAATATTTAGAATCATTAATGTATGGTGTTGGCAAACCGAGATTAAAACATGTCTAGTCAAGGTGTTTAGGCAATGCTTAAATAAGGGTGTTTCAAGTTTTCAAGTCCAGTTGTTTGCAGAAAAGAAAAGTGAGGTTCTACCTTTCTTGACCGATCGAGAATTAGGCTCGACCGATAGAAAATCGCAGGTATATAGTTTTTCTGCAGAATTTTTAAATAGGCCCAAGCCTGGGCCTGCAAAAATGTTTAGGATTTCCACTTAAACTTCTACACATATACAAGGGAAACCCTAGCCACGTTTTGGAGGTGCTGAAGAAGAATTGTGTGTTACTCTTTGTGAGATTTGAGAGGTTCTGTACCTTCTAACAACACAAGAAATCTACCAGAGCTAAAACTACAATAAAAAATTGGTAGAACTAGTTGCTGGATCAAGATCGACAAGTGAAGGTGATTTGAAACCTTTGAGTGGAGCCTCAAAATCACAAGCAAGGTGGCTTATGTTGATGTAAATCCAAGAAGAGATGGAGTCTGTAGATTTGAAGCTTACATGTGGTCGTGTTAGTAAGTTACTACTGGAGGTAGCATTAGATTTAAGGTTAAATCTTTTGTAAAAACTTCGATTCTCTTATAATGGATTTGGTTTACCTTAAGGATAGTTTCATTGATTTTTCTGGGAAATCATATCGTGATGTTATTTACTTTTCTGCATCTTTGTATGATATGATATATTTGTGTTTAACCTAGATCTGAATAATTAATTTAAGTAATCACTTTGTTAATAAATTTAGTTAAACAATCTATTTAAAGGGTCTAAACGAACTTTCAAACATGTCGCTCACACCCAAAAAAAAAAAAAAGATGATCAAATTTCTAGTGTTTATGAGCATTCGAACTAAAAATAAGGCAAATCTAAAATACTTTTGATCCTAAATCACCCTATATTACCAAAGACAAACTTGTTTTCGAACTAATTAGAATAATCAAACAAGATCAAAGAACGAGAAATACTAGAAACTTGCATAAATGAGGGTTTATGATTGGTTTGGGTTTGGTTGATGACCCTAGAACGATGTCCAAAGAGCTTTAGTTCAACGAACACTTCTTTATATTTCCAACTAAGACGTCCAAAGATCTAATTCTCTCTCCAATTGTAACTCAAATTTATCAAAAAAAACAAAAGAGAATAAAATATCAAAATATTATAAATCAATAACTATCTCATAATAAAATTTTTAAACTTAAATTTATTTAATGAATTTATGGAGCAAATAGTAGATAACATCCCATTAACACAAAATTTGGTGTTAAGAAATGAAATTATGAAATCTTTTTATTGGACCTTCAAAATATAAATATTATGAAAACTAAAGGCATAGACTTGTGAGAAATCGCATAGATTCGAAGTAC